>CM053788.1:114656181-115856181 GCA_028749045.1 Cupressus sempervirens
TCATATTCACATACGCAAAGATCAAGTTTGACCAAAAGTTGACCAGATTTAACCACGGTTGACTAATTTTTTAAAACAATTTGAAATAATTAAAAGAAATTATTTAATTAAATGGAGTACTTACTTCTAATTAATTAAACAAAGTTATTTAATTAAATGAGAAGCCATTCCAAATTAATTAAATGAAGTTATTTAATTAAATAAGAAAAGTGTCTCTAATTAATTAAGTATTATTTAATTAAATAGGAAAAGTAATTACGAGAGCATATCTCATTTTATTAAATTAAATATCTCAACAAAATCTCTCTTCAGTTCAAAAAGAAAAATTTCCAGTTCACTATTAATCAAAAATGAGTTAAATCAGTTAACTCCTTTTTCTACTCAAATTGTATCAGTTAACTCCTTATTTTACTCAAATTAAATCTGTTAACTCTTTTTAATTTGGAAATCTCTCTTTATGACTGAACTTCACCTTTAATCCTTACCGTTGATTGAAATTGATCTCAACCATTAATGAATTCCAAAAAAGCCTATTTAAGAGACCATCATCTCTTCATTTTGAAAGGTTGAATGAGAATTTGCATCGAATTGTTGCTGGAATTCATACTCACATTTTCTCATATTCACATACGCAAAGATCAAGTTTGACCAAAAGTTGACCAGACTTAACCACGGTTGCCTTGAGTTGACTAGTTTTGAAAAGAATTTTGAAATAATTAAACAAAATTATTTAATTAAATGGAGTACTTACTTCTAATTAATTAAAAAAAAATTATTTAATTAAATGAGAAGCCATTTCTAACTAATTAAATGAAGTTATTTAATTAAATAAGAAAAGTGTCTCTAATTAATTAAAGATTATTTAATTAAATAGAAAAATTAATTATGAGAGCATATCTCATTTTATTAAATTAAATATCTCAACAAAATCTCTCTTTAGTTCAAAAAGGAAAATTTTCAGTTCACTAATGATCAAAAATGAGTTAAATGAGTTAACTCCTTTTTTACTCAAATTGAATCAGTTAACTCATTATTTTACTCAAATTAAATCTGTTAACTCCCTTTAATTTGGAAATCTCCCTTTATGACTGAACTTCACCTTTAATCCTGACCGTTGGTTGAAATCGATCTCAACTGTTGATGAATTCCAGGAAAGTCTATTTAAGAGACCCTCATCTCTTCATTTTGAAAGGTTGAATCAGAATTTGCATCGAATTGTTGCTGGAATTCATACTCATATTTGGTTATATTCACATATGCAAAGATCAAGTTTGACAAAAAGTTGATCAGATTTAACCACAGTTGACTAGAGTTGACTAGTTTCAAAAATAATTTTGAAATAATTAAAAAAAATTATTTAATTAAATGGAGTACTTACTTCTAATTAATTTAACAAATTTATTTAATTAAGTCAGTAGCCATTCCTAACTAATTAAATGAAGTTATTTAATTAAATAAGAAAACTATCTCTAATTAAATAAAGATTATTTAATTAAATAGAAAAAGTAATTATGAGAGCATATCTTATTTTATTAAATTAAATATCTCAACAAAATCTCTCTTCAATTCAAAAAGGGAAATTTCCAGTTCACTATCGATCAAAAATGACTTAAATCAGTTAACTCCTTTTTCTACTCAAATTGAATCAGTTAACTCTTTATATTACTCAAATTAAATCTATTAACTCCCTTTAATTTGGAAATCTCGCTTTATGACTGAACTTCACATTTAATCCGGATCGCTGATTGAAATCGATCTCAACCGTTGATGAATTCCAGGAAAGTCTATTTAAGAGACCCTCATCTCTTCATTTTGAAAGGTTGAATGAGAATTTACATCGAATAATTGCTGAAAGTCATACTCACATTTGCTTATATTCACATACGCAAAGATCAAGCTTGACCAAAACTTGACAAAATTTAACCACGATTGACTTTAGTTGACTAGTTTCGAAAAGAATTTTGAAATAATAAAACGAAATTATTTAATTAAATGGAGTACTTACTACTAATTAATTAAACAAAGTTATTTAATTAAATGAGAATACATTCCTAACTAATTAAATGAAGTTATTTAATTAAATAAGAAAAGTGTCTCTAATTAATTAAAAATTATTTAATTAAATAGAAAAAGTAATTATGAAAGCATATCTCATTTTATAAAATTAAACATCTCAAAAAAATCTCTCTTCAGTTCAAAATGAGAAATTTCCAGTTCACTATTGATCAAAAATGAGTTAAATCGGTTAACTCCTTTTTCTACTCAAATTGAATCAGTTAACTCCTTATTTTACTCAAATTAAATCTGTTAACTCTCTTTAATTTGGAAATCTCCCTTTATGATTGAACTTCACCTTTAATCCTGACCGCTGATTGAAATCGATCTCAACCGTTGATGAATTCCAGGAAACTCTATTTAACAGACCCTCATCTCTTCATTTTGAAAAGTTGAATGAGAATTTGCATCGAATTATTGCTGGAATTCATACTCACATTCGCTCATATTCACATACGCAAAGATCAAGTTTGACCATAAGTTGACCAAATTTAATTATGGTTGACTTGAGTTGACTAGTTTCAAAAAGAATTTTGATATAATTAAACGAAATTATTTAATTAAATGGAGTACTTACTTCTAATTAATTAATCAAAAATTATTTAATTAAATGAGAAGCCATTCCTAACTAATTAAATGAAGTTATTTAATTAAATAACAAAAGCGTCTCTAATTAATTAAAAATTATTTAATTAAATAGAAAAAGTAATTATAAGAGCATATCTCATTTTATTAAATTAAATATCTCAACAAAATCTCTCTTCAGTTCAAAAAGGGAAATTTTATGTTCACTATTTATAAAAAATGAGTTAAATCAGTTAACTCCTTTTTCTACTCAAATTGAAATAGTTAGCTCCTTATTTTACTCAAATTAAATCTGATAACTCCCTTTAATTTGGAAATCTCCCTTGATGACTGAACTTCACCTTTAATCCTGACCACTTATTGAAATTGATCTCAGCCGTTTATGAATTCCAGGAATGTGTATTTAAGAGACCCTCATCTCTTAATTTTGAAAGGTTGAGTGAGAATTTGCATCGAATTGTTGCTGGAATTATACTGACATTTGCTCATATTCACATACGCAACGATCAAGTTTGACCAAAAGTTGACCAGATTTAACCACAGTTGACTTGAATTGACTAGTTTTGAAAATAATTTTGGAATAATTAAATGAAATTATTGGATTAAATAGAGTACTTACTTCTAATTAATTAAGCAAAGTTATTTAATTAAATGAGAAGCCATTCCTAATTAATTAAATGAAGTTATTTAATTAAATAAGAAAAGTGTCTCTAATTAATTAAAGGTTATTTAATTAAATAGAAAAAATAATTACGAGAGCATATCTCATTTTATTAAATTAAATATCTCAAAAAAATCTCTCTTCAGTTCAAAAAGGGAAATTTTCAATTCACTATTGATAAAAAATGAGTTGAATCAGTTAACTCCTTTTTCTACTCAAATTGAATCAGTTAACTCCTTATTTTACTCAAATTAAATCTTTTAACTCCCTTTAATTTGGAAATCTCCCTTTATGACTGAACTTCACCTTTAATCCTGACCGTTGATTGAAATAAATCTCAACCGTTGATGAATTTTAGGAAAGTCTATTTAAGAGACTGTCATCTCTTCATTTTGAAAGGTTGAATGAGAATTTGCATTGAATTGTTGCTAGAATTGATACTCACCTTTGCTAATATTCACATACGCAAAGATCAAGTTTCACCAAAAGTTCACTAGATTTAATCACGATTGACTTGAGTTGACTAATTTCAAAAAGAATTTTGAAATAATTTTAAAAAATTATTTAATTAAATGGAGTACTTACTTCTAATTAATTAAACAAAGTTATTTAATTAAATGAGAAGCCATTCCTAACTAATTAAATGAAGTTATTTAATTAAATAAGAAAAGTGTCTCTGATTAATTAAAGATTATTTAATTAAATAGAAAAAGTAATTATGAGAGCATATCTCATTTTATAAAATTAAATATCTCAATAAATTCTCTCTTCAGTTCAAAAAGGAAAATTTCCAGTTCACTATTGATCAAAAATGAGTTAAATTAGTTGACTCCTTTTTCTACTCAAATTGAATCAGTTAACTCCTTATTTTACTCAAATTAAATCTATTAACTCTCTTTAATTTGAAAATATCCCTTTATGACTGAATTTCTCCTTTAATCCTGACCGTTGATTGAAATTGATCTCAATTGTTGATGAATTCCAGGAAAGTCTATTTAAGAGACCCTCATCTCTTCATTTTCAAACGTTGAATGAGAGTTTGCATCAAATTGTTGCTGGAATTCATACTCACATTTGCTCATATTCACATAAGCAAATATCAAGTTTGACAAAAAGTTGGCCAGATTTAACCACGGTTGACTTCAGTTGACTAGTTTCGAAAAGAATTTTGAAATAATTAAGAAAAATTATTTAATTAAATGGAGTACTTAATTCTAATTAATTAAAAAAATTTATTTATTTAAATGAGAAGCCATTCTTAATTAATTAAATAAAGTTTTTTAATTAAATAAAATAAGTGTCTCTAATTAATTAAAGATTATTTAATTAAATAGAAAAAGTAATTATAATAGCATATCTCATTTTATTAAATTAAATATCACAAAAAAATCTCTCTTTAGTTCAAAAAGGGAAATTTCCAGTTCACTATTGATCAAAAATGAGTTAAATCAGTTAACTCCTATCTCTACTCAAATTGAATCAGTTAACTCCTCATTTTACTCAAATTAAATCTATTAACTACCTTTAATTTGGAAATCTCCTATCATGATTGAACTTCACCTTTAATCCTAACCTCTAATTGAAATCGATCTCAACCATTGATAAATTCCAAGAAAGTCTATTTAAGAGACCCTCATCTCTTCATTTTGAAAGGTTGAATGACATTTTGCATCGAATTGTTGCTGGAATTCATACTCAAATTTGCTAATATTCACATACGCAAAGATCAAGTTTGACCAAAAGTTGACCAGATTTAACCACAGTTCACTTGAGTTGACTAGTTACGAATTTTTTTTAAAAATAATTAAACGAAATTATTTAATTAAATGAAGTACTTACTTCTAATTAATTAAATAAAGTTATTTAATTAAATGAGAAGCCATTCCTAATTAATTAAATGAAGTTATTTAATTAAATAAGAAAAGTGTCTCTAATTAATTAAAGATTATTTAATAAAATAGAAAAAGTAAATATGAGAGCATATCTCATTTTATTAAATTAAATATCTCAACAAAATCTCTCTTCAGTTCAAAATGGGAAATTTCTAATTTACTATTGATCAAAAATGAGTTAGATCAGTTAACTCTTTTTTCTACTCAAATTTAATCGGTTAACTCCTTATTTTACTCAAATTAAATCTGTTAATTTCTTATCATTTGGAAATCTCCCTTTATGACTGAACTTCACCTTTAATCATGATCGTTGATTGAAATCGATCTCAACCGTTGATGAATTCAAGGAGGAGAGTTTATTTAAGAGACCCTCATCTCTTCATTTTGAAAGGTTGAATGAGAATTTGCATCGAATTGTTGCTGGAATTTATACTCACATTTGCTCATATTCACATAAGCAAAGATCAAGCTTGACCAAAAGTTGATCAGATTTAACTACGGTTGACTTAAGTTGATTAGTTTCGAAAAGAATTTTGAAATAATTAAACGAAATTATTTAATTAAATTGGGTACTTACTTCTAATTAATTAAACAAAGTTATTTAATTAAATGAGAAGCCATTCCTAATTAATTAAATGAAGTTATTTAATTAAATAAGAAAACTGTCTCTAATTAATTAATGATTATTTAATTAAATAGAAAAAGTAATTACGAGAGCATATCTCATATTATTAAATTAAATATCTCAACAAATTCTCTCTTCCCTTCAAAAAGGGAAATTTTCAGTTCACTATTGATAAAAAATGAGTTGAATCAGTTAACCCTTTTTTCTACTCAAATTGAATCAGTTAACTCCTTATTTTACTCAAATTAAATCTGTTAATTTCGTTTAATTTGGAAATTTCCCTTTATGACAGAACTTCACCTTTAATCCTGACCGTTGATTGAAATCGATCTCAACCGTTGATGAATTTCAAAAAAATCTATTTAAGACACCCTCATCTCTTCATTTTGAAAGGTTGAATGAGAATTTGCATCGAATTGTTGCTGGAATATATACTCACATTTGCTAATATTCACATACGTAAAGATCAAGTTTGACCAAAAGTTGACCAGATTTAACCAGGGTTGACTTGACTTAACTAGTTTCGAAAAGAGTTTTGAAATAATTAAACGAAATTATTTAATTAAATGGAGTAGTTACTTCTAATTAATTAAACAAATTTATTTAATTAAATAGAAAAAGTAATTACGAGAGCATATCTCATTTTATTAAATTAAATATCTCAACAAAATCTCTCTTCAGTTCAAAAAGGAAAATTTCCAGTTCACTATTGATCAAAGATGAGTTAAATCACTTAACTCCTTTTTCTAATCAAATTGAATTAGTTAACTACTTATTTTACTCAAATTAAATCTGTTAACTCCCTTTAATTTGGAAATCTCCCTTTATGACCGAACTTCACCTTTATTCTTGACCGTTAATTGAAATCGATCTCAACCATTGGTGAATTCCAGGAAAGTCTATTTAAGAGACCCTCATCTCTTCATTTTGAAAGGTTGAATGAGAATTTGCATCGAATTGTTGCTGAAATTCATACTCACATTTGGTCATATTCACATACGCAAAGATCAAGTTTGACCAAAAGTTGACCAGATTTAACCACGATTTACTTGAGTTGACTAGTTTTAAAAAAAAAATTGAAATAATTAAACGAAATTATTTAATTAAATGGAGTACTTACTTCTAATTAATTAAAAAAAGTTATTTAATTAAATGAGAAGCCATTCCTAATTAATTAAACGAAGTTATTTAATTTAATAAGAAAAGTGTCTCTAATTAATTAAAGATGTTTTAATTAAATAGAAAAAGTAATTACGAGAGCATATCTCATTTTATTAAATTAAATATGTTAAGAAAATCTCTCTTCAGTTCAAAAAGAGAAATTTTCAGTTCACTATTGATCAAAAATGAGTTAAATTTAGTTAACTCCTTTTTCTACTCAAATTGAATTAGTTAACTCCTTATTTTACTAAAATTAAATCTGCTAACTCCCTTTAATTTGGAAATCTTCTTTTTTGACTGAACTTCACCTTTAATCCTGACTGTTGATTGAAATCGATCTCAACCATTTATGAATTAAGGAATATGTGTATTTAAGAGACCCTCATCTCTTCATTTTGAAAGGTTGAGTGAGAATTTGCATCGAATTGTTGCTGGAATTCATACTGACATTTTCTTATATTCACATACGCAAAGATCAAGTTTGACCAAAAGTTGACCAGATTTAACCACGGTTGAATTGAGTTGACTAGTTTGAGAAATACTTTTGAAATAATTAAATTAAATTATTTGATTAAATGGAGTACTTACTTCTAATTAATTAAGCAAAGTTATTTAATTAAATGAGAAGCCATTCCCAATTAATTAAATGAAGTTATTTAATTAAATAAGAAAAGTGTCTCTAATTAATTAAAGGTTATTTAATTAAATAGAAAAAGTATTTACGAGAGCATATCTCATTTTATTAAATTAAATATCTCAACAAAATCTCTCTTTAGTTCAAAAAGTGAAATTTTCAGTTCAGTATTGATAAAAAATGAGTTGAATCAGTTAATTCCTTTTTCTACTCAAATTGAATTAGTTAACTCCTTATTTTACTCAAATTACATCTGTTAACTCCCTTTAATTTGGAAATCTCCCTTTATGACTGAACTTCACCTTTAATCCTGACTGTTGATTGAAATAAAACTCAACCGTTGATGAATTTCAGGAAAGTCTATTTAAGAGACCCTCATCTCTTCATTTTGAAAGATTGAATGAGAATTTGCATTGAATTGTTGCTAGAATTGATACTCACATTTGCTCATATTTACATACGCAAAAATCAAGTTTCACCAAAAGTTGACCACATTTAACCACGGTTGACTTGAGTTGACTAGTTTCAAATTTTTTTTGAAATAATTAAATAAAATTATTTAACTAAATGTAGTACTTACTTCTAGTTAATTAAACAAAGTTTTTTAATTAAATGAGAAGCCATTCCTAATTAATTAAATGAAGTTATTTAATTAAATTAGAAAAGTGTCTCTAATTAATTAATGATTATTTAATTAAATAGAAAAAGAAATTAAGAAAGCATATCTCATTTTATTAAATTAAATATCTCAACAAAATCTCTCTTCAGTTCAAAAAGGGAAATTTCTAGTTCACTATTGATCAAAAATGAGATAAATGAGTTAACTCCTTTTTCTACTCAAATTGAATCAGTTAACTCCTTATTTTACTCAAATTAAATCTGTTAACTCCTTTTAATTTGGAAATCTCCCTTTATGACTGAACTTCACCTTTAATCCTGACCGTTGATTGAAATCGATTTCAACCGTTGATGAATTTCAGAAAAGTCTATTTAAGACACTCTCATCTCTTCATTTTGAAAGGTTGAATGAGAATTTGCATCGAATTGTTGTTGAAATTCATACTCACATTTTCTCATATTCACATACGCAAAGATCAAGTTTGACCAAAAGTTGACCAGATTTAACCACGGTTGACTTGAGTTGAATCAGTTAACTCCTTTTTGTACTCAAATTGAATCAGTTAACTCTTTATATTACTCAAATTAAATCTGTTAACTCCTTTTAATTTGGAAATCTCCTTTTATGACTAAACTTCACCTTTAATCCTCACCGTTCTTTGAAATCGATCTCAACCGTTGATGAATTCCAAGAAAGTCTATTTAAGAGACCCTCATCTTTTTATTTTGAAAGGTTGGATGAGAATTTGCATCGAATTGTTGCTAGAATTCATACTCACATTTGCTCATATTCACATACATAAAGATCAAGTTTGACCAAAAGTTGACCAGATTTAACCACGGTTGATTTGAGTTGACTAGTTTCGAAAAGAATTTTGAAATAATTAAACAAAATTATTTAATTAAATGGAGTACTTACTTCTAATTAATTAAACAAAGTTATTTAATTAAATGAGAAGCCATTCGTAATTAATTAAATAAAGTTGTTTAATTAAATAAGAAAAGTGTCTCTAATTAATTAAATATTATTTAATTAAATAGAAAAATTAATTACGAGAGCATATCTCATTTTATTAAATTAAATATCTCAACAAAATTTCTCTTCAGTCCAAAAAGGGAAATTTCCAATTCACTATTGATCAAGAATGAGATAAATCAGTTAACTCCTTTTTATACTCAAATTGAATCAGTTAACTCCTTATTTTACTCAAATTAAATTTGTTAACTCCCATTAACTTGGAAATCTCTCTTTCTGACTGAACTTCACCTTTAATCTTGACCGTTGATTGAAATCGATCTCAACAGTTGATAAATTCTAAGAAAGTCTATTTAGGAGACCCTCATCTCTTCATTTTGAAAGGTTGAATGAGAATTTGCATCGAATTGTTGCTGGAATTAATACTCACATTTACTCATATTCACATATGCAAAGATCAAGTTTGACCAAAATTTTTCCTGATTTAACCACGGTTGACTTGAGTTGACTAGTTTCAAAAAGAATTTTGAAATAATTAAATGAAATTATTTAATTAAATGCAGTACTTACTTCTAATTAATTAAACAAAGTTATTTAATTAAATAAGAAGCCATTCCTAATTAATTAAATGAACTTATTTAATTAAATAAGTAAAGTGTCTCTAATTATTTAAAGATTATTTAATTAAATAAAAATAATAATTGGAAGCGCATATCTCATTCTATTAAATTAAATATCTTAACAAAATCTGTCTTTTGTTCAAAAATGGAGATTTCCAATTCACTATTCATAAAAAATGAGTTGAATCAATTAACTCCTTTTTCTTTTCAAATTGAATCAGTTAACTCCTTATTTTACTCAAATTAAATCTGTTAACTCCCTTTAATTTGAAATCTCCCTTTATGACTAAACTTCGCCTTTAATCTTGACCGTTGGTTGAAATCGATCTCAATCGTTAATGAATTCAAGGAAAGTCTATTTAAGAGACCCTCATCTCTTCATTTTGAAAGGTTGAATGAGAATTTGCATCGAATTGTTGTTGAAATTCATACTCACATTTTCTCATATTCACATACGCAAAGATCAAGTTTGACCAAAAGTTGACCAGATTTAACTACGGTTGACTTGAGTTGACTAGTTTTGAAAATAATTTTGAAATAATTAAACGAAATTATTTAATTAAATGGAGTACTTACTTCTAATTAATTAAACAAAGTTATTTAATTAAATGAGAAGTCATTCCTAATTAATTAAATGAAGTTATTTAATTAAATAAGAAAATTGACTCTAATTAATTAAAGATTATTTAATTAAATAGAAAAACTAATTACGAGAGCATATCTCATTTTATTAAATTAAATATCTCAACAAAATCCTGACCGTTGATTGAAATCGATCTCAACCGTTGATGAATTCTACGAAAGTCTATTTAAAAGACCTTCATATCTTCATTTTAAAAGGTTGAATGAGAATTTGCATCGAATTGTTGCTAGAATTCATACTCACATTTGCTCATATTCACATACGCAAAGATCAAGTTTGACCAAAAGTTGACTAGATTTAACCACGGTTGACTTGAGGTTACTAGTTTTGAAAAAAATGTTGAAATAATTAAACGAAATTATTTAATTAAATGGAGTACTTACTTCTAATTAATTAAACAAAGTTATTTATTTAATGAGAAGTCATTCCAAATTAATTAAACAAAGTTATTTAATTAAATACGAAAAGTGTCCCTAATTAATTCAAGATTATTTAATTGAATAGAAAAAGTAATTATGAGAGCATATCTCATTTTATTAAATTAAATATCTCAACAAAATCTCTCTTCACTTCAAAAAGGGAAATTTCCAGTTCACTATTGATAAAAAATGAGTTAAATCAGTTAACTCCTTTTTCTACTCAAATTGAATCAGTTAACTCCTTATTTTACTCAAATTATATTTTTTAACTCCCTTTAATTTGGAAATCTTCCTTTATGACTGAACTTCACCTTTAATCCTGACCGTTGATTGAAATCGATCTCAACCGTTGATGAATTTTAGGAAAGTCTATTTAAGAGACCCTCATCTCTTCATTTTGAAAGGTTGAATGAGAATTTGCATCAAATTGTTGCTGGAATTCATACTCACATTTGCTCATATTCACATACGCAAAGCTCAAGTTTGACCAAATGTTGACCACACTTAACCACGGTTGACTTGAACTTACTAGTTTCAAATTTTTTTTAAAAATAATTAAACAAAATTATTTAATTAAATGGAATATTTACTTCTAATTAATTAAACAAAGTTATTTAATTAAATGAGAAGTCATTCCTAATTAATTACATGAAGTTATTTAATTAAATAAGAAAAGTGTCTCTAATTAATTAAAGATTATTTAATTAAATAGAAAAAGTAATTATGAGAGCATATCTCATTTTATTAAATTAAATATCTCTACAAAATCTCTCTTCAGTTCAAAAAGGAAAATTTTCAGTAAACTATTGATAAAAAATGAGTTAAATCAGTGTACTCTTTTTTTACTCAAATTGAATCAGTTAACTCCTTACTTTACTCAAATTAAATCTATTGACTCCCTTTAATTTGAAAATCTCCCTTTATGATTGAACTACACCTTTAATTCTGACCGTTGATTGAAATCGATCTCAACCGTTGGTGAATTCTACAAAAGTCTATTTAAGAGACCCTCATCTCTTCATTTTGAAAGCTTAAATGAGAATTTGCATTGAATTGTTGCTGGAATTTATACTCACATTTGCTCATATTCACATACGCAAAAATCAAGTTTGACCAAAAGTTGATCAGATTTAACCACGATTGACTTGAGCTAACTAGTTTTGAAAAGAATTTTGAAATAATTAAACGAAATTAATTAATTAAATGGAGTACTTACTTCTAATTAATTAAACAAAGTTATTTAATTAAATGAGAAGCATATCTCATTTTATTAAATTAAATATCTCAACAAAATCTCTCTTCAGTTCAAAAAGGGAAATTTCCAGTTCACTATTAATCGAAAATGAGTTAAATTAGTTAACTCTTTTTTCAACTCAAATTGAATCAGTTAACTCCTTATTTTACTCAAATTAAATCTGTTAACACCTTTTAATTTGAAAATCTTCCTTTATGACTGTACTTCACCTTTAATCCTGACCGTTGATTGAAATTGATCTCAACTGTTGATGAATTCCAAGAAAGTCTATTTAAGAGACCCTCATCTCTTCATTTTGAAAGGTTGAATGAGAATTTGCATCGAATTGTTGCTAGAATTCATGCTCACATTTTCTCATATTCACATACGCAAAGATAGTGTTTCACTAGAAGTTGACCAGATTTAACCACAATTGACTTGAGCTGACTAGTTTCGAATAAAATTTTGAAATAATTAAACGAAATTATTTAATTAAATGGAGTATTTACTTCTAATTAATTAAACAAAGTTATTTAATTAAATAAGAAGCCATTCCTAATTAATTAAATGAAGTTATTTAATTAGATAAGAAAAGTTTCTCTAATTAATTAAAGATTCTTTAATTAAATAAAAAAAGTAATTATGAGAGCATATCTTATTTTATTAAATTAAATATCTCAACAAAATCTCTCTTCAATTCAAAAAGGAAAATTTTCAGTTGACTAATGATAAAAAATGAGTTAAATCAGTTAACTCCTTTTTCTACTCAAATTGAATCAGTTAACTCCTTATTTTACTCAAATTAAATCTATTAATTGCCTTTAATTTAGAAATCTCCCTTTATGACTAAACTTCACCTTTAATCCTGACCGTTGATTGAAATCGATCTCAACCATTGATGAATTCCAAGAAAGTCTATTTAAGAGACCCTTAATTCTTCATTTTGAAAGGTTGAATGAGAATTTGCATCGAATTGTTGCTGGAATTCATATTCATGTTTGCTCATATTCACATATGCAAAGATCAAGTTTGATGAAAAGTTGACCAGATTTAACCATGGTTGACTTGAGTTGACTAATTTCGAAAAGAATTTCAAAATAATTAAACGAAATTATTTAATTAAATGGAGTACTTACTTCTAATTAATTAAACAAAGTTATTTAATTAAATGAGAAGCCATTCCTAATTAATTAAATAAATTTGTTTAATTAAATAAGAAAAGTCTCTCTAATTAATTAAAGATTATTTAATCAAATAGAAAAAGTAATTATGAGAGCATATCTCATATTATTAAATTAAATATCTCAACAAAATCTCTCTTCAGTTGAAAAAGAGAAATTTTCAGTTCACTATTGATAAAAAGTAAGTTAAATCAGTTAACTCCTTTTTGTACTCAAATTCAATCAGCTAACTCCTTATTTTACGCAAATTAAATCTGTGAACTCCCTTTAGTTTTGAAATCTCCCTTTATGACTAAACTTCAACTTTAATCCTAACCGTTGATTGAAATCGATCTCAACCATTGATGAATTCCAAGAATGTCTATTTAAGAGACCCTCATCTCTTCATTTTGAAAGGTTGAATGAGAATTTGCACCGAATTGTTGCTGTAATTCATACTTACATTTGCTGATATTCACATACGCAAAAGATCAAGTTTGACCAAAAGTTGACCAGATTTAACCATGGTGTACTTGAGTTGAATAGTTTCAAATTTTTTTTGAAATAATTAAACGAAATTATTTAATTAAATGGAGGACTTACTTCTAATTAAATAAACAAAGTTATTTAATTAAATGAGAAGCCATTCCTAATTAATTAAATGAAGTTATTTAATTAAATAAGAAAAGTGTCTCTAATCAATTAAAGATTATTTTATTAAATAAAAAAAGTAATTATGAAAGCATATCTCATTTTATTAAATTAAATATCTCAACAAAATCTCTCTTCAGTTCAAAAAGGAAAATTTTCAGTTCACTAATGATAAAAAATGAGTTAAATCAGTTAACTCCTTTTTCTACTCAAATTGAATCAGTTAACTCCTTATTTTACTCTAATTAAATCTATTAACTGCCTTTAATTTAGAAATCTCCCTTTATGACTAAACTTCACCTTTAATCCTGACCGTTGACTGAAATCGATCTCAACCATTGATGAATTCCAAGAAAGTCTATTTAAGAGACCCTCATCTCTTCATTTTGAAAGGTTGAATGAGAATTTGCATCAAATTGTTGCTGGAATTCATATTCACATTTGCTCATATTCACATACGCAAAGATCAAGTTTGACCAAAAGTTGACCAGATTTAACCATAGTTGACTTGAGTTGACTAGTTTCAAAAAGAATTTTGAAATAATTAAATGAAATTATTTAATGGAGTACTTACTTCTAATTAATCAAACAAAGTTATTTAATTAAATGAGAAGCCATTCCTAATTAATTAAATAAAGTTGTTTAATTAAATAAGAAAAGTGTCTCTAATTAATTAAAGATTATTTAATAAAATAGAAAAAGTAATTATGAGAGCATATCTCATATTATTAAATTAAATATCTCAATAAAATCTCTCTTCAGTTCAAAAAGAGAAATTTTCAGTTCACTATTGTTAAAAAATGAGTTAAATTAGTTAACTCCTTTTTGTACTCAAATTGAATCAGCTAACTCCTTATTTTACGCAAATTAAATCTATGAACTTCCTTTAGTTTTGAAATCTCCCTTTATGACTGAACTTCAACTTTAATCCTAACCGTTGATTGAAATCGATCTCAACCGTTGATGAATTCCAGGAAAGTCTATCTAAGAGATCCTCATCTCTTCATTTTGAAAGGTTGAATGAGAATTTGCACCGAATTGTTGCTGGAATTCATACTTACATTTGCTCATATTCACATATGCAAAGATCAAGTTTGACCAAAAGTTGACCAGATTTAACCATGGTTGACATGAGTTGAATAGTTTCGAATTTTTTTTTGAAATAATTAAACGAAATTATTTAATTAAATGGAGGACTTACTTCTAATTAAATAAACAAAGTTATTTAATTAAATGAGAAGTCATTTCTTAATTAATTATATGAAGTTATTTAATTAAATAAGAAAAGTGTCTCTAATCAATTAAAGATTATTTTATTAAATAAACAAAGTAATTATGAGAGCATATCTCATTTTATTAAATTAAATATCTCAACAAAATCTCTCTTCAGTTCAAAAAGGAAAATTTTTAGCTCACTATTGATAAAAAATGAGTTATATCTGTTAACTCATTTTTCTACTCAAATTGAATAAGTTAACTCCTTATTTTACTCAAATTAAATCTATTAACTCCCTTTAATTTGGAAATCTTCCTTTATGACTGAACTTCACATTTAATCCTAACTGTTGATTGAAATCGATCTTAACCGTTTATGAATTCCAGGAAAGTCTATATAAGAGACCCTCATCTCTTCATTTTGAAAGGCCGAATGAGAATTTGCATCGAATTGTTGCTGGAATTCATACTCACATTTTCTCATATTCACATACACAAAGATCAATTTTCACCAAAAGTTGACCAGATTTAACCACGGTTGACTTCAGTTGATTAGTTTCGAAATTTTTTTTGAAATAATTAAAGGAAATTATTTAATTAAATGGAGTACTTACTTCTAATTAATTAAACAAAGTTATTTAATTAAATTAGAAGCCATTCCTAATTAATTAAATAAAGTTATTTAATTAAATAAGAAAAGTGTCTCTAATTAATTAAAGATTATTTAATTAAATAGAAAAAGTAATTATGAGAGCATATCTCATTTTATTAAATTAAATATCTCTACAAAATCTCTCTTCAGTTCAAAAAGGGAAATTTCCAGTTCACTATTGATAAAAAATGAGTTAAATTAGTTAACTCCTTTTTCTACTCAAATTGAATCAGTTAACTCCTTACTTTACTCAAATTAAATCTATTGATTCCCTTTAATTTGAAAATCTCCCTTTATGACTGAACTACACCTTTAATCCTGATCGTTGATTGAAATCGATCTCCACCATTGTTGAATTTTAGGAAAGTCTATTTAAGAGACCCTCATCTCTTCATTTTGAAAGGTTGAGTGAGAATTTGCATCGAATTGTTGCTGGAATTCATACTCACATTTGCTCATATTCACATACGCAAAATCAAGTTTGACCAAAAGTTGATCAGATTTAACCACGGTTGACTTGAGTTGAATAGTTTCGATTTTTTTTTTGAAATAATTAAACAAAATTATTTAATTAAATGAAGGACTTACTTCTAATTAAATAAACAAAGTTATTTAATTAAATGAGAAGCCATTCCTAATTAATTAAATGAAGTTATTTAATTAAATAAGAAAGGTGTCTCTAATTAATTCAAGATTATTTAATTAAATAGAAAAAGTAATTATGAGAGCATATCTCATTTTATTAAATTAAATATCTCAACAAAATCTCTCTTTAGTTGAAAAAGGGAAATTTCCAGTTCACTATTGATCAAAATTGAATTAAATCAGTTAACTCCTTTTTCTACTCAAATTAAATCAGTTAACTCCTTATTTTACTCAAATTAAATTTATTAATTCCCTTTAATTTGAAAATCTCCCTTTATGACTAAACTTCACCTTGAATCTTGACCGTTGCTTGAAATCGATCTCGACCGTTGATGAATTCCAAGAAAGTCTATTTAAGAGACCCTCATCTCTTTATTTTGAAAGGTTGAATGAGAATTTGCATCGAATTGTTGCTGGAATTCATACACACATTTGCTCATATTCACATACGCAAAGATCAAGTTTGACCAAAATTTGACCAGATTTAACCATGGTTGACTTGAGTTGACTAGTTTCGAATTTTTTTTGATATAATTATACGAAATTTTTTAATTAAATGGAGTACTTACTTCTAATTAATTAAACAAAGTTATTTAATTAAATGAGAAGACATTCCTAATTAATTAAATGAAGTTATTTAATTAAATAAGAAAATTGTCTCTAATTAATTAAAGATTATTTAATTAAATAGAAAAAGTAATTATGAGAGTATATCTCATTTTATTAAATTAAATATCTCAACAAATACTCTCTTCATTTCAAAAAAGAAAATTTCTAGTTCACTATTTATCAAATATGAGTTAAATGCGTTAACTCCTTTTTCTACTCAAATTGAATCAGTTAACTCCTTATTTCAATCAAATTAAATCTGTTAACTCCTTTTAATTTGGAAATCTCCCTTTATGAATGAACTTCACCTTTAATCCTAACCGTTGATTGAAATCAATCTCAACTATTGATGAATTCCAGAAAAGTCTATTTAAGAGACTCTCATTTCTTCATTTTGAAAGGTTGAATGAGAATTTGCATCGAATTGTTGTTGGAATTCATACTCACATTTGCTCATATTCACATATGCAAAAATCAAGTTTGACCAAAAGTTGACCAGATTTAACCACAGTTGACTTGAGCTGACTAGTTTCCAATTTTTTTTTTGAAATAATTAAATAAAATTATTTAATTAAATGGAGTACTTATTTCTAATTAATTAAAAAAAGCTATTTAATTAAATGAGAAGTCATTCCTAATTCATTAAATGAAGTTATTTAATTAAATAAGAAAAGCGTCTCTAATTAATTAAAGATTATTTAATTAAATAGAAAAAGTAATTATGAGAGCATATCTCATTTTATTAAATTAAATATCTCAACAAAATTTTTTTTCAGTTCAAAAAGGGAAATTTCCAGTACACTATTGATCAAAAGTGAGATAAATTAGTTAACTCTGTTTTCTACTCAAATTAAATCAGTTAACTCTTTATTTTATTCAAATTAAATCTGTTAACTCTTTTTAATTTGAAAATCTCACTTTATGACTGAACTTCACCTTTAATCCTAACCGTTGATTGAAATCGATCTCAACCTTTGATGAATTGCAGGAAAGTTTATTTAAGAGACCCTCATCTCTTCATTTTGAAAGGTTGAATGAGAATTTGCATCGAATTGTTGCTAGAATTCATACTCACATTTGCTCATATTCACATACACAAAGATCAAATTTGACCAAAAGTTGACCAAATTTAACCACGGTTGACTTGAGCTGACTAGTTTCAAATTTTTTTTAAAAATAATTAAACAAAGTTATTTATTTAAATAGAGTACTTACTTCTACTTAATTAAATAAAGTTATTTAATTAAATGAGAAGTCATTCCTAATTAATTGAATGAAGTTATTTAATTAAATAAGAAAAGTGCCTCTAATTAATTAAAGATTATTTAATTAAATAGAAAAAGTTATTATGAGAGCATATCTCATTTTATTAAATTAAATATCTCAACAAATTCTCTCTTCATTTCAAAAAGGGAAATTTCTAGTTCACTATTGATCAAAAATGAGTTAAATCAGTTAAGTCCTTTTTCTACTAAAATTGAATCAGCTAACTCATTATTTTACTCAAATTAAATCTATTAACTCCATTTAATTTGGAATTCTCCTTTTATGACTGAACTTCACCTTTAATCTTGACCGTTGATTGAAATCGATCTCAACCATTGATGAATTCTAAGAAAGTCTATTTACGAGACCCTCATCTCTTCATTTTTAAAGATTGAATGAGAATTTGCATCGAATTGTTGCTGGAATTCATACTCACATTTGCTCATATTCACATACGCAAAGATCAAGTTTGACCAAAAGTTGATTAGATTTAAGCACCATTGACTTGAGTTGAATAGTTTCGAAAAGAATTTTGAAATAATTAAACGAAATTATTTAATTAAAAAGAGTACTTACTTCTAATTAATTAAACAAAGTTATTTAATTAAATGAGAAGCCATTCCTAATTAATTAAATGAAGTTATTTAATTAAATAAGAAAAGTGCCTATAATTAATTAAAGATTATTTAATTAAATAGAAAAAGTAATTATTAGAGCATATCTCATTTTATTAAATTAAATATCTCAACAAAATCTCTCTTCAGTTCAAAAAGGAAAATTTTCAGTTCACTATTGATAAAAAATGAGTTAAATTAGTTAACTACTTTTTCTACTCAAATTGAATTAGTTAACTCTTTATTTGACTCAAATTAAATTTGGTAAACCCCATTAATTTGAAAATCTCCCTTTATGGTTGAACTTCATCTTTAAATCTGACCGTTAATTGAAATCGATCTCAACCGTTGATAAATTCCAAGAAAGTCTATTTAAGAGACCCTCATCTCTTCATTTTGAATTGTTGTTGGAATTCATACTCACATTTGCTCACATTCACATACGCAAAAATCAAGTTTGACCAAAAGTTGATCAGATTTAACCATGGTTGACTTGAGTTGACTAGTTTTGAAAAGAATTTTGAAATAATTAAACGAAATTATTTTATTAAATGGAGTACTTACTTTTAATTTAGTAAACAAAGTTATTTAATTAAATGATAAGCCATTTCTAATTAATTAAATGAAGTTATTTAATTTTTAAAAAAAGTGCCTCTAATTAATTAAAGATTATTTAATTAAATAGAATAAGTAATTATGAGAGCATATCTCATTTTATTAAATTAAATATCTCAACAAAATTTCTTTTCAGTTCAAAAAGGGAAATTTCCAGTTCACTATTGAACAAAAGTGAGTTAAATCAGTTAACTCCTTTTTTTACTCAAATTGAATCAGTTAACTCTTTATTTTATTCAAATTAAATCTGTTAACTCCCTTTAATTTGGAAATCTCCCTTTATGATTGAACTTCACCTTTAATTCTGACCGTTGATTGAAATCAATCTCAACCGTTGATGAATTCCAAAAAAGTTTATTTAAGAGACCCTCATCTCTTCATTTTGAAAAGTTGAATGAGAATTTGCATCGAATTGTTCCTGGAATTTATACTCACATTTGCTCATATTCACATACGCAAAGATCAAATTTGACCAAAAGTGGACCAGATTTAACCACAGTTGACTTGAGCTGACTAGTTTCAAAAAGAAAATTGAAATATTTAAACGAAATTATTTAATTAAATGGAGTACTTACTTCTAATTAATTAAACAAAGTTATTTAATTAAATGAGAAGCCATTCCTAATTAATTAAATGAAGTTATTTAATTAAATAAGAAAAGTGTCTCTAATTAATGAAAGATTATTTAATTAAATAGAAAAAGTAATTATGAGAGCATATCTCATTTTATTAAATTAAATATCTCAACAAAATCTCTCTTCAGTTCAAAAAGAAAAATTTTCAGTTCACTATTGATCAAAAATGAGTTAAATCAGTTATGTCCTTTTTCTACTCAAATTGAATCATTTAACTCCTTATTTTACTCAAATTAAATCTGTTAACTCCCTTTAATTTGAAAATCTCCCTTTATGACTGAACTTCACCTTTAATCCTGACCGTTGATTGAAATCGATCTCAACCGTTGATGAATTTCAGGAAAGTCTATTTAAGAGACCCTGATCTCTTCATTTTGAAAGTTTGAATGAGAATTTACATCGAATTCTTGCTGGAATTCATAGTCACATTTGCTCATATTCACATATGCAAATATCAAGTTTGACCAAAAGTTGACCAGATTTAACCACGGTTGACTTGAGTTGACTAGTTTCTAAAAAAAATTGAAATAATTAAATGAAATTATTTAATTAAATGGAGTACTTACTTCTAATTAATTAAAAAAAGTTATTTAATTAAATGAGAAGCCATTCTTAATTAATTAAATGAAGTTATTTAATTAAATAAGAAAAGTGTCTCTAATTAATTAAAGATTATGTAATTAAATAGAAAAAGTAATTATGACAGCATATCTCATTTTATTAAATTAAATATCTCAACAAAATCTCTCTTCAGTTCAAAAAGAGAAATTTCCAATTCACTATTGATCAAAAATGAGTTAAATCAGTTAACTCCTTTTTCTACTCAAATTGAATCAGTTAACTCCTTTTTTTACTCAAATTAAATCTGTTAACTCCTTTTAATTTGGAAATCTCCCTTTATGACTGAACTTCACCTTTAATCCTAACCGTTGATTGATATTGATCTCAACCGTTGATGAATTCTAGGAAAGTCTATTTAAGAGACCGTCATCTCTTCATTTTGAAAGTTTGAATGTCAATTTGCATCGAATTGTTGTTGGAATTCATACTCACATTTGCTCATATTCACATACGCAAAAATCAAATTTGACCAAAAGTTGACCAGATTTAACCACGGTTGACTTGAGTTGACTAGTTTTGAAAAGAATTTTGAAATAATTAAATGAAATTATTTAATTAAAAGAAGTACTTACTTCTAATTAATTAAACAAATTTATTTAATTAAATGAGAAGCCATCTCTAATTAATTAGATGAAGTTATTTAATTAAATAAGAAAATTGTCTCTAATTAATTAAATATTATTTAAATAAATAGAAAATATAATTATGAGAGAATATATCATTTTATTAAATTAAATATCTCAACAAAATCTCTCTTCAGTTCAAAAAGGGAAATTCCAGTTCACTATTGATAAAAAATGAGTTAAATCAGTTAACTCCTTTTCATACTCAAATTGAATCAGTTAACTCCTTATTTTACTCAAATTAAATCTATTAACTCATTTTAATTTGGAAATCTCCCTTTATGACTAAACTTCACATTTAATCTTGACCGTTGATTGATATCGATCTCAACCATTGATGAATTTCAGAAAAGTTTATTTAAGAGACCTCATCTCTTCGTTTTGAAAGGTTGAATGAGAATTTGCATCAAATTGTTGTTGTAATTCATACTCACATTTGCTCATATTCACATACGCAAATATCAAGTTTGACCAAAATTTGACCAGATTTAACCATGGTTGAATTAAGTTGATTAGTTTCAAAAAGAATTTTGAAATAATTAAACGAAATTATTTAATTAAATAGAGTACTTACTTCTAATTAATTAAACAAAATTATTTAATTAAATGAGAAGCCATTCATAATTAATTAAATGAAGTTATTTAATTAAATAAGAAAAGTGTCTCTAATTAATTAAAGATTATTTAATTAAATAGAAAAAGTAATTATGAGAGCATTTAAGGAAAGTCTATTTAAGAGACCCTAATCCATTCATTTTGAAATATATTGCCTACCCTCGTTCACATCTTTTCTTGAGATATTATTACTATTATTATCAGACTATGATAGACTAGCTTTATGTTAATGGATTAGTGGTATTGTTTTGACACTATCAGACATTATGATATGGATTTAGTTGTTATATGATGAGATCATTTAGACTTTACATTTCATGTATGTATGATGATCATTATATTATTTTCAGTTATTGTTGATGATTAGTTAGATGGTTTATTATCTCATGTGTTTTATTATGGATACTTATCCCATACTTGAATGTGTATGGTGTGCGTATTTTCTTATTGTATGGTGTTTCTGATATGGTTAAGGAAGGGAGTCGTAGTCACCTACTTAGTCAAGATCTACCCGATGCACCACTTCCTGCCATTGCCTGTTTAGCTTAGCACTATATATATTGTATGTACATGCATGGTTTTTCTGTAGGTTGTAGGTACCGAGTATCGACTTCTCTGAATTGCCAGGATGAGCATACCCTATTATACTATCTCAATGATAAGAGAGGCGAGATAAATTCTCAAGTCCAAATCTTAAACCCTAAAACCATTTGTCCTAGTGAGTTAGGAAAAGTATCAGAGTTGAGTACCCACCGAATGTGTCAGATGACATATTTCATAATTTTTAACCCTTTAGATTTATTTTGTATGATTTGTTCTATGATAGGTTTTCATATTTTATCTTGGAGGTCTATGATGAATTTTCCATTAATTAAGTCTTAATAAATAGATTTAATTAATAAATTATTTATTTGAGAAAATTAATAAAATATCATGATTTTTGATTTTTTGATTGTAATTAATTAAATGTGAATTATTGAAAAAAAGGAATTAAATAAAAGAAAACTAGAAATTAAAATTAATAATAATTATAAAATAATAATAATAAAAGTTATAAAAATTAAAATGAAAGTTATAAAATTTAAATAGAAATTATTTAAAAAATAAATTGGAGTTATAAGCATGCATGGGAATTAACATGTGTCAACAACACGAGGGTTAGTGCATCAATTAAGCACAAAGTGTTTACAATTCTATGACTCATCAAAAAGAATTGAAAAAGACTCATGCTTAGTTGGTGACACCTTTCAGCAGTTTCAAGAAGCATTCCAAAAATTTCTTGAGAGCTCTTTATATTCAGGCATTCATAGAAGCTTAAAAAAAAGGGGGGGGGGGGGGGAGAGCTATTGGAGCATTAGAGGACTCGAGAACTCTGAAGAAGGGAGGAGCTTGCTCTGCGGATTTTTTTTGAGGAAGAGCGATTTAGCATCAAAATCTGGGTTGGATTCTTGTGATTTTACTTATGCTATTTTTGCATCATGCATTCCCTGTCTTCTTTGTGTCTTCCATATGTCTTCTGAGGAATCTCATATTTCATTATGCATTTTCAATTTGGGCAATTAAAATTTATTTGAGGATTCTATATGCTTAGATCTGAAAATGACACAGGGCTAGGGTTGAAAATTCATAGTTAAACCCATTAGGTTAATTATTAGAAATTTTGAAAATCAAGTTTGATAGAAAAATTCTGAAAATTAGAAATTGTATTCAAAAATCTGCTTATACATACATATATATATATATATATATATATATATATATATATATATATATATGTAATTATATATATATGTATATATGTTCATATAATGTAATATTTTTAAATTTTTGTATATATGTATTTGTTTAAAAACTGAATATCATTAATCGAAAAAACGTTTTTGAAAAAAAAATGTTAAATTTTAATCAAAAATTCGAATCCCATCACGCAGTGGAAGCATTGTAAAAATGTTTTATACATATGCAAATGTTGGGCGGGCGGGTATTCAATACCCCACCCACCGCAGGCCTACGATATCACAAGGTACCTGTGACTGCAGGGTACCTGCGATCCACAGTGTACTTGCGGTGTGGTACCTTATATGGCCGCGCGATTTAATAAATTGCATTGCAATTTTCCGTTTGGTTTAAATGACTTCCAACATAATCTCATATACGATTTGGTATGAATTTCAATTTCGGTTGCATTGTTATTAATTATTATTATATATATTTATGTATGTATATATATATATGTATATAAGTATATATGTATATATAATTAATTATAAATAATTATTATAAAGTTCTAAATTAATGGATCACTCTTTTAATGATTTAAAGTAATGTTATTAAGGTTATGAAGAGATATTAATAATTAATTTAATTAAACATTAGTTTTAATTAAGATTAATTATTAGAATATTTAATCGAAGTTTTATTTTTCAAACAAAATTTTTATAAATAAAATATTATTGGATCAATTAGAAAATTGAATCTAATGGAGAAACTTTTATCTATCAAGCAAATACATGGGTTAGGTAAAATGTGATATTTCTCCACTTGATATTAATTGGGAAATGTAAATTGAGACTTTTACATTCAAATTTGAAAACTTAGCAAAACCAAAACATGTGTTTACATTGTGTATTCCTTATGCTAATGTTTTGGGTTTTGGGTTGACTAGTGTTGACCAGTATAGGATGTCTACCAGAGGCTTGGGGGTTGTGTGATTGTGATGTCATGATGATGTTTTATTCTCGATCTTTATAAACTCAACCATGATTATGTGATGGAATGCTCTATGTATTGGTTGCGATTACTGATTGTTAAAGTTGAGATTCTTATGTTTGAGACCCTTGACTTAACCATTATTTTTGGTCATCAATCAGTTATCTTTGGTTATATTCTAGTCGCCATGATGGGACTGAAATGTGGATTTATTCTTAATGATGTCATGTTGTGACATATTTGACTCAACCATTTTTGGAGTCTTCGATCAGTATGATTGAGACATATTTTGGTTATTGAGAACCAATGGATACTTTGATTATCAGTGATACTTCAGTTGCCAATAGAGAGCTGTTGTGGTCATGATTTTCTATGGATGTTGCTCATGGAGATTTGATGCTTTTATGCATATTTGATGATTTTATCATGTATATTTGATGATTCTTATTGTGGATATTTGATGATTTTATTATGGATTTTCTTTGGTGATTTTGATGATTTATGATACCATGAGCATTAGGGTAGCATATCTGCATGTAGTGTCGGGAAGTGGCTTGCAATGGGGGCCAGGGCCCTAAGAGGCTGCCAAGGTAACTTATTGTAAATTAGATTAATAATTGATAAAATTCACACTTAATACTAACTGAATTAACCTAAAAAGATAAGAGTTTTGGTTCTCGCCCATGCCTTGAGTGCTTGTATAGGCTAGGATGAGAGTAGTGAGAACGCATGGTTGCAACCTTGCATTCCATAGTATGCCTTGTCAGTATGAGAGGATACTAGTGGACGCATGAGATCTGTATGGACCCGTAGAGTTTAACTAACTACCAGGGTAACTTGTACGAGATAAATGTTATGACACTTTCTTGCTTGCATAGTAGGTTCCTACATGTCATTGTGTGCCTCTAGGAAGTAGATGTCTGTTGTGTGATTGGAACCTTGAGTTAGTATACTTTTAGGATTCTTGAACTTTAGAGATTTGTGCTATGTGATTTTGTTAGCCTGTTTGGGACTTGAGATTATCTGCTTAGCACAGTGGGAGTGGACCACTTAGGTACCATGCAGTCAGGTGGTAGTGTATTTTCCACTCTTATCATTTGAGATTCATTGAGACATCATGGCTTAAGCATCCTTCGTGATGGTGGATATGTATCCTTTCATTGATGATTAGCATATGTTAGATGATGTTATCTTATGCTTATATTTGCTTGTTAGATTACTTCTACATATGATGTTGTATTTATTAGGAGTGACATTCCTACTATGTTAATGTCGATGATCTCTTCGGTGATTTGGGATGTTACGCACAGAGGGATGGCTAGGGCCCATGATGGTCTAATGATCCTATTAACAGTTGGGAGGAACCGTGCACTTAGTTTATTATGTTTGATCTTATGATGGATGTATCATGTGATTATCTTTACTTTGATATATCATGGATTAGAATAGAGTGATGTACTATATTTCACATATGTATATTCTTTTAAGCCTTCATACCCTGCGACATATGCAGTGGATGATTGTGCATTCTGGAATGTAATTTAGAAAGGACATTTGTACAATGGACTTATCACTATTATTTCATGTGGATGTTGTACTAGATGGAAACATGTATGTAATTCATGTTAAGGGATCTTAAAGAATGTAATCTATTAAGTATGTTATGTTTATTTTTAGATGGAAATTGCTATTGCTTCCATTATTGTGAATAAGTTATATGTGGTATTTACTTTCATGTAGTTTTAAAAAAAAAATGTTACCAAATATAGTGAAATTCTGGGTTAATTCTTTGGATCCCTTGGCAGGGCATTACATGAAAGGTTGAATGAAAATTTGCATCGAATTTTTGTTGAAATTCATACTCACATTTTCTCATATTCACATACGCAAAGATGAAGTTTGACCAAAAGTTGACCAAATTTAACCACAATTGACTTGAATTGACTAGTTTCGAAAAGAATTTTGAAATAATTAAACGAAATTATTTAAATAAATGGACTACTTACTTCTAATTAATTAAACAAAGTTATTTAATTAAATGAGAAGCCATTCCTAACTAATTAAATGAAATTTTTTAATTAAATAAGAAAAGTGTCTCTAATTAATTAAAGATTATTTAATTAAATAGAAAAAGTAATTATGAGAGCATATATCATTTTATTAAATTAAATATCTCAACAAAATCTCTCTTCAGTTCAAAAAGGGAAATTTCTAGTTCACTATTGATCAAAAATGAGTTAAATCAGTTAACTCTTTTTTCTACTCAAATTGAATCAGTTAATTCCTTATTTTACTCAAATTAAATCTGTTAACTCCCTTTAATTTGGAAATCTCCTTTTATGACTGAACTTCACCTTTAATCTTGACCGTTGATTGAAATTGATCTCAACCATTGATGAATTCTAGGAAAGTCTATTTAAGAGACCCTCATCTCTTCATTTTGAAAGGTTGAATGAGAACTTGCATCGAATTGTTGCTGGAATTCATACTCACATTTGCTCATATTCACATACGCAAAGATCAAGTTTGACCAAAAGTTGACAAGATTTAACCATGGTTGACCTGAGTTGACTAGTTTCGAAAAGAATTTTGAAATAACTAAACGAAATTATTTAATTAAATGAGTACTTACTTCTAACTAATTAAAAAAAGTTATTTAATTAACTGAGAAGGCATTCTTAATTAATTAAATGAAGTTATTTAATTAAATAAGAAAAGTGTCTCTAATTAATTAAAGATTATTTAATTCAATAGAAAAAGTAATTATGGGAGCATATCTCATTTTATTAAATTAAATATCTCAACAAAATCTCTCTTCAGTTCAAAAAGGGAAATTTTTAGTTTACTATTGATAAAAAATGAGTTAAATGAGTTAACTCCTTTTTCTACTCAAATTGAATCAGTTATCTCCTTATTTTACTCAAATTAAATTCGTTAACTCCCTTTAATTTGGAAATCTTCCTTTATGACTGAACTTCACCTTTAATCCTAACCGTTGATTGAAATCGATCTCAACCGTTGATGAATTCCAAGAAAGTATATTTAAAAGACCCTCATCTCTTCATTTTCAAAGCTTGAATGAGAATTTGCATCAAATTGTTGCTGGAACTCATACTCACATTTTCTCATATTCACATACGCAAAGATCAAGTTTGACCAAAAGTTGACCAGATTTAACCACGGTTGACTTGAGTTTACTAGTTTCGAAAAGAATTTTGAAATAATTAAACAAAATTATTTAATTAAATGAAGTACTTACTTCTAATTAATTAAACAAAGTTATTTAATCAAACGAGAAGCCATTCCTAATTAATTAAATGAAGTTATTTAATTAAATAATAAATGTGTCTCTAATTAATTAAAGATTATTTAATTAAATAAAAAATGTAATTATGAGAGCATATCTCATTTTATTAAATTAAATATCTCAACAAAATCTCTTTTCAGTTCAAAAAGGGAAATTTTTAGTTCGCTATTGATAAAAAATGAGTTAAATCTGTTAACTCCCTTTAATTTGAAAATCTCCCTTTATGACTGAACTTTACCTTTAATCCTGAATGCTGATTGAAATCGATCTCAACCGTTGATGAATTGCAGGAAAGCCTATTTAAGAGACCCAAATCTCTTCATTTTGAAAGGTTGAATGAGAATTTGCATCGAATTGTTGCTGGAACTCATACTCACATTTGCTAATATTCAGCTATGCAAAGATCAAGTTTGACCAAAAGTTGACCAGATTTAACCACAGTTGACTTGAGTTGAATAGTTTCAAAAAAAAAATAATAATTAAACGAAATTATTTAATTAAATGGAGCACTTACTTCTAATTAATTAAACAAAGTTATTTAATTAAATGAGAAGCCATTCCTAATTAATTAAATGAAGTTATTTAATTAAATAAGAAAAGTGTCTCTAATTAATTAAAGATTATTTAATTAAATAGAAAAGGTAATTATGAGTATCTCATTTTATTAAATTAAATATCTCAACAAAATATCTTTTTAGTTCAAAAAAGCAAATTTTCAGTTCACTATTGATAAAAAATGGTTAAATGAGTTAACTCTTGTTTCTACTCAAATTGAATCAGTTAACTCATTATTTTACTCAAATTAAATCTGTTAACTCCCTTTAATTTGGAAATATCCCTTTATGATTGAACTTTACCTTTAATCCTGACCATTGATTGAAATCAATCTCAACCGTTGATGAATTCCAGGAGAGTCTATTTAAGAGACCCTCATCTCTTTATTTTGAAAGGTTGAATTAGAATTTGCATCGAATTGTTGCTGGAATTCACACTCACATTTGCTCAAATTCACATATGCAAAGATCAAGTTTGATCAAAAGTTGACCAGATTTAACCACGGTTGACTTGAGGTGACTAGTTTCGAATTTTTTTTTGAAATAATTAAAAAAAATTATATAGTTAAATGGAGTACTTACTTCTAATTAATTAAACAAAGTTATCTAATTAAATGAGAAGCCATTTCTAATTAATTAAATGAAGCTATTTAATTAAATAAGAAAAGTGTCTCTAATTAATTAAAGATTATTTAATTAAATAGAGAAAGTAATTATGAGGGCATATCTCATTTTATTAAATTAAATATCTCAACAAGATCTCTCTTCAGTTCAAAAAGGGAAATTTCTAGTTCCCTATTGATCAAAAATGAGTTAAATCAATTAACTCCTTTTTCTATGCAAATTGAATTAGTTAACTCCTTATTTTACTCAAAGTAAATCTGTTAACTCCTTTTAATTCGAAAATCTTCCTTTATGACTGAACTTCACCTTTAATCCTGACCGTTGATTGAAATCGATCTAAACCATTGATGAATTCCAAGAAAGTCTATTAAAGAGACCCTCATTTCTTCATTTTGAAAGGTTGAATGAGAATTTGCATCAAATTATTGCTGGAATTCTTACTCACATTTGCTCATATTCACATACGCAAAGATCAAGTTTGACCAAAAGTTGACCAGATTTAACCACGGTTGACTTGAGTTGAAAAGTTTCGAAAAGAATTTTAAAATAATTAAATGAAATTATTTAAATAAATGGAGTACTTCTAATTAATTAAACAAAGTTATTTAATTAAATGAGAAGCCATTCCTAACTAATTAAAAGAAGTTATTTAATTAAATAAGAAAAGTGTCTCTAATTAATTAAAGATTATTTAATTAAATAGAAAAAGTAATTATGAGAGCATATATCATTTTATTAAATTAAATATCTCCACAAAATCTTTCTTCAATTCAAAACGAGAAATTTCTAGTTCACTATTGATCAAAAATGAGTTAAATGAGTTAACTCCTTCCTCTACTCAAATTGAATCAGTTAACTCCTTATTTTACTCAAATTAAATCTGTTAACTCACTTTAATTTGGAAATATCCCTTTATGACTGAACTTCACCTTTAATCCTGACCGTTGATTGAAATCTATTTCAACCATTGATGAATTCCAATAAAGTCTATTTAAGAGACCCTCATCTCTTCATTTTGAAAGGTTGAATGAGAATTTGCATCGAATTGTTGCTGGAATTCATACTCACATTTGCTCATATTCACATACATAAAGATCAAGTTTGACCAAAAGTTGACCAGATTTAACTACGGTTGACTTGAGTTGACTAGTATCAAATTTTTTTTGAAATAATTAAATGAAATTATTAAATGAAATGGAGTACTTACATCTAATTAATTAAACAAAGTTATTTAATTAAATGAGAAGCCATTCCTAATTAATTAAATGAAGTTATTTAATTAAATAAGAAAAGTGTCTCTAATTAATTAAAGATTATTTAATTAAATAGAAAAGGTAATTATGAGAGCATATCTCATTTTATCAAATTAAATATCTCAACAAAATCTCTCTTCAGTTCAAAAAGGGAAATTTCTAGCTCACTATTGATCAAAAATGAGTTAAATGAGTTAACTCCTTTTTCTACTCAAATTGAATTAGTTAACTCTTTGTTTTACTCAAATTAAATTCGTTAACTCCCTTTAATTTGAAAATCTCCCTTTATGACTGAACTTCACCTTTAATCCTGACTACTGATTGAAATCGATCTCAACCGTTGATGAATCTCAGGAAAGTCTATTTAAGAGACCCTCATCTCTTCATTTTGAAAGGTTGAATGAGAATTTGCATCGAATTGTTGCTAGAATGCATACTCACATTTGCTCATATTCACATTCGCAAAGATCAGGATTGACCAAATGTTGACCAAATTTAACAACGGTTGACTCTAGTTGACTAGTTTCGAAAAGAATTTTAAAATAATTAAATGAAATTATTTTATTAAATGGAGCAATTACTTCTAACTAATTAAACAAAGTTATTTAATTAAATGAGAAGCCATTCCTAATTAATTAAATGAAGTTATTTAATTAAATAAGAAAAGTGTCTCTAATCAATTAAAGATTATTTAATTAAATAGAAAAAATAATTATGAGAGCATATCTCATTTTATTAAATTAAATATCTCAACAAAATCTCTCTTCAGTTCAAAAAGAAAAATTTTCAGTTCACTATTGATAAAAAATGAATTAAATCAATTAAGTCTTTTTTTTACTCAAATTGAATCTGTTAACTCCCTTTAATTTGGAAATTTCCCTTTATGACTGAACTTCACCTTTAATCCGAACCGCTGATTGAACTTGATCTCAACCGTTGATGAATTCTTGGAAAGTCTATTTAAGAGACCCAGATCTTTTCATTTTGAAAGGTTTAATGAGAATTTGCATCAAATTGTTGCTAGAATTCATACTCACATTTGCTCATATTCACATACGCAAAGATCAAGTTTGACCAAAAGTTGACTAGATTTAACCATGGTTGACTAGAGTTGAGTAGTTTCAAAAAAAAAATTCAAATAATTAAACGAAATTATTTAATTTAATGGACTACTTACTTGTAATTAATTAAACAAAGGTATTTAATTAAATGAGAAGTCATTCCTAATTAATTAAATGAAGTTATGTAATGAAATAAGAAAAGTGTCTCTAATTAATTAAAGATTATTTAATTAAAGAGAAAAAGTAATTATGAGAGCATATCTGATTTTATTAAATTAAATAAATAAACAAAATCTCTCTTCAGTTCAAAAAGACAAATTTCCAGTTCACTATTGATCAAAAATGAGTTAAATGAGTTAACTCTTTTTTCTACTCAAATTGAATCAATTAACTCCTTATTTTACTCAAATTAAATCTGTTAACTCCCTTTAATTTGGAAATCTCCCTTTATGACAGGGTTTCTCCTTTAATCCTGACCGTTGATTGAAATCGATCTCAACCATTTATGAATTCCAGGAAAGTCTATTTAAGAGATCCTCATCCCTTCATTTTGATAGGTTAAATGAGAATTTGCATCGAATTGTTGCAAGAATTTATACTCACATTTTCTCATATTCACATACGCAAAGATCAAGATTGACCAAAAGTTGACTAGATTTAACCACGGTTGACATAAGTTGACTAGTTTCGAAAAGAATTTTGAAATAATTAAATAAAATTATTTAATTAAATAGAGTACTTACTTCTAATGAATTAAACAAAGTTATTTAATTAAATGAGAAGCCATTCTTAATTAATTAAATGAAGTTATTTAATTAAATAAGAAAAGTGTCTCTAATTAATTAAAGATCATTTAATTAAATAGAAAAAGTAGTTATGAGAGCATATCTCATTTTATTAAATTAAATATCTCGACAAAATCTCTCTTCAGTTCAAAAAAGAAAATTTCTAGTTGACTATTGATCAAAAATGAGTTAAATCAGTTAACTCCTTTTTCTACTCAAATTGAATCAGTTAACTCTTTATTTTACTCAAATTAAAAATGTTATCTCCTTTTAATTTGAAAATCTCCCTTTATGACTGAACTTCACCTTTTATCCTGACCGTTGATTGAAATCGATCTCAACCGTTGATGAATTCCAAGAAAGTCTATTTAAGAGACCCTCATCTCTTCATTTTGAAAGGTTGAATGAGAATTTCCATCGAATTGTTGTTGGAATTCATAATCACATTTGCTCATATTCACATACGCAAATATCAAGTTTCACCAAAAGTTGACCAAATTTAACCACGGTTGACTTGAGTTGACTAGTTTCAAAAAGAATTTTATAATAATTAAACAAAATTATTTAATTAAATGAAGTAATTACTTCTAATTAATTAAATAAAGTTATTTAATTAAATGAAGTAATTACTTCTAATTAATTAAATAAAGTTATTTAATTAAATGAGAAGACATTATTTATTAATTAAATGAATTTATTTAATTAAATAAGAAAAGTGTCTCTAATTAATTAAAGATTATTCAATTAAATAGAAAAAAGTAATTATCTGAGCATATCTCATTTTATTAAATTAAATATCTCAGCAAAATCTCTCTTCAGTTCAAAAAGGGAAATTTACAGTTCACTATTGATCAAAAATGAGTTAAATCAGTTAACTTCTTTTTCTACTCAAATTGAGTTAGTTAACTCCTTATTTTACTCAAATTAAATCTGTTAACTCCCTTTAATTTGAAAATCTCCCTTTATGACTAAACTTCACCTTTAATCCTGACCGTTGATTGAAATCGATCTCAACCGTTGATGAATTCCAGGAAAGTCTATTTAAGAGACTCTCATCTCTTCATTTTGAAAGGTTGAATGAGAATTTGCATCGAATTGTTGCTGGAATTCATACTCACATTGGCTCGTATTCACATACGCAAAGATCAAGTTTGACCAAAAGTTGACCAGATTTAACCACGATTGACTTGAGTTGACTAGTTTCAAAAAGAATTTTGATATAATTAAATGAAATTATTTAATTAAATGCAGTACTTAATTCTAATTAATTGAACAAAGTTATTTAATTAAATGAGAAGCCATTCTTAATTAATTAAATGAAGTTATTTAATTAAATAAGAAAAGTGTCTCTAATTAATTAAAGATTATTTAATTAAATAGAACAAAGTAATTATAAGAGCATATCTCATTTTATTCAATTAAATATCTCAGCAAAATCTCTCTTCAGTTCAAAAAGGGAAATTTCTAGTTCACTATTGATCAAAAATGAGTTAAACAAGTTAACTTCTTCTTCTACTCAAATTGATTTAGTTAACTCTTTATTTTACTCAAATTAAATCTGTTAACTCCCTTTAATTTGAAAATCTCCCTTTATGATTAAACTTCACCTGTAATCTTGACCGTTGATTGAAATCGATCTCAACCGTTGATGAATTCCAGGAAAGTCTATTTAAGGGACCCTCATCTCTTCATTTTGAAAGGTTGAATAAGAATTTGCATTGAATTGTTGCTGGAATTCATACTCACATTTGCTCATATTCGCATACACAAAGATCAAGTTTGACCAAAAGTTGAACAGATTTAACCACGGTTGAATTGAGTTGACTAGTTTCAAAAAGAATTTTGATATAATTAAACAAAATTATTTAATTAAATGGAGTACTTACTTCTAATTAATTGAACAAAGTTATTTAATTAAATGAGAAAAAATTCGTAATTAATTAAATGAGGTTATTTAATTAAATAAGAAAAGTGTCTCTAATTAATTAAAGATTATTTAATTAAATAGAAAAAGTAATTATGAGACCATATCTCATTTTATTAAATTAAATATCTCAACAAAATCTCTCTTTAGTTCAAAAAGAGAAATTTTCAGTTCACTATTAATCAAAAATGAGCTAAATTAGTGAACTCATCTTTCTACTCAAATTGAATCAGTTAACTCCTTATTTTACTCAAATTAAATTTGTTAACTCCCTTTAATTTGGAAATCTCCCTTTATGACTGAACTTCACCTTTAATCCTGACCGTTGATTGAAATCGATCTCAACCGTTGATGAATTTCAAGAAAGTCTATTTAAGAGACCCTCATCTCTTCATTTTGAAAGGTTGAATGAGAATTTGCATCGAACTAGTGCTGGAATTCATACTCACATTTGCTCATATTCACATACGCAAAGATCAAGTTTGACCAAAAGCTGGCCAGATTTAACCACGGTTGACTTGAGCTGATTAATTTCAAAAAAAAATTTGAAATAATTAAACAAAATTATTTAAATAAATGGAGTACTTCTAATTAATTAAACAAAGTTTTTTAATTAAATGAGAAGTGATTCCTAATTAATTAAATGAAGTTATTTAATTAAATATGAAAATTGTCTCTAATTAATTAAAGATTATTTGATTAAATAGAAAAAGTAATTATGAGAGCATATCTCATTTTATTAAATTAATGTCATGCGCAAACTACGAGGGCAAAAACACACAATTTTTTTTTTTTTTTAAAATAAGATATTAACTATGTTCACTAAGCTTGAATAGTTTAAAAACAATGAGTATGAACAGTTCGTTAGATTAAAACTTTCATTGTTTAATTGATCAATTAATTTTAAACAACACAAATATCAATTCATGAAAGTTTTAACACATGGACGTTTCATTTACTATAAAGGATAAGAAAATAAAGAGATTAAAATAGAGACAAGGATTAATTATTTTTGAAATATTTGAACTTAAAAGATCATCTAATTAAATTGACATTATATCCACCATAAAACTTAAATTAAAATTTCAATATTATTTAAATCTATTCTTAATATCATAACAAAACTTAAGCTTTATTTCTAAACTACAATATCAATTAACCTTGTAATTTATTAAAATCAACCATACTAACATTAAATAAATAAATTTTAAAAAATCTAAATTAACTACAAATTAATATTAAAATTAAACAACTAAATTATATTAAAACTAAATTACACTTGAACTAAAAACAACATTAAATAAAATAAACTAAACTAAGATTAAATGCTAACTTAAAAACAAAACTTACTTTCAAAAAAAAAACAAAAAAACTTATAATTTAAAAACCAGCTAATTTAAATCTTTTAACAATAAAATAACAACCATTAATAAAAAACTAAACTACACTATTTAAATTAAAATAAAACTAACATCACTTAAAACTAAACAAAAATTTAATCTAAATTAAATTAAATCTTAACTAAACTTAAAATTTAAAACAAATCTTAAAAACTTTTAACAAATTAGAAAAAAAAAAACTTTTATACAACTAAACTAAAAATTAAACTAATACTAAATTTATCTTACACTACAACTAACTTACTAATTCTAATCCTAGAATCTATGAAATTCTCACACAATTTAATTCATATCTAACATTACCAACACACGCTTTAAATACATTCTAATAATAAAACATACACATAAAATTATATACCTTACTTACTAAACTAACAATGACATCATTTTAAACTAATGCTAACTAAACAAAATCTAAAATCAACCTATACACAAAATACTTAACACCACTTTACCTTCTTTTTTTTTTTGTCCTATCCAAATCACAAATTTAATTTTCGCATATTAAATTAACATATAAATATTGTTCATGAACTCCAAAAAAATTATTATTATATACTACCCCAACCCACCTACTCCTCTTCCTAACCCAAGGTGCCTAGGTGGCAAGGCATTTGATTTGCAAACAAAACGTGTAGGTGCAGATTTCAAACTGCAATATTCCATCTTCTAGGTGTGTTGACTTTTTTAAAAATTTGTAGTTTATTGCTTCCCTTAAACCATGGTAGATGGTTCAATAAATAAAGGGCAGCTTTAATCATTTTAACCTTTTTAGCAAGGTGGACGTTAAAGGCAAGCTTTTTCTAATGTCCAATCATGGTATGGCTCCCCATCTCATGCGCCAAGAATGGAGTAAAAAGTGAGTGGAGATTTATTGTTGTAAAGTTTTGTAGTTGAGATAAATAGAATATAATAGGATAGGATTAGTTTTTTTTTAAAAATAGATATTTTTTTTAGTTTTATATTTTATTCATTATTCTTCTTTAATTTAAAATTGAAACATATTTTATGTATTTGAGATATTTTAAAGAATCTTTTAAGATCCTCTCTTTCAAGAGGAGATTTAATTACTTTGCCATACAAAATCTAGAACTATTTTTTGCTCTTGGAGTATATTATTTTTTTTTGTCCACATTTATTCTAAGTAGATTTCAAAGCCATGTATTTTTTTTTAAGGTATATATTTTTGAATAGCTTTAAACATTGATGCAATATTTTATGTTTTATAAAAACATGATTAAATTTTATCTCCTAAACATCCTGAATAGAACTATTAACTATAATCATTTTGCTTTCCTTAACATAAACTTTCATATTTATCGAATAAGGAAAAAAAAAACTTAATAATTTGCTCAATCAAACTAAATCTACATCCATGATATAATTTTCGTTTCCAACATAGAAGTAAACTTGAAATTTGCCTAGTTAAATCGACATTATTTCCATCTTATTTTGATGTGCATCCATCCAATTTAAAATTTACAATTAAATCACATGACAAGCAATTATACTCCAACACCAATTTTATTGGCAAACCTGATTCAAGGGCTCAGCTAGGAAAGAATCAGGAAGAAAATCCGGCTTCGTTGCCAATCCAACAAAATTTGAAATACCAATATACATAGGATGTCAATCCCAATTTTCAACAATATAATTGAATTTTCTTCATGACCCTCATCAAGGGATTTATAATGTTTTCTGCAACACATTTCTAGAACCATGGATTGAACAGAATTCTGATGAGGTGACAAAAAGCATAACCAAGAGACAATCAAACATGCGTATTCATACATGGTTTACACAATAGGATTCACAATGAATAAAAAGTAAGGAAAGGTAGATTCTTCCAACCAGGAGAAGTCAAGCACAACACCAACAGATGCCCAATCGGGGCTATAAACCAAGAACTTCCGTTCTTTCATTTCAACATACCAAAATCATATAAGGTTTGTGCTGACAGGTAGGGGCCCATAACACCCTACCCTTTCTCCCTCTTCTCATCCTGAGAAGAGACTCTACACTAGTTGGAGTCCGACTAAACAGACCTTTCCCAAAATTGGTCACTTCTGCCCTCTCCAAGGGTGAGTAATACCAAAACACCCATGCAAAAAAATCTCAAAATTGCAAACATAAACATGAAAAGAAATCATCCAAAAATACCATGATTTTCAAAGCTTCCTAACATACCCACAACCATACAAACATTCAAACAACAACAAGGTAGCATAAGCATGAAACAAGAATGAAATCTGAACAAGGGAGATGAGAATTCCAACCTTCACAAAGAGGTAATGGCAAATGAACAAGTTTGAGTAGAGCTTCCCTTTCCTTGCTTCAATCTTCAAGAACTCCTCTCTAAATGTAGAGATTGGATAACAACCTCAACTAATCCAATGAAGGCCTCTAAATAAGCCTCCAACTCAACCACCCATAAGGAGCAATAACTACTTCCACCCACTAGCAATTCTAGAAACTCCTAACTCAACCTACACTATGGTTAAACCCTAAGTGGAGATGAGGTGAAGTGATTCAAGATAACCATGGTCAATTTTTGCACAAAGGTAAAAAAAGACTTTTTGAGTGACCTCAAAAGTCAATAAAAGGGGCTTAGGGGTTGGAAAAGACCCCTAACCCATACCCATACCCCTTGGGTATAATTATTTCATGTTTTGAAGCTTTAGGAAAGAGATTTAGAGCCAAATAAAATCTAGGAATAAAATAGGACCTTCTAACTACTCTACATGCAAATTAAGCACTAATTCGGATTAGGGATGACTAACCAGAATTAAGAACCTAATTAGCAAATTGAAACTAACTTAAACCAACTTGGGTCTAAAGGTTATACAACTAACCCTAATCGGCACACTGAAGAACATAAAAAATTTACGAGTGTCAAGCGACACTAAAAGAACATAGTTACGAACATTAACATTTACTGATCACAAAGATGCACATACATACATCTCACAATACAATACTTGAATTACGAACAAGGTTTTCAAAAATTAACACATAGAGATTAGTTCTGTTCCTCCGTCGATTTCTTTGGCTAAAATATCTGCACACATCAGTAGCCCCGAAAATCACATGTACATATATATACGTATCAGAAATTTACATAAATTGAAACATACATAAATCAAAGTTTCTTGCATCCTACTTATATCCTTAATCATAAAGATTCCAAAATCAATGTGTTAAACCTACATTTTACTTAATTCATCACATACATATACATAAAGCATTAAATGACGACCATCAAATATCTGAAAATAACATCCCACAACATGAAATGATATGATATGTTCAAGTATCTGATAATGTCTTGACATTTTGAGTCCCTAATAACAAAAAGATAAAGTAACAACTAAGGCTACGAAGGGTCAGGGCGAGGCCTCACAATTAAATATCTCAACAAAATCTCTCTTCAGTTCAAAAACAGAAATTTTTAGTTTACTATTGATCAAAAATGAGTTAAATGAGTTAACTCCTTTTTCTACTAAAATTCAATCAGTTAACTCCTTATTTTACTCAAATTAAATCTGTTAACTCCCTTTAATTTGGAAATCTCCTTTTATGACTGAACTTCACCTTTAATCCTGACCCTTGATTGAAATCGATCTCAACCGTTGATGAATTCCAGGAAAGTCTATTCAAGAGACCCTCATCTCTTCATTTTGAAAGGTTGGATGAGAATTTGCATCGAATTGTTGCTGGAATTCATACTCACTTTTGCTCATATTCACATACACAAAGATCAAGTTTGACCAAAATTTGACCAGATTTATCCACAGTTGACTTGAGTTGACTAGTTTCGAAAAGAATTTTGAAATAATTAAACGAAATTATTTAATTAAATGGAGTACTTACTTCTAATTAATTAAACAAAGTCATTTAATTAAATGAGAAGCCATTCCTAATTAATTAAATGAAGTTATTTAATTAAATAAGAAAAGTGTCTCTAATTAATTAAAGATTATTTAATTAAATAGAAAAAGTAATTATGAGAGCATATCTCATTTTATTAAATTAAATATTTCAACAAAATCTCTCTTCAGTCCAAAAAGGGAAATTTTTAGTTCACTATTGATAAAAAATGAGTTAAATCAGTTAACTCCTTTTTCTACTCAAATTGAATCAGTTAACTCCTTATTTTACTCAAATTAAATCTGTTAATTCCCTTTAATTTGGAAATCTCCCTTTATGACTAAACTTCACCTTTAATCCTGACCGTTGATTGAAATCGATCTCAACCGTTGATGATTTCCAGGAAAGTCTATTTAAGAGAGCCTCATCTCTTCATTTTGAAAGGTTGAATGGGAATTTGCATCGAATTGTTGCTGGAATTCATACTCACATTTGCTCATATTCACATACGCAAAGATCAAGTTTGACCGAAAGCTGACAAGATTTAACCATGGTTGACTTGAGCTGACTAGTTTCGAAAAAAAAAAATTGAAATAATTAAACGAAATTATTTAATTAAATGCAGTACTTACTTCTAATTAATTAAAAAAAGTTATTTAATTAAATGAGAAGCCATTCCTAATTAATTAAATGAAGTTATTTAATGAAATAAGAAAAGTGTCTCTAATTAATTAAAGATTATTTAATTAAATAGAAAAAGTAATTATGAGAGCATATCTCATTTTATTAAATTAAATATCTCAACAAAATCTCTTTTCAGTTCACAAAGGAAAATTTCCAGTTCACTATTGATCAAAATTGAGTTAAATCAGTTAACTCCTTTTTCTTCTCAAATTGAATCAGTTAACTCCTTATTTTACTCAAATTAAATCTGTTAACTCCCTTTAATTTGAAAATTTCCCTTTATGACTGAACTTCACCTTTAATCCTGACCCTTGATTGAAATCGATCTCAATCGTTGATGAATTCAAGGAAAGTCTATTTAAGAGACCATCATCGCTTCATTTTGAAAGGTTGAATGAGAATTTGCATTGAATTGTTGCTGGGATTCATACTCACATTTGCTCATATTCACATACGCAAATATCAATTTTGACCAAAAGTTGACCAGATTTAACAACAGTTGACTTGAGTTGACTAGTTTCAAAAAGAATTTTGAAATAATTAAACGAAATTATTTAATTAAATGGAGTACTTACTTCTAATTAATTAAACAAAGTTATTTAATTAAATGAGAAGCCATTCCTAATTAATTAAATGAAGTTATTTAATTAAATAAGAAAGGTGTCTCTAATTAATTAAATAGAAAAAGTAATTATGAGAGCATATCTCATTTTATTAAATTAAATATCTCAACAAAATCTCTCTTCAGTTCAAAAAGGGAAATTTTCAGTTCACTATTGATAAAAAATGAGTTAAATCAGTTAACTCCTTTTTCTACTCAAATTGAATCAGTTAACTCCCTATTTTACTCAAATTAAATGTATTAACTCCCTTTAATTTGGAAATCTCCCTTTATGACTGAACTTCACCTTTAATCCTGACCGTTGATTGAAATCGATCTCAACCATTGATGAATTCTAAGAAAGTCTATTTAAGAGACCCTCATCTCTTCATTTTGAAAGGTTGAATGAGAATTTGCATCGAATTGTTGCTGGAATTAATACTCACATTTGCTCATATTCACATACGCAAAGATCAAATTGGACCAAAAGTTGACCAGATTTAACCACGGTTGACTTGAGTTGACTAGTTTCAAAAAAAAATTTGAAATAATTAAACGAAATTATTTATTTAAATGGAGTACTTACTTCTAATTAATTAAACAATGTTATTTAATTAAATGAGAAGCCATTCCTAATTAATTAAGTGAAGTTATTTAATTAAATAAAAAAAGTGTCTCTAATTAATTAAAGATTATTTAATTAAATTGAAAAACTAATTATGACAGCATATCTCATTTTATTAAATTAAATATCTCAACAAAATCTCTCTTCAGTTCAAAAAGGGAATTTTTTAGTTCACTATTGATAAAAAATGAGTTAAATCAGTTAACTCCTTTTTCTACTCAAATTGAATCAGTTAACTCCTTATTTTACTCAAATTAAATCTGTTAACTCCCTTTAATTTGGAAATTTCCCTTTATGACTGAACTTCACCTTTAATCTTGACCGTTGATTGAAATCGATCTCAACCATTGATGAATTCTAGGAAAGTCTATTTAAGAGACCCTTGTCTTTTCATTTTGAAAGGTTGAATGAGAATTTTTTGTAATGCCTCGCCAAGGGATCCAAAAAATTAACCTAGAATTTCACTAAATTTGGTAACATTATTATGAGATTATGAGATGACATAATTCGTGATATTAGCCCTTGGTTTGATTTTGTATATATTTTGGCTATGACGAGTTTTCATATTTTTACCTTGTAAGTCTTTGATGTATTTTCTATTAATTAAGCCTAATTAAAAAGATTTAATTAAATAAATAGTTAATATGATATTTTAATATTTATTTTATTTAATTAATTAAATAAAATAATTAAATTTGAAAATAAAATAATTAAATTGGAAGATAAAATTTATAATATTAAATTTGTAATGTGACAATATTTATTTTAATAATAGTATATTTGGAGTTCATTTTTAAATAAATGACTAAATAATATTATTATTAAAGCTAGTAAATATTTTAGCAATAAAGTTTTAGAAAATGAAATTTAAAAGTGGAAAATATATTTTTAAATTATTAAAAGATTCTAAATCTCATATGATTAAAATATAAATATATTAAGATTGAAAAGTGGAGATATTAAAGTTAGTGCATGAGACTTAATAAATAAATAAATTAAATTGGAAAGAGTAAAGTAAATTGGAGTTATAAGCTTGCATGAGAATTAACATGTGTCAACAACACAAAGGTTAGTGCATCAATTAAGCACAAGGTGTCTACAATTCTATGACTCATCAAAAAGAATTGGAAAAGACACATACTTAGTTGGTGACATCTTTTAGCGGTTTCAAAAAGCATTCCAAAAGTTTCTTGAGAGCTCTTGATATTCAGGCATTCATAGAAGCTTAAAAAAAAAGTTTAATGGAAGCTACAAGTTTAATGGAAGCTACAAGCTTAATGGAAGCCACGAGCTACAAATTAAAATAGAAGCTTCAAAGCTTACATGTAAGGGAGAAGATTCATATGCTCATATATTTTCTACTTGCTTCTATGCTCCTTCTAGCACTTCTAACCACTTGGAGGATTCGATCGGCTTGGATTCTTGGAAGAATTGCGAATGATAGAGAAGGAAGGGATTTTCTATGGACTTCTGAAGCATGACAAATTAGCATCAGTGTCCAGGTGCACTCGTGATATTCTCATATTCCCTTTGCACTCTTTCTCTTCCTGTCTTCATCATATCTATTTTATGTGTCTGAATACTCTCTGTGATTGAATCTACTATTTAAAATTGGAATCTAGATATTTTATTTGGATGAGAAGAAAACAATAGAAAAATCTTAGATCCAATTAAGGAGAAATAATTAGATCTTAATCAGGTTTGGGTTCGAAATTATATTATAAAATTAGATAGACAAGATTTGGAATAAAATAGAAATTCTAAGTTGAAAATTCAAATGATTAGATGTAATATTTCTATCAAATTATATTTTCAGATGCGTATGGACAAACTTATTAGATGGATGAATGGGTAAATTTAGAGAACAATTATTTTAAGAGGAATTTTTTTAATTCATCACAAATTGTCTTGTCGCTGCCCCTTGGATAGACCCGAATTCAGTCATTCATAAATTTTTATCGTGGTCGAATTTATTCGATCGCTCCAGTCAGAATTGATGCAATTTGGCCCTCTCCAACATATTTAAATTTCAGCCCAATCCAATGGTTCATTAAGGAGATATGACCGTCGTACTGGAACTATTTTATTCAAGAACGGATATCTCTTCATCTCCCATAACCAAGAGTTCTTTATGCTTAAACTTCACAAAAATAATATATCAAAACATGGAATGAATTAAAGATATTATTGCAATCTTCTCTTATTAGAATCTTATTAATATGCATTAGTTTTATATGGTCTATTATCTAGTCTAATTAATCCAATTTAATTAAGATTAGTTAATAGTAGAAGAAGTGTAGTTAATTATTAGTCAATCTAAGTAAATTGATTAAAAGAAAAGAGATTTTAATATAGTTTATATAGTGGACTTTTTATAATGAATACTATTAAACAATTTTAGAGTTGTTTAATGAAGATGATAATGCTTAGAATTTGAAAATTATTCATGTTAAAATCTACAATGAGTCTTATTGGTTTGTGATAGGGATCTTTTTCAAACAACTTTTATATAGACAACATAATATTAGAACAATTAGAAAATGGAGTCTAATGGTTGATTTTAATATTGATTAAATAATTGTAAGATGATAATTTATATTATGTTGATTTAAATTTAGAAATTCTTAATGATATTGGATTAAGATTGAATTATTATGTTATTGGTTAATACGTTTGAATACTTTAATGGAGTTAAGAGTTAGTCAAATATTAACTAATGAGTTTATGGAAGGATTCTATAGACCGAGTATTTATAGTTTGAGGAGTTATTATTTATTAATGTTTGTAAGGACTAGGAAACTATTAATAAATAATGGTTTAAATAAATATCAACAAATTTGATTAGAGTTAATCTAGTAGAGATTATTTATTGATTGAAGTTTAGTAAAAGATAATAATTTTTGAAGTTGGATTATAATTGATTTTAATCAATTGATATTCATTGAGTTGTCAATATAATTATGTGATTGAGATTTATCTTGAAATGACTATCATTAGTACGAATTAATTAAGGAAACAATAGTATTAATAAAGAATGATGAATGTAATCTATTAATAAGATTTCCAATATAGCTTGTCATTAAATATTAGCAAGTTATTATTATTGAACTATGAACCTGAATATTTGTGTATAACTGACTTTTAGTTATTAGTCAACTAATATTCATTGGGTTGATGGTTTGGTTGTAAAATTATTAATTAAATCAATTAACTAGAGTTAATAGGATTTAATTAATAATTAAGTTATGTTATAGAGATTTAATTGATATAATTCTTTTAATGAGATTGTAGAAATATTGATATCAAGTTGATAGGTCTTATTCCGATGACTTGAATAATGACTTTAGATAATTTAATGGTGAAGATTTAGTAATATATAATTGAGAATTATTAGAACGATAAAAGGTCAAGGATTGTGAATCGATATTAATTGATCATTCTAATAAAGTTATAATCTCTTATTCGAAGAATGATAATTGGTCCTCTTATAATATAACGAATAATGATTCTAGAAAATTTGAAAGGTTAATCAATTAGAATGTGGATCATAGTTAAATAAAGAGAACAATTTAATTAAAGGTCAATGATGATCAGTTTAATGAGTAAATAGTTATTCTTAAGTTATTCTTAGAATATAATTCTTAATAATGGAAGGATAATGCTATCAGGGAACAATTGAGTTGACTTGTAGGTCAAATGATGAAACTTAAGACACTTGAAAGTATACTCGCAAATAGAAAACTAGAAACCCTTACACATTATTCAACTATGTGAATTTAGTAAACCAAAACATGTGTTTGCATCGTGTATTCTCTATGCTTCTTGTTTTGACTTTTGGGTTGACTAGTGTTGACCAGTCCTAGGTTGTTACCAGAGGCTCAGGGGTTATGAGATGTGATGGCATGTTGATCTTATTTGGTCTCGATCTTTATAAGCCCAACCATGGTAATGTGATCGTATGCTCTATGAAATATTTGTATTTACTGATTGTTATTGTTCATCAATCTTCATGTGTGAAGCTGAGATGTATGTGTATGAGACACTTGAACTAATCATTTTTGAGTCATCGATCAGTTATCCTTAGATTATTTTATAGTCGCCATGATGGGACTGAAATTTGGATTTATTTCTTGATGATGTCATGTTGTGACATGTTTGACTCAACCATTTTGGAGTCTTTGATCAGTATGATTTTGAGATATTCTTGGTTGCTTGTTGAGAACCAATGGATACTTATGATTGTCAGTGATGCCTTCAGTTGCCAATAGAGAACTGTTGTGGTTATGATTTTCTATGGATGCTTTTTGGATGCTCATGAAAATTTGATAATTCTTATCTTGGAGATTTTATGATTCTTATTATGGATATTTGATGCTTTTATCATGGATATTTGATGATTCTTTTTTATGGATTATCTTTTGAATTTTCTTTACAGTCGCTTGTACAGGACTGTGGTGATTTTATGATTCTATGAACTTAAGGTAGGTAATCTACTTGTAGTGTCAGAAAGTGGCTTGCAATGGAGGTCGGGGCCCTAAGTGGCTATCGGGGTAACTCATTGTAAGTTTGGTTAATAAGTGATAAAATTTACACACTAAATGGGGATTAAATGAACCTAAAAAGATAATTGTTTTGATGTTCTCGCCCATGCTTTGAGCGCTTGTATAGGCTAGGATGGGAGTAGTGAGAACGCATGGTTGCGACCGTGCATTCCGTAATATGCCTCGTCAGTATGAGAGGATACTAGTGGCCGCATAAAATCTGTATGGACCCGTGGAGTTTAGCTAACTGCCAGGGTAACCTGTATGAGATAAATGCGATGACACTTTTCCGCTTGCATAGTAGGTTTCCTACATGTCATTGTGTGCCTCTGGGAATTAGATGTCTATTTTGTGTATGATTGGAACCTTTGAGTTAGTATACTTTTAGGATTCCTAGACTATAGAGATTTGTGCTATGTGTTATGGATAGCCTGTTTGGGACTTGAGATTATCTCCTTCGCACGGTGGGAGTGGACCACTTAGGTTCCACACGGTCGGGTGGTAGTGTATTTTTCACTCTTATCATTTGAGATCCGTCGGAGACACCATGGCTGGAGCATTCTTGGTTGGCATTTATCTTCATTATGTTCTTAGAGCATTATGATAGATGATATACCTTATGATGGATGTATTTGCTGGTATGTTTCCTATATTGATGATTTGCATATGTTAGATGATGTTATCTTATGATTTACTTTGCGTGTTAGTAGGATGTTTTTAGGGGTGACATTCCTACTATGTTAATATCGATGATCTCTTTGGTGATTTGAGATGTTACGCACGGAGGGATGGTTAGGGCCCACGATGGTCTAATGATGTTATTAAAGGTTGGGAGGAACCGTGCGCTTAATTTATTTTGTTTGATCTTTATGATGGATGTATATGTCTTCTATGATGATGTATCATGTGATTATCTCTACTTTGATGTATCATGGATTGGAATAGGATGATGTAACTTATTTCACATATGTATATTCTTTTAAGCCTTCATACCCTGTGACATGTACAGTGGATGATTGAGCATTTGGAAATGTAATGTATGAACATTGGATTTATCATTATTATTCAGGTGGATGTTGTACTAGATGGATTCATGTATGTTAGTTAGTTTAGATTTAACTCAACGTTAAAGGATTCTTAAAGAATGAAATCAGTTATGTATGTTATGTTACTTTTAGATGGAAATTACTATTGCTTCCATTATTATGTACAAGTTATATGTGGTATTTACTTTCATGTTATATAAAAAAAAAAAATGTTACCAAATTTAAGAAAATTCTAGGTTAATTCTTTGGATCCCTTGGCCGGGCATTACAATATTTCCTTTTATTAAATTAAATATCTCAACAAAATCTCTTTTCAGTTCAAAAAGGAAAATTTCTAGTTCACTATTGATAAAAAAATGAGTTAAATGAGTTAACTCTTTTTTCTACTCAAATTGAATCAGTTAAATCCTTATTTTACTCAAATTAAATCTGTTAACTCCCTTTAATTTGAAAATCTCTTTTTATGACTGAACTTCACCTTTAATCCTGACCATTGATTAAAATCGATCTCAACCGTTGATGAATTCCAGGAAAGTCTATTTAAGAGACCCTCATCTCTTCATTTTGAAAGGTTGAATGAGAATTTGCATCGAATTGTTGCTACAATTCATACTCGAATTTGCTCATATTCACATACGCAAAGATCAAGTTTGACCAAAAGTTGACCAGATTTAACCATAGTTGACTTGAGTTGACTAATTTTGAAAAGAATTTTAAAATAAATAAACAAAATTATTTAATTAAATGGAGTACTTACTTCTAATTAATTAAACAAAGTTATTTAATTAAATGAGAAGCCATTCCGAATTAATTAAGTGAAATTAGTTAATTAAAAAAGAAAAGTGTCTCTAACTAATTAAAGATTATTTAATTAAATAGAAAAGGTAATTATGAGAGCATATCTTATTTTATTAAATTAAATATCTCAACAAAATCTCTCTTTAGTTCAAAAAGCAAAATTTCTAGTTCACTATTGATCAAAAATGAGTTAAATTAGTTGACTCCTTTTTCTACTCAAATTGAATCAGTTAACTCCTTATTTTACTAAAATAAAATTTGTTAACTCCCTTTAATTTAGAAATCTCCCTTTATGACTGAACTTCACTTTTAATCCTAACCGTTGATTGAAATCGATCTCAACCATTGATGAATTACAAGAAAGTCTATTTAAGAGACCCTCATCTCTTCATTTTGAAAGGTTAAATGAGAATTTGCATCCAATTGTTGCTGGAATTCATACTCACATTTGCTCATATTCCCATATGCAAATATCAAGTTTGACCAAAAATTGACCAAATTTAACCACGGTTGACTTGAGTTGACTAGTTTTGAAAAGAATTTTGAAATAATTAAACGAAATTATTTAATTAAATGGAGTACTTACTTCTAATTAATTAAACAAAGTTATTTAATTAAATGAGAAGCCATTCCTAATTAATTAAATGAAGTTATTTAATTAAATAAGAAAAGTGTCTCTAATTAACTAAAGATTAATTAAATAAATAGAAAAAGTAATTGTGAGAACATATCTCATTTTATTAAATTAAATATCTCAACAAAATCTCTCTTCAATTCAAAAAGGAAAATTTTCAGTTCACTATTGATAAAAAATGAGTTAAATCAGTTGACTCCTTTTTCTACTCAATTAGAATCAGTTAACTCCTTATTTTACTCAAATAAAATCTGTTAACTCCATTTAATTTGAAAATCTCTCTTTATGACTAAACTTCACCTTTAATCTTGAACGTTGATTGAAATCGATCTCAACCGTTGATGAATTCCAAGAAAGTCCATTTAAGAGACCCTCATCTCTTCATTTTGAAAGGTTGAATGAGAATTTGCATCGAATTGTTGCTAGAATTCATACTCACATTTGCTCATATACACATACACAAAGATCAAGTTTGACCAAAAGTTAACCAGATTTAACCATGGTTGACTTGAGTTGACTAGTTTCGAAAAAAAATTTGAAATAATTAAACGAAATTATTTAATTAAATGGAGTACTTACTTCTAATTAATTAAGCAAAGTTATTTAATTAGATGAGAAGCCATTCCTAATTAATTAAATAAAGTTATTTAATTAAATAAAAAAAGTGTCTCTAATTAATTAAAGATTATTAAATTAAATAGAAAAATTAATTATTAGAGAATATCTCATTTTATTAAATTAAATATCTCAACAAAATCTCTCTTCAGTTCAAAAAGAGAAATTTCCAGTTCACTATTGATCAAAAATGAGTTAAATCAGTTGACTCTTTTTTCTACTCAAATTGAATCAGTTAACTCCTTATTTTACTCAAATTAAATCTGTTAACACCCTTTAATTTAAAAATCTCCCTTTATGACTGAACTTCACCTTTAATCCTGACTGTTGATTGAAATCGATCTCAACCGTTGATGAATTCTAGGAAAGTGTATTTAAGAGACCCTCATCTCTTCATTTTGAAAGGTTGAATGAGAATTTGCATCGAATTGTTGCTAGAATTCATACTAACATTTGCTCATATTCGGATACCAAAGGTCAAGTTTGACAAAAACTTGATCAGATTTAACCACGGTTGACTTGAGTTGACTAGTTTCGAAAAGAATTTTGAAATAATTAAATGAAATTATTTAATTAAATGGAGTAATTACTTCTAATTAATTAAACAAAGTTATTTATTTAAATGAGAAGCCATTCCTAATTAATTAAATGAAGATATTTAATTAAATAAGAAAGTTGTCTCTAATTAATTAAAGATTATTTAATTAAATAGAAAAAGTAATTATGAGAGCATATCTCTTTTTATTAAATTAAATATCTCAACAAAATCTCTCTTCAGTTCAAAAAGGGAAATTTTCAGTTCACTATTGATAAAAAATGAGTTAAATCAGTTGAATCTTTTTTTTACACAAATTGAATCAGTTAACTGCTTATTTTACTCAAATTAAATCTGTTAACTCCCTTTAATTTGAAAATCTCCCGTTATGACTGAACTTCACCTTTAATCCTGACCGTTGATTGAAATCGATCTCAACCATTGATGAATTTCAGGAAAGTCTATTTAAGAGACCCTCATCTCTTCATTTTGAAAGATTGAATGAGAATTTGCATCAAATTGTTGCTAAAATTCATACTCACATTTGCTCATATTCAAATACGCAAAGATCAAGTTTGACCAAAATTGACTAGATTTAACCATGGCTGAGTTGAGTTGACTAGTTTCGAAAACAATTTTGAAATAATTAAAAATATATATATAATTAAATTGAGTACTTACTTCTAATTAATTAAACAAAGTTATTTAATGAAATGAGAAGCCATTCCTAATTAATTAGATGAAGTTATTTAAAAAAATAAGAAAAGTGTTTCTAATTAATTAAAGATTATTTAATTAAATAGAAAAAGTAATTATGAGAGCATATCTCATTTTATTAAATTAAATATCTCAACAAAATATCTCTTCAGTTCAAAAACAAAAATTTCCAGTTCACTATTAATAAAAAATGAGTTAAATCAGTTGACTCTTTTTTCTACTCAAATTGAATCAGTTAACTCCTTATTTTACACAAATTAAATCTGTTAAATCTCCTTAATTTGGAAATCTCCCTAATTGACTGAACTTCAACTTTAATCCTGACCGTTGATTGAAATCGATCTCAACCGTTGATGAATTCCAAGAAAGTCTATGTTAGAGACCCTCATCTCTTCATTTTGAAAGGTTGACTGAGAATTTGCATCGAATTGGTGCTAGAATTCATACTCACATTTGCTCATATTCACATACACAAAGATCAAGTTTGACCAAAAGTTGACCAAATTTAACCACGGTTGACTTGAGTTTGTTAGTTTTGAAATTTTTTTTGAAATAATTAAACAAAATTATTTAATTAAAAGGAGTACTTACTTCTAATTAATTAAACAAAGTTATTTAATTAAATGAAAAGCCATTCCTAATTAATTAAATGAAGTTATTTAATTAAATAAGAAAAGTGTCTCTAATTAATTAAAGATTATTTAATTAAATAGAAAAAGTAATTATAAGAGCATATCTCATTTTGTTAAATTAAATATCTTAACAAAATCTCTCTTCAGTTCAAAAAGGGAAATTTCCAGTTCACTATTGATAAAAAATGAGTTAAATCAGTTGACTCCTTTTTCTACTCAAGTTGAATCAGCTAACTCCTTATTTTACTCAAATTAAATCTGTTAACTCCCTTTAATTTGGAAATCTCCCTTTATGGCTGAACTTCACCTTTAATCGTTGTTTGAAATCGATCTCAATCGTTGATGAATTCCAAGAAAGTCTATTTAAGAGACCCTCATCTCTTCATTTTGAAAGGTTGAATGAGAATTTGAATCGAATTGTTGATAGAAGTCATACTCACATTTGCTCATATTCGCATACGCAAACATCAAGTTTGACCAAAACTTGACCAGATTTAACCATGGTTGACTTGAGTTGACTAGTTTCAAAAATAATTTTGAAATAATTAAATGAAATTATTTAATTAAATGGAGTACTTACTTCTAATTAATTAAACAAAGTTATTTAATTAAATGAGAAGCCATTCCTAATTAATTAAATGAAGTTATTTAATTAAATAAGAAAAGTGCCTCTAATTAATTAAAGATTATTTAATTAAATAGAAAAAGTAATTATGAGAGCATATCTCATTTTATTAAATTAAATATCTCAACAAAATCTCTCTTCAGTTCAAAAAGGGAAATTTCCAATTCACTATTAATCAAAAATGAGTGAAATTAGTTGACTCTTTTTTCTACTCAAATTTAATCAGTTAACTCCTTATTTTAATCAAATTAAATCTGTTAACTCCCTTTAATTTGGAAATCTCCCTTTATGACTGAACTTCACCTTTAATCCTGATCGTTGATTGAAATCTATCTAAACTGTTGATGAACTTCAAGAAAGTCTATTTAAGAGACCCTCAACTCTTCATTTTGAAAGGTTGAATGAGAATTTGCATCAAATTGTTGCTGGAATTCATACTCACATTTGCTCATATTCACATACTCAAATATCAAATTTGACCAAAATTGACCAGATTTAACCACGGTTGACTTGAGTTGACAAGTTTCGAAAAGAATTTTGAAATAATTAAACGAAATTATTTAATTAAATGGTGTACTTACTTCTAATTAATTAAACAAAGTTATTTAATTAAATGAGAAGCCATTCCTAATTAATTAAATGAAATTATTTAATTAAATAATAAAATTGTCTCTAACTAATTAAAGATTATTTAATTAAATAGAAAAATTAATTATGAGAGCATATCTCATTTTATTAAATTAAATATCTCAACAAAATCTCTCTTTAGTTCAAAAAGGAAAATTTCCAGTTCACTATTGATGAAAAATGAGTTAAATCAGTTGACTCCTTTTTTCTACTCAATTTGAATCAGTTAACTCGTTATTTTAGTCAAATTAAATCTCTTAACTCTTTTTAATTTGGAAATCTCCTTTTATAACTGAACTTCATCTTTAATCCTGACTGTTGATTAAAATCGACCTCAACCGTTGATGAATTTGAAGAAAGTTTATTTAAGAGACCCTCATCTCTTCATTTTGAAAGGTTGAATGAGAATTTGCATCGAATTGTTGCTGGAATTCATACTCACATTTGCTCATATTCACATATGCAAAGATCAAGTTTGACCTAAAGTTGACCAGATTTAACCATGGTTGACTTGAGTTGACTAGTTTCAAATTTTTTTTTGAAATAATTGAATAAAATTATTTAATTAAATGGAGTACTTACTTCTAATTAATTAAACAAAGTTATTTAATTAAATGAGAAGCCATTCCTAATTAATTAAATGAAGTTATTTAATTAAATAAGAAAAGTGTCTCTAATTAATTAAAGATTATTTAATTAAATAGAAAAAGTAATTATGAGAGCATATCTCATTTTATTAAATTAAATATCTCAACAAAATCTCTCTTCAGTTCAAAAAGAGAAATTTCTAGTTCATTATTGATCAAAAATGAGTTAAATTAGTTGACTCCTTTTTCTACTCAAATTGAATCAGTTAACTCCATATTTTACTCAAACTAAATCTGTTAACTCCCTTTAATTTAAAAATCTCTCTTTATGACTGAACTTCACCTTTAATCCTGATTGTTGATTGAAATCGATCTCAACCGTTGATGAATTCTAAGAAAGTCTATTTAAGAGACCCTCATCTCTTCATTTTGAAAGGTTGAATGAGAATTTGCATCGAATTGTTGCTGGAATTCATAGTCACATTTGCTCATATTCACATACGCAAAGATCAAGTTTGACCAAAAGTTGATCAGATTTAACCACGGTTGACTTGAGTTGACTAGTTTCAAATTTTTTTTGAAATAATTAAACTAAATTATTTAATTAAATTGAGTACTTACTTTTAATTAATTAAACAAAGTTATTTAATTAAATGAGAAGCCATTCCTAATTAATTAAATGAAGTTATTTAATTAAATAAGAAAAGTGTCTCTAATTAATTAAAGATTATTTAATTAAATAGAAAATGTAATTATGAGAGCATATCTCATTTTATTAAATTAAATTTCTCAACAAAATCTCTCTTCAGTTCAAAAAGGGAAATTTCGAGTTCACTATTGATCAGAAAATGAGTTAAATCAAGTAACTCCTTTTTCTACTGAAATTGAATCAGTTAACTCTTTATTTTACTCAAATTAAATATGTTAACTCTTTTTAATTTAAAAATCTCCCTTTATGACTGAACTTCACCTTTAATCTTTACTGTTGATTGAAATCAATCTCAACCGTTGATGAATTCTAGAAAAGTCTATTTAAGAGACCCTCATCTCTTCATTTTGAAAGGTTGAATGAGAATTTGTTGTAATGCCCCACCAAGGGATCTAAAGAATTAACCTATAATTTTACTATGTTTGGTAACATTTTTTTTTTTTTTTTTTTAAATAACATGAAAGTAAATACCACATATAACTTGTACATAATAACGGAAGCAATAGCAATGTCCATCTAAAAGTAAACATAACATACATAACCGATTTCATTCTTTAAGAATCCCTTAATGTTGAGTTACATCTAAATTAACTAACATACATGAATCCATCTAGTACAACATCCACATGAAATAATAATGATAAGTCCAATGTTCATACATTACATTTCCAAATACTCAATCATCCACTGTACATGTCACAGGGTATGAAGGCTTAAAAGAATATACGTATGTGAAATAAGGTACATCATCATAGAATACATATACATCCATCATAAGATTAAATATATTAAATAAGTGCACGGTTTCTCCCAACCGTTAATAGCATCATTAGACCATCGTGGGCCCTAGCCATCCCTCTGTGCGTAACATTCCAAATCACCGAAGAGATCATCGGTATTAACATAGTAGGAATGTCACTCCTAACATATACAACATCATATGTAGTAAGTAATCTAACATGCAAATATAAGCATAAGATAACATCATCTAACATATGTTAATCATCAATGAAAGGATACATATCCACCATCACGAAGGAAGCATCAGCCACGATGTCTCAATGAATCTCAAATGATAAGAGTGGAAAATACACTACCACCCGACTGCATGGTACCTAAGTGGTCCACTCCCACCGTGCTAAGGAGATAATCTCAAGTCCCAAATAGGCTATCCATAACACATAGCACAAATCTCTATAGTCCAGGAATCCTAAAAGTATACTAACTCAAAGGTTCCAATCACGAAACTGACATCTACTTCCTAGAGGCACACAATGGCATGTAGGAACCTACTATACAAGCAGGAAAGTGTCATCGCATTTATCACATACAAGTTACCCTGGCAGTTAGCTAAACTCCATGGGTCCATATTGATCTCATGCGGCCACTAGTATCCTCTCATACTGACAAGGCATACTATGAAATGCAAGGTCATAACCATGCGTTCTCACTACTCCCATCTTAGCCTATACAAGCACTCAAGGCATGGGCAAAAACCAAAACTCTTATCTTTTTAGGTTCATTCAGTTAGTATTAGGTGTGAATGTTATCACTTATTAATCCAACTTACAATGAGTTACCCTAGCAGCCTCTTAGGGCCCCGGCCCCTATTGCAAGCCACTTCCTGTCACTACATGCAGATATCCTACCCTAATGCTCATGGAATCATAAATCTCAAAATCGCTAAAATAATCCATAATAAAATCATCAAATAAAAGCATCAAATCTCCATGAGCAAATATCCATAGAAAATCATGACCACAACAGCTCTCTATTGGCAACTGAAGCATCACTGATAATCAAAAGTATCCAATGGTTCTCAATTACCAAAATATATCTCAAACACACTGATCGAAGACTCCAAAAATGGTTGAGTCAAACATGTCACAATATGACATCATCAAGAATAAATCCACATTTCAGTTTCATCATGGCGACTAAAAAATAACCAAGGATAACTGATCGATGACCAAAAATAATTGTTAAGTCAAGTGTCTCATAAATAAGAATCTCAACTATAACAATCAGTATTCACATCCAATACATAGAGCATTCCATCACATCACCATGGTTGGATTATAAAGATCGAGATTAAAACATCATCATGGCATCACAATCACATAACGCCAAGCCTCTGGTAGACGTCCTATAATAGTCAACACTAGTCAACCCAAAACCCAAAACAATAGCATAAAGAATACACAATGTAAACACATGTTTTAGTTTTGCTAAGTTTTCAAATTTGAATTCAAAAGTCTCAGTTTACGTATTCCCAAATTAACATCAAGTGGAGAAATTTCACTTTTTATCTAACCCATGTATTCGTTTGATAGATAAAAGTTTCTCCATCAGACTCAATTTTCTAATTGATTTATATGACATTGTTTGAAAATTGACATTCTCAATGAATCAAAAACTTTGATTATATATTCTAATAATTAATCTTAATTAAAAACTAAGTTTAATTAAATTAATTGTTAATATCTCTTCATAATTGACAAGCTTAATAGCAATATTTTAATCATATCCAACTTATAAAAAAATGAAATCGAAATTCATATCCAAATCGTATATGAAATAATCATTGCAAATATAATTTAAAACCAACAAATATAACACAATGCGATTTAAAATTGCGCAGCTATTAAAGTGCCGCACTGCAGGTACACTACGGATCGCAGGTACACTGCGGTCGCAGGTACCCTGCGATCACGTAGGCCTGCGGCGGGTGGGGTACGAAGTACCGGCCCGCCCAACATTTTATATATATATATTTTTTAGTAATCGCTTACACGATTTCCACTTTGCGATTTGGTTTTAACATTTTCGCCCACGGTATGTAATCAATTTTTTTAACATATATATATATATATATATATATATATATATATATATATTTATAATTGCATATATATATATGTATGTATGTATGTATGTATAAGAAAATTGACAATTTATGATTACAATTTCAATTTTTCAGAATTCCTCCATAGATCTTTGATCTCCAAAATTTCCAATAATTAAACTAATGGGTTTGGCTATGAATCTCAACCCTAGCCTCGTTTTCTCTTTTTTAAATCCATGCATATAAAATTCTCAAATAAATTTAATTGCCCAAATTGAAAATGCATACAATAAAAATATGAAATTCCTCAGAAGACATATGGAAGAGACAAAGAAGACAGGAATGCATGATGCAAAAATAGCATAAGTAAAATCACAAGAATCTACCCAGATTCTGATGCTAATTCGCTCTTCCTCAGAAAACCTGCAGAGCAAGCTCCCTTCTTCAAAGTTATTGAGTCCTCCAATGCTCCAATTTCTCTCCACCCTCTCCCTAAGCTTCTATCAATGCCTGAATATAAAGAGCTCTCAAGAAACTTTTGGAATGCCTCTTGAAATAGCTGGAAGGTGTCACCAACTAAGCATGGGTCTTTTCCAACCTTTTTTATGAGTCATAGAGTTGTAGACACCATGTGCTTAATTGATGCACTAACCCCCGTGTTGTTGACACATGAGAAATAGAAAAGTGCATTAATTCCCATGCAAGCTTATAACTCCAATAATTTCTATTTAAATTTTAGAACTTTCTTTTTAATTTTTATAACTTTTATTATTATTATTTTATTTATTACTTTATTATTATTTTATAATTATTATTAATTTTAATTTTTAGTTTTCTTTTATTTAATTCATTTTCCCCAATAATTCACATTTAATAAATTACAATCAAAATATCAATGATCATGATATTTTATTAAGTTTCTCAAATAAATAATTTATTAATTAAATTTATTTATTAAGACTTAATTAATGGAAAATTCACCATAGACCTCCAAGATAAAATATGAAAACTCATCATAGAACAAATCATACAAAATAAATTTAAAGGGTTAAAAATCACGAAATATGTCATCCAACACATTCGGTGGGTATTCAACTTTGATACTTGTCCTAACTCACTAGGACAAATGGTTTTTAGGTTTGGGATTTGGACTTGAGAATTTATCTCCCTTCTCTTATCATTGAGATAGTATAATAGGGTACGCTCATCCTGGCAATTCAAGGAAGGGGATACCCATGTTGGATACAATTAAGTAATTGTGTATTGTCTTTGATGTTACACAAATGCCATATCAGTTATCAGACAGAGTCTACCAAGTTCTGTCGGTCAGGAAAATAGTTTACAGAGTCTACCGAGCTCAGTCGGTCAAGAAAGCCTTTTGCAGTGTATACCGAGCGTTCCTGTATGTCACACGGTGAGTTAGTGTTAACCGAGTTCACACGGTAAGCTAAGGAAAGTTTAGTTCTTACCGAGATCACTCGAGTATCAAAGAATTTTGTAGCGAATGGTTAGTGTTAATCGAGTTCGCACGGTAAGCTAAGGAAAGCTTAGTTTTCACCGAGCTCACTCGGTAGTCGAAGACAGCTTTTACCGAGTCTAGTCAGTTTCCAAAGGAAGTGGCAGGTTTACCGAATTCCCCGGTAATTGTAGTTTTTACTGAATTCTGCCGGTTAACACAGGAAGCAGTTTTTTTTGTTCTGTATTGACCGAGCAGCGTCGGCCAGTGAAGAATTTTGTTTTGATTGTTAGTTCAAGCCGACTTTGGAATATGTTTTGTCAAGTTGGTTGGGCCAACCTGGTATTATGTATAGTATATAAAGAGGTGCTCAAGATGCGGAAAAGTGTGGAATAGAGAGTGTATACGGATAGTGCAAGGAAGTGCAAGGAAGAGACTTGTGTGTGCCTAAGCAGAGTTGAGCAGAGGGAAATCTTGGAGCTGCAAAGATATATTTAATCAGTAAGGATCTTGTGGAGCTAAACTGAGATCTGTATTCAGCAAGATAAGTTGCATGTATTTTTAGATCATTCATTGTTGCTTTCTAACGATTGTAACAGTGATTCCAAAATCTCCTAACAGAGTTGGTTTAACAGCCATTCCATAAATTCTTTAACAGGGTGGCAATTTAGTTGAATTCTTCTAAAGACCTCTTACAAGGCCACTCCTAACAGGGTGATTAAATCCTCTAACAGGGTCACACCTAACAGTGTGTTTTGTAACCTTTAACAGGGTTGGCTCCTAACAGGGCTCACTTCAGAAGAGTGAAAATTGGTGACTAGTTGCTGGTGGTTTTTCCCATATTGGGTTTCCACGTAAATCTGGTGTCTACTGTGTTCATGATTACTTTCTTTTGCATGGTCGCTTATTTCAGTAAATGCTTAATAAATTAACTAAACATCTATCAAGTTTTAAGCAGTAATTTATGTGTTTACCGAGTAGCAACAGCAACTAAGTTTAAGGCATCTTTGGGACTGTTGAATTTATTTTTGTAGTAACTGATTCACCCCTCCCTTCTCAGTTATCCCATCTTCATTTTCCAACAATTGGTATCAGAGCTTTTGGTGCTTGCAGGAGGAGATTTCAAAGATCTAAGCCAAAGATCAAGATGTCTTACAAGAGGGAAATCCCAAGGCTTAATCGAAACAACTTCTCAGCATGGCAGGGATTAATGAGACTTCATCTAGCTTCCATTGGTGACACTGGTTTGAAATATCTTGATGAGGAATATGTAGAACCATCAGGTACATTATCAGTCAATGACATTGCTATAAAGAAGACTCATAACATTATGATGATTGATATTGCATTTGCCTTGAGTTATGAAGAGTTTGATGATGTCAAGGACTGCACTACTGCCTATGAAATGTGGGAAAGACTGAAAGAGATCTATGGTGGAGATGACAATGTTAGAAGAGCCAAAGCTGAAAGTCTGAGAGGACAGTTCGATCAGATGAAAATGAAAGAAGATGAAAACATTGCCAAATATGTTGAAAGAATTAAAGCATGTGTCAGTGCTATCAAAGCTTCTGGAGGAAGTATCAGTGAAGAGACAGTCATAAGTAAAGTTCTTAGAACTCTACTTCCAATTTATGCCATTAGGGTATCAGCCATTCAAGAAAGAAGGTGTGAGGCCAATCACAAGATAAACCTAGAGGCCATAGTTGGAAGATTGAAAGCATTTGAACTAGATAATTTTGATAATTATGTTCCAGTTGCAAAGAACATTGAGTCTGCATTTGAAGCCAAGCTTTCACTCAAGGACAAAGGCAAGAAGAAGAAGAAATCTCAGTTAGAGAGTGAAGATCAATCGGATTAGAGTTCTGACAGCGACCTTGAAGTAATTGAAGCTCTACTTGCAAGGAAATATTCAAGAGGAAGAGCTAAATACAAAGGTAAAGTACCCCTAATCTGCTTTTCATGTGAAGAAGTCGGTCATATTGCTGCAAGGTGTCCAAACAAGAAAGATAAAGATGAAAAGAAACATAATAAATGAAACAGTAAGAAAGATCTCAAATCATTTAAGGATAAAAGTAAGAAATCATGTTTTATGACTAAAGATTCTAATGATTCTAATGATGAAGATGAGGATGAGATTGTTTACATTGCTGTAAAAGATGAATCTGACAATGAAGAAATGGCACTCATCTCTCACATAAGTAAGAATGATACATGGATCATTGATAGTGGCTTCTCACATCATATGACTGGAGATAAAACAAAGTTTGATCAATTTGAAGAGTATGATGGTGGCAGTGTAAGATTTGGAAACAATGAACCTTGTTGCATCAAAGGAAAAGGAAGAATCACTCTAACCCAGGAACTTGTATGTGATAATGCTTATTGGGTAGAAGGCCTAAAGCACAATTTGTTGAGTGTGGCACAGTTACTCAACAATGGACTCAAAGTAGAATTCATCCAAGGCAAAGCAAGACTGCTGAACGGTAAAGGAAAGCTGATTGGATCTGGTACTCAAACTAAAGGTAATTTTTTCTATCTTGAACTTGGTGAAAATTCATGTTTTATTTCTCAAGTAGAAGAGAGTTGGTTATGGCATAAAAGGTTATGTCATGTGAATTTTGACAATTTGGTAAAGATAAGAAAATTCAAGAAAGTGAGAGGCATTCCTGATTTAAAAAAACCAGAGGTCGGTTTATGCAAGAATTGTCAAATTGAAAAGATGGATAAGTCTAGTTTCAAAAGCAAAAATTATCAGTCTGAAGATTTATTAGAAATTGTGCATACTGACTTATGTGGACCTATTGGAACTGAAAGCTATACTGGTGAAAAATATTTTATTCTTTTTGTTGATGATTATTCAAGAATGATGACCGTCATGTACCTAAGGAACAAATCAGAAGCATTTGAAAAGTTCAAATGGTATTTGGCAAGAGTAGAAAAAGAAACAGGAAAAAGATTGAAATGCCTAAGGTCAGACAGAGGTGGTGAATTTATTTCACATGAATTCAATAACTTTTGTATTGAAAGAGGAATCAAAAGACAAGTTTCAGCACCAGGTACTCCTGAACAAAATGGCATAGCTGAAAGAAGGAACAGATCCATCATGAATTGTGCAAGAACCTTGATGATAGAAAATAATGTTGCTATCAAATACTGGAAGGAGGCTATCATTACAACAGTTCATACCTTAAACTGAGTACAGTTGAAAAAAGACTCATTCAAAACTCCCTATGAATTATGGTATGGCTATAAACCCAATGTAAGTTATCTGAAAGTATTTGGAAGCAAATGTTATATCTTGAAAGAATCTAGAAAAGGTAAATTTGATGTAAAAGGTGATGAAGGTATATTTCTTGGATACTCATGCAAGAGTAAAGCATATAGATGCTTGAACTTATCTACTCACAAAGTCATAGAAAGTATACATGTGAAAGTTGATGAGTTTGCAGAAAAGACTGAAGAAGAAAGGAGAAGAGAACCAGAAGATTACAAAAGATTCATCTTCAGTGAACCGGATATAATATCAACTGCATCTGAGAATCATAAACCTTCTTCTACCGAGTCATCACTAACCAAGTTGCAGGAAACATCTACCGAGCCAACGTCTACCGAGTCAGAGAATACCGAGTTAGAGATTACCGAGCCAGAGGTAACCGAGCATGTGCATACCAAGCCAGTTGATACCGAGCTAGAGCAAACTGAGCATGAAGGAGAAATGCAAGAAGATAACGACAAGATTCATCCAAAAGGAAAAGAACCTGTTCTAGCCAAGTATGTCAGGAGACATCATTCAACAAATCAGATCATTGAAAATAAATCTGAAGGAACCATCACAAGAAGTAAGTTGAAAGGTACTTGTTTACTTGCTGATTTTGAACCTAGAACTGTCAAAGATGCATTAGAAAATGATAATTGGATTGAAGCAATGAATGAAGAAATAGAGTAGATAGAGAAAAACAAGATATGGACTCTTGTACCCAGGCCTAAAGACAAAAATGTAATCAGTACAAAGTGGGTTTTCATAAATAAGTTGGATGAAAATGGTAAAGTATCAAGAAACAAAGCTAGATTAGTGTGCAAAGGATATTCTCAAGAGGAAGGCATAGATTATGGAGAAACTTTTGCTCCCGTTGCTAGATTGGAAGGTGTTAGAACCTTATTAGCATATGCTACTTACAAAGGATTTAAAGTTTATCAAATGGATATCAAGTTAGCATTTCTAAATGGTATACTGGATGAAGAGGTCTACATTGAACAACCTGAAGGTTTTATAGATCCAGATAAAAAGAACATGGTTTGCAAATTGCACAAGGCACTGTATGGTCTGAAACAAGCCCCTAGAGCATGGTATGAAAGATTGCATAGCTATCTTATTCAAATTGGATTTCAAAGAAATAATGATAACAGTAGTTTGTATATCAAGGAAGGACCAGAAAATAAGATTGTCCTGGCAGAAATATTTGTAGATGATACTGTTTTCACAGGGAATGATGATCTTTGCAAAGAATTTTCAGAACAAATGAGCAAGGAATTTGAAATGTCAATGTTCAGTGAAATCAAATTCTTTGTTGGACTTCAAATTCAGAAAAACAAGAATGGCATCTACATCACTCAAGCAAAATACATCAAAGAGATATTGAAAAAGTTTGGTATGGAAGACTGTAAACCAGTTGGAACTCCCATGTGTACTGGACTAAAACTTACCAAAGAAGATGATTCAAAGGAAATAGATCAGACATTGTACAGATCTATGATTGGAAAGTTGCAATATGTAGTTCATACTAGGCCAGATATTGCTCTTGCAGTTGGAATTGTGGCAATATTTTCAGCCAAACCAAGAGAAAATCACATGATGGAAATCAAGAGGATAATGAGATATCTGAAAGGAACTGAAGATTATGGATTATGGTATAAATTTGGAGGAAACCTAGACTTAAAAGTGTTTACTGATGCTAATTGGGCAGGAAACCTTGACGACAGAAAAAGCACAAGTGGAGGTGCATTCTTTCTTGGAAAGAGGTTGGTTTCTTGGACAAGCAAAAAGCAAAATTGTACATCTCAATCAACAGCAGAGGCAGAGTATGTTGCTGCAGCAGTAAACTGTTCTAATATTGTTTGGTTCAAGCAATTGCTACAAGGCATGAAGATGGAAATCAAGGAACCAGTTGTCATGTTTTGTGATAATACAAGTGCAATCAACATATCTAAGAATCCAGTAATGCATTCTAAGACTAAGCACATTGCAATCAAGTATCACTTTGTCAGAGAATTGGTGCAGGACAAGGAAATCAGATTGGAATATGTCCATACAAAGGAACAGATTGCTGACATATTCACAAAGCCTTTACCTAAGGATGCATTTTTGTATCTCAGAGGTAAGTTAGGGGTCATTCCCCTATCTGAAGTTCACTAAAAATAAGTTTTAGTGATGCATCAACTCTTACAAAATTGAACAATCATCAGTTGATGCAGCAAATCAAGGAAATATTGCATATGAATCAGTACTAAAGGTACAATGAAATTCATTGAAATTGGATTATCTTTGGCATGTGTTGTCAAAGAGGGAGAGTTTTACTGTCATATCTTTCCGAAATTTGATTATGTAATTCCTTCACAGAGGGAGATTACTTTAAGAGGGAGAGTTCTCTATCTTAGAGGGAGAATTGTTAATTGTGTTGTGTTGCTGTAGACTTGATTTCAAATTTCATTTCTGCTATGACATGTTGTGTTGCCATCAATGCCAAAGAGGGAGATTGTTGGATACAATTAAGTAATTGTGTATTGTCTTTGATGTTACACAAATGCCATATCATTTATCAGACAGAGTCTACCGAGTTCTGTCAGTCAGGAAAACAGTTTACAGAGTCTACCGAGCTCAGTCGGTCAGTAAAGCCTTTTACAGTGTATACCGAGCGTTCCTGTATGTCACACGGTGAGTTAGTGTTAACCGAGTTCGCACGGTAAGCTAAAGAAAGTTTAGTTCTTATCGAGATCACTCGGGTATCAAAGAATTTTGTAGCGGACGATTAGTGTTAACCGAGTTTGCACGGTAAGCTAAGGAAAGCTTAGTTTTCATCGAGCTCACTCGGTAGTCGAAGATAGCTTTTACCGAGTCTAGTCAGTTTCCAAAGGAAGTGGCAAGTTTACCGAATTCCTCGATAATTGTAGTTTTTACCGAGTTCTATTGGTTAACACAAGAAACAGTTTTTTTTGTTCTGTATTGACCGAGCAACGTCAGCCAGTGAAGAATTTTGTTTTGATTGTTAGTTCAAGCCAACTTTGGAATATGTTTTGTCAAGTTGGTTGGGCCAACCTAGTATTATGTATAGTATATAAAGAGGTGCTCAAGATGCGAAAAAGTGTGGAATAGAGAGTGTATACGGATAGTGCAAGTGCAAGGAAGAGACTTGTGTGTGCCTAAGCAGAGTTGAGTAGAGGGAAATCTTGGAGCTGCAAGGATGTATTTAATTAGTAAGGATCTTGTGGAGCTAAACTAAGATCTGTATTCATCAAGATAAGTTGCATGTATTTTTAGATCATTCATTGTTGCTTTCTAACCATTGTAACAATGATTCCAAAATCTTCTAACAGAGTTGGTTTAACAGCCATTCCATAAATCCTTTAATAGGGTGGCAATTCAGTTGAATTTTTCTAAAGACCTCTTACAAGGCAACTCCTAACATGGTGATTAAATCCTCTAACAGGGTCACATCTAACAGTGTGTTTTGTAACCTTTAACAGGGTTGGCTCCTAACAGGGCTCACTTCAGAAGAGTGAAAATTGGTGACTAGTTGCTGGTGGTTTTTCCCATATTAGGTTTTCACGTAAATCTGGTGTCTACTGTGTTCATGATTACTTTCTTTTGCATGGTCGCTTATTTTAGTAAATGCTTAATAAATTAACTAAACATCTCTCAAGTTTTAAGCAGTAATTTATGTGTTTACCGAGTAGCAGCAGCAACTAAGTTTAAGGCATCTTTGGGATTGTTGAATTTGTTTTTGTGGTAACTGATTCACCCCTCCCCTCTCAGTTACCCCATCTTCATTTTCCAACAATTGGTATTAGAGCTTTTGGTGCTTGCAAGAGGAGATTTCAAAGATCTAAGCCAAAGATCAAGATGTCTTACAAGAGGGAAATCTCAAAGCTTAACCGAAACAACTTCTCAGCATGGCAGGGATTAATGAGACTTCATCTAGCTTCCATTGGTGACACTAGTCTGAAATATCTTGATGAGGAATATGTAAAACCATCAGGTACATTATCAGTCAATGACATTGCTATAAAGAAGACTCATAACATTATGATGATTGATATTGCATTTGCCTTGAGTTATGAAGAGTTTGATGATGTCAAGGACTGCACTACTGCCTATGAAATGTGGGAAAGACTAAAAGAGATCTATGGTGGAGATGACAATGTCAGAAGAGCCAAAGCTGAAAGTCTGAGAGGACAGTTTGATTAGATGAAAATGAAAGAAGATGAAAACATTGCCAAATATGTTGAAAGAATTAAAGCATGTGTTAGTGCTATCAAAGCTTTTGGAGGAAGTATCAGTGAAGAGACAGTCATAAGTAAAGTTCTTAGAACTCTACTTCCAGTTTATGCCATCAGGGTATCAGCCATTCAAGAAAGAAGGTGTGAGGTCAATCACAAGATAAACCTAGAGGCCATAGTTGGAAGATTGATAGCATTTGAACTAGATAATTTTGATAATTATGTTCCAGCTGCAAAGAACATTGAGTCTGCATTTGAAGCCAAGCTTTCAGTCAAGGACAAAGGCAAGAAGAAGAAGGAATCTCAGTCAGAGAGTGAAGATCAATCAGATCAAAGTTCTGACAGTGACCTTGAAGTAATTGAAGCTCTACTTGCAAGGAAATATTCAAGAGGAAGAGGTAAATACAAAGGTAAAGTACCCCTAATCTACTTTTCATGTGAAGAAGTCGGTCATATTGCTACAAGGTGTCCAAACAAGAAAGATAAAGATGAAAAAAAAGATAATAAATAGAACAGTAAGAAAGATCTCAAATCATTTAAGGATAAAAGTAAGAAATCATGTTTTATGGCTAAAGATTCTAATGATTCTAATGATGAAGAAGAGGATGAGATTGTTTACATTGTTGTAAAAGATGAATCTGACAATGAAGAAATGGCACTCATCTCTCACATAAGTAAGAATGATACATGGATCATTGATAGTGGCTGCTCACATCATATGACTAGAGATAAAACAAAGTTTGATCAATTTGAAGAGTATGATGGTGGCAGTGTAAGATTTGGAAACAATGAACCTTGTTGCATCAAAGGAAAAGGAAGAATCACTCTAACCCAGGAACTTGTATGTGATAATGCTTATTCGGTAGAAGGCCTAAAGCACAATTTGTTGAGTGTGGCACAGTTACTCAACAATGGACTCAAAGTAGAATTCATCCAAGGCAAAGCAAGACTGCTGAACGGTAAAGGAAAGCTGATTGGATCTGGTACTCAAACTAAAGGTAATTTGTTCTATCTTGAACTTGGTGAACATTCATGTTTTATTTCTCAAGTAGAAGAGAGTTGGTTATGGCATAAAAGGTTATGTCATGTGAATTTTGACAATTTGGTAAAGATAAGAAAATTCAAGAAAGTGAGAGGCATTCCTGATTTAAAGAAACCAAAGGTCGGTTTATGCAAGAATTGTCAAACTGGAAAGATGGGTAAGTCTAGTTTCAAAAGAAAAAATTATCAGTTTGAAGATTTATTAGAAATTGTGCATACTGACTTATGTGGACCTATTGGAACTGAAAGCTATACTGGTGAAAAATATTTTATTCTTTTTGTTGATGATTATTCAAGAATGATGACCGTCATGTACCTAAGGAACAAATCAGAAGCATTTGAAAAGTTCAAATGGTATTTGGCAAGAGTAGAAAAAGAAATAGGGAAAAGATTGAAATGCCTAAAGTCAGACAGAGGTGGTGAATTTATTTCACATGAATTCAATAACTTTTGTATTGAAAGAGGAATCAAAAGACAGGTTTCAGCACCAGGTACTCCTGAACAAAATGGCATAGCTGAAAGAAGGAACAGATCCATCATGAATTGTGCAAGAACCTTGATGATAGAAAAGAATGTTGCTATCAAATACTGGAAGGAGGCTATCAGTACAGCAGTTCATACCTTAAACCGAGTACAGTTGAAAAAAGACTCATTCAAAACTCCCTATGAATTATGGTATGGCTATAAACCCAATGTAAGTTATCTGAAAGTATTTGGAAGCAAATGTTATATCTTGAAAGAATCTAGAAAAGGTTAATTTGATGTAAAAGGTGATGAAGGTATATTTCTTGGATACTCATGCAAGAGTAAAGCATATAGATGCTTGAACTTATCTACTCACAAAGTCATAGAAAGTATACATGTGAAAGTTGATGAGTTTGCAAAAAAGACTGAAGAAGAAAGCAGAAGAGAACCAGAAGATTACAAAAGATTCATCTTCAGTGAACCAGATATAATATCAACTGCATCTGAGAATCAGAAACCTTCTTCTACCGAGTCATCACTAACTGAGTTGCAGGAAACATCTACCGAGCCAACATCTACCGAGCCAACATCTACCGAGTCAGAGAATACTGAGTTAGAGATTACCGAACCAGAGGTAACCGAGCATGTGCATACCGAGCCAGTTGATACCGAGTCAGACCAAACTGAGCATGAAGGAGAAATGCAAGAAGATAACGACAAGATTCATTCAAAAGGAAAAGAACCTGTTCTAGCCAAGTATGTCAGGAGACATCATTCAGCAGATTAGATCATTGGAAATAAATCTGAAGGAACCATCACAAGAAGTAAGTTGAAAGGTACTTGTTTACTTGCTGATTTTGAACCTAGAACTATCAAATATGCATTAGAAAGTGATAATTGGATTGAAGCAATGAATGAAGAAATAGAGAAGATCAATGGTAACCATGATAGCATCATGACGTCGAACTGTCATAATCCTACTATAAAATCCATGGAGATGATATCCCATTTCCAAGAAGGAATAAGATTAGGCTTCAATAGTCCTACCGGGTGCTGGTGTTCTGCCTTGACTCTTTGACACTCAAGACACCTAGCCACAAAATCAGCAATATCTCGCTTCATCTCGGACCAAAAGAACAAACATCTCAAATCAACATGCATCTTCTTGACACCTGGATGTGCTGAGTAAGGTGTATGATGGGCTTCTGCCAGAATCAAGGTGCAAAGGTCATCGAGTAATGGCACATAAATCCTCCCCAAATGTCTCAAAAGACCATCTGATTCTCGAATGTAACCTGCAAACTTACCTTCCAAGGGTCTCCCTGAATCTATCTCTTTGCACACTTCCTGATACCAGGAATCTGTAGGAAGTGCCTGAAGAATCCGATTCCTCAAATCCACACTAAGAGTCATCGATGTTACCACATGTCTCCTATGACTCAAAGCATCTGCCACCACATTCTCCTTACCCTAAATGTACTTAACCTCTAAATCATACTCGCATAAAATTCCATCCATCGTCTCTGGCGAGCATTCAAATTAGGCTGAGTAAAAATGTACTGAAGACTATGATGATCACTATGTAGCTCAAATCTGTGCCCCAACAAGAAATGTCTCCACCTTGTCAAAGCATGAACTACTATTGCTAACTCAAGATCATGTGTAGGGTAATTTAACTCATGATCTTTGAGCTTGCATGATTCATATGCAATCACCCATCCATTCTGCATCAACACTGCTCCAATTCCTTCAAGAGAAGCACCTGTACACACCATGAAATCACCTTCTGGATCAGGTACAGCTAAAATCAGTGCACTAGTCAAAAGCTCCTTGAGCCTCTGAAATGCTTCCTCACATTTCTTTGTCCACACAAACTTCTTACCTTTCCTCTGAAGAGAAGTGATAGGATGTGCTATCCTAGAGAAGTTCTGGACAAATCTACGATAATAACCAGCTAAACCCATGAAACTACGAATCTCTGACACATTAGTCGGGGTAGGCCAATCTATTATCGCTTGAATATTTGCAAGATCCATTGAAATACCATCACCTGAGATAACATGCCCTAAATACTGAATCTCTGATTTGAAGAATTCACACTTAGCAGCATTGGCATAAAGTTGATTGCCGCTCAAACACTACAATACCAACCGCAGGTGTTCCTCATGCTCCTTCTGAGTCTTAAAAAATATCAATATGTCATCAAGAAACACGAGAACAAACTTGTCAAGATATGATCGAAAAACACCATTCATCAAACTCATGAACACTGATGGAGCATTAGTCAACCCAAAAGGTACCACTGTGAACTCATAATGCCCATAGCGCATTCAAAAAGCAGTCTTGTGAATATCTGCTGCCTTAATACGAAGCTGGTGGTGTCCTGACTTAAGGTCAATCTTGGAGAATATTGTACATTAGATTACTAGCGACTGTTCCTACTTACAAAAGATTGGGTACTCTGAGCTGGCTGATTGGACTGATTTTGTTTATTGCATTGAGCATTGCAGTTGTTCTTAAAGTTAGAACCTTTGTCACTACCTTGAGCCTGAGAATTTGATCCCTTCTGCTACTGTGTCTGTTGAGACTGCTGTTGATACTGTTTTCCCTTAGAAAAGAAAGGCTTCTTGTTACCACCTGAATTGAAGTTGCCTTTAGATCCTGATGCTGCTGGTGTTTCTACAAAACCACCTTGACCAAGGTTGACACTTTTCTCAACAAGGATTGCTCCATGTACCACATCCTTGAGAGTTTTTGGCTCAAATACCTTGACATCCCCAATTATACAGTTATTCAAACCCCTAATAAAGTGTTGTGTCAACTGAGCTGAATTTTCATTGAACCCTGAAAAAGGCATAAGCTCATAAAACGCTCATACTCGGTCACTGACAAAGTGTACTACTTGAGATTATGAAACTCATATGCCCTTTGTAGTTTCCATTCCTTTGGTAGGAATCATTCATGAAAACTCTCTAAGAATAGTTCCCACGTGACACTACTCATATCGATTCCTAGCTTCTTCTCCTCAATCGTCCACCAAGTGGCCCCAAAATTCTTTAAATTAGTGATCACAAATCTTGCCTTAACGTTGTTGTCAAAATCCTGCATGGAAAAAATCTTGCCAAGGGAAATCAGCCACTACTTGGCCACATAACCAGAACCTTGCCCATTGAAAGGCTTGACCTTGGATCTTGAAAGATCCTTCATTTGAGTGGACACAATGGACCTCTGACAATCCTTCCGAGGACTTCTAGATCTAGGTCTATGCTCTTGTTCTGTCTGATGCACTTTAGGCTATTCTTGAACAAGAGGTAGATGTTCTAAAATAGTTTGCATCATCTATCTCAAACCAACCTCTTCAGACTCATCTTGGTCCTCTCTATGGCTCTCTTCCTGCTGCCTATTAGAGTGCTCTTCCTTGCTCTCTACATGAGCCGATCCCTCATGGGTAGACTCATGGGCACTGACAGCTCTGCCACGACCACGGCCTCTTCCTCGGCCTCTACCATGGCCTCTAATAGAAGACCTAGTCCTAGACACCATCCTATTTTCAAGTTGAAGAGATACACTTAATAGTTCATAGTTCTAGTAGTTCCAAAATACCCAAAGCTCCCAATGTAGAAACTCGAGCTCTGATACCAAATGTAATGCCCCGCCAAGGGATCCAAAGATTTAACCTAGAATATCACTAAGTCTGGTAACATTTTTTTTTTTCTTCAAAATAACATGAAAGTAAATACCAGATATAACTTGTACATAATAACGGAAGCAATAGCAGTGTCGATCTAAAAGTAAACATAACATACATAACTGATTTCATTCTTTAAGAATCTCTTAACTTTGAGTTACATCTAAATTAACTAACATACATGAATCCATCTAGTACAACATCCACATGAAATAATAATGATAAGTCCAATGTTCATACATTACATTTCCAAATGCTCAATCATCCACTGTACATGTCACAGGGTATGAAGGCTTAAAAGAATATACATATGTGAAATAAGGTACATCATCCTATTTTAATCCATGATACATCAAAGACAATCACATGATACTCATGATACATCATCATAGAATACATATACATCCATCATAAGATCAAACATAATTAACTAAGTGCACGGTTCCTCCCAACCATTAATAGCATCATTAGACCATCGTGGGCCCTAGCCATCCCTCCGTGCGTAACATCCCAAATCACTGAAGAGATCATCGGTATTAACATAGTAGGAATCTCACTCCTAACATATACAATACCATATGTAGAAAGTAATCTAACATGCAAATATAAGCATAAGATAACATCATCTAACATATGCTAATCATCAATGAAAGGATACATATCCACCATCACGAAGGACGCATCAGCCACGATGTCTCAATGAATCTCAAATGATAAGAGTGGAAAATACACTACCACCTGACTGCGTGGTACCTAAGTGGTCTACTCCCACCATGCTGAGGAGATAATCTCAAGTCCCAAACAGGCTATCCATAACACATAGCACAAATCTCTATAGTCCATGAATCCTAAAAGTATACTAACTCAAAGGTTCCAATCACGAAACTGACATCTACTTCCTAGAGGCACACAATGACATGTAGGAACCTATTATGCAAGTGGGAAAGTGTCATTGCATTTATCATGTACAAGTTACCTTGGCAGTTAGATAAACTCCACGGGTCCATACTGATCTCATGTGGCCACTAGTATCCTCTCATACTGACAAGGCATACTATGGAATGCAAGGTCGCAACCATGCATTCTCACTACTCCCATCCTAGCCTATACAAGCACTCAAGGCATGGGCGAGAACCAAAACTCTTATCTTTTTAGGTTCATTCAGTTAGTGTTAGGTGTGAATGTTATCACTTATTAATCCAACTTACAATGAGTTACCTTGGTAGCCTCTTAGGGCTCTAGCCCCCATTGCAAGCCACTTCCTGTCACTACATGCAGATATCCTACCCTAATGCTCATGGAATCATAAATCTTAAAATCGCAAAAATAATCCATAATAAAATCATCAAATAAAAGCATCAAATCTCCATGAGCAAACATCCATAGAAAATCATGATCACAACAGCTCTCTATTGGCAACTCAAGCATCACTGATAATCAATAGTATCCAATGGTTCTCAATTACCAAAATATATCTCAAACACACTGATTGAAGACTCCAAAAAATGGTCGAGTCAAACATGTCACAACATGACATCAACTATAACAATCAGTATTCACATCCAATACACAGAGCATTCCATCACATAACCATGGTTGGGTTAGAAAGATCGAGATTAAAACATCATCATGGCATCACAATCACATAACCCCCAAGCCTTTGGTAGACGTCCTATAATGGTCAACACTAGTCAACCCAAAACCCAAAACAATAGCATAAAGAATACACAATGTAAACACATGTTTTGGTTTTGCTAAGTTTTCAAATTTGAATTCAAAAGTCTCAGTTTACATATTCCCAAATTAACATCAAGTGGAGAAATTTCATGTTTTATCTAACCCATGTATTCGTTTGATAGATAAAAGTTTCTCCATCAGACTTAATTTTCTAATTGATTTATATGACATTGTTTGAAAATTGACATTCTCAATGAATCAAAAACTTTGATTATATATTCTAATAATTAATCTTAATTAAAAACTATGTTTAATTAAATTAATTGTTAATATCTCTTCATAATTGACAAACTTAATAGCAATATTTTAATCATTAAAAGAGTGATCCATTAATTGAGAACTTTATAATAATCATTTATAATTAATAATATATACATATATACTTATATATACATATATATATATATATACATACATAAATATATATATATATAATAACATTTAATAATTAATAACATTGCAACTTATAAAAAAATGAAATCGAAATTCATATCCAAATCGTATATGAAATAATCATTGCAAATATAATTTAAAACCAACACATATAACACAATGCGATTTAAAATCGTGTGGCTATTAAAGTGCTGCATCGCAGGTACACTGCGGTCGCAGGTACCCTACGATCACACAGGCCTGCGGTGGGTGGGGTACGAAGTACCCGCCCACCCAATGTTTTATATATATATATTTTTTAACAATCGCTTATGCGATTTCCATACAGACTTTGTAATTTGGTTTTAATGTTTCTTAAAACGTTTTCGCCCACAGTATGTAATCGATTTTTTTTAACAAATATATATAAATATATACATGATTAAAAATATCACAATATATGAACATATATACACACATATATATATAATTGCATATATATATATATATATTATGTATGTATGTATGTATGAGCAAATTGACAATTTATGATTACAATTTTAATTTTTCAAAATTCCTCCATAGATCTTTGATCTCCAAAATTTCCAATAATTAATCTAATGGGTTTGGCTATGAATCTCAATGCTAGCCCCATTTTCTCTTTTTTTAAATCCATGCATATAAAATTCTCAAATAAATTTAATTGCCCAAATTGAAAATGCATACAATAAAAATATGAAATTCTTCAGAAGACATATGGAAGACACGAAGAAGACAGGAATGCATGATGCGAAAATAGCATAAGTAAAATCACAAGAATTTACCCAGATTCTGATGCTAATTCGCTCTTCCTCAGAAAACCCGCAGAGCAAGCTCCCTTCTTCAGAGTTCTTGAGTCCTCCAATGCTCAAATTGCTCTCCACCCTCTCGCTAAGCTTCTATGAATGCCTAAATATAAAGAGCTCTCAAGAAACCTTTGGAATGCCTCTTGAAATAGCTGGAAGGTGTCACCAACTAAGCATGGGTCTTTCCCAACCTTTTTGATGAGTCATAGAATTGTAGACACCATGTGCTTAATTGATGCACTATGTCATGCCCATTTTTTTTTTCTACCAAAAACTCATTTAAATTTATCAAATAACTATCAAGATTTAGATTCAGTATTTAGATCCACAATAGATATTTTGATAACATATCTTGAGCATTAGCCACTTGTTTCTAATAAAATAACTCACAAATTTAACATCCAAAATAATTTCTCTTAACTAACAATACCATAAATAACAATAGCTTTTAGAACAGATCTAAAATATCTCAAATAACAATAGCATCATTTCTATAATCTTCATCACAACTTCTTCTCTCATACACAAGTTTACATATATTATCAAAAACTTAAGATCTAAATTTTCATTCATATTCATTTGCAAGATTGCAACAATAATTATCAAAACCATTCACACAAGTGCCCTTTTCCACCCTACCATAATGACATCATGAGGTTGCTTGTGCCCTAGCCATACCCCCGAGCAAGAGAACTCATTTCAACCAAGAGATCATGGATGCAATCCTAAGAGTTCTCTCTAAACACTATGTCATAAATTTTCTAACAATATTTCATCTCAATAAGTAAGAACTACTCTAAATGTATATAAGTTACTTATCTTTTCAAGAGCTCTCCCTTTAGATGGATCTTCATCTTCAACCAAGAATCATTCCTCCTCTTCCTCCATCTTCTTCTTCCTCTCCATATTTCTGTCATTCTCCCCTCCTCTTCTACATATATCTTCCCCTTTTCATCTCCAACAATGGTAAAAAAGTCCCCCCTCCAAAGTCTTCCTCCCTCTTTAATGAAGGCACATGGCTCTCTTATCAATGTGTCATAACCCATTGTTTCTCACTATTCATTTTCGTCACATTTGAAGTGGTGCCCTTTTGAGGTGTCATAATGTAAATTTTAACCATGATTTGACCCTCAACTAACCCCTAACCTTAGGTAGTATAAGTGGGTTAGGTTATTTTAACCCAGAATGCACTCTAGGATCCATTTTAACCCCTCTAAAGTCCAACTTTAGTTCATATCCGATTTTACAAAAAGTTTGCATTGAGGTCGACTTTGATTGTTGTATAAGAGTTGGAATAGTTTTCTCAAAGGTCTTCATAATCATCTGATTAGGCCTTCATAATCATCCACTGCACAAATTCAAATTTAACATCAATAACTCAAACATATAAATATAAGACTGTAAACATTAATACATATCCCTGAATTAACCATAGATCAACCCATTAGATCAATATCATATTCCAACATCATTTCTTCAGAATCATTTGCATATGAAATTCATTTACAAATAAGTATCATTCTTTTTTACTTTAATTGCTCTAATTACAAACTTTTCAAGAATAATAACCATATTAATAATTCATAGCATATGTATCAAAACAGCTTACGCCTTACACCTTACACATACATTAATCAAATTCATCAAGCATAAGTACTTACTCTCACTAATTATAGGATTCAAATCATAACATCTCTTAGAATAACATAACGAGTATCACTAGCATTCATTGTGTTATCTATATTATATTCATTTTTGTACTTCTTTATTTTGAATTAAGTGATACATAATTTACTTAAAAACAATAATCACATAACCCAAACTTGATCTCCATTTTCACAGTCACCTTATATAGAATGTATTTACCACAACACAATATCTATTCAATTTAATTGGTCATAATTTCAATTACTAAAACTATCTAATTATCATGATGAGATAAGATGAATAATATAAGGTATTTATCCATAGGGTAACTCACATTAGCTAATCAAGTTGTTAACTTATATTAGACAATCCATCCTAGTGTGAATTAGGTCTAATGCTACTAGTCTCATAACTATCTAAACTATTGTGTCATATGTAAAGAGGTCCAACCATTTCTATTTGTAATCATTGTTAAGTGTACAAACAAAATCCATAGTTGATCATAAGTTGAGTCTAACTTGCACATTAATTAAATAAGTAGAATTCTACTATACAAAGTATCACATACACAGTTGCACCTAATATTCAGATGGTTACAGATGATAAGTCAATCTTATTTAAACATTACTAATCATAGCAAGTCACATAAGGATTCTCCCTAATCATGTTGTTGCATAAGCCATATAATTTTCTTCTAATGAAAAAATTAATATTTACTACTAATCAAATTATATTGTAGACAAATTAACAATCATACTAGTCCTTACTTGGATGGGACCTTACATTCCCCTCCACTAGTCTTTGACTTCCTCTTGGAAGTCACCAGTGTTTGTTTGTTTGTTTATTTGTTTGTTTGTTTGTTTTTTTTCTATCTATCAATTCCTACTCATGTAAGTGATCTTTGCAACATTTAGAAATTTATAATTGTATGAGCATACATAAAACATGATATATTAAACAAAATTGAAACACTCAACTAGGGAAACAAGGCTCAAACGAGTTACACTCAAGCACCAACAAGGCATACAACATATCATAACAACACATAAACTCCCTTCCAAGGCTTAATACAATGATTCACCATTGGAATCATGAAACAATGGGTGAAGGTGGGCTCTCCAAGGAGTAGAATCTCTCAACTTCAATGTTGAGCCCAACTAAGCCCTTCACCCAAGGCATCTCTTCCCTCCCAAGGGTGAGTGAAGCCTTCACACCCATTGACATCCTATACACTCATACACAAGCCACATCACTGGGATAAACACATCACAAGGTTCATGAATGGTCAAGAAGTACAATGTTAATCTCATCTAGGTCTGAAGTGCACTGTACCATATAACTATCTGAACCCACATACATATCCATAGTCCAAAATCAATAATCTGTGATCCAATCCTCACTTGGTGGCTTGATGGTAAATAGACCCATCACATAAGAGGTCATCCATACAAAACCACGTGTCATATCCCTTGTTTATGTAAGGTGGTTAGCCTCCAAGGAATACACACCACACACATAGGAAGGTAGTGGATAATAGCTGCATAACAGCCTCACATACCCCCATCCTCAAGGGTTCCCTGCATTTTCTTCCTCATATACACTCATCAAGTTCATCTCCATCATCCTTGATGAGGAATCACATTACAACACAAGACCAACATCCACAAACACCAAGGAAACTAGTCTTGCCACAAATTTTTATTTTTATTTTTCAATGAAAGAAGTCAAATCATATATTTCAACAACAATAAAACAAGAAAATTTCAATGTATTGCAACAATAAGCTAAGTAAAAAAAATGAAGATGAAGGTTGTGGCTAGACTATCAAAGACAAAGTAAATAAACTTGTTGGTCTACACAATAAAATAAATCATAAAGTGCACATTACATCACTATGTGACTATATCTAGCCACCTCATGAGGAAGGAGGAAACAATGTCTGGCTAGCACAGTAGCCCTTCATGTGGGCACTCTAGGTGCACTAACCACATGGCATGGGGTGTTCACCTCAGCAACACCTCGCATCGAGTGGTACGGACTAAGCATGTCGACTCACCTGGCATGACCATACACCAAGTGGAGAACACCCACTCTGGTCGTATGCCGCATGGCAGTGTTCCTCATGGAGAAGGCACGTGTCGGACACACTCTGCATAGCGATCTCATGTAAGCATCGTCGTAGCCAGAGGTATACATGGCTAGGGTCCACCCATATGCACTTCCACATACACATGACCGAGCATCCATGGGTACCCCTCCACAAGAATGCAAGCATCTCCTATATGCTCTGCATAGTGTGGGAACTAAAACATACAAAAACAATAGCGCCTTCACATAACTATATACGTGGCATCGTGTTCTCGAGCTCGGCTCACTACCATCAGTAACACGGCATCATTACCCATTGCATCATGTTGGAACATGCACATAGGAATGGTATCTATCACAACATGGGAAATCCTCCTTCCACATGTTGGATCTCATAGGGAAATGTACGCAAATCTGTTTGAAAAAATTCATTCTAAGTACTAGTATTTTATTTAAAACTGTGGGAAATTGTAACAATATTGTCCTTTCAGGTGGTACTAGTAGGGTTACATACAAGCAAGAAACACATAGGAGGTATGAATTCCACATACTTATGTACAAACATAATTTCCAAGAACATTTGATTTTAATTCACATGGGCACACATGACAATTGCTGGTTTTACAAAACACTTAACACAAATGGCAGTACTGGTGTAATCACATGGATGAGGAAATACAAGATGACATGATTCATAGCTTCACATGGATTACTACACTTATTAAAGAAAAGTATTACATCTTTCATTGCTTTGTGACCCATAAGCTTGCATCTACATAACCACATACAATACCAACATTAACCATAATGCTCAACTAGTCTTCTGTAGATGAGGATATCAAACATTATTTATAGCCACATAAGATATTCTCACAACATAAAAAAAAATCTTATCAACACAAGAACGTATTAGCCCATGTACATCATTGCATGATTTCATTTTGCATTGGATCTCTACTCTACTCATTATTCTAGCCACTAGTTTATTATTGAACAAAAATAGCTCACATTGTCATTACAATAACATACAAGCTATCCACATACATATAATTTTTTTCTTCTCTTACAATACATACCTTAAATTATGCAAGGAGAATCTATTGGGAACTTGCATAATCAACATTTTCAATCACTAATATAAGATGGTACACATAAACATTCAATTTTTGAATACACACCTAAGCAAGGAAAAAAATAGAGAAAATTAACCAAATGACATGGTATATCACTAATTTTAGATTTGAGAGTGAAAATGATATATAATTTATATTCCAATTCCTCTATAGGTATTGATTATCCTCATACTAAGGCCTTACTAAAGGTTTTAAGTACATTTAGCAATCTAATTCCTATAAGAAGTTTCTTATTACATCGTTCAAAATTTAAAAACTATGAATGACTATTGAAAATGATGTCGGTTTTCTATAGTCTTGACCCTTTGGTCTAGTACCCTCTTATATCTATCACAAGTAAACATCACAAAACTTTATTTATCTTCTAAATGTACCAATACTAATTTAATTATACTCCTTGAGATTATGTTTCTTTGTAAAAACATGAAAAGTTGAATCTTCTCTCATAGTTTAGACTTTTAGCATTTGAACTAGAGTTCTCATGATATCTACTAATTTTGATAATCTCGTAGGTTAAATGTGAAATCTTATATTCAGTAGTTGCTTGAATATAACAATGTTATTTTTAAACTACCCTTTTGTGGTATAAGATTAACATTAATCCCAAGATTTTATTTCAAAGAAAACAATTAGATAAAATTCATGCTTGACTAATTATACGACATTCAATATCTTAAAATTCAAACAAACTGAACATCTAGTCTCTTCACTTCCAACTATTACTTAATATAGGATTTTATTTATTTTTATCTAATTACCAATTTTATTTATTTATTTATTTATTGAGCTTGATTTCACTTTTGAAAGTAAATGATAAACCAAAAGATAAAATGTCCTAAGCAAAATATTTGCATTCGACATAATATGAACTTTATTTCTTTAAAACCAATATGAGATGCCATTAGTTATAAACTTATTGCCCCCCCTTTTTTTTTAAACCCTAAAATTCTAAATCTTTCATTGTTCCCTCTTTAATATAAGGATGGCATAGGTTGATTACTAATAGTACAATCCCTTCAACCATTAATTCAAATGTTCTATGCATTATCAATACAAAGTCATTTAAACCCATAAGAATCAAGTGACAAAATAATAACTATTATTATTTAACCAGGTAATAAAATGAATGCTCAAGACAATTAAATTAGCAATACATATGTATGTATAAAAAATATAACTTAAAACTAGGTTTCCATTTATGCTACTTATTTGCAAGGTCACTTTATATTATTTCCTTATTGGTAGCTCCCCTTCACTTTGTTTTACAACATCGTAATAAATTTTCATTTATTGATTTTAGACTAACTTTATTAAAGTGAAATTATATATATATATATATATATATATATATATATATATATATATATATATATATATATATATATATATATATATATATATATATATATATATATATATATATATATATATATATATAATTTTTTTGTAATCCCCAATGTTATTTTCATTTTAATGACTTAATATCTAAATGGATTAATTAATTCCATTACATTATTGTATATAAAGTATTAATTATTTCCTTAACATCATAATGAATATTTTAAAACAACATTATTAATTCTATTAATTAAATGGACACAAATATTTAATCTAACAATCCTCGTTGTTAAGCTCACTCTTAAATTTAAGAAATACTAAAGATAGTAATGAAATATTCTAATTAATTACTCTCTTTAATTTATTAATTGCTATTATAATAATACTAAATTTAAAATCCAATTTCTAAAATGTTGTTTAGAAACAAAACTTGCATTTATTAAATTTAAAGCACTTTATAAATTCTACTATTTACTAAAAGAGAAAAATCATGTTTCCCTCATAATAAATCAAAAAAATCACTTTACACCACTTAAATATTGAACTTAGAAGGAAATATTTTTAGATTAAAAGCTCACTATTTTACTAACTTGCTAATATTGAAATTAGAAAGAAATCTTTATTAAAATCCCACTTCAATATTTAAAATGAAAACACTTTCTTTTTTATTTTAAATCTGAAGTTTAAATTCACTTTCTAATAGAAAATTAAAAGTCAACAAGGAAATAAATAAAATAATCACAACCTAATTAGGGTTCTCCAAAAAAAAAATTATAGAAAGAAACCTAAATCTACTCTTTCATTATTTTCATTTCAATCTTGTTTCTTTTATTTTCTCTTCTTCTCCTTTCATATTCTAACCCTAATGCATGTTGTTCTTATTCATTATTGTTTCTTGCTCTTGTTTATTTGTGTTGTAGGTTTGGATTCAAGAGGTCAATGAAAGAGATTTAGCATTTTTTACATCTCTATTTTTCAAAATTTTGTTATTCTAGATTTTGTTGCAAGTTGAAAATGAAGCTTTGATGAAAGATTCATGGTGTGTGTATACACTTGATGCATATTTACTCATGTTGGTTGTGTAAATATGCATAAAGCATATTCATCCATTAGGGTTGCAGATTTGAGCAGAGAGCCATGCTTATCCTTTTTATGGCATAATAATACCCATACTTTCATTTTGTAAGTTTGTAAATTTTGTTTGTATGCCCTCTACTATAGACGTTTATTACTAAACTTTATTTGTATTAATCATTCTCTATTTTCTCTAATCTAGACATATGATTACATGAAAAATTAATCTCTATTTTTTTTTTTAAGGCCCATACACTAGGCGTGGATGCTTCTTCCAAGGCATGAGGTGATGTAATCTTTTTGACAAAATGAACCTATGGAGTATGTTTTTTGTTATCTCTTTCCTTGCCTTGGCATGCACTCCAAACAATGTCCTTTCTCCAAAATGTGATATGCCTTATTGCAAAAGTGGGTGGTTGACATGGACTGACAAAGTCATTTCTTGCATTAAATTATTTTCCCTTTTCTCCAACGCCAGCTCTCCCTTCCTAAAACTCATGGAGTATGTCGTTGTCAAAAAGGAAAAAGGGGGTTCAAGACATAGTCAATAGCATTAATGTTCTCTAATTACTCCTTTTAATATCCCTAAATGATGGCGCCTAGGATTGATTACAACTTAGCATGGAAGATACTTACTCTATTATATTTTTAGGCTTTGTTTAGTGCTATGAAAAGATGGCGCCTTGGGTTTTCAAAGGGCTGTCACAAAATTAAAGAATGGCATTTATTTAGTACTATTATATATATCTTTTTAAATTTGTTTCTTTATTGATAGTGATGAGACATTTATGTCCTATAGTCTATTGTTTGTTTTGAATTTTGTTTCTAGCTAGGAGTTGTCAATTCTTTTAGAGTCTTAGGTAGGTTCTTATTCAATAAAATATTACTCTGTAATTGAAAGTAGGATATTTTTCACTTTCCATACAAATTCCAGAGAGTTAATACTCTTTCCAAGCTTTTAGTTTTCATCTTACCCTTGTGTTTCTTTTTAGATTATTTTGTCTATAGTATTTGTTTGATTTATTTTCTCCATCAATAATGATATTGTGAATGATATTAATAAGAGGGTATTTTAATGTTTCAAAGCAATATCTAAATCAATGAATCCATTAAAAATCTCTTAATCTATAAAATGGAATTAAAACATGATCAAACATGAACCTAATAAACTGGGTTTTTCTATCATAATGGTATTTTAATAGACTTTTTCTTATGGTACTAAGTCATGAAGAAATTTTATTATATTTTCCCATGCCTATAATGGTCCCAAACAATGTCCCAATGTTGAAACCAGGCTCTGATACCAAAATGTCATGCCCATTTTTTTTTCTACCAAAAACTCATTTAAATTTATCAAATAACTATCAAGATTTAGATTCAGTATTTAGATCCACAATAGATATTTTGATAACATATCTTGAGGATTAGCCACTTGTTTCTAATGAAATAACTCACAAATTTAACATCCAAAATAATTTCTCTTAACTAACAATACCATAAATAAAAATAGCTTTTAGAACATATCTACAATATCTCAAATAACAATAGCATCATTTCTATAATCTTCATCACAACTTCTTCTCTCATACAAAAGTTTACATATATTATCAAAAACTTAAGATCTAAATTTTCATTCATATTCATTTGAAAGATTACAACAATAATTATCAAAACCATTCACACAAGTGCCCTTTTCCACCCTACCATAATGGCATCATGAGGCTTCTTGTGCCCTAGCCATATCCCCGGGCAAGAGAACTCATTTCAACCAAGAGATCATGGATGCAATCCTAAGAGTTCTCTCTAAACACTATGTCATAAATTTTCTAACAATATTTCATCTCAATAAGTAAGAACTACTCTAAATGTATATAAGTTACTTATCTTTTCAAGAGCTCTCCCTTTAGATGGATCTTCATCTTCAACCAAGAATCATTCCTCCTCTTCCTCCATCTTCTTCTTCCTCTCCATATTTCTGTCATTCTCCCCTCCTCTTCTGCATATATCTTCCCCTTTTCATCTCCAACAATGGTGAAAAATTTCCCCCTCCAAAGTCTTCCTCCCTCTTTAATGAAGGCACATGGCTCTCTTATCAATGTGTCATAACCCATTGTTTCCCACTATTCATTTTCGTCACATTTGAAGTGGTGCCCTTTTGAGGTGTCATAATGTAAATTGTAACCATGATTTGACCCTCAAATAACCCCTAACCTTAGGTAGTATAAGTGGGTTAGGTTATTTTAATCCAGAATGCACTCTAGGATCCATTTTAACCCCTCTAAAGTCCAACTTTAGTTCATATCCGATTTTACAAAAAGTTTGCATTAAGGTCAACTTTGACTGTTGTACAAGAGTTGGAATAGTTTTCTCGAAGGTCTTCATAATCATCTAACTAGGCCTTCATAATCATCCACTGCACAAATTCAAATTTAACATCAATAACTCAAACATATAAATATAAGACTGTAAACATTAATACATATCCCTGAATTAACCATAGATTAACCCATTAGATCAATATCATATTCTAGCATCATTTCTTCAGAATCATTTGCATATGAAATTCATTTACAAATAAGTATCATTCTTTTTTACTTTAATTGCTCTAATTACAAACTTTTCAAGAATAACCACATTAATAATTCATAGCATATGTATCAAAACACCTTACACCTTACACCTTACACCTTACACATACATTAATCAAATTCATCAAGCATAAGTATTTACTCTCACTAATTATAGGATTGAAATCATAACATCTCTTAGAATAACATAATGAGTATCACTAGCATTCATTGTGTTATCTATATTCTATTCATTTTTATACTTCTTTATTTTGAATTAAATGATACATAATTTACTTAAAAACAATAATCACATAACCCAAACTTGATTTCCATTTTCAAAGTCACCTTATATAGAATGTATTTACCACAACACAATATCTATTCAATTTAATTGGTCATAATTTCAATTACTAAAACTATCTAATTATCATGATGAGATAAGATGAATAATATAAGGTATTTATCCATAGGGTAACTCACATTAGCTAATCAAGTTGTTAACTTATATTAGACAATCCATCCTAGTGTGAATTAGGTCTAATGCTACTAGTCTCATAACTATCTAAACTATCGTGTCATATGTAAAGAGGTCCAACCATTTCTATTTGTAATCATTGTTAAGTGTACAAACAAAATCCATAGTTGATCATAAGTTGAGTCTAACTTGCACATTAATTAAATAAGTAGAATTCTACTATAAAAAGTATCACATACACATTTGCACCTAATATTCAGATGGTTACAGATGATAAGACAATCTTATTTAAACATTACTAATCATAGCAAGTCACATAAGGATTCTCCCTAATCATGTTGTTGCATAAGCCATATAATTTTCTTCTAATGACAAAATTAATATTTACTACTAATCAAATTATATTGTAGAAAAATTAACAATCATACTAGTTCTTACTTGGATGGGACCTTACACTAACCCCCGTGTTGTTGACACATGAGAAATAGAAAAGTGCATTAATTTCCATGCGAGCTTATAACTCCAATAATTTCTATTTAAATTTTACAACTTTTATTTTAATTTTTATAACTTTTACTATTATTATTTTATTTATTACTTTATTATTATTATTAATTTTAATTTCTAGTTTTCTTTTATTTAATTCCTTTTCCTCAATAATTCACATTTAATTAATTACAATCAAAATATCAAAGATCATGATATTTTATTAAGTTTCTCAAATAAAAAAATTATTAATTAAATCTATTTATTAAGACTTAATTAATAGAAAATTCACCATAGACCTCCAAGATAAAATATGAAAACCCATCATAGAACAAATCATACAAAATAAATCTAAAGGGTTAAAAATCACAAAATATGTCATCTGACACATTTGGTGGGTATTCAACTTTGATACTTGTCCTAACTCACTAGGACAAATGGTTTTTAAGTTTGGGATTTGGACTTGAGAATTTATCTCCCTTCTCTTATCATTGAGATAGTATAATAGGGTACGCTCATCATGGCCATTCAGGGAAGTCGATACCCAATATCTGCAACCTGCAAAAAAACCATGCATGTACAAACAATATATAATGCTAAGCTAAATAGACAATGGCAGGAAGTGGTGCATCGTGTAGATCCCGACTAAGCAGGTGACTATGACTTCCTTCCTTAACCACATCAGAAACGCCATACAATAAGAAAATACGCACACCATACACATGCAAGTATGGGGTAAGTAACCATAATAAAACACATGAGATAATAAACCATCTAACTAATCATCATTAATAACTGAAAACAACATAATGATCATCATACATACGTGAAATGTAAAGTCTAAATGATCTGATCATATATCAACTGAATCCCTATCATAATATCTGATAGTGTGAAAAAAACACCACTAAACCATCAACATAAAACTAGTCTACATAGTCCGATAATAATAGCAACAATAAGTCTACAAAAGATGTGAACGAGGGTAGGCACTACATTTGCATCGAATTGTTGCTGGAATTCATACTCACATTTGCTCATATTTGCATACACAAAGATCAAGTTTGACAAAAAGTTGATAAGATTTAACCATGGTTGACTTGAGTTGACTAGTTTCATAAATATTTTTGAAATAATTAAATGAAATTATTTAATTAAATGGAGTACTTACTTCTAATTAATTAAACAAAGTTATTTAATTAAATGAGAAGCCATTCTTAATTAATTAAATGAAGTTATTTAATTAAATAAGAAAAGTGTCTCTAATTAATTAAAGATTATTTAATTAAATAGAAAAAGTAATTATGAGAGCATATCTCATTTTATTAAATTAAATATCTCAACAAAATGTCTCTTCAGTTCAAAAAAGAAAATTTCGAGTTCACTATTGATCAAAAATGAGTTAAATCAGTTAACTCCTTTTTCTACTCAAATTGAATCAATTAACTCTTTATTTTACTCAAATTAAATCTGTTAACTCCCTTTAATTTGGAAATATCCCTTTTGTGACTGAACTTCAACTTTAATATTGGCCGTTGATTAAAATCGATCTCAACCGTTGATGAATTATAGCAAAGTCTATATAAGAGACCCTCATCTCTTCATTTTGAAAGGTTGAATGAGAATTTGCATCGAATTGTTGCTAGAATTCATCCTCACATTTCCTCATATTCGCATATGTAAAGATCAAGTTTGACCAAAAGTTGACCAGATTTAACCACGGTTGACTTGAGTTGACTAATTTCAAAAAGAATTTTGAAATAATTAAACAAAGTTATTTAATTAAATAGAGTACTTACTTCTAATTGATTAAACAAAGTTATTTAATTAAATGAGAAGCCATTCCTGATTAATTAAATGAAGTTATTTAATTAAATAAGAAAAGTGTCTCTAATTAATTAAAGATTATTCAATTAAATAGAAAAAGTAATTATGAGACCATATCTCATTTGATTAAATTAAATATCTCAACAAAATCTCTCTTCAGTTGAAAAAGGAGAATTTTCAGTTCACTGTTGATAAAAAATGAGTTAAATCAGTTAACTCCTTTTTCTACTCAAATTGAATCAATTAACTCTTTATTTTACTCAAATTAAATCTATTAACTCCCTTTAATTTGGAAATCTCCCTTTATGACTGAGCTTCAACTTTAATCCTGACCGTTGATTGAAATCGATCTCAACTGTTGATGAATTCCAGGAAAGTCTATTTAAGAGACCCTCATTTCTTCATTTTGAAAGGTTGAATGAGAATTTGCATCAAATTTTTGTTGGAATTCATACTCACATTTTCTCATATTCACATACGCAAAGATCAAGTTTAACCAAAAGTTGACCAGATTTAACCACTGTTGACTTGAGTTGACTAGTTTCAAAAAGAATTTTGAAATAATTAAATGAAATTATTAATTAAATGAAGTACTTACTTCTAATTAATTAAACAAAGTTATTTAATTAAATGAGAAGCCAATCCTAATTAATTAAATGAAGTTATTTAATTAAATAAGAAAAGTGTCTCTAATTAATTAAAAATTATTTAATTAAATAGAAAAAGTAATTATGAGAGCATATCTCATTTTATTAAATTAAATATCTCAACAAAATCTCTCTTCAGTTCAAAAAGGGAAATTTTCAGTTCATGATTGATAAAAAATGAGTTAAATCAGTTAAATCCTTTTTCTACTCAAATTGAATTAGTTCACTCTTTATTTTACTCAAATTAAATCTGTTTAACTCTCTTTAATTTGGAAATCTCCCTTTATGAGTCAACTTCACCTTTAATCATGACCGTTGATTGAAATTGATCTCAACCATTGATGAATTCCAGGAAAGTCTATTTAACAGACCCTCATTTCTTCATTTTGAAAGGTTGAATTAGAATTTGCATCGAATTGTTGCTGGAATTCATACTCACATTTGCTCATATTCACATACGCAAACATCAAGTTTGACCAAAAGTTGACCATATTTAACCACGGTTGACTTGAGTTGACTAGTAACGAAAAGAATTTTGAAATAATTAAATGAAATTATTTAATTAAATGTAGTACTTACTTCTAATTAATTAAACAAAGTTATTTAATTAAATGAGAAGCCATTCCTAATTAATTAAATGAAGTTATCTAATTAAATAAGGAAATTGTCTCTAATTAATTAAAGATTATTTAATTAAATAGAAAAAGTAATTATGAGAGCATATCTCATTTTATTAAATTAAATATCTGAAGAAAATCTCTCTTCAGCTCAAACAGAGAAATTTCCAGTTCACTATTGATCAAAAATGAGTTAAATCAGTTAACTCCTTTTTCTACTTAAATTGAATCAGTTAACTCCTTATTTTACTCAAATTAAATCTTTCAACTCCCTTTAATTTAGAAATCTCGTTCTATGACTGAACTTCACCTTTAATCCTGACCGTTGATTGAAATCGACCACAACCATTGATGACTCCGAGGAAAGTCTATTTAACAGACCCTCATCTCTTCATTTTGAAAGGTTGAATGAGAATTTGCATCGAATTATTGCTAGAATTCATACTCACATTTTCTCATATTCGCATATGCAAAGGTCAAGTTTGACCAAAAGTTGGCCAGATTTAACCACGGTTGACTTGAGTTGACTAGTTTCGAAAAGAATTTTGAAATAATTAAATGAAATTATTTAATTAAATGGAGTACTTACTTCTAATTAATTAAACAAAGTTATTTAATTAAATGAGAAGCCATTCCTAATTAATTAAATGAAGTTATTTAATTAAATAGAAAAAGTAATTATGAGAGCATATCTCATTTTATTAAATTAAATATCTCAACAAAATCTCTCTTTAGTTCAAAAAGGGAAATTTTTAGTTCACTATTGATCAAAAATGAGTTAAATTAGTTAACTCCTTTTTCTACTCAAATTGAATCAGTTAACTCCTTATTTTACTCAAATTAAATCTGTTAACTCCCTTTAATTTGGAAATCTCCCTTTATGATTGAACTTCACCTTTAATTCTGACCGTTGATTGAAATCAATCTCAACCGTTGATGAATTCCAAAAAAGTTTATTTAAGAGACCCTCATCTCTTCATTTTGAAAAGTTGAATGAGAATTTGCATCAAATTGTTCCTGGAATTTATACTCACATTTGCTCATATTCACATACGCAAAGATCAAATTTGATCAAAAGTGGACCAGATTTAACCACAGTTGACTTGAGCTGACTAGTTTCAAAAAGAAAATTGAAATAATTAAACGAAATTATTTAATTAAATGGAGTACTTACTTCTAATTAATTAAACAAAGTTATTTAATTAAATGAGAAGCCATTCCTAATTAATTAAATGAAGTTATTTAATTAAATAAGAAAAGTGTCTCTAATTAATGAAAGATTATTTAATTAAATAGAAAAAGTAATTATGAGAGCATATCTCATTTTATTAAATTAAATATCTCAACAAAATCTCTCTTCAGTTCAAAAAGGGAAATTTCCAGTTCACTATTGATAAAAAATGAGTTAAATTAGTTAACTCCTCTTTCTACTCAAATTTAATCAGTTAACTTCTTATTTGACTCAAATTAAGTCTATTAACACCCTTTAATTTCGAAATCTCCCTCTATGACTGAACGTCACCTTTAATCTTGACCGTTGATTGAAATCAATCTCAATCGTTGATGAATTCCAGGAAAGTCTATTTAAGAGACTATCATCTCTTCATAAATTGAAAGGTTGAATGAGAATTTGCATCGAATTGTTGCTGAAATTCATACTCACATTTACTCATATTCACATAGGCAAACATCAAGTTTGACCAAAAGTTGACCAAATTTAACCACGGTTGACTTGAGTTGACTAGTTTCGAAAAGAATTTTGAAATAATTAAAAGAAATTATTTAATTAAATGGAGTATTTACTTCTAATTAATTAAACAAAGTTATTTAATTAAATGAGAAGCCATTCCTAATTAATTAAATGAAGTTATTTAATTAAATAAGAAAAGTGTCTCTAATTAATTATAGATTATTTAATTAAATAGAAAAAGTAATTATGAGAGCATATCTCATTTTATTAAATTAAATATCTCAACAAAATCTCTTTTCAGTTCAAAAAGGGAAATTTCCAGTTCACTATTGATAAAAAATGAGTTAAATCAGTTAACTCCTTTTTCTATTGAAATTGAATCAGTTAACTGCTTAGTTTACTCAAATTAAATCAGTTAACTCCTTTTTTTACTCAAATTGAATAACTTAACTTCTTATTTTACTCAAATTAAATCTTTTAACTAAATTTAATTTTGAAATCTCCCTTTATGACTGAACTTCACCTTTAATCCTGACCGTTCATTGAAATCGATCTCAACTGTTGTTGAATTCAAGGAAAGTCTATTTAAGAGACCCTCATCTCTTCATTTTGAAAGCTTGAATGAAAATTTGTATCGAATTGTTGATGAAATTCATACTCACATTTGCTCATATTCACATATGCAAAGATCAAGTTTGACAAAAATTTGATCAAATTTAACTTCGGTTGACTTGAGTTGACTAGTTTCGAAAAGAATTTTCAAATAATTAAACGAAATTATTTAATTAAATAAAGTACTTACTTTTAATTAATTAAACAAAGTTATTTAATTAAATGAGAAGCCATTGCTAATTAATTAAATGAAGTTATTTAATTAAATAAGAAAAGTGTCTCTAATTAATTAAAGATTATTTAATTAAATAGAAAAAGTAATTATGAGAGCATATCTCATTTTATTAAATTAAATATCTCAACAAAATCTCTCTTCAGTTCAAAAAGGGAAATTTTCAGTTCGCGATTGATAAAAAATGAGTTAAATCAGTTAACTCCTTTTTCTACTCAAATTGAATTAGTTCACTCTTTATTTTACTCAAATTAAATCTGTTTAACTCTCTTTAATTTGGAAATCTCCCTTTATGACTGAACTTCACCTTTAATCCTGACCGTTGATTGAAATCGATCTCAACCGTTGATGAATTCCAAGAAAATCTATTTAAGAGACCCTCATTTCTTCATTTTGAAAGGTTGAATTAGAATTTGCATCGAATTGTTGTTGGAATTCATACTCACATTTGCTCATATTCACATATGCAAAGATCAAGTTTGACCAAAAGTTGACCATATTTAACCACGGTTGACTTGAGTTGACTAGTTTCAAATTTTTTTTTGAAATAATTAAATGAAATTATTTAATTAAATGGAGTACTTACTTATAATTAATTAAACAAAGTTATTTAATTAAATGAGAACCCATTCCTAATTAATTAAATGAAGTTATCTAATTAAATAAGAAAAGTGTTTCTAATTAATTAAAGATTATTTAATTAAATAGAAAAAGTAATTATGAGAGTATATCTCATTTTATTAAATTAAATATCTCAACAAAATCTCTTTTCAATTCAAAAAAGGAAATTTCCAGTTCACTATTGATCAAAAATGAGTTAAATCAGTTAAATGCTTTTTCTACTCAAATTGAATTAGTTAACTCCTTATTTTACTCAAATTAAATCTGTTAACTCCCTTTAATTTGGAAATCTCCCTTTATGACTGAACTTCACCTTTAATCCTGGCCGTTGATTGAAATCGATCTCAACCGTTGATGAATTCCAGGAAAGTCTATTTAAGAGACCCTCATCTCTTCAGTTTGAAAGGTTGAATGAGAATTTTTATCGAATTGTTTCTAGAATTCACACTCACATTTGCTCATATTCACATACACAAAGATCAAGTTTGACCAAAAGTAGACAGGATTTAACGATGGTTGACTTGAGTTGACTAGTTTCGTAAAGAATTTTGAAATAATTAAACGAAATTATTTAATTATATGGAGTACTTACTTCTAATTAACTAAACAAATTTATTTAATTAAACGAGAAGCCATTCTTAATTAATTAAATGGAGTTATTTAATTGAATAAGAAAAGTGTCTCTAATTAATTAAAGATTATTTAATTAAATAGAAAATGTAATTATGAGAGCATATCTCATTTTATTAAATTAAATATCTCAACAAAATCTCCCTTCAATTCAAAAAGGAAAATTTCTAGTTCACTATTGATCAAAAATGAGTTAAATCAGTTAACTCCTTTTTCTACTCAAATTGAATTAGTTGACTCCTTATTTTACTCAAATTAAATCTGTTAACTCCCTTTAATTTGGAAATCTCTCTTTATTACTGAACTTCACCTTTAATCCTGACTGTTGATTAAAATCGATATCAACCGTTGATGAATTCCAATAAAATTTATTTAAGAGACCCTCATCTCTTCATTTTGAAAGGTTGAATGTGAATTTGTAATGCCCCACCAAGGGATCCAAAGAATTAACCTAGAATTTCTCTAAATTTGGTAACATTTTTTTTTTTTTTTTAAATAACATGAAAGTAAATACCACATATAACTTTTACTTAATAACGGAAGCAATAGCAATGTCCATCTGAAAGTAAACATAACATACATAATTGATTACATTCTTTAAAGATCCCTTAACGTTGAATTACATACATGAATCCATCTAGTACAACATCCACATGAAATAATAATGATAAGTCCAATGTTTAAATATTACATTTCAAATGCTCATTCATCCTCTGTACATGTCACAGGGTATGACAAGCTCAAAGAATATACATATGTAGAATAAGGTACATCATCCTATTCTAATCCATGATACCTCAAGTAAAGATAATCACATGATACACATGATACTTCATTATAGAAGACATATACATCCATCATAAAGATCAAACCAAATAAACTAATTGCACAGTTCCTCCCAACCATTAATAGCATCATTAGACCATCGTGGGCCCTATCCATCCCTCCGTGTGTGACATTCCAAAATCACTAAAGATATCATCGGTAATAACATAGTAGGAATGTCACTCCTAACATATACTATATCATAGGCAAAAAGTAATCCAACATGCAAATAATAGCATAAGATAACATCATCTAACAAATGCAAATCATCAATGAAAGGATACATATCCACCATCACGAAGGATGCATCAACCACGATGTCTCAATGAATCTCAAATGATAAGAGTGGAAAATACACTACCACCCGACCGCGTGGTACCTAAGTGGTCCACTCCCACCATGCTGAGGAGATAATCTCAAGTCCCAAACAGGCTATCCATAACACATAGCACAAATCTCTATAGTCCAGGAATCCTAAAAGTATACTAACTCAAAGGTTCCAAACACGATACTGACATCTACTTCCCAGAGGCACACAATGACATGTAGGAACCTACTATGCAAGCGGGAAAGTGTCATTGCACTTATCTCGTACAAGTTACCCTGGCAGTTAGCTAAACTCCACGGGTCCATACAGATCTCATGCGTCCACTAGTATCCTCTTATACTGACAAGGCATACTATGGAATGCAAGGTTGCAACCATGCATTCTCACTACTCCCATCCTAGCCTATACAAGCACTCAAGGCATGGGCGAGAACCAAAAATCTTATGTTTTTAGGTTCATTCAGTTAGTATTAGGTGTGAATGTTATCACTTATTAATCCAACTTATAATGTGTTACCCTGGCAGCCTCTTAGGGCCCCGACCCCCATTGCAAGCTACTTCTCGTCACTACATGCAGATATCCTACCCTAATGCTCATGGAATCATAAATCTCAAAATCACAAAAGATAATCCATAATTAAAATCATCAAATATGCATAAAAGCATCAAATCACCATGAGCAAATATACATAGAAAATCATGATCACAACAGCTCTCTATTGGCAACTGAAGCATCACTGATAATCAAAAGTATCCAATGGTTCTTAATAACCCAAATATATCTCAATCATATTGATCGAAGACTCCAAAAATGGTTGAGTCAAACATTTCACAACATGACATCATCAAGGATAAATCCACATTTCAGTCCCATCATGGCGACTAGAAAATAACCAAGGATAACTAATCAATGACCAAAAATAATGGTTAAGTCAAGTGTCTCATCTATAACAATCAGTATTACAACCAATATATAGAGCATTCCATCACATAACCATGGTTGGGTTATAAAGATCAAGATTAAAACATCATCATGACATCACAATCACATAACTCCCAAGCCTCTGGTAGACATCCTATAATTGGTCAACACTAGTCAACCCAAAACCCAAAACAATAGCATAAGGAATACATAATGTAAACACATGTTTTGGTTTTGCTAAGTTATCAAATTTGAATTTAAAAATCTCAATTTACATTTTCCTATATTAATATCAAGTGGAGAAATTCCACGTTTTACCTAACCCATGTATTTGTTGATAGATAAAAGTTTCACCATTAGACTCAATTTTCTAAATGATAATATCTTGTTTATATAAAAACAGCATTTTGAAAATTGACATTTCCAATGAATCCAAACTTTGATTATATATTCTAATAATTAATCTTAATTAAAACTAAGTTTAATTAATATCTCTTCATAATTGACAAGTCTAACATTAATACTTTAGATCATTAAAAGAATGATCCATTATTTCAAATCTTCTTAATAATCATTTATAATTGATTATATATATATATATATATATATATATACTTACATACATATACATATATATATATATATATATATATATATATATACATAAATAAATAAATATATATGTAATAACTTTTAATAATGCAATGTTGAAAGATCAAAATTATTATAACTTATGAAATTACATTTAACAATCTGTGTTTTTAAATAAAGAAAACGTTATAAAATAAAATGCCAACCGAGTGATTAGTACCTCCTGCGGATCGCAGAGCGTACCCACGCGTTGAAATGGACACTTTTTTCTTTTTTGTTTTTAAATACTTGCTTACGGTACCATGGCAGCCGTAGTACATGGCCGGGCAACCCTTCTCTGACGTCGCAGGCCTGCGAGTGCAGACAGGGTGCCGTTGTTTATTAAATGTGCGGAGGAGGGGGGTAGGGAATTAAAAACCCGCCCTTACAAAATTTATTATTATAATTGTGTTTTAATAAAACGCATTCCCTCTAATGTGAATTGAGATGCGATATCCGCTTGCTACGAAATGTATATGTCGTTCGACTTATATATATGTATATACACATATGTAATTATATATATATATATATAAATATATATGTATATATATATGTGTGTGTGTGTGTGTGTAAATATACATATACATAGTATAATCAAATATCAGAGCATCTAAACATTAATATATATATAATTGTATATATATATATATTTATATATATATATATATATGTACGCATATATGTATTCAGATAAAAATATATACACCATATATAAATTCCATTTCTCAGAATTTTTCTATAATCTTTTGATCTCAAATTTTATCCATTAAATCATCTGATGGTTTTGGCTACAAATTTAAACCCTAGCCCCGTGTTCATTCCAGATCTAACCATATAGAATTCTCAAATAAAATTAGCTACCATATTGAGAATTGCATAAGAACTTCCTCAAAAGACATATGGAAGACACAAAGAAGACAAGGAATGCATGATGCGAAAGTAGCATAAGTAAAATCACAAGAATCTACCTGGATTCTGATGCTAAATCGCTCTTCTTCAAAAAATCCGCAGAGCAAGCTCCTCCCTTCTTCCGAGTTCTCGAGTCCTCCAATGCTCCAATTGCACTCCAAAATGCTCTCCCTCTAAGCTTCTATGAATGCCTGAATATGAAGAGCTCTCAAGAAACCTTTGGAATGCTTCTTGAAACCACTGAAAGGTGTTACCAACTAAGCATGGGTCTTTTCCCACCTTTTTGGTGAGTCATAGAGTTGTAGACACCTTGTGCTTAATTGATGCACTAACCCCCGTGTTGTTGACACATGTTAATTCGCATGCAAGCTTATAACTCCAATTTACTTTTAAATAGTTTCTATTTAAATATTTATAACTCCCATTTTAATTTTTATAACTTACATTTTAATTTTTATAACTTTTATTATTATTATTTATTTATTATTTTATTATTATTATTAATTTTAATTTCTAATTTTCTTTATTTAATTCTTTTCCTCAATAATTCACATTTAATTAATCACAATCAAAATATCAAAGATCGTGATATTTTATTAATTTTCTCAAATAAATAATTTATTAATTAAATCTATTTATTAAGACTTAATTAATGAAAAATTCACCATAGACCTCCAAGATAAAATATGAAAATCCATCATAGAACAAATCATACAAAATAAATCTAAAGGGTTAAAAATCACGAAATATGTCATCCGACACATTCGATGGGTATTCAACTTTGATACTTGTCCTAACTCACTAAGACAAATGGTTTTTAGGTTTGAGATTTGGACTTGAGAATTTATCTCCCTTCTCTTATCATTGAGATAGTATAATAGGGTACGCTCATCTTGACAATTAAGGGAAGTCGATACCCGGTACCTGCAACCTGCAGAAAAACCATGCATGTACATACAATATATAAAGCTAAGCTAAACAGACAATGGCAGGAAGTGGTGCATCGTGCAGATCCCAACTAAGCAGGTGACTACGACTCCCTTCCTTAACCACATCAGAAATGCGATACAATAAGAAAACATGCACACCATACACATGCAAGTATGGGGTAAGTAACCATAATAAAATACATGAGATAGTAAACCATCTAACTAATCATCATTAATAACTGAAAACAATGTAATGATCATCATACATACATGAAATGTAAAGTCTAAATGATCTCATCATATATCAACTGAATCCATATCATAAAATCTAATAGTGTCAAAACAACACCACTAAACCATCAACATAAAACTAGTCTACATAGTCTGATAACAATAAGTCTAGAAAATATGTGAACGAGGGTAGGCACTATAGAATTTTCATCGAATTATTGCTGGAATTCATACTCACAATTGCTCATATTCACATACGCAAAGATCAAGTTTGACCAAAAGTTGATCGGATTTAACCACGGTTGACTTGAGTTGACTAGTTTCAAAAAGAATTTTGAAATAATTAAACGAAATTATTTAATTACATGGAGTACTTACTTCTAATTAATTAAATAAAGTTATTTAATTAAATGAGAAGCCATTCCTAATTAATTAAATGAAGTTATTTAATTAAATAAGAAAAGTATCTCTAATTAATTAAATATTATTTAATTAAATAGCAAAAGTAATTATGAGAGCATATCTCATTTTATTAAATTAAATATCTCAACAAAATCTCTCTTCAGTTCAAAAAGAGAAATTTCCAGTTCACTATTGATCAAAAATGAGTTAAATCAGTTAACTCTTTTTTCTACTCAAATTGAATCAGTTAACTCCTTATTTTACTTAAATTAAATCTATTCACTCCCTTTAATTTGAAAATCAACCTTTATGATTGAATTTCACCTTTAATCCTGACCGTTGATTGAAATCGATCTCAACCGTTGATGAATTCTAGAAAAGTCTATTTAAGAGACCCTCATCTCTTCATTTTGAAAGGTTGAATGAGAATTTGCATCGAATTGTTGCTGGAATTCATACTCACATTTGCTCATATTCACATACGCAAAGATAAAGTTTGACCAAAAGTTGACCAAATTTAACCACGGTTGACTTGAGCTGACTAGTTTCGAAAGGAATTTTGAAATAACTAAACGAAATTATTTAATTACATCGAGTACTTACTTCTAATTAATTAAACAAATTTATTTAATTAAATGAGAAGCCATTCCTAATTAATTAAATGAAGTTATTTAATTAAATAAGAAAAGAGTCTCTAATTAATTAAAGATTATTTAATTAAATAGAACAAGTAATGATGAGAGCATATCTCATTTTATTAAATTAAATATCTCAATAAAATCTATCTTCAGTTCAAAAAGGGAAATTTTCAATTCACTATTGATAAAAAATGAGTTAAATCAATTAACTCTTTTTTATACTCAAATTGAATAAGTTAATTCCTTATTTTACTCAAATTAAATTTGTTAACTCCCTTTAATTTGAAAATCTCCCTTTATGACTAAATTTCACCTTTAATCCTGACCGTTGATTGAAATCGATCTCAACCGTTCATGAATTCCAGAAAAGTCTATTTAAGATACCCTCATCTCTTCATTTTGAAAGGTTGAATGAGAATTTGCATCGAATTGTTCCTAGAATTCATACTCACATTTGCTCATATTCACATACGCAAAGATCAAATTTGACCAAAAGTTGATAGAATTTAACCACAGTTGACTTGAGTTGACTAGTTTCGAAAAGAATTTTGAAATAATTAAACAAAATTATTTAATTAGATGGAGTGGTTACTTCTAATTAATTAAAAAAATTTATTTAATTAAATGAAAAGCCATTCCTAATTAATTAAATGAAATTATTTAATTAAATAAGAAAAGTGTCTCTAATTAATTAAAGATTACTTAATTAAATAGAAAAAGTAATTATGAGAGCATATCTCATTTTATTAAATTAAATATCTCAAAAAAACATCTCTTCCGTTCAAAAAGGGAAAGTTTTAGTTCACTTTTGATAAAAAATGAGTTAAATCAGTTAACTCCTTTTTCTACTCAAATTGAATCAGTTAACTCCTTATTTTACTCAAATTAAATATGTTAACTCCCTTTAATTTGGAAATCTCCTTTTATGACTGAACTTCACCTTTAATCCTGACCGTTGATTGAAATCGATCTCAACCGTTGATAAATTATAGGAAAGTCTATTTAAGAGACCCTCATCTCTTCATTTTGAAAGGTTGAATGAGAATTTGCATCGAATTGTTGTCGAAATTCATACTCACATTTGCTCATATTCACATACGCAAAAATCAAGTTTGACCAAAAGTTGACCGGAATTAACCTCGGTTGGCTTGAGTTGACTAGTTTCGAAAAGAATTTTGAAATAATTAAACAAAATTATTTAATTACATGGAGCACTTACTTCTAATTAACTAAACAAAGTTATTTAATTAAATGAGAAGCCATTCCTAATTAATTAAATGAAGTTATTTAATTAAATAAAAAAAGTGTCTCTAATTAATTAAAGATTATTTAATTAAATAGAAAAAGTAATTATGGGAGCATGTCTCATTTTATTAAACTAAATATCTCAACAAAATCTCTCTTCAGATCAAAAAGAGAAATTTCTAGTTCACTATTGATAAAAAATGAGTTAAATCAGTTAAATCCTTTTTCTACTCAAATTGAATCAGTTAACTCCTTATTTTACTCAAATTAAATTTGTTAACTCCCTTTAATTTGAATATCTCGCCTTATTATTGAACTTCACCTTTAATCCTGATCGTTGATTGAAATCGATCTCAACTATTGATCAATTCCAGGAAAGTCTATTTAAGAGACCCTCATCTCTTCATTTTGAAAGGTTGAATGAGAATTTCCATCGAATTGTTGCTGGAATTCATACTCACATTAGCTCATATTCACATACGCAAAGATTAAGTTTGACCAAAAGTTGATCAAATTTAATCACGGTTGACTTGAGTTGACTAGTTTCGAATAGAATTTTGAAATAATTAAACAAAATTATTTAATTAAATAGAGTACTTACTTGTAATTAATTAAACAAAGTTATTTAATTGAATGAGAAGCCATTCCCAACTAATTAAATGAAGTTATTTAATAAAATAAGAAAAGTGTCTCGAATTAATTAAAGATTATTTAATTAAATAGAAAAAGTAATTATGAGAGCATATCTCATTTTATTAAATTAAATATCTTAACAAACTCTATCTTCAATTCAAAAAGGGAAATTTCCAGTTCACTATTGATAAAAAAATGAGTTAAATCAGTTAACTCCTTTTTTTACACAAATTGAATCAGTTAACTTCTTATTTTATTCAAATTAAATCTGTTAACTCGCTTTAATTTGGAAATCTCCCTTTATGACTGAACTTCACCTTTTATCCTGACCGTTGATTGAAATCGATCTCAACCATTGATGAATTCCAAGAAAGTCTATTTAAGAGACCCTCATCTCTTCATTTTGAAAGGTTGAATGAGAATTTGCATCGAATTGTTGCTAGAATTCATACTCACATTTGCTCATATTCACATACGTAAAGATCAAGTTTGACCAAAAGTTGACCGAATTTAACCACGGTTAACTTGAGTTGACTAGTTTCGAAAAGAATTTTGAAATAATTAAACAAAATTATTTAATTAAATGGAGTGGTTACTTCTAATTAATTAAACAAAGTTATTTAATTAAATGAGAAGCCATTCCTAATTAATTAAATGAAGTTATTTAATTAAATAAGAAAAGTGTCTCTAATTAATTAAAGATTATTTAATTAAATAGAAAAAGTAATTATGAGATCATATCTCATTTTATTAAATTAAATATCTCAACAAAATCTCTCTTCAGTTCAAAAAAGGAAATTTCCAGTTCACTATTGATAAAAAATGAGTTAAATCAGTTAACTCCATTTTCTACTCAAATTGAATCAGTTAACTCCTTATTTTACTCAAATTAAATCTGTTAACTTCCTTTAATTTGGAAATCTCCCTTCATGACTGAACTTCACCTTTAATCCTAACCGTGGATTGAAATAGATCTTAGTTATTGATGAATTCCAGGAAAGTCTATTTAAGAGACCCTCATGTCTTAATTTTGAAAGGTTGAATGAGAATTTGCATCGAATTGTTGCTAGAATTCATAGTCACATTTGCTCATATTCACATACGCAAAGAAAAAGTTTGACAAAAAGCTGACCAGATTTAACCACGGTTGACTTGAGTTGACTAGTTTCAAAAAAAAATTTTAAATCATTAAATGAAATTATTTAATTAAATTGAGTACTTACATCTAATTAATTAAACAAAGTTATTTAATTAAATGAGAAGCCATTCCTAATTAAATAATTGAAGTTATTTAATTAAATAGGAAACGTGTCTCTAATTAATTAAAGATTATTTAATGAAATAGAAAAAATAATTATGAGAGCATATCTCATTTTATAAAATTAAATACTTTAATAAAATCTCTCTTTAATTCAAAAAGAGAAATTTTCAGTTCACTATTGATCAAAAATGAGTTAAATCAGTTAACTCCTTTTTTTACTCAAATTGAATTAGTTAACTCTTTATTTTAATCAAATTAAATCTATGAACTCTCTTTAATTTGAAAATCTCCTTTTATGACTGAACTTCACCTTTAATACTGACCATTGATTGAAATTGATCTCAATCATTGATGAATTCCATGAAAGTCTATTTAAGAGACCCTCATCTCTTCATTTTGAAAGGTTGAATGAGAATTTGCATCGAATTGTTGCTGAAATTCATACTCACATTTGCTCATATTCACATGCGAAAAGATCAAGTTTGACTAAAAGTTGACTAGATTTAACCACGATTGACTTGTGTTGACTAGTTTCGAAAAGAATTTTGAAATAATTAAACGAAATTATTTAATTAAATGAGGTACTTACTTCTAATTAATTATTTAATTAAATGAGAAGCCATTCTTAATTAATTAAATGAAGTTATTCAATTAAATAAGAAAAGTGTCTCTAATTAATTAAAGATTATTTAATTAAATAGAAAAAGTAATTATGAGAGCATATCTCATTTTATTAAATTAAATATCTCAACAAAATCTCTCTTTAGTTCAAAAAGAGAAATTTTTAGTTCACTATTGATAAAAAATGAGTTGAATCAGTTAACTCCTTTTTCTACTCAAATTGAATCAGTTAACTCCATATTTTACTAAAATTAAATTTGTTAACTCCCTTTAATTTGGAAATCTCTCTTTATGACTGAACTTCACCTTTAATCCTGTTCATTGATTAAAATCGATCTCAACCGTTGATGAATTCCAGAAAAGTCTATTTAAGAGACCCTCATCTCTTCATTTTGAAATGTTGAATGAGAATTTGCATTGAATTGTCGTTGGAATTCATACTCACATTTGCTCATATTCACATACGCAAAGATCAAGTTTGACCAAAAGTTGATCGGATTTAAGCACGGTTGACTCTAGTTGACTAGTTTCAAAAAAAATTTGAAAAAAATTAAACGAAATTATTTAATTACATGGAGTACTTACTTCTAATTAATTAAACAAAGTTATTTAATTAAATGAGAAGCCATTCGTAATTAATTAAATGATGTTATTTCATTAAATAAAAAAAGTGTCTCTAATTAATTAAAGATTATATAATTAAATAGAAAAAGTAATTATGTGAGCATATCTCATTTTATTAAATTAAAAATCTCAACGAATTCTCTCTTCAGTTCAAAAAAAGAAATTTTCAGTTCAGTATTGATAAAAATTGAGTTAAATCAGTTAACTCCTATTTCTACTCAAATTGAATCAGTTAACTCCTTATTTTACTAAAATTAAATCTGTTAACTCCATTTAATTTGGAAATCTCACTTTATGACTGAACTTCACCTTTAATCCTGACCATTGATTGAAATCTCTCTAAACCGTTGATGAATTCTAAGAAAGTCTATTTAAAAGACCCTCATCTCTTCATTTTGAAAGGTTGAATGAGAATTTGCATCGAATTGTTGCTGGAATTCATACTCACATTTGCTTATATTCACATACGCAACGATCAAGTTTGACCAAAAGTTTACCAGATTTAACCACAGGTGACTTAAGCTGACTAGTTTCGAAAAGAATTTTAAAATAATTAAATGAAATTATTTAATTAAATGGAGTACTTACTTCTAATTAATTTTAAAAAATTATTTAATTAAATGAGAAGCAATTCCTAATTAATTAAATAAAGTTATTTAATTAAATAAGAAAAGTGTCTCTAATTAATTAAAGATTATTTAATTAAATAGAAAAAATAATTATGAGAGGATATCTTATTTTATTCAATTAAATATATCAACAAAATCTCTCTTCAGTTAAAAAAGGGAAATTTTCAGTTCACTTTTGATAAAAAATGAGTTAAATCAGATAACTCCTTTTACTACTCAAATTCAATCATATAACTCTTTATTTTACTCAAATTAAATCTGTTAACTCCCTTTAATTTGAAAATCTCTCATTATGACTGAACTTCACCTTTAATCCTGACCATTGATTGAAATCAATCTCAACCGTTGATGAATTCCAAGAGAGTCTATTTAAGAGACCCTCATCTCTTCATTTTGAAAAGTTGAATGAGAATTTGCAGCGAATTGTTGCTGAAATTCATACTCACATTTGCTCATATTCACATACGCAAAGATCAAGTTTGACCAAAAGTTGACCAGATTTAACCACAGGTGACTTGAGGTGACTAGTTTCGAAAAGAATTTTGAAATAATTAAATGAAATTATTTAATTAAATGGAGTACTTACTTCTAAATAATTAAACAAAGTTATTTAATTAAATGAGAAGCCATTAATAATTAATTAAATGAAGTTATTTAATTAAATAAGAAAAGTGTCTATAATTAATTAAAGATTATTCAATTAAATAGAAAAAGTAATTATGAGAGCATATCTCATTTTATTAAATTAAATATCTCAACAAAATCTCTCTTCAGTTCGAAAAGAGGAATTTCCAATTCACTATTGATGAAAAATGAGTTAAATCAGTTAACTGCTCTTTCTACTCGAATTGAATCAGTTAACTCCTTATTTTACTCAAATTAAATCTGTTAACTCCCTTTAATTTGAAAATCTCCCTTTCTGACTGAACCTCACCTTTAATCCTGACCGTTGATTGAAATTGATCTCCACCGTTGATGAATTCTAGGAAAGTCTATTTAAAAGTCCCTCATCTCTTCAATTTGAAAGGTTGAATGAAAATTTGCGTCGAATTGTTGCTAGAATTCATACTCACATTTGCTCATATTCACATACGCAAAGATCAAGTTTAACCTAAAATTGACCAGATTTAACCACGGGTGAATTGAGCTGACTAGTTTCGAAAAGAATTTTGAAATAATTAAATGAAATTATTTAGTTAAATGGAGTACTTACTTCTAATTAATTAAACAAAGTTATTTAATTAAATGAGAAGCCATTCCTAATTAATTAAATGAAGTTATTTAATTAAATAAGAAAAGTGTCTCTAATTAATTAAATATTATTTAATTAAATAGAAAAAGTAATTATGAGACAATATCTCATTTTATTAAATTAAATATCTCAACAAAATCTCTCTTGAGTTCAAAAAGGAAAATTTCCAATTCACTATTCATAAAAAATGAGTTAAATCAGTCAACTCCTTTTTCTACTCAAACTGAATCCGTTAACTCATTATTTTACTCAAATTAAATCTATTAACTCCCTTTAATTTGGAAATCTCCCTTTATGTCTGAACTTCACCTTTAATATTGGCCGTTGATTCAAATCGATCTCAACCGTTGATGAATTTCATGAAAGTCTATTTAAGACACCCTAATCTCTTCATTTTGAAAGGTTAAATGAAAATTTTCATCGAATTGTTGCTGGAATTCATACTCACATTTGCTAATATTTATTTATGCAACAATCAAGTTTTACCAGAAGTTGACCAGATTTAACCACGGATGACTTGAGCTAATTAGTTTCTAAAAGAATTTTGAAATAATTAAATGAAATTAATTAATTAAGTAGAGTACTTACTTCTAATTAATTAAAAAAAATTATTTCATTAAATGAGAATCCATTCCTAATTAATTAAATGAAGTTATTTAACTAAATAAGAAAAGTGTCTCTAATTAATTAAAGATTATTTAATTAAATAGAAAAATTAATTATGAGAGGATGTGTCATTTTATTCAATTAAATATATCAACAAAATCTCTCTTCAGTTCAAAAAGGAAAATTTCCAGTTCACTATTGATCAAAAATGAGTTAAATCAGTTAACTCTTTTTTCTACTCAAATTCAATCAGTTAACTCCTTATTTTACTCAAATAAAATCTGTTAACTCCCTTTAATTTGAAAATCTCCCTTTATGACTTAACTTCACCTTCAATCCTGACCGTTGATTAAAATCGATCTCAACCGTTGATGAATTCAAAGAAAGTCTATTTAAGAGACTCTCATCTTTTCATTTTGAAAGGTTGAATAAGAATTTGCACCGAATTGTTACTGAAATTCTTACACACGTTTGCTCATATTCACATATGCAAAGATCAAGTTTGACCAAAAGTTGACCAAATTTAACCGCGGTTGCCTTGGGTAGACTAGTTTCGAAAATAATTTTAAAATAATTAAATGAAATTATTTAATTAAATGGAGTACTTACTTCTAATTAATTAGAAAAAGTTATTTAATTAAATGAGAAGCTATTCCTAATTAATTAAATGAAGTTATTTAATTAAATAAGAAAGTGTCTCTAATTAATTAAAGATTATTTAATTAAATAGAAAAAGTAATTATGAGACCATATCTCATTTTATTAAACTAAATATCTCAACAAAATCTCTCATCAGTTTAAAAAGGGAAATTTTCAGTTCACTATTGATCAAAAATGAGTTAAATTAGTTAACTCTTTTTTTTACTCAAATTGAATAATTTAACTCTTTATTTTACTCAAATTAAATCTGTTAACTCCCTTTAATTTAGAAATCTCCTTTTATGACTGAACCTCACCTTTAATCCTGACTGTTGATTGAAATCAATCTCAACCGTTGATGAATTCAAGAAAAGTCTATTTAAGAGACCCTCATCTCTTCATTTTGAAAGGTTGAATGAGAATTTGCATCGATTTGTTGCTGAAATTCATACTCACATTTGCTCATATTCACATACGCAAAGATCAAGTTTGACCAAAAGTTGACCAAATTTAACCACAGTTTACTTGAGTTGACTAGTTTCTAATTTTTTTTTGAAATAATTAAACAAAATTATTTAATTAAATGGAGCACTTACTTTTAATTAACTAAACAAAGTTATTTAATTAAATGAGAAGCCATTCCTAATTAATTAAATGAAGTTATTTAATTAAATAAAAAAAGTGTGTCTAATTAATTAAAGATTATTTAATTAAATAGTAAAAGTAATTATGAGAGCATATCTCATTTTATTAAATTGAATATCTCAACAAAATCTCTCTTCGGTTCAAAAAGAAAAATTTTCAATTCAATATTTATAAAAAATGAGTTAAATTAGTTAACTCTTTTTTCTACTCAAATTAAATCAGTTAACTCTTTATTTTACTCAAACTAAATCTGTTAACTCCCTTTAATTTGAAAATTTCCCTTTATGACTGAACTTGACCTTTCATCCTGACCGTTGATTGAAATCAATCTCAACAGTTGATGAATTCTACGAAAGTCTATTTAAGTGATCCTCATCTCTTCATTTTGAAAGGTTGGATGAGAATTTGCATTGAATTGTTGTTGGAATTCATACTCACATTTTTTCATGTTCACATACACAAAGATCAAGTTTGACCAAAAGTTGACCAGATTTAACCACAGGTGACTTGAGGTGACTAGTTTCGAAAAGAATTTTGAAATAATTAAATGAAATTATTTAATTAAATGGAGTACTTACTTCTAAATAATTAAACAAAATTATTTAATTAAATAAGAAGCCATTCCTAATTAATTAAATGAAGTTATTTAATTAAATAAGAAAAGTGTCTCTAATTAATTAAAGATTATTCAATTAAATAGAAAAAGTAATTATGAGAGCATATCTCATTTTATTAAATTAAATATCTCAACAAAATCTCTCTTCAGTTCAAAAAAGGGAATTTTTAGTTCACGATTGATCAAAAATTAGTTAAATCAGTTAACTCCTTTTTCTTCTCAAATTGAATCAGTTAACTCCTTATTTTACTCAAATTAAATTTGTTAACTCTTTTTAATTTGAAAATCTCCCTTTATGACTGAACTTCACCTTTAATCCTGACCGTTGATTGAAATCGATCTCAACCGTTGATGAATTCTAGGAAAGTCTATTTAAAAGACCCTCATCTCTTCAATTTGAAAGGTTGAATAAGAATTTGCGTCGAAGTTGCTGGAATTCATATTCACATTTGCTCATATTCACATACGCAAAGATCAAGTTTGACAAAAAGTTGACCAGATTTAACCACGGGTGAATTGAGCTGACTAGTTTCGAAAATAATTAAATGAAATTATTTAATTAAATGGAGTACTTACTTCTAATTAATTAAAAAAAGTTATTTAATTAAATGAGAAAGCATTCCTAATTAATTAAATGAAGTTATTTAATTAAATAAAAAAAGTGTCTCTAATTAATTAAAGATTATTTAATTAAATAGAAAAAGTAATTATGAGAGCATATCTCATTTTATTAAATTAAATATCTCAACAAAATCTCTCTTCAGTTCAAAAAGGGAAATTTCCAATTCACTATTGATCAAAAATGAGTTAAATCAGTTAACTCCTTTTTCTACTCAAACTGAATCTGTTAACTCATTATTTTACTCAAATTAAATCTGTTCACTCCATTTAATTTGGAAATCTCCCTTTATGACTGAACTTTACCTTTAATTTTGACCGTTGATTCAAATCGATCTCAACCGTTGATGAATTCCATGAAAGTCTATTTAAGACACCCTCATCTCTTCATTTTAAAAGGTTGAATGAGAATTTGCATCGAATTGTTGCGGGAATTCATACTCACATTTGCTCATATTCACATACGCAAAGATCAAGTTTGACCAAAAGTTGACCAGATTTAACTACGGTCGACTTGAGCTGACTAGTTTCGAAAAGAGTTTTGAAATAATTAAACAAAATTATTCAATTAAATGGAGTACTTAATTCTAATTAATTAAACAAAGTGATTTAATTAAATGAGAAGCCATTCCTAATTAATTAAATGAAGTTATTTAATTAATTAAGAAAAGTGTCTCTAATTAATTAAAGATTATTTAATTAAAAAAAAAAAGTAATTTTGAGAGCATATCTCATTTTATTAAATTATATATCTCAACAAAATCTTTCTTCAATTCAAAAAGGGAAATTTCTAGTTCACTATTGATCAAAAACGAGTTAAATGAGTTAACTCTTTTTTCTACTCAAATTGAATAAATTAACTCTTTATTTTACTCAAATTAACTTTGTTAACTCCCTTTAATTTGAAAATCTCCTTTTATGACTGAACTTCACCTTTAATCCTGACCATTGATTGAAATCAATCTCAAGCATTGATGAATTTCAAAAAAGTCTATTTAAGAGACCCTAATCTCTTCATTTTGAAAGGTTGAATGAGAATTTGCATCGAATTGCTGCTGAAATTCATAATCACATTTGCTCATATTCACATACGCAAAGATTAAGTTTGACCAAAAGTTGATCAAATTTAAGCACAGTTTACTTCAGTTGACTAGTTTCGAAAAGAATTTTGAAATAATTAAACAAAATTATTTAATTCAATGGAGTGCTCACTTCTAATTAATTAAACAAAGTTATTTAATTAAATGAGAAGCCATTCGTAATTAATTAAATGAAGTTATTTAATTAAATAAAAAAAGTGTCTCTAATTAATTAAAGATTATTTAATTAAATAGAAAAAGTAATTATAAGTGCATATCTCATTTTATTAAATTAAATATCTCAACAAAATCTCTCTTCAATTTAAAAAGGAAAATTTCCAGTTCACTATTGATCAAAAATGATTAAATCAGTTAAATCCTTTTTCTACTCAAATTGAATTAGTTAACTCTTTACTTTACTCAAATTAAATCTGTTAACTCCCATTAATTTGGAAATTTTCCTTTATGATTGAACTTCACCTTTAATCCTGACCGTTGATTGAAATTGATATCAATCGATAATTAATTTCAGAAAAGTCTATTTAAGAGACCCTCATCTCTTCATTTTGAAAGGTTGAATTAGAATTTGCATCGAATTGTTTCTGAAATTCATACTCACATTTGCTCATATTCGCATACGCAAAGATCAAGTTTGACCAAAAATTGACCGAATTTAACCACAGTTGACTTGAGTTGACTAATTTTGAATTTTTTTTTGAAATAATTAAATAAAATTATTTAATTAAATTGAGTACTTACTTCTAATTAATTAAACAAAGTTATTTAATTAAATGAGAAGCCATTCTTAATTAATTAAATGAAGTTATTTAATTAAATAAGAAAAGTGTTTGTAATTAATTAAAGATTATTTAATTAAACAATAAAAGTAATTATGAAAGCATATCTCATTTTATTAAATTAAATATCTCAACATAATCTCTTTTTAGTTCAAAAACAAAAATTTTCAGTTCATTATTGATAAAAAATGAGTTAAATGAGTTAACTCCTTTTTCTACTCAAATTGAATCAGTTAACTCCTTATTTTACTCAAATTAAATCTTTTAACTCCCTTTAATTTGGAAATCTCCCTTTATGACTAAACTTCACCTTTAATCCTAACGGTAGATTGAAATCGATCTCAACCGTTGATGAATTCCAAGAAAGTTTATTTAAGAGACCCTCATCTCTTCATTTTGAAAGGTCAAATGAAAATTTGCATCGAATTGTTGCTGGAATTCATACTCACATTTCCCCATATTCACGTACGCAAAGATCAAGTTTAACCAAAAGTTGACCGGATTTAACCACTGTTGAATTGAGCTGACTAGTTTCGAAAAGAAATTTGAAATAATTTAAAAAAATTATTTAATTAAATGGAGTACTTACTTCTAATTAATTAAATAAAGTTATTTAATTAAATGAGAAACCATTCCTAATTAATTAAATGAAGTTATTTAATTAAATAAGAAAAGTGTCTCTAATTAATTAAATATTATTTAATTAAATAGAAAAAGTAATTATGAGACCATGTCTCATTTTATTAAATTAAATTTATCAACAAAATCTCTCTTCAATTCAAAAAGGGAAATTTCCAGTTCACTATTGATAAAAAATGAGTTAAATCAGTGAACTCCTTTTTCTACTCAAATTGAATTAGTTAACTCCTTATTTTACTCAAATTAAATTTGTTAACTCCCTTTAATTTGGAAATCTCCCATTATGACTGAACTTCACCTTTAATCCTGACCGTTGATTAAAATCGATCTCAACCGTTGATGAATTCCAAGAAAGTCTATTTAAGAGACCCTCATCTCTTCATTTTGAAAGGTTGAATGAGAATTTGCATTGAATTGTTGCTGGAATTCATACTCACATTTGCTCATATTCACATACGCAAAGATAAAGTTTGACCAAAAGTTGACCAGATTCAACCACGGTTGACTAGTTTCGAAAAGAATTTTGAAATAATTAAACAAAATTATTTAATTGAATGGAGTACTTACTTCTAATTAATTAAACAAAGTTATTTAATTAAATGAGAAGCCATTCCTAATTAATTAAATGAATTTATTTAATTAAATAAGAAAAGTGTCTCTAATTAATTAAAGATTATTTAATTAAATAGAAAAAGTAATTATCAGAGCATATCTCATTTTATTAAATTAAATATCTCAACAAAATCTCTCTTCAGTTCAAAAAAGAAAATTTTCAGTTCACTATTTATCAAAAATGAGTTAAATTAGTTAACTCCTTTTTCTACTCGAATCGAATCAGTTAACTCCTTATTTTACTCAAATTAAATTTGTTGACTCCCTTTAATTTGAAAATCCCCCTTTATGACTGAACTTCACCTTTAATCCTAACCGTTGATTGAAATTGATCTCAACCGTTGATGAATTTTAAGAAAGTCTATTTAAAAGACCCTCATCTCTTCATTTTGAAAGGTTGAATGAGAATTTGCATTGAATTGTTGCTGAAATTCATACTCACATTTGCTCATATTCACATACGCAAAGATCAAGTTTGACCAAAAGTTGACCAGATTTAACCACGGGTGACTTGAGCTGATTAGTTTCGAAAAGAATTTTGAAATAATTAAATGAAGTTATTTAATTAAATAAGAAAAGTGTCTCTAATTAATTAAAGATTATTTAATTAAATAGAAAAAGTAATTATGAGAGCATGTCTCATTTTATTAAATTAAATATATCAACAAAATCTTTCTTCAGTTCAAAAAGAGAAATTTCCAGTTCACTATTGATAAAAAATGAGTTAAATCAGTTAACTTCTTTTTCTACTCAAATTGAATTAGTTAACTCTTTATTTTACTCAAATTAAATCTGTTAACTCCCTTTAATTTGGAAATCTCCCTTTATGACTAAACTTTAGCTTTAATCCTGACCGTTGATTCAAATCGATCTCAACTGTTGATGAATTCTAGGAAAGTCTATTTAAGATACTCTCATCTTTTCATTTTGAAAGGTTGAATGAGAATTTGCATCGAATTGTTGTTGGAATTCATACTCACATTTGCTCACATTCACATAACTAAAGATCAAGTTTGACCAAAAGTTGACCAAATTTAACCACAATTGACTTGAGTTGACTAGTTTCAAAAAGAATTTTGAAATAATTAAATGGAATTATTTAATTAAATGGAGTACTTACTTCTAATTAATTAAACAAATTGATTTAATTAAATGAGAAGCCATTTGATGTGGGAGCATTTTGACCCTTTATACATTATGATGAATTGCATAATATTGTAATATTTAAATCATTTAAATTTCATATAACTATGTTGAAAAAATGGTTAAAATGCGTAACTTTGCATTGTGATGTATTAAAAAGTAGAAAAAAAAATACATTTTCATTGTAATGGGAGTGCTTCAAAAAGCATTGATAATGTACAAGGGTTAAAAGATTGTGTTGGGTTGGTTAAAAAGGTGGTTGGGAAGTTTTAAACCACCAAAGACACTTTAAAATCATTGTATTGGTTGTTCCAAATAGAGAGGGGTGAATGAGAACAAAAAAAAGTCATTTTGAAGCAATTGGTTTTCAAGAATTTGTCATTCTGATTGGTTTTAACTATTTTAGTGCTGGGTCCAAGTCTTGTACAGCCATGTACATCCTGGAACCCTTGTATTTTTTATATATTTGAAGAGTAGGATGAATAATATTCTCTCTCTTTTTGGTTTGGGACAATTTTATTAAGTTTTGAAAAAGTTAAGCTAGTTTTGATAAAAGTGGTCATTTGCAGATTTGAGGATGACCAACTATAGTCGGATTTATATGTTTGGTATATGAATATTTGGATGAAACAGAAGTTCTAGTTATATTTATTGGAAAGATATATTAATTAAATTTTATTTCCAATTGGTTTGAGTTGTTTTCATTTAGATATGTGTCAGTTATGGTCATTTTAATGAAGACTAGTTTTTAAGGATTTATTTTGAAGTTACAGGCAATGATTGGTGCTTGTAGAACAATTTATGAATTGGAAAATTTAATGGCTTATATATTCAGAAGATAGACTCATATAGGGTTTATGGAAAATTAGTTTGGTTTTATTTGAAGTCTTTTTGAGAAAGTAATTAGATGTGCAAGGAAGGGTTACTGGTTTTACTTTTGATTTATGACAGAGAAAATGGGTCTACATGAAGAGACTATAACGTCTAATGGATTGAGTTATTTTGTCTCATATTTTGATATGTTTTACAATTTCTAATTTAGAACATATTTTCCAAATGGTTTTTCAAGAAAATGTAAGGATTGAAGGTTATGATTAATGTACTCAGGAATAGCAGTTAGACCATGTGAATGTCAAAGTATTGTAAACCAATGTTGGAAAGAGTTTTGTTTTGCCTCATGAGATGTCTAAAAATGGAATTTATTTCATGGATTTTTAAAGGATACTCATGTATCCCAACATGTGGTTGACTACATTTTTTCTATTTACATTAGAGTGGTATTAGAGCCAGCAAAACGTCTGGTGTTTTTGTGGGTAGAGATAACTGGTGGTATGTGGATCCATCATAGCTGCAAGAAGGATGCATTTGCAATTATGCATGTGAAGATCTCAAGCTGGGATCTTGGTATTATCTCCATCAGAGATACATTTGGAGTAGGATGTTGAGAGCAACCACTGAGCGAGAGTGGGCAGTGCATCACCGGACCAAGTCTATTGTTGGGTAAGATGACAATAAGGTGGTATGAAGAAGCAGCATAAAGCATGATGCCTGGCAGCCAGTATTTATTCCATTGATTAGAGTCATTTGAGAAAGATAGAGTATGCAGAAGAAGCATGGACCTGGTGATAAAGACAAGGAAGTGAAAGATTTGATTGCAGAACTATCCACTACACATTTTCATGGGACATGGAAATCTTTTAAGCCTGGGAGTATGATGTGGGAGCATCTTGACCCTTCATACATTATGATAAATTGCATAATATTGTAATATTTAAGTCATTTATATTTCATATAAATATGTTGAAAAATAGTTTTAAATGCGTAACTTTGCATTGTGATATATTAAAATGTAGAAAAAAAAATACATTTCCATTGTAATGGGAGTGCTTCAAAAAGCATTGAAAATGTACAAGGGTTAAAAGATTGTGTTGGGTTGGTTAAAAGGGTGGTTGTGAAGTTTTAAACCACCAAAGACACTTTAAAATCATTGTATTGGTCATTCCAAATAGAGAGGGGTGAATGAGAACAAAAAAAAGTCATTTTGAAGCAATTGGTTTTCAAGAATTTGTCATTTTGAATGGTTTTAACTATTTTAGTGCTGGTTCTAGGTCTTGTACGGTCATGTAAAGCCTGGAACCCTTGTATTTTCTATATATTTGAAGAGTAGGATGAATAATATTCTCTCTCTTTTTGGTTTGGAACAATTTTATTAAGTTTTGAAGAAGTTAAGCTAGTTTTGGTAAAAGTGGTCATTTGCAGATTTGAGGATGCCGAGCTACAGTCGGATTTATATGATTGGTACAGGCATATTTGGATGAAAAAAAATTTCTAGTTATATTCATTGGAAATATATATTAATCAGCTTTTATTTCCAATTGTTTTGAGTCATTTTTATTTAGATATGTGTTAGTTATGGTCATTTTAATGAAGACTGGTTTTTAAGGATTTATTTTGAAGTTACAGGCAATGATTGGTGCTTGTAGAACAGTTTATGAATTGGAAAATTTAATGGCTTATATGTTCAGAAGATAGGCTCATATAGGGTTTATGAAAAATTATTTTGGTTTTATTTGAAGTCTTTTTGAGAAATTAATTAGATGTGCAAGGAAGGGTTACTAGTTTTACTTCTGATTTATGACAAAGAAAATGGGTCTACATGCAGAGACTATAACGTCTAATGGATAGAGTTATTTTGTCTCATATTTTGATATGTTTTATAATTTCTAATTTAAAACAAATTATCCAAAGGTTTTTGCAAGAAAATGTAAGGATTGAAAGTTATGATTAATGTACTTGGGTATAGTAGTCAGACCATGTGAATGGCAAAGTATTGTAAACCAATGTTGGAAAGAGTCTTGTTTTGTCTCATGAGATGTCTAAAAATGGAATTTATTTCATGAATTTTTAAAGGATACTCATGTATCCCAACATTTGGTTTACTACATTGTTGTTATTTACATCACTCCCCCAATAATATGATTATTCGAACCCCTAATAAAATGTTGTGTCAACTAAGTTGAATTTTCACTGAACCTTGAAAAAGGCATGAGCTCATAAAAATTATGCTCATACTCGATCACTGAAAAAGTGTACTGTCTGAGATTATAAAATTCATCAGCCCTTTGTTTTTTCCATTCCTCTAGTAGGAATCGTTCATGGAAACTCTCTAGGAATAATTTCTGTGTAACACTGCTCATATCGATTCCCAACTTCTTCTCCTCAATCGTCCACCAAGTGGCCCCAAAATTCTCTAAATTAGTGATCGCAAACCTTGCCTTAACATTGCTGTCAAACTCCTGCATCGAAAAAATCTTGTCAAGAGAGATAAGCCACTGTTTGGCCAGATAACCAGAACCTTGCCCATTAAAAGGCTTAACCTTGGATCTTGAAAGATCCTTCATCTGAGTGGACACAATGGATCTCTAATGATCCTTTCGAAGACTTCTAGATCTGGGTCTATGCTGTTGTTCTATCTAATGCACTTTAGGCTATTCTTGAACAAGAGGTAGGCATTCTAGAATAGTCTGCATCATCTATCTCAAGCCAACCTCTTCAGACTTAGCTTGGTCCTCTCTATGGCTCCCTTCCTGCTGCTTACTAGAGTGCTCTTCCCTGCTCTCTACATGAGCCAATCCCTCATGGGAAAACTCATGGGCACTGACAGCTCTGCCATGACCACGACCTCTTCCATGGCCTCTAATAGAAGACCTAGTCCTAGATACCATCCTACAATAGTACAAGGTACTAAGTTCAATTCTATGTTTAATTTTAAGTAAAAATTTCCAGTTTTGAAACTAAGTGTTGAAGTATGAAAAATATACAAGTAACAGTTCAAGTTCTGTTTTAGTTCACCTAGTTTCAAATTGAACAGATACACTTGATAGCTCAAATTTCTAGTTGTTCCCAAAATACCCAGAGCTCCCAATGTAGAACCTCGGGCTCTGATACCAAATGTAATGCCCTGCCAAGGGATCCAAAGAAATAACCTAGAATTTCACTAAGTTTAGAAACAATTTTTTTTTCATGATAGTAAACATCACATATAACTTATGCATAATAACGGAAGCAATAGCATTGTCCATCTAAAAGTAAACATAACATAAATAACAGATTACATTCCTAAAGATCCCTTACATATATGAATCCATCTAGTACATCATCCACATGAAATAATAATGATACATCCAATATACAAATGTCCTTTCGGAATTACATTCCAGAAAGCACAATCATCCACTATACATGACACAGGGTATGATAGGCACAAAGAATATACATATGTAGAATAAGATACATCATCCTATTCTAATCCATGATACATCAAAGTAGAGATAATCACATGATACAACATAATAGAGAACATATACATCCATCATAAAGATCAAACATAATAAACTAAGTGCACGGTTCCTCACAATCTTTAATAGCATCATTAGACCATCATGGATCCTAGCCATCCCTCCGTGCGTAACATCCCAAATCATCGAAGAGATCATCGATATTAATATAGTAGAAATGTCACTCCTAATGAATACAACATCATATGTAGAAGTAATCTAACATGCAAACAAAAGCATAAGATAGCATCATCTAACATATGCTAATCATCAATGAAAAAGGATACATATCCACCATCATGAAGGACGCATCAACCACGATGTCTCAATGAATCTCAAAATGATAAGAGTGAAAAATAAACTACCACCTGACCGCGTGGTACCAAAGTGGTCCACTCCCACTATGCTGAGAAGATAATCTCAAGTCCCAAACAGGCTATCAAAATCACATAGCACAAATCTCCATAAGTCTAGGAATCCTAAAAGGATACTAACTCAAAGTTTCCAATCACAAAACTGACATCTAATCCCAGAGGCGCACAATGACATGTAGGAACCTATTATGCAAGCGGAAAAGTGTCATCGCATTTATCATGTACAAGTTACCTTGGCAGTTAGCTAAACTCCATAGGTCCATACTGATTTCATGCGGCCACTAGTATCCTCTCATATTAACGAGGCATACTATGGAATGCAAGGTCACAACCATGTGTCTCACTACTCCCATCCTAGCCTATACAAGCACTCAAAGCATGGGCGAGAACAAAACACTTATCTTTTTAGGTTCATTTTGTTAGTATTAGGTGTGAATGTTATCACTTATTAATCCAACTTACAATGAGTTACCCTGGCAGCCTGTTAGGGCCCCGACCCCCATTGCAAGCCACTTCCAGTCACTACATGCAGATATCCTACCCTAATGCTCATGGACTCATAAATCTCAAAATCACAAAAATAATCCATAATAAAATCATCAAATATGCATAAAAGCATCAAATCTCCATGAGCAAACATCCATAGAAAATCATGACCACAACAGCTCTCTATTGGCAACTGAAGCATCAGTGATAATCAAAAGTATCCAATGGTTCTCAATAACCAAAATATATCTCAAACACACTGATCGAAGACTCCAAAAATGGTTGAGTCAAACATGTCACAACATGACATCATCAAAAATAAATCCACATTTTAGTCCCATCATGGCGACTAGAAAATAACCAAGGATAACCGATCAATGACCAAAAATAATGGTTAAGTGAAGTGTCTCATACACAAGAATCTCAACTATAACAATCAGTAATCACATCCAATACATAGAGCATTCCATCACAAACCATGGTTGGGTTTATAAATATCGAGATTAAAAAATCATCATGACATCACAATCACATAACCCCCAAGCCTCTGGTAGATGTCCTATACTGGTCAACACTAGTCAACCCAAAACCCAAAACAATAGCATAAAGAATACACAATGTAACACATGTTTTGGTTTTGCTAAATTTTCAAATTTGAATTTAAAAGTTTCAGTTTACGTTTTTCCAAATTATATTAAGTGGAGAAATTTCATGTTTTTTCTAACCCATATATTTGTTTGATAGATAAAAGTTTCTCCCCAAAACTATTAGACTCAATTTTCTAATTCATCTAATATATTTTGTTTATATAACATTGTTTGAAAATTGAAACTCTCAATCAATCAAAACTTCAATTATATATTCTAATAACTAATCTTAATTAAACTGAGTTTAATTAAATTAATTATTAATATCTCTTCATAATTGACAAGCTCAATATCAATATTTTAAATCATTAAAAGAGTGATCCATTAATTTAGAACTTTATAATATTCATTTATAATTAATTATATATACATATATACTTATATACATATACATACATACATATATATATATATATATATATATATATATATACACACACACACACACACACACACACATATATATATATACACACATTTATAAATAAATAAATATATAATAACATTTAATAATTAATGATATTGCAACAAAATCGAGATTCATATCCAAATCTCATATGAAATAACGTTGCAAATAAAACTTTATATAATTTAAAACCAAACTCAAATCGCAATGCAATTTTAAAATTGCGCGGCCCAATACATCCGCACCGCAGGTACACTGCAGTCTCGCAGGCCTGCGGTGGGTGGGATATATAATACTCGCCCAACATCATATATATATTTTTTAAAAGCGATTTTCAATAAGGTTTTTTATAAAAATGTTCCCATGCGATATGATATACTATTAACATGAAACTCTATCATGATTTGACATTCGATTATTATATAAATAAATAAATATATGTATATATATACATATGCATGTATATATATATGAGTATATATATGTATATATATATATATATATATATATATATATATATATATATATATATATATATATATATATATATATATATATATATACACGCAGAGTTTATCACCATCACAACACATACATTTATATCTTCAAATTTATCCAATAAATAATCTAATGGGTTTGGCTATGAATTTAAACCCTAGCCCCGTTTTCTTTCAGATCTATGCATATAAAGATTTTCACATAAATTCAATTGCCCATATTGAGAATGCATACAATAAAAATATGAAATTCCTCAGAAAATATATGGAAGACACGAAGAAGACAGGGAATGCAAGATGTGAAAATAGCATAAGTAAAATCACAAGAATCTACTCAGATTCTGATGCTAATTTGCTCTTCTTCAGAAAACCCACAGAGCAAGCTCCCTTCTTCAGAATTCACAAATCCCCCAATGCTCCAATTGCACTCCAAACGCTATATCTAAGCTTCTATGAATGCCTGAATATAAAGAGCTTCCAGGAAACATCTAGAATGCTTCTAGAAATAGCTAGAAGGTGTCACCAACTAAGCATGGGTCTTTTCCAACCTTCAAGATGAGCCATAGGGTTGTAGACACCATGTGCTTAATTGATGCACTAACCCCCGTGTGGTTGACACATGAGAAATAGAAAAGTGCGTTAATTTCCATGCAAGCTTATAACTCCAATTCACTTTTTATATAATTTCTATTTAAATATTTATAACTTTTATTTTAACTTTATAACTTTTATTTTTATTATTTATTTATTACTTTATTATTATTAATTTTAATTTCTAATTTTCTTTTATAATGACAAGGATGCCCATATAATGCCTGAAATGATGCCATACCAATAGAACTGTGATATTCGTTGTTGTAAGCGAACTCCACTAGGTAGAGATAATCCTCCCAATGTGTCCACCTATCCATCACATACATTTGTAACATATACTCCAAAACCTAATTCACCCTCTCTATCTGACCATCAGTCTCTGGATGATATGTCGAACTAAAGTTTAACTGCGCTCCAAGCTCATGCTGCAACGATGTCCAGAATGTAGATGTGAATAAAAGATCCCTATCAAAAATGATCTTTCTAGGAATACCATATAATCTCACAATATCACGCATAAAGACATTAGCTACAGAAGCTGTTGTATAGGAAGACCTAATCGGTGAAAAATGTGCCACCTTAGTCAACCGATCAATGGTGACCATGATAGCATCATGATGTCGAATTGTCACAGGTAATCCTACAATAAAATCCATGGAGATGATATCCCACTTCCAAGAAGGAATGAGATTAGGCTGCAAAATTTTAGGCGGGTGCTAATGTTCTACCTTAACTCTCTGACACTCAAGGCACCTAGCCACAAAATCAGCAATATCTCACTTCATCACAGACCAAAAGAACAAATGTCTCAAATCAGCATGCATCTTCTCGACACCTGGATGTGCTGAGTAAGGTGTACGATATTAAATTAGAAGTTGCCTCTTATTTAATTAAATAACTTTATTTAAATAATTAGAAGTAAGTACTCCATTTAATTAAATAATTTCATTTAATTATTTCAAAACTCTTTTCGTTTAATTGTTTAATTATTTGAGTGGAGAAAGGAGTTAACTGATTTAACTCATTTTTGATCAATAGTGAACTGAAAATTTTCCTTTTTGAACTGAAGAGAGATTTTGTTCAGATATTTAATTTAATAAAATGAGATATTCTCTCATAATTACTTTTTCTATTTAATTAAATAATCTTTAATTAATTAGAGACAATTTTTTAATTTAATTAAATAACTTCATTTAATTAATTAGGAATGGCTTCTCATTTAATTAAATAACTTTGTTTAATTAATTAGAAGTAAGTACTCCTTTTAATTAAATAATTTCGTTTAATTATTTCAAAATTCTTTTCGAAACTAGTCAACTGAAGTCAACCATGGTTAAATCTGGTCAACTTTTTGTCAAACTTGACCTTTGCGTATGTGAATATGAGCAAATGTGAGTATGAATTTCAGTAACAATTCGATGCAAATTCTAATTCAACCTTTCAAAATGAAGAGATGAGGGTCTCTTAAATAGACTTTCCTAGAATTCATCAACGGTTGAGATCGATTTCAATCAGCGGTCAGGATTAAAGGTGATGTTCAGTCATAAAGGGAGATTTCAAAATTAAAGAGAGTTAACAAATTTAATTTGAGTAAAATAAGGAGTTAACTGATTCAATTTGAGTAGAGAAAGGAGTTAACTGATTTAACTCATTTTTTATCAATAGCGAACTGGAAATTTGCCTTTTTGAACTGAAGAGAGATTTTGTTAAGATATTTAATTTAATAAAATGAGATATGCTCTCATAATTAGTTTTTCTATTTAATTAAATAATCTTTAATTAAATAGAGACACTTTTCTTATTTAATTAAATAACGTAATTTAATTAATTAGGAATGGCTTCTCATTTAATTAAATAACTTTGTTTAACTAATTAGAAGTACTCCATTTAATTAATTAATTTCATTTAATTATTTTAAAATTCTTTTCGAAACTAGTCAACTCAAGTCAACCGTGGTTAAATCTGGTCAACTTTTGATCAAACTTGATCTTTACGTATGTGAACATGAGAAAATGTGAGTATGAATTCCAGCAACAATTCGATGCAAATTCTCATTCAACCTTTCAAAATGAAGAGATGAGGGTCTCTTAAATAGACTTTTCTGGAATTCATCAACGGTTGAGATCGATTTCAATCAGCGGTCAGGATTAAAGGTGAAGTTCAGTCATGAAGGGAGATTTCCAAATTAAAGGGAGTTAACAGATTTAAGTTGAGTAAAATAAAGAGTTAACTGATTCAACATGAGTAGAAAAAGGAGTTAACTGATTTAACTCATTTTTGATCAATAGTGAACTGAAAATTTTCCTTTTTGAATTGAAGAGAGATTTTGTTGAGATATTTAATTTAATAAAATGAGATATACTCTCATAATTACTTTTTCTATTTAATTAAATAATCTTTAATTAATTAGAGACATTTTTCTTATTAAATTAAATAACTTCATTTAATTAATTAGGAATGGCTTCTTATTAAATTAAATAACTTTGTTTAATTAATTAGAAGTAACTACTCCATTTAATTAAATAATTTCGTTTAATTATTTCAAAAAAAAATTTGAAACTAGTCAACCCAAGTCAACTGTGGTTAAATCTGGTCAACTTTTGATCAAACTTGATCTTTGCGTATGTGAATATGAGCAAATGTGAGTATGAATTCCAGCAACAATTTGATGCAAATTCTCATTCAACCTTTCAAAATGAAGAGATCAGGGTCTCTTAAATAGACTTTCATGGGATTCATCAACGGTTGAGATCGATTTCAATCAACGGTCAGGATTAAAGGTAAAGTTCAGCCATAAAGGGAGATTTCCAAATTAAAAAGAGTTAACAAATTTAATTTGAGTAAAATAAGGAGTTAACTAATTCAATTTGAGTAGAAAAAGGAGTGAACTCATTTACCTCATTTTTTATCAATAGTGAACTGAAAATTTCCCTTTTTGAACTAAAGAGAGATTTTGTTACGATATTTAATTTATTAAAGTGAGATATGCTTGCATAATTGCTTTTTCTATTTAATTAAATATTTTTTAATTAATTAGAGACACTTTTTTTATTTAATTAAATAACTTCATTTAATTAATTAGGAATGGCTTCTCATTTAATTAAATAACTTTATTTAATTAATTAGAAGTAAGTACTCCATTTAATTAAATAATTTTGTTTAATTATTTCAAAATTCTTTTCAAAACTAGTCAAGTCAAGTCAACCGTGATTAAATCTGGTCAACTTTTGGTCACACTTGATCTTTGGGTATGTGAATATGAGCAAATGTGAGTATGAATTCCAGCAACAATTCAATGCAAATTCTCATTCAACCTATCAAAATGAAGATATGAGGGTCTCTTAAATAGACTTTCCTGGGATTCATCAACAGTTGAGATCGATTTCAATCAACGGTCAGTGTTAAAGGTGAAGTTCAGTCATAAAGGGAGATTTTCAAATTAAAGGGAGTTAACAAATTTAATTTGAGTAAAATAAGGTGTTAACTAATTCAATTTGAGTAGAAAAAGGAGATAACTGATTTAACTCATTTTTTATCAATAGTGAACTAGAAATTTCCTTTCTTGAGATGAAGAGAGATTTCGTTGAGATATTTAATTTAATAAAATGAGATATGCTCTCATAATTACTTTTTCTATTTAATTAAATAATCTTTAATTAATTTGAGACAATTTTCTTATTTAATTAAATAACTTCATTTAATTAATTAGGAATGGCTTCTCATTTAATTAAATAACTTTGTTTAATTAATTAGAAGTAAGTACTCCATTTAATTAAATAATTTCGTTTAATTATTTCAAAATTCTTTTTGAAACTAGCCAACTCAAGTCAATCGTGGTTAAATCTAGTCAACTTTTGGTCAAACTTGATCTTTGCGTATGTGAATATGAAAAAATGTGAGTACGAATTCCAGCGACAATTCAATGCAAATTCTCATTCAACCTTTCAAAATGAAGAGATGAGGGTCTCTTAAATAGACTTTCCTAGAATTTATCAATGATTGAGATTGATTTGAATCAACGGTCAAGATTAAAGGTGAAGTTCAGTCATAAAGGGAGATTTCAAAATTAAAGGGAGTTAACAGATTTAATTTGAGTAAAATAAGGAGTTAACTGATTCAATTTGAGTAGAAAAAAGAGTTAACTGATTTAACTCATTTTTTATCAATAGTGGACTGAAAATTTCCCTTTTTGAACTGAAGAGAGATTTTGTTGAGATATTTAATTTAATAAAATGAGATATGCTCTCATAATTAATTTTACTATTTAATTAAATAATCTTTAATTAATTAGAGACACTTTTCTTATTTAATTAAATAACTTCATTTAATTAATTAGGAATGGCTTCTCATTTAATTAAATAACTTTATTTAATTAATTAGAAGTAGGTACTCCATTTAATTAAATAATTTTGTTTAATTATTTCAAAATTCTTTTCGAAACTAGTCGACTCGAGTCAACCGTGGATAAATCTAGCCAACTTTTAATGAAACTTGATCTTTGCGTATTTGAATATAAGCAAATGTGAGTATAAATTCCAACAACAATTCGATGCAAATTCTCATTCAACCTTTCAAAATGAAGATATGAGGGTCTCTTAAATAGACTTTCGTAGAATTCATCAACGGTTGAGATCGATTTCAATCAACGGTCAGGATTAAAGGTGAAGTTCAGTCATAAATGGAGATTTCCAAATTAAAGAGAGTTATCGGATTTAATTTGAGTAAAATAAGGAGTTAACTGATTCAATTTGAGTAGAAAAAGGAGTTAATTGATTTAACTCATTTTTGATCAATAGTGAACTGGAAATTTTCTTTTTTGAACTAAAGAGAGATTTTGTTGATATATTTCATTTAATAAAATGAGATACGCTCTCATAATTACTTTTTCTATTTAATTAAATAATCTTTAATTAATTAGAGACAACTTTTTTATTTAATTAAATAACTTAATTTAATTAAATAATTTTGTTTAATTATTTCAAAATTCTTTTCGAAACTAGTCAACTCAAGTCAACCATGGTTAAATCTGGTCAACTTTTGGTCAAACTTGATCTTTGCGTATGTGAATATGAGCAAATGTCAGTATGAATTCCAGTAACAATTCGATGCAAATTCTAATTCAACCTTTGAAAATGAAGAGATGAGGGTCTCTTAAATAGACTTTCATGGAATTCATCAACGGTTGAGATTGATTTCAATCAACAGTCAGGATTAAAGGTGAAGTTCAGTCATAAAGGAAGATTTCCAAATTAAAGGGAGTTAACAGATTTAATTTGAGTAAAATAAAGAGTTAACTGATTCAATTTGAGTAGAAAAAGGAGGTAACTGATTTAACTCATTTTTGATCAATAATGAACTGAAAATTTCCCTTTTTGAACTGAATACAGATTTTGTTGAGATATTTAATTTAATAAAATGAGATATGCTCTCATAATTACGTTTTCTACTTAATTAAATAATCTTTAATTAATTAGAGACACATTTCTTATTTAATTAAATAACTTCATTTAATTAATTAAGAATGGCTTCTCATTTAATTAAATAACTTTGTTTAATTAATTAGAAGTAAGTACTCCATTTAATTAAATAATTTCGTTTAATTATTTTTAAAAAAATTTCGAAACTAGTCAACTCAAGTCAACCATGGTGAAATCCGGTCAACTTTTGGTCAAACTTGATCTTTGTGTGTGTGAATATGAGAAAATGTGAGTACAAATTCCAGCAACAATTCGATGCAAATTCTCATTCAACCTTTCAAAATGAAGAGATGAGGGTCTCTTAAATAGACTTTTCTGTAATTTATCACCTGTTGAGATCTATTTGAATCAACGGTCAGGATTAAAGGTGAAGTTCAGTCATAAAGGGAGATTTCCAAATTAAAGGGAGTTAACGGATTTAATTTGAGTAAAATAAGGAGTTAACTGATTCAATTTGAGTAGAAAAAAGAGTTAACTGGTTTAACTCATTTTTGATCAATAGTGAACTGAAAATTTCCTTTTTTGAACTGAAGAGAGATTTTTTTGAGATATTTAGGTTAATAAAATGAGATATGCTCTCATAATTACTTTTTCTATTTAATTAAATAATCTTTAGTTAATTCGAGACAATTTTCCTATTTCATTAAATAACTTCATTTAATTAATTAGGAATGGCTTCTCATTTAATTAAATAACTTTGTTTAATTAATTAGAAGTGAGTCCTCCATTTAATGAAATAATTTTGTTTAATTATTTCAAAATTCTTTTTGAAACTAGTCAACTCAAGTCAATCGTGGTAAAATCTGGTCAACTTTTGGTCAAACCTGATTTTTGCGTATGTGATTATGAGCAAATGTGAGTGTGAATTCCATCAACAATTCGATACAAATTCTCATTCAACTTTTCAAAATGAAGTGATGAGGTTATCTTAAATAGACTTTCTTGGAATTCATCAAGGGTTAAGATCAATTTACATCAACGGTCAGGATTAAAGGTGAAGTTCAGTCATAAAGGGAGAATTTCAAATTAAAGGGATTTAACAGATTTAATTTGAGTAAAATAATGAGTTAATTGATTCAATTTGAGTACAAAAAGGAGTTAACTGATTTAACTCATTTTTGATCAATAGTGAACTGGAAATTTCCCTTTTTGAACTGAAGAGAGATTTTGTTGAGATATTTAATTTAATAAAATGAGATATGCTCTCATAATTACTTTCTCTATTTAATTAAATAATCTTTAATTAATTAGAGACACTTTTCTTATTTATTTAAATAACTTCATTTAATTAATTAGGAATGGCTTCTTATTTAATTAAATAACTTTGTTTAATTAATTAGAAGTAAGTACACTATTTAATTAAATAATTTTGTTTAATTATTTATAAAAAAATTTCAAAATTAGTCAACTCAAGTCAACCGTGGTTAAATCTGGTCAACTTTTGGTCAAACTTAATCTTTGCATATGTCAATATGAGAAAATGTGAGTATGAATTCCATCAACAATTCGATGCAAATTCTCATTCAACCTTTCAAAATGAAGAGATTAGGGTCTCTTATATAGACTTTCCTGGAATTCATCAACAGTTGAGATCGATTTCAATCAACGGTTAGGATTAAAGGTGAAGTTTAGTTATAAAGGGAGATTTCCAAATTAAAGGGAGTTAACAGATTTAATTTGAGTAAAATAAGAAGTTAACTGATTCAATTTGAGTAGAAAAATGACTTAACTAATTAAACTCATTTTTTATTAATAGTGAACTGGAAATTTATTTTTTTGAACTGAAGAGAGATTTTGTTGAAATATTTAATTTAATAAAATGAGATATGCTCTCATAATTACTTTTTCTATTCAATTAAATAATCTTTAATTAATTAGAGACACTTTTTTTATTTAATTACACTTCTTTTAATTAATTAGGAATGACTTTTTATTTAATTAAATAACTTTTTTTAGTTAATTAAAAGTAAGTACTCCATTTAATTAAATAATTTCGTTAAATTATTTTAATATTCTTTTTGAAACTAGTCAACTCAAGTCAATCGTGGTTAAATTTAGTCAACATTTGGTCAAACTTGATCTTTGCGTATGTGAATATGAGCAAATGTGAGTATGAATTCTAGCAACAATTCGATGCAAATTCTCATTCAACCTTTCAAAATGAAGAGATGAGTGTCTCCTAAAGAGATTGATTAAAATCGATCTCAATCGTTGATGAAAAAATTCATCAACGATTGAGATCGATTTTGATCAACGGTCAGGATTAAAGGTGAAGTTCAATCATAAAGGGAGATTTTCAAATTAAAGGGAGTTAACAGATTTAATTTGAATAAAATAAGGAGTTAACTGGTTCAATTTGAGTAGAAAAAGGAGTTAATTGATTTAAATCATTTTTTATCAATAGTGAACTGGAAATTTCCTTTTTTGAACTGAAGAGAGATTTTGTCGAGATATTTAATTTAATAAAATGAGATATGCTCTCATAATTACTTTTTCTATTTAATTAAATAATCTTTAGGGTAAAAATATGAAGATGATGTAAATTGATGAAATGTGTAGAATTGGATGAACTTTATGCCTATAAATTTTATAATTTTGTAAAGTAAAAATTTATTCATTTTATTTTATTTTGAAGTCCCTTTTTTAACTGTAAAAAATATAAGGTGTAGTTCCCGTCAAATAAGTATATGCAAATCATCTTTTTTTGTTCTGATTTGAAAATATCTTATAGATGACATGTATAGCTAGTGCACAAAAAAAGAAATAATTATTTTTGATGTATATTTTTCTTGTTATAAGTACTCAAGTTTGACCTTATTAAAATCCAACAGTTTTTTTCTCCTTTCAAACTTTCCAATCAAATCTATACCTTCTTGAAAAAAATTACATATTTGTGAAGAGGATTCTCTCCTCTAGAGATAAATATAATTTTAAAATTATTTTGATATGATTTAATATTTTTTTTTCCTTTTTTGAGGGAGCATCTTCTGAAATGTTGAAATATCGACTTATAATACTTTGAGATTATAACATATTATAACTAATCAAAACACTCAAAAATTTATATAATGATGATATTGAATTTGAGATCTATAAAATGATATTTTTAGTTTTTGAAAAAAATTGAGTTTTGATAGAGAAATGAGATTTGGCCAAAACAGGTTTTAGTATCACAAACGGTAACACAGATCTATGCTTTTACCCATTAATTAATTAGAGACACTTTTCTTATTTAATTAATTAAATTTGTTTAATTAATTAGGAATGGCTTCTCGTTTAATTAAATAAATTTGTTTAATTAATTAAAAGTAAGTACTCTATTTAATTAAATAATTTTGTTTGATTATTTTAAAATTCTTTTCGAAACTAGTCAACTCAAGTCAAACGTGGTTAAATCTGGTCAACTTTTGGTCAAACTTGATTTTTGCGTACGTGAATATGAGAAAATGTGAGTACGAATTTCAGCAACAATTCGATGCAAATTCACATTCAACCATTCAAAATGAAGAGATGAGGGTCTATTAAATAGACTTTCTTAGAATTCATCAACGGTTGAGATCGATTTCAATCAACAGTCAGGATTAAAGGTGAAGTTCAGTCATAAACGGAGATTTCCAAATTAAAAGGAATTAACAAATTTAATTTGAGTAAAATAAGGAGTTATCTAATTCAATTTGAGTAGAAAAAGGAGTTAACCGATTTAACTCATTTTTTATCATAGTGAACTGGAAATTTCCCTTTTTGAACTGAAGAGAGATTTTGTTGACATATTTAATTTAATAAAATGAGATATGCTCTCATAATTCCTTTTTCTATTTAATTAAATAATCTTTAATTAATTAGAGACAATTTTCTTATTTAATTAAATAACTTCATTTAATTAATTATCAATGGCCTGTCATTTAATTAAATAACTTTGTTTAATTAATTAGAAGTAAGTACTCCATTCAATTAAATAATTTCATTTAATTATTTCAAAATTATTTTTGAAACTAGTCAACTCAAGTCAACCGTGGTTAAATCTGGTCAACTTTTGGTCAAACTTGATCTTTGCGTATGTGAATATGAGCAAATGTGAGTATGAATTCCAGCAACAATTCGATACAAATTCTCATTCAACCTTTCAAAATGAAGAGATGAGGGTGTCTTAAATAGACTTTCCTGGAATTCATCAATGGTCGAGATCGATTTCAATTCACGGTCAGGACTAAAGGTGAAGTTCAGTCATAAAGGGAGATTTTCAAATTAAAGGCAGTTAACAGATTTAATTTGAGTAAAATAGGGAGTTAACTGATTCAATTTGAGCAGAAAAAGGAGTTAACTGATTTAACTCATTTTTGATCAATAGTGAACTGAAAATTTCCCATTTTGAACAGAAGAGAGATTTTGTTGAGATATTTAATTTAATAAAATGAGATATGCTCTCATAATTACTTTTTCTATTTAATTAAATAATCTTTAATTAATTAGAGACACTTTTCTTATTTAATTAAATAACTTCATTTAATTAATTAGGAATGGCTTCTCGTTTAATTAGATAACTTTATTTAATTAATTAGAATTAAGTACTCCATTTAATTAAATAATTTTATTTAATTATTTTAAAATTCTTTTCGAAACTAGTCAACTCAAGTCAACTGTGGTTAAATCTGGTCAAATTTTGGTCAAACTTGATCTTTGCATTTGTGAATATGAGCAAATGTGTGTATGAATTCCAGCAACAATTCGATGCAAATTCTCATTCAACCTTTCAAACTAAAGAGATGAAGGTCTCTTAAATAGACTTTCCTAGAATTCATCAACGGTTGAGATCGATTTTAATCAATAGTCAGGATTAAAGTTGATGGTCAGTCATAAAGGGAGATTTTCAAATTAAAGGGAGTTAACAGATTTAATTTGAGTAAAATAAGGAGTTAACTGATTCAATTTGAGTAAAAAAAGGAGTTAACTGATTTAACTCATTTTTTATCAATAGTGAACTGGAAATTTCCCTTTTTGAACTAAAGAGAGATTTTGTTGAGATATTTAATTTAATAAAATGAGATATGCTCTCATAATTACTTTTTCTATTTAATTAAATAATCTTTAATTAATTAGAGACACTTTTCTTATTTAATTAAATAAATTCATTTATTTAATTAGGAATGGCTTCTCATTTAATTAAATAACTTTGTTTAATTAATTAGAAGTAAGTACTCCATTTAATTAAATAATTTCGTTTAATTATTTTAAAATTCTTTTCGAAACTAGTCAACTCAAGTAAATCGTGGTTAAATCTGGTCAACTTTTGGTCAAACTTGATCTTTGCATATGTGAATATGAGCAAATGTGAGTATGAATTCTAGCAACAATTCAATACAAATTCTCATTCTACCTTTAAAACTGAAGAGATGGAGGTCTCTTAAATAGACTTTCTTGGAATTCATCAACGATTGAGATCGATTTCAACCAACGGTCAGGATTAAAGGTGAAGTTCAGTCATAAAAAGAGATTTTAAAATTAAAGGAAGTTAAAAGATTTAATTTGAGTAAAATAAGGAGTTAACTGATTCAATTTGAGTAGAAAAAGCAATTAACTGATTTAACTCATTTTTGATAAATAATGAACTGAAATTTTCCCTTTTTGAACTGAACAAAGATTTTGTGGAGATATTTAATTTAATAAAATCAGATATTCTCTCATAATTACTTTATCTATTTAGTTAAATAATCTTTAATTAATTAGAGACACTTTTCTTATTTAATTAAATAGCCTCATTTAATTAATTATGAATGACTTCTCATTTAATTAAATAACTTTGTTTAATTAATTAGAAGTAAGTACTTCTTTTAATTAAATAATTTTGTTTAATTATTTCAAAATTCTTTTCGAAACTAGTCAACTCAAGTCAACCGTAGTTAAATCTAGTCAACTTTTTGTCAAACTTGATCTTGGTGTATGTGAATATGAGCAAATGTGAGTATGAATTCCAACAACAATTCGATGCAAATTCTCATTCAACCTTTCAAAATAAAGAAATGAGGATCTCTTAAATAGACTTTCTTGAAATTCATCAACGGTTGAGATTGATTTCAATCAACAGTCAAGATTAAAGGTGAAGTTCAGTCATAAAGTGAGATTTTTAAATTAAACGGAGTTAACTGATTCAATTTGAGTAGAAAAAAGAGTTAATTGATTTAACTCATTTTTTATCAATAGTGACCTGAAAATTTTCCTTTTTGAACTGAAGAGAGATTTTGTTGAGATATTTAATTAAATAAAATCAGATATGCTCTCATAATTACTTTTTCTATTTAATTAAATAATCTTTAATTTACTAAAGACACTTTTTTTATTTAATTAGATAACTTCATTTAATTAATTAGGAATGGCTTCTCATTAAATTAAATAACTTTGTTTAATTAATTAGAAGTACTCCATTTAATTAAATAATTTTGTTTAATTATTTCAAAATTCTTTTCGAAACTAGTCAACTCAAGTCAACCGTGGTTAAATCTGGTCAACTTTTGGTCAAACTTGATCTTTCCGTATGTGAATATGAGCAAATGTGAGCATGAATTCCAACAACAATTCGATGCAAATTCTTATTCAACCTTTCAAAATGAAGAGATGAGGGTCTCTTAAATAGACTTTCCTCGAATTCATCAATGGTTGAGATCGATTTCAATCAACGGTCAGGATTAAAGGTGAAGTTCAGTCATAAATGGAGATTTTCAAATTAAAGGGAGTTAATGGATTTAATTTCAGTACAATAAGGAGTTAACTAATTCAATTTGAGTAGAAAAACGAGTTAACTGATTTAACTCATTTTTTATCAATAGTGAACTGAAAATTTCCCTTTTTGTACTAAAGAGAGATTTTGTTGAGATATTTAATTTAATAAAATGAGATATGCTCTCATAATTACTTTTTCTATTTAATTAAATAATCTTTAATTAATTAGAGACACTTTTCTTATTTAATTAAATAAATCCATTTAATTAATTAGGAATGGCTTCCAATTTCATTAAATAGCTTTATTTTATTTATTAGAAGTAAGTACTCTATTTAATTAAATAATTTCATTTAATTATTTCAAAATTCTTTTTGAAACTAGTCAACTCAAGTCAACCGTGGTTAAATCTGGTCAACTTTTGGTCAAACTTGATGCTTGCATATGTAAATATGAGCAAATGTGAGTATCAATTCCAGCAACAATTTGATGCAAATTGTCATTCAACCTTTCAAAATGAAGAGACGAGGGTCTCTTAAATAAACTTTCCTGAAATTCATCAATGGTTGAGATCGATTTAAATCAACGGTCAAGATTAAAGGTGAAGTTCAGTCATAAAGGGAGATTTCCAAACTAAAGGGAGTTAACAAATTTAATTTGAGTAAAATTGGGAGTTAATTGATTTAATTTGAGTAGAGAAAGGAGTTAACTAATATAACTCATTTTTTATCAATAGTGAACTGGAAATTTCCCTTTTCGAACTAAAGAGAGATTTTGTTGATATATTTAATTTAATAAAATGAGATATGATCTCATAATTACTTTTTCTATTTCGTTAAATAATCTTTAATTAATTAGAGACACTTTTCTTATTTAATTAAAGAACTTCATTTAATTAATTAAGAATGGCTTCTCATTTAATTAAATAACTTTGTTTAATTAACTAGAAGTAAGTACTCTATTTAATTAAATAATTTTATTTAATTATTTCAAAATTATTTTCGAAACTAGTCAACCCAAGTCAACCGTGGTTAAATCTGGTCAACATTTGGTCAAACATGATCTTTGTGTATGTGAATATGAGCGAATGTGAATATGAATTCTAGCAACAATTCGATGCAAATTCTCATTCAACCTTTCAAAATGAAGAGATGAGGGTCTCTTCAATAGACTTTCTTAAAATTCATCAACGGTTGAGGTCGATTTCAATCAACGGTCAAGATTAAAGGCCGAGTTCACTCATAAAGGGAGATTTTAAAATTAAAGGGAGTTAACAGATTTAATTTGAGTAAAATAGGGAGTTAACTGATTCAATTTGAGTAGAAATAGGAGTTAACTGATTTAACTCATTTTTTATCAATAGTCAACTGAAAATTTTCCTTTTTGAAGTGAAGATAATTTTTTTTGATATATTTAATTTAATAAAATGGGATATGCTCTCATAATTACTTTTTCTATGTAATTAAATAATCTTTAATTAATTAGAGACACTTTTCTTATTTAATTAAATAACTTCATTTAATTAATTAGGAATGGCTTCTCATTTAATTAAATAACTTTGTTTAATTAATTAGAAGTAAGTACTCCATTTAATTAAATAATTTCATTTAATTATTTCAAAATTCTTTTTGAAACTAGTCAACTCAAGTCAACCGTGGTTAAACCTGGTCAACTTTTGGTCAAACTTGATCTTTTTGTATGTGAATATGACCAATTGTGAGTATGAATTCCTGCAACAATTCGATGCAAATTCTCATTCAACCTTTCAAAATGAAGAGATGAGGGTCTTTTAAATAGACTTTCCTGGAATTCATCAACGGTTGAGATCGATTTCAATCAACGGTCAGGATTAAAAGTGAAGTTCAGTCATGAAGGGAGATTTCCAAATTAAAAGGAGTTAACGGATTTAATTTAAGTAAAATAAGGAGTTAACTGATTGAATTTGAGTAGAGAAAAGAGTTAACTCATTTAACTCATTTTTTATCAATAGTGAATTGGAAATTTCCCTTTTTGAACTGAAGAGAGATTTTGTTGAGATATTTAAGTTAATAAAATTAGATATGCTCTCATAATTACTTTTTCAATTTAATTAAATAATCTTTAATTAATTAGAGACAATTTTTCTATTTCATTAAATAACTTTATTTAATTAATTAGGAATGGCTTCATATTTAATTAAATAACTTTGTTTAATTTATTAGAAGTAAGTACTTCATTTAATTAAATAATTTTGTTTAATTATTTCAAAATTATTTTCGAAACTAGTCAACTCAAGTCAATCGTGGTTAAATCTGGTCAACTTTTGGTCAAATTTGATCTTTGCGTATGTGAATATGAGCAAATGTGAGTATGAATTCTAGCAACAATTCGTTTCAAATTCTCATTCAACCATTCAAAATGAAGAGATGAGGTTATCTTAAATAGACTTTCTTGGAATTCATCAAGGGTTGAGATCGATTTACATCAACGGTCAGGATTAAAAGTTAAGTTCAGTCATAAAGGAAGATTTCCAAATTAAAGGGAGTTAACAGATTTAATTTGATTAAAATAAGGAGTTAACTGATTCAATTTGAGTAGAAAAAAGAGTTAACTCATTTAACTCATTTTTTATCAAAAGGGAATTGGAAATTTCCCTTTTTGAACTGAAGAGAGATTTTGTTGAGATATTTAATTTAATAAAATGAGATATGCTCTCATAATTACTTTTTCTATTTAATTTAATAATCTTTAATTAATTAGAGACACTTTTCTTATTTCATTAAATAACTTCATTTAATTAATTAGGAATGGCTCCTCATTTAATTAAATAACTTTGTTTAATTAATTAGAAGTAAGTACTCTATTTAATTAAATAATTTTGTTTAATTATTTCAAAAAAAAATTTGAAACTAATCAACTCAAGTCAACCGTGGTTAAATCTGGTCAACTTTTGGTCAAATTTGATCTTTGCGTATGTGAATAGGAGCAAATGTGAGTATGAATTCGAGGAACAATTCGATGCAAATTCTCATTCAACCATTCATAATGAAAAGATAAGGCTCTATTAAATAGACTTTTTTGGAATTCATCAATGGTTGAGATTGATTTTAATCAACGATCAGGATTAAAGGTGAAGTTCAGTCATAAAGGGAGATTTCCAAATTAAAAGGAGTTGACATATTTAATTTGAGTAAAATAATGAGTTAATTGATTCAATTTAAGTAGAAAAAAGAGTTAACTGATTTAACTCATTTTTTATCAATAGTGAACTTGAAATTTTCCTTTTTGAACTGAAGAGAGATTTTGTTTAGATATTTAATTTTAAAAAATGAGATATGCTGTCATAATTACTTTTTCTATTTAATTAAATAATCTTTAATTAATTAGAGACACTTTTCTTATTTAATTAAATAACTTCATTTAATTAGTTAGGAATGGCTTCTCATTTAATTAAATAACTTTGTTTAATTAATTAGAGGTAAGCACTCCATTTAATTAAATAATTTCGTTTAATTTTTTCAAAAAAAGTTTTGAAACTAGTCAACTCAAGTCAACCATGGTTAAATCTGGTCAACTTTTGGACAAACTTGATCTTTGTGTATGTGAATATGAGAAAATGTGAGTATGAATTCCAGCAACAATCCGATGCAAATTCTCATTCAACCTTTCAAAATGAAGAGATGAGGGTCTCTTAAATAGACTTTCCTAGAATTCATCAATGGTTGAGATCGATTTCAATCAACGGTCAGGATTAAAGGGGAAGTTCAGTCATAAAAGGAGATTTCCAAATTAAAGGGAGTTAACAGATTTAATTTGAGTAAAATAAGGAGTTAACTTATTCAATTTGAATAGAAAAAGGAGTTAACTCATTTAACTCATTTTTGATCAATAGTGAACTGAAAATTTTCCTTTTCGAACTGAAGAGAGATTTTGTTGAAATATTTAATTTAATAAAATGAGATATGCTCTCATAATTACTTTTTCTATTTAATTAAATAATCTTTAATTTATTAGAGACACTTTTCTTATTTAGTTAAATAACTTCATTTAATTAATTAGGAATGACTTCTCATTTATTTAAATAACTTTGTTTAATTAATTAGAAGTACTCCATTTAATTAAATAATTTGGTTTAATCATTTCAAAATTCTTTTCGAAACTAGTCAACTAAAGTCAACCGTGGTTAAATATGGTCAACTTTTGGTCAAACTTGATTTTTGTGTATGTGAATATGAGCAAATGTGAGTATGGATTCCAGTAACAATTCGATGCAAATTCTCATTCAACCTTTCAAAATGAAGAGATGAGGGTCTCTTAAATAGACTTTGCTTGAATTCATCAACGGTTGAGATCTATTTCAATCAACGGTCAAGATTAAAGGTGAAGTTCAGTCATAAAGTGAGATTTCCAAATTAAAGGGAGTTAACAAATTTAATTTTAGTAAAATAAGGAGTTAACTAATTCAATTTGTGTAGAAAAAGGAGTTAACTCATTTACCTCATTTTTTATCAATAGTGAACTGAAAATTTCCCTTTTTGAACTGAAGAGAGATTTTGTTGAGATATTTAATTTATTAAAGTGAGATATGCTTGCATAATTGCTCTTTCTATTTAATTAAATAATCTTTAATTAATTAGAGACACTTTTCTTGTTTAATTAAATAACTTCATTTAATTAATTAGGAATGGCTTCTCATTTAATTAAATAACTTTGTTTAGTTAATTAGAAGTAAGTACTCCATTTAATTAAATAATTTCATTTAATTATTTTAAATTTTTTTTCAAAACTAGTCAACTCAAGTCAATCGTGGTTAAATTTTGTCGACTTTTGGTCAAACTTGATCTCTGCGTATGTGAATATGATCAAATGTGAGTATAAATTCTAGCAACAATTCGATGCAAATTCTTATTCAACCTTTTCAAAATGAAGAGATGAGGGTTTCCAAAATTGACTTTTCTGGAATTCATTAACGGTTGAGATTGATTTTCATCAACGATCAGGATTAAAGATGAAGTTCAATCATCAAGGAAGATTTTCAAAGTAAAGGGAGTTAACAAATTTAATTTGAGTAAAATAAGGAGTTAACTGATTCAATTTGAGTAAAAAAATGACTTAACTGATTTAACTCATTTTTTGTCAATAGTGAACTGAAAATTTCCCTTTTTGAACTGAAGAGAGATTTTGTTGAGATTTTTAATTTAATAAAATGAAATATGCTCTCATAATTACTTTTTCTATTTTATTAAATAATCTTGAATTAATTAGAGACACTTTTATTATTTAATTAAATAACTTCATTTAATTAATTAGGAATGGCTTCTCATTTAATTAAATAAATTTGTTTAATTAATTAGAAGTAAGTAATCCATTTAAATAAATAATTTCATTTAATTATTTTAATATTCCTTTTGAAACTAGTCAACTCAAGTAAATTGTGGTTAAATCTAGTCAACTTTTGGTCAATATTAATCTTTGCGTATGTGAATATGAGCAAATGTGAGTATGAATTCTAGCAACAATTCGATGCAAATTCTCATTCAACCTTTCAAAATGAAAAGATGAGGGTCTCTTAAATAGACTTTCTTAGAATTTATCAACGATTGAGATTGATTTCAATCAACGGTCAGGATTAAAGGTGAAGTTCAATCATAAAGGGAGATTTCCAAATTAAAGGGAGTTAACAGATTTATGAGTAAAATAAAGAGTTAACTAATTCAATTTGAGTTGAAAAAGGAGTTAACTAATTTAAATCATTTTTGATCAATAGTGAACTGAAAATTTTCCTTTTTGAACTGAAGAGAGATTTTATTGAGATATTTAATTTAATAAAATGAGATATGCTCTCATAATTACTTTTTCTATTTAATTAAATAGTCTAAATAATTAATTAGAGACACTTTTATTAATTAATTAAATAACTTCATTTAATTAATTAAGAATGGCTTCTCGTTTAATTAAATAAATTTGTTTAATTAATTAAAAGTAAGTACTCCATTTAATTAAATAAATTTATTTAATTATTTTAAAATTATTTTCGAAACTAGTCAACTCAAGTCAACCATGGTTAAATCTGGTCAACTTTTGGTCAAACTTGATCTTTGCATATGTGAATATGAGCAAATGTGAGTATGAATTTCCAGCAACAATTCGATGCAAATTCTCATTCAACCTTTCAAAATGAAGAGATGAGGGTCTATTAAAAAGACTTTTTTAGAATTCATCAACGGTTGAGATCAATTTCAATCAACGGTCTGGATTAAAGGTGAAGTTCAGTCATAAAAGGAGATTTCCAAATTGAAGGGAGTTAACAGATTTAATTTGAGTAAAATAAGGAGTTAACTAATTCAATTTGAGTAGAAAAAGGAGTTAAACGTTTTAACTCATTTTTTATCAATAGTGAACTGGAAATTTCTCTTTTTGAACTGAAGAGAGAATTTGTTGAAATATTTAATTTAATAAAATGAGATATGCTCTCATAATTACTTTTTCTATTTAATTAAATAATCTTTAATTAATTAGAGACATTTTTCTTATTTAATTAAATAACTTTATTTAATTAATTAGCAATGGCTTGTCATTTAATTAAATAACTTTGTTTAATTAATTAGAAATAAGTACTCTATTTAATTAAATAATTTTATTTAATTATTTCAAAATTCTTTTCGAAACTAGTCAACTCAAGTCAACTGTGGTTAAATCTGGCCAACTTTTGGTTAAACTTGATTTTTGCGTATGTGAATATGAGCAAATGTGAGTATGAATTCCAGCAACAATTCGATGCAAATTCTCATTCAACCTTTCAAAATGAAGAGATGAGGGTGTCTTAAATAAACTTTCCTGGAATTCATCAATGGTCGAGATCGATTTCAATTAACAGTCAGAACTAAAGGTGAAGTTCAGTCATAAAGAAAGATTTTGAAATTAAAGGGAGTTAACAGATTTAATTTAGTGAAATAGGGAGTTAACTGATTCAATTTGAGCAAAAAAATGAGTTAACTCATTTAACTCATTTTTAATCAATAGTGAACTGAAAATTTCTCTTTTTGAACAGAAGAGAGATTTTGTTGAGATATTTAATTTAATAAAATGAGATATGCTCTCATAATTACTTTTCTATTTAATTAAATAATTTTTAATTAATTAGAGACACTTTTCTTATTTAATTAAATAACTTCATTTAATTAGTTAGGAATGACTTCTCATTTAATTAGATAACCTTGGTTAATTAATAAGAATTAAGTACTCCATTTAATTAAATAATTTCGTTTAATTATTTCAAAATTCTTTTCGAAACTAGTCAACTCAAGTCAACCGTGGTTAAATCTGATCAACTTTTGGTCAAACTTGATCTTTGCATATGTGAATATGAGAAAATGTGAGTATGAATTCTAGCAACAATTCAAAGCAAATTCTCATTTAACCTTTAAAAATGAAGATATGAGGGTCTCTTAAATAAACTTTCCTGGAATTCATCAACGATTGAGATCGATTTCAATCAACGGTCAGGATTAAAGGTGAAGTTCAGTCATCAAGGGAGATTTCCAAATTAAAGGGAGTTAACAGATTTAATTTGAGTAAAATAAGGAGTTAACTGATTTAACTCATTTTTGATCAATAGTGAACAGAAAATTTCCTTTTTTGAACTGAAGAAAGATTTTGTGGAGATATTTAATTTAATAAAATCAAATATGCTCTCATAATTACCTTTTCTATTTAATTAAATAATCTTTGATTAATTAGAGACACTTTTCTTATTTAATTAAATAGCTTCATTTACTTAATTAGGAATGGTTGCTCATTTAATTAAAGAACTTTGTTTAATTAATTAGAAATAAGTACTTTTTTTAATTAATTAATTTCGTTTAATTATTTGAAAATTCTTTTCGAAACTAGTCAACACAAGTCAACTGTGGTTAAATCTGGTCAACTTTTGGTCAAAATTGATCTTTGCGTATGTGAATATGAGCAAATGTGAGTATGAATTCCAACAACAATTCGATGCAAATTCTCATTCAACCTTTCAAAATAAACAGATGAGGATCTCTTAAATAGACTTTCCTGAAATTCATCAATGGTTGAGATCGATTTCAATCAACAGTCAAGATTAAAGGTAAAATTCAGTCATAAAGGGATATTTTCAAATTAAACGTAGTTAACAGACTTAATTTGATTAAAATAGAGAGTTAACTGATTCAATTTGAGTAGAAAAAAGAGTTAATTGATTTAACTAATTTTTGATCAATAGTGACCTAAAATTTTCCCTTTTTGAACTGAAGAGAGATTTTTTTGAGATATTTAATTTAAAAAAATGAGATATGCTCGCATAATTGTTTTTTCTATTTAATTAAATAATCTTTAATTAATTAGAGACACTTTTCTTATTTAATTAAATAATTTCATTTAAATAATGAGGAATGGCTTCTCATTTAATTAAATAAATTTGTTTAGTTAATTAGAAGTAAGTACTCCATTTAATTAAATAATTTCATTTAATTATTTTAAAATTCTTTTTGAAACTAGTCAACTCAAGTCAACCGTGGTTAAATCTGGTCAACTTTTGGTCAAACTTTATCTTTCCGTATGTGAATATGAGAAAATGTGAGTATGAATTCTAGCAACAATTCGATGCAAATTCTCATTCAACCTTTCAAAATGAAGAGATGAGGGTCTCTTAAATAGACTTTCCTAGAATTCATCAACGATTGAGATCGATTTCAATCAACGGTCAGGATTAAAGGTGAAGTTCAGTCATAAAATGAGATTTCCAAATTAAAGGGAGTTAACAGATTTAATTTGAGTAAAATAAGGAGTTAACTGATTCAATTTGAGTAGAAAAACGAGTTAACTCATTTAACTCATTTTTTATCAATAGTGAACTGGAAATTTCCCTTTTTGAACTGAAGAGAGCTTTTGTTGAGATATTTAATTTATTAAAATGAGATATGCTCTCATAATTACTTTTTCTATTTAATTAACTAATATTTAATTAATTAGAAACACTTTTGTTATTTAATTAAATAACTTCATTTAATTAATTAAGAATGCCTTCTCATTTAAATAAATAACTTTGTTTAATTAATTAGAAGTAAGTACTCCATTTAATTAAATAATTTTGTTTAATAATTTCAAAAAAAAAAATTTAAACTAGTCAACTCAAGTCAATCGTGGTTAAATCTGGTCAACTTTTGGTCAAACTTCATCTTTGCGTATGTGAATATGAGCAAATGTGAGTATGAATTTCAGCAAGAATTTGATGCAAATTCTCATTCAACCTTTCAAAATGAAGAGATGAGGGTCTCTTAAATAGACTTTCCTGAAATTCATCAACGGTTGAGATCAATTTCAATCAACGGTCAGGATTAAATGTGAAGTTCAGTCATAAAGGGAGATTTCCAAATTAAAGGGAGTGAACAGATTTAATTTGAGTAAAATAATGAGCTAACTGATTCAATTTGAGTAGAAAAAGGAGTTAACTGATTTAACTCACTTTTTATCAATAGTGAACTGGAAATTTTTCTTTTTGAACTGAACAGAGATTTTGTTGAGATATTTAATTTAATAAAATGAGATATGCTCTCATAATTACTTTTTCTATTTAATTAAATAATCTTTAATTAATTAGAGACACTTTTCTTATTTAATTAAATAACTTCATTTAATTAATTAGGAATGACTTCTCATTTAATTAAATAACTTTGTTTAATTAATTAGAAGTAAGTACTCCATTTAATTAAATAATTTCGTTTAATTATTTCAAAAAAAAATTCGAAACTAGTCAACTGAAGTCAACTGTGGTTAAATCTGGTCAACTTTTGGTCAAACTTGATCTTTTGGTATGTGAATATGAGTAAATGTGAGTATGAGTTCCAACAACAATTCGATGCAAATTCTCATTCAACTTTTCAAAATGAAGAGATGAGGGTCTCTTAAATAGACTTTGCTGAGATTCATCAACTATTGAGATCGATTTCAATCAATGGTCAGGATTAAAGGTGAAGTTCAGTCATAAAGGGAGATTTCCAAATTAAAGGGAGTTAAGAGATTTAATTTGAGTAAAATAAGGAGTTAACTGATTCAATTTGAGTAAAAAAAAGAGTTAACTAATTTAACTTATTTTTGATCAATACTGAACTGGAAATTTCCCTTTTTGAACTGAAGAGAGATTTTGTTGAGATATTTAATTTAATAAAATGAGATATGCTCTCATAATTACCTTTTTTATTTAATTAAATAATCCTTAATTAATTAGAGACTCTTTTCTTGTTTAATCTAATAACTTCATTTAATTAATTAGGAATGGCTTCTCATTTAATTAAATAATTTTGTTTAATTAATTAAAAAAAAGTACTCCATTTAATTAAATAATTTTGTTTAATTATTTTAAAATTCTTTTCGAAACTAATCAACTCAAGTCAATCGTGGTTAAATCTGGTCAACTTTTGGTCAAACTTGATCTTTGCGTATGTGAATATGAGCAAATGTGAGTATGAATTTCAACAACAATTCGATGCAAATTCTCATTCAACCTTTCAAAATGAAGAGATGAGGGTCTCTTAAATAGAGTTTCCTGGAATTCATCAACGGTTGAGATCGATTTGCATGAACAGTTAGGATTAAAGGTGAAGTTCAGTCATAAAGGTAGATTTCCAAATTAAAAGGAGTTAACAGATTTAATTTGAGTAAAATAAGGAGTTAACTTATTCAATTTGAGTAGAAAATGCAGTTAACTGATTTAACTCATTTTTTATCAATCAACCTTTCAAAATGAAGAGATGAGGGTCTCTTAAATAGAGTTTCCTAGAATTCATTAACGGTTGAGATCGATTTGCATCAACGGTTAGGATTAAAAGTGAAGTTCAGCCATAAAGGGAGATTTCCAAATTAAAGGGAGTTAACAGATTTAATTTGAGTAAAATAAAGAGTTAACTTATTCAATTTGAGTAGAAAAAGGAGTTAACTGATTTAACTCATTTTTGATCAATAGTGAACTAGAAATTTCCCTTTTTGAACTAAAGAGAGATTTTGTTGAGATATTTAATTTAATAAAATGAGATATGCTCTCATAATTACTTTTTCTATTTAATTAAATAATTTTTAATTAATTAGAGACACTTTTCTTATTTAATTAAATAACTTCATTTAATTAATGAGGAATGACTTCTCATTTAATTAAATAACCTTGTTTAATTAATTAGAATTAAGTACTCCATTTAATTAAATATTTTAATTTAATTATTTCAAAATTCTTTTCGAAACTAGTCAACTCAACTCAACCATTGTTAAATCTGGTCAACTTTTGGTCAAACTTGATCTTTGCGTATGTGAATATGAGCAAATGTGAGTATGAATTCTAGTAACAATTTGATGCAAATTCTCATTCAACCTTTCAAAATGAAGAGATGAGGGTCTCTTAAATAGACTTTCCTAGAATTCATCAATGGTTGAGATCGATTTCAAGTAACGGTCTAGATTAAAAGTGAAGTTCAGTCATAATGGGAGATTTCCAAATTTAAAGGGAGTTAACAGATTTAATTTGAGTAAAATAAGGTGTTAACTGATTCAATTTGAGTAGAAAAAGGAGTTAACTGATTTAACTCCTTTTTGATCAATAGTGAACTGGAAATTTCCCTTTTTGAACTGAAGAGAGATTTTGTTGAGATATTTTAATTTAATAAAATGAGATATGCTCTCATATTTACTTTTTCTATTTAATTAAATAATCTTTAATCAATTAGAGACACTTTTCTTATTTAATTAAATAACTTCATTTAATTAATTAGGAATAGCTTCTCATTTAATTAAATAACTTTGTTTAATTAATTAGAAGTAAGTACTCCATTTAATTAAATAATTTCGTTTAATTATTTGAAAATTCTTTTTCAAATTAGTCAACTCAAGTCAATCGTGGTTAAATCTAATCAACTTTTGGTCAAACTTGATCTTTGCGTATGTGAATATGAGCAAATGTCAGTATGAATTCCAGCAACAATTCGATGCAAATTCTCATTCAACCTTTCAAAATGAAGAGATGAGGGTCTCTTAAATAGACTTTCTTGGAATTCATCAATGGTTGAGATCGATTTCAATCAACGGTCAGGATTAAAGGTGAAGTTCAGTCATAAAAGGAGATTTCCAAATTAGAGGAAGTTAATAGATTTAATTTGAGTAAAATAAGGAGTTAACTGATTCAATTTGAGTAGAAAAAGGAGTCAACTAATTTAACTCATTTTTGATCAATAGTGAACTAGAAATTTCCCTTTTTCAACTGAAGAGAGATTTTGTTGAGATATTTAATTTAATAAAATCAGATATGCTCTCATAATTAATTTTTCTATTTAATTAAATAATCTTTAATTAATTAGAGACACTTTTCTTATTTAATTAAATAACTTCATTTAATTAATTAGGAATGGCTTCTTCTTTAATTAAATAACTTTGTTTAATTAATTAGAAGTAAGTACTCCATTTAATTAAATAATTTTGTTTAATTATTTCAAAATTCTTTTCGAAACTAGTCAACACAAGTCAATCATGGTTAAATTTGGTCAACTTTTGGTCAAACCTGATCTTTGCGTATGTGAATATGAGCAAATGTGAGTATGAATTCCAGCAACAATTCGATGCAAATTATCATTCAACCTTTCAAAATGAAGAAATGAGGTTCTCTTAAGTAGACTTTCCTTGAATTCATCAATGATTGAGATTGATTTCAATGAACTATCAGGATTAAAGGTGAAGTTCAGTCATAAAGGGAGATTTCCAATTTAAATGGAGTTAACAGATTTAATTTGAGTAAAATTAGGAGTTAACTGATTCAATTTGAGTAGAAAAAAGAGTCAACTGATTTAACTCATTTCTTATCAATAATGAACTGAAAATTTCCCTTTTTGAACTGAAGAGAGATTTTGTTGAGATATTTAATTTAATAAAATGTGATATGTTCTCATAATTACTTTTTCTATTTAATTAAATAATTTTTAATTAATTAGAGACACTTTTCTTATTTAATTAAATAACTTCATTTAATTAATTAGGAATGGTTTCTCATTTAATTAAATAGCTTTGTTTAAATAATTAGAAGTAAGTACTCCATTTAATTAAATAATTTCATTTATTTATTTGAATTTTTTTTTGAAACTAGTCAACTCAAGTCAACTGTAGTTTAATCTGGTCAACTTTTTGTAAAACTTGATCTTTGCATATGTGAGTATGAATTTCAGCAACAATTTGATGCAAATTCTCATTCAACCTTTCAAAATTAAGAGATGAGGGTCTCTTAAATAGACTTTGCTAGAATTCATCAATGGTTGAGATCGATTTCAATCAACAGTCAGGATCAAAGGTGAAGTTCAGTCATAAAGTGAGATTTCCAAATTAAAGGAAGTTAACAGATTTAATTTGAGTAAAATAAGGAGTTAACTAATTCAATTTGAGTAGAAAAAGGAGTCAACTGATTTAACTCATTTTTAATCAATAGTGAACTGGAAATTTCCCTTTTTGAACTGAAGAGAGATTTTGTTGAGATATTTAATTTAATAAAATGAGAAATGCTCTCATAATTACTTTTTCTATTTAATTAAATTATTTTTAATTAATTAGAGACACTTTTCTTATTTAATTAAATAAATTCATTTAATTAATTAGAAATAGTTTCTCATTTAATTAAATAACTTTGTTTAATTAATTTGAAGTAAGTACTCCATTTAATTAAATAATTTCATTTAATTATTTCAAAATTCTTTTCGAAACTAGTCAACTCAAGTCAACCGTGGTTCAATTTGGTTAACTTTTGGTCAAACTTGATCTTTGCGAATGTGAATATGAGCAAATGTGAGTATGAATTCTAGCAACAATTCGATGCAAATTCTCATTCAACCTTTCAAAATGAAGAGATGAGGGTCTCTTAAATAGACTTTACTGGAATTCATCAACGATTGAGATCGATTTCAATCAATGGTCAGGATTAAAGGTGAAGTTCAGTCATAAAGGGAGATTTCCGAATTAAAGGGAGTTAACAGATTTAATTTGAGTAAAATAAGGAGTTAACTAATTCAATTTGAGTAGAAAATGGAGTCAACTCATTTAACTCATTTTTTATCAATAGTGAACTGGAAATTTTCCTTTTTGAACTGAAGAGAGATTTTGTTGACTACCTTATCTCAAAATTGACTACCCATTTAATTAATTATTAGTATTCAATGTTAATCATTTGTTTCATAAATTTTATATATAGTTTTTGATTGAATAAGAGTATACCACCTCCCTACTTAACTTTAGAGATATTCATCTATCAATTTTCTAATATTGACATTTTTTTTAAAACTTTCTATAATTAACATTCCTGATTTTCTATTATTAACATTATTATTAATAACATTACTTCTGTCAACTTGCCATTAATCACATTATGCTTAACTTTTTGATTCCCTCTATCTAAATCTACCTATTCTATCTTACCCCACCATCTTTCCAAAACCCCAAGTCAATTTTATAAACATGGAACCACGTGCCCTGACATCATTACCTTGCAACGTGGATGAGGGGGGGGGGGACAAGACAGTTTAAGACTTCTCAAATCTTTTTGCATAATGTTTGGTAGGCGTGCAACAGCAAGTTAATAGGATTAAAAAAAAAAAAAATTCAGCTTATGTAACCATACCCAAAGTCAACATTTAAAACAAGAACTTTGTGCAAAAACAATTACTTCTCCAACTTCCCTTGCTAGTCGATTTCCACCGAAACCCATAAATTGCTGCAGATGGGTCCTTTCCTAGGTAAGATATCAAGGGTGGAAAAAGGTATAAAGTACACTATGATGAAATTTGCATGAGGACAAGTTGCCTTTAACACTTGGTGGATGATTTCTGACCCATGTCAAGATCATGATGGGTTTTAGCATAGGAGTTGCATACGTTAATATTCCTAAGGCATTGAATCGCCTAGGTGGTTTTCTCTTTTTTTTAAAAAATTAATATATTCTTATCTTAGTCATTGTCTTGGTTGGTGGTAGATGAAAGGGGTGAACGACTAGGTGGGTTAAATAATGAATTTATTTTATTTCAAGTCTATTTTTTTATTGTCTATAATCAAAGAAGTCCTTTTAAGGTTTGTCCATACATTTTCCATAATGTAAACATACACCTTCAGGTTTCATTTAAACTTTGCTATTTAACTAGCTTCTTCCATGCATTCCCAATAACTGTTAAAAATTGAATTGGTGTTGGTTTATAATTGCACCATACATTGACATTTCCTAATTTAATAAATAATCTTTCATAAATCAACCCATCATATTGCTAATGAAATCATATTTCAAAATGGATCTCTAGAAATTTTATTGTATCAAATAATCGAATACTTCAGATCATCAATCTCCATGAAATTAACCTATCTTCAAAAACTATTACTACCAATTGCAACTTTATAACTCCTCCTATCTCAACACTAGACTTCAAGCAACTAGTGTATTCTCATGCAAGATTTAATTGGAACTCAACTAATATGCTATAGAACTTGAGATAACATTCAACAAGGATAATCTTTCTATCAATATATCTCTTCTAAGATATCAAATTTCATTTGCATTCCACTCAAGAGCATCAATTATTTTTGAATTCCTGATTGGTGTTACTATCCAACAAAACAAAAATATCATTACAATGAATTAATCTTCAGTGATACTCTCATGATACACAAAAGGTGGTGAAGTCAACATATCAAAATATACACAATGGAAAATACTTTTACTACACATGAGCACTCACAGCCTTTACATTGTCAATCAAACTAAGACAATAGCTTTCTCTTACAATACATTTAGGCTCACATAACAAGATGGAGTTTTTCTCTCTATCTCATCTCAATGTAATATTGTCTTCTCCTCCTATACACAATAAGAAGGACTCCAAGTTTCCAAGATTTTTTCTCTAAGAACCTGCAAATGCATCACAACAAAACAACAAGGACCATGGGTGCTTTCCACCCAACCATAGGCCTCAAAGAGACCACCCCCGCGCTAGGGGAACAAGGCTCAAATGAAATCCACATACACACTTGTAAGAAACATATACACCACATAACAAAACTGCAACAAATCTCATCCCAAGGATATTCACAAAGGCTCACCATGGAACCTTAAACATAGGGTGAAGGTGGAAACACCAGGAGGTTTACCATTTCATATCATATTTTTGATAAAACTCATGCCCTTTCGAGGTTGAATCAACAAAATACAAGGCCCTTTCGGGGCTTCATAAACATCTTCCACCACACACGCTACCAACACAACATCCTCCACCTTACACAACCAACAAATTTAGCTTCCTACAAACCCATACTTCAGTTACTTCCTTCCTCGCCATTTCTTTTTTTTTTTGTTATCCTCCCCCAAGGAAAAATATGAATATGACAATGGCATACAATGGAGCCCATACTCTAAGGTCCTCAACTATGCAATCCAACTCCTGCCCGTTCACCCTAGACTTCTCTTCCCTTCCCACAAGAGTGAGTGTAAGTTCCACACCCATAAGAACACTCAAGCACAACAAGAAAACAAAACCAAGTAGCAATAAAACAACAGATTTTCAAGAGCACATCACATTATCACAACACAATACAACAAGATGCACAATGCTATCACACTAATCTACATGGAATGAACACCATTCAAACACTCACATGAATGCTACTCCACAATGCAATGCAATGCATACTCCATTGATAAACTCCACACTTGCAAATTGGCTTAACCATGCTAAAAGAAAGAAAAAGGAAAGGAAGCAAGTTTGAGATACCAACCTTGGTCCAAGCTAGGGTAAGGATAGTTGTAGTAGAGCTCCACTCCCTCTCCCTCCAAAACCTAACTGTCTCTAAGATTTAGAAAGTGGCCAAGTGGTTTTCTCATTTAGCCCTATCTCTATATATATCCTTCTCATTTTCGGATTCCATAAAGAATGTCATTTTCATGGGGTCTCCTAGGTCCACTAGACACCCTAGGGGTCATTAATAGCTCCCTAACCTATAGTACTAACATGGGTAGGGTTGATTTTAATCACAACTTACCTTAAAGTTACTTTATGACCCTCCCAAAGCTAGGTGATTCAAATTTCAACTTCCCCAAGGTGATGACTTTGTCCTTTTTTACTAACTAAGGCAATAATCAAATCCCTCAATTGAGGCATTTATCACGAAATAAGGGCCACATGATCCATTGACTAATAACATGCCGCTCACATAACAAGCACAAGTGTCAAGTGACACACACAAAATATCACATTATAAAAAAAAAAGACTTATTTTACAATAATACATGAACTAGGCTACTATGCACACATACAATTCACATATACGAAATGAAACACATTACAATGAGGTTTGAATCTTTTCCACTGATTCAACCTTGGCTATGTCATGTTTGTAGTAGTTTGAGCCTTAATTCCCCTTTAACCCATGGTCAAATTCCTGCACACTAAACTCGAGCGTCAGTAGTCCAAGAAAATCATATAAGCATATGTAAAATAAATCATTATCTCATTCAACATTAGGCTTGCATATATTTCATCATCTCAAATTAACTTTCTCTTTCTTAATCATTTCAAATATAACCTTCAAAACATTAAAATATCAAAACTTACATATCACATTCGACATTTGAGTTCCATACTTCATTCCTTTTAATTACATTACTTCTTCTAACAATTTCCATGTAAAATGTTCAAAATACTATAAAACAAAACTTTACTTATCAACATAACATGGTCAATTTAATATTCTGAATAACTTCATATTCTACGACAAGATGCTGGATCCATAACTATTGAATCCCTAGGTATGCGGGTTAGGTCTCAATGCATAACAAAATTTATCTTTTAACTCTAATTTCCACTTCAACATTACCTTCTTATACTACAAGCATTTCTACCATTCAATTTCTATTAAAGCAATGTCAATAGCTTACAACATGAAATAGAATCATTAAATGCATCAATTAGGTCATAATATGTAGATGTAATTGCGGATCATCAAAATAAAAATAGTAAAATGACATAACCCTACAGTCTCAAAAGTGTATCAAACATAGGATTAAAATCACCATAATGCAATTATCCCATTGGTACTATGATGAATTGGGTGACGCCTCATAGTCTCTTAAATAGACTTTCTCTGAATTTATCAACGGTTGAGATCGATTTCAATCAACGGTCAGGATTAAAGGTGAAGTTCAGTCATAAAGGGAGATTTCCAAATTAAAGAGAGTTAACGGATTTAATTTGAGTAAAATAAGGAGTTAACTGATTCAATTTGAGTAAAAAAATGAGTTAACTGATTTAACTCATTTTTAATCAATAGTGAACTGAAAATTTCCCTTTTTGAACTGTAGAGAGATTTTGTTGAGATATTTAATTTAATAAAATGAGATATACTCTCATAATTACTTTTTCTATTTAACTAAATAATTTTTAAGTACTTAGAGACACTTTACTTATTTAATTAAATAATTTCATTTAATTAATTAGGAATGGCTTCTCATTTAATTAAATAACTTTGTTTAATTAATTAGAAGTAAGTACTCCATTTAATTAAATAATTTCGTTTAATTATTTCAAATATCTTTTCAAAACTTGTCAACTCAAGTCAACCATGGTTAAATTTGGTCAACTTTTGGTCAAACTTGATCTTTGCGTATGTGAATCTGAGCAAATGTGAGTATGAATTCCAGCAACAATTCGATACAAATTCTCATTCAACCTTTCAAAATGAAGAGATGAGGGTCTCTTAAACAGACTTTCCTAGAATTCATCAACGGTTGAGATCGATTTCAATCAACGGTCAAGATTAAAGGTGAAGTTCAGTCATAATGGGAGATTTCCAAATTAAAGGGAGTTAACAGATTTAATTTGAGTAAAATAAGGAGTTAACTGATTCACTTTGAGTACAAAAAGGAGTTAACTGTATTAACTCATTTTTGATCAATAGTGAACTAGAAATTTCCCTTTTTGAACTGAAGAGAGATTTTGTTCAGATATTTAATTCAATAAAATAACATATGCTCTCATAATTACTTTTTCTATTTAATTAAATAATCTTTAATTAATTACAGACACTTTTCTTATTTAATTAAATAACTTCATTTAATTAATTAGGAATGGCTTCTCATTTAATTAAATAACTTTTTTTAATTAATTAGAAGTACTCCATTTAATTAAATAATTTCATTTAATTATTTCAAAATTCTTTTCGAAACTAGTCAACTCAAGTCAACTATGGTTAAATCTAGTCAACTTTTGGTCAAACTTGCTCTTTGCGTATGTGAATATGAGCAAATGTGAGTATGAATTCCAGCAACAATTCGATGCAAATTCTCATTTAACCTTTCAAAATGAAGAGATAAGGGTCTCTGAAATAGACTTTCTTAGAATTCATCAACAGTTGAGATCGATTTCAATCAACGGTCAGGATTAAAGGTGAAGTTCAGTCATAAAGGAAGATTTCCAAATTAAAGGGAGTTAATAGATTTAATTTGAATAAAATAAGGAGTTAACTGATTCAATTTGAGTAGAAAAACGAGTTAACTAATTGAACTCATTTTTGATCAATAGTGAACTGAAAATTTCCCTTTTTGAATTGAAGAGAGATTTTGTGGAGATATTTAATTTAATCAAATGAGATATGCTCTCATAATTACTTTTTCGATTTAATTAAATAATTTTTAATTAATTAGAGGCAGTTTTCTTATTTAATGAAATAACTTCATTTAATTAATTAGGAATGACTTCTCATTTAATTAAATAACTTTGTTTAATTAATTAGAAGTAAGTACTCCATTTAATTAAATAATTTTGTTTAATTATTTGAAAATTCTTTTCGAAACTAGTCAACTCAAGTCAACCGTGGTTAAATCTGGTCAACTTTTGGTCAAACTTGATCTTTGCTTATGTGAATATGAGCAAATGTGAGTATGAATTCAAGCAACAATTTGATGCAAATTCTCATTCAACCTTTCAAAATTAAGAGATGAGGGTCTCTTAAATAGACTTTCTTGGAATTCATCAACGGTTGAGATTAATTTCAATCAACGGTTAGGATTAAACATGAAGTTCAATCATAAAGGGAGATTTCCAAATTAAAGGGAGTTAACAGATTTAATTTGAGTAAAATAAGGAGTTAACTAATTCAATTTCAGTAGAAAAAGGAGTTAACTTATTTAACTCATTTTAGATCAATAGTGAACTGAAAATTTTCTTTTTTGAACTGAAGAGACAATTTGTTGAGATATTTAATTTAATAAAATGAGATATGCTCTCATAATTACTTTTTCTATTTAATTAAATAATCTTTAATTAATTAGAGACACTTTTCTTATTTAATTAAATAACTTCATTTAATTAATTAGGAATGGCTTCTCATTTAATTAAATAAATTTGTTTAATTAATTAGAAGTAAGTACTCCATTTAATTAAATAATTTATTCTAATTATTTCAAAATTCTTTTCGAAACTACTCAACTCAAGTCAACCGTGGTTAAATCTGGTCAACATTTGGTTAAACTTGATTTTTGCATATGTGAATATGAGAAAATGTGAGTATGAATTCCAGCAACAATCCGATGCAAATTCTCATTCAACCTTTCAAAATGAAGAGATGAGGGTCTCTTAAATAGACTTTCCTAGAATTCATCAATGGTTGAGATCGATTTCAATCAACGGTCAGGATTAAAGGGGAAGTTCAGTCATAAAAGGAGATTTCCAAATTAAAGGGAGTTAACAGATTTAATTTGAGTAAAATAAGGGGTTAGCTGATTCAATTTGAGTAGAAAAAGGAGTTAACTCATTTAACTCCTTTTTGATCAATAGTGAACGGTTAGGATTAAAGGTGAAGTTTAGTCATAAAGGGAGATTTTAAAATTAAAGGGAGTTAACAGATTTAATTTGAGTAAAATAAGGAGTTAACTGATTCAATTTGAGTAGAAAAACGAGTTAACTGATTTAACTCATTTTTTATCAATAGTGAACTAGAAATTTCCCTTTTTGAATTGAAGAGAGATTTTGTTGAGATATTTAATTTAATAAAATGAGATATGCTCACATAATTACTTTCTCTATTTAATTAAATAATCTTTAATTAATTAGAGACACTTTTCTTATTTAATTAAATAACTTCATTTAATTAATTAGGAATGGCTTCTCATTTAATTAAATAACTTTGTTTAATTAATTAGAAGTAAGTACTCCATTTAATTAAATAATTTTATTTAATATTTTCAAAATTCTTTTCAAAACTTGTCAACTAAATTCAACCGTGGTTAAATCTGGTCAACTTTTGGTCAAACTTGATCTTTGTGTATGTGAATATGAGAAAATGTGAGTATGAATTCCAGCAACAATTCGATGCAAATTATCATTCAACCTTTCAAAATGAAGAGATGAGGGTCTCTTAAATAGACTTTCTTGGAGTTCATCAACGGTTGAGATCGATTTCAATCAACGGTGAAGATTAAAGGTGAAGTTCAGTCGTAAAGGGAGATTTCCAAATTAAAGGGAGTTAACAGATTTAATTTGAGTAAAATAAGGAGTTAACTGATTCAATTTGAGTAAAAAAAGGAGTTAACTGATTTAACTCATTTTTTATCAATAGTGAACTGAAAATTTCCCTTTTTCAACTAAAGAGAGATTTTGTTTAGATATTTAATTTAATAAAATGAGATATGCTCTCATAATTACTTTTTCTATTTAATTAAATAATCTTTAATTAATTAGAGACACTTTTCTTATTTAATTAAATAACTTCATTTGATTAATTAGGAATGGCTTCTCATTTAATTAAATAAATTTTTTTAATTAATTAAAAGTAAGTACTCCATTTAAATAAATAATTTCATTTAATTATTTCAAAATTATTTTCGAAACTAGTCAACTCAAGTCCACCGTGGTTAAATTTGGTCAACTTTTGGTCAAACTTGATCTTTGCATATGTGAATATGAGCAAATGTGAGTATGAATTCCAGCAACAATTCGATGCAAATTCTCATTCAACCTTTCAAAATGAAGAGATGACGGTCTCTTAAATAGACTTTCCTGGAATTCATCAACGTTGAGATCAATTTCAATCAATGGTCAAGATTAAAGGTGAAGTTCAGTCATGAAGGGAGATTTTCAAATTAAAGGGAGTTAACAGATTTAATTTGAGTAAAATAAGGAGTTAGCTGATTCAATTTGAGTAGAAAAAGGAGTTAACTAATTTAACTTATTTTTTATCTATAGTGAACTGGATATTTCCCTTTTTGAACTGAAGAGAGATTTTGTTGATATATTTAATTTAATAAAATGAGATATGCTCTCATAATTACTTATTCTATTTAATTAAATAATCTTTAATTATTTAGAGACTCTTTTCTTATTTAATTAAATAACTTCATTTAATTAATTAGGAATGGCTTCTAATTTAATTAAATAACTTTATTTAATTAATTAGAAGTAATTACTCCATTTAATTAAATAATTTCATTTAATTATTTCAAAATTATTTTTGAAACTAGTCAACTCAATTTAACTGTAATTAAATATGGTCAACTTTTGGTCAAACTTGATCTTTGCGTGTGTGAATATGAGCAAATGTGAGAATGAATTCCAGCAACAATTCGATGCAAATTCTTATTCATCCTTTCAAAATTATGAGATGAGGGTCTCTTAAATAGACTTTCCTAGAATTCATCAACGGTTGAGATCGATTTCAATCAACGGTCAGGATTAAAGGTGAAGTTCAGTCATAAAGGGAGATTTTCAAATTAAAGGGAGTTAACAGATTTAATTTGAGTAAAATAAGGAGTTAACTGATTCAATTTGAGTAGAAAAAGGAGTTAACTAATTTAACTCATTTTTGATCAATAGTGAACTGGAAATTTCCTTTTTTGAACTCAAGAGAGATTTTGTTGAGATATTTAATTTAATAAAATGAGATATGCTCTCATAATTAATTTTTCTATTTAATTAAATAATATATAATTAATTAGGGACACTTTTCTTATTTAATTACATTACTTCATTTAATTAATTAGGAATGGCTTCTCATTTAATTAAATAACTTTGTTTAATTAATTAGAAGTAAGTACTCCATTTAATTAAATAATTTCATTTAATTATTTCAAAATTCTTTTCGATACTAATCAACTCAAGTCAACCGTGGTTAAATCTGGTCAATTTTTGGTCAAACTTGATCTTTGCGTATGTGAATATGAACAAATGCGAGTATGAATTCCTGCAACAATTCGATGCAAATTCTCATTCAACCTTTCAAAATGAAGAGATGAGGGTCTCTTAAATAGACTTTGTTGGAATTCATCAACGGTTGAGATCGACTTCAATCAACGGTCAAAATTAAAGGTGAAGTTCAGTCATAAAGGGAGATTTCCAAATTAAAGGGTGTTAATAGATTTAATTTGAGTAAAATAAGGAGGTAGCTAATTCGATTTGAGTAGAAAATGGAGTTAACTGATTTAACTCATTTTTGATCAATAGTGAAATTGAAATTTTCCTTTTTGAACTGAAGAGAGATTTTGTTGAGATATTTAATTTAATAAAATGAGATATGCTATCATAATTACTTTTTCTATTTAATTAAATAATCTTTAATTAATTAGAGATAATTTTCTTATTTAATTAAATAACTTCATTTAATTAATTAGGAATGGCTTCTCATTTAATTAAATAACTTTGTTTAATTAATTAGATGTAAGTACTCCATTTAATTAAATAATTTCGTTTAATTATTTATAAATTCTTTTCAAAACTAGTCAACTCAAGTCAACCGTGGTTAAATTTGGTCAACTTTTGGTCAAACTTGATCTTTGCGTATGTGAATATGAGCAAATGTGAGTATGAATTCTAGCAACAATTCAATGCAAATTCTCATTCAACCTTTCAAAATGAAGACATGAGGGTCTCTTAAATAGACTTTCCTAAAATTCATCTATTGGAATAATGATACATTTGTCATTAGTTACAACACTTATTTTATTTTGAATGCTTATCGAGTTCATCATTCAGTTTATAGTTCATACCAAGCATTCGTTGGCTACCAAGTATGTTCAGCAGTGTTTACCGAGTCAGGAAGGTAAACAAAAGTTTTAGTGTTTACCAAGTCAGGAAGGTAAACGAAGGTTTTAGTGTTTACCGAGTTAGAAAGGTAAACGAAGGTTTTAATGTTTACTGAGTCAAGAAGGTAAACGAAGGTTTTAATATTTACCAAGTCAGAAAGGTAAACGAAGTATTTAGTGTTTACCGAGTCAGGAAGGTAAACGAAGGATTTAGTATTTATCGAGTCAAGAAGGTAAATGAAGGTTTCAGTGATTACCAAGATAGAAAGGTAAAAGAAGTATTCAGTGCTTACCAAGTGAATCGAAGGAGTTAGTTTCTACCGGGTGACACAATGTTTATCGAGTCACCAGTGGTTACCAAGTTCCAAGCTACTCAGAGTGATTAGTATGGACCGAGCCTCTACCTCTACCGAGTGCATGACGATGCCATGTAATGTAGTGGATGCCGAGTGTTAGAAGGTCACCAAGTGAGTTTTAGGAACCTAAGTTTTCTACTATCTGGTCGACTCATTAATGTTTTGTCCACTTGTGTTTGGCCGACCTTGTTGCTGTAAATATTGGAATGGTATATATGTAATGTATTGTGCCATTTGCAATATAGAAATGATGAAGAGAAGTAACAGTGAAGTAAGAGATAATTTAAAGAGAATCAATAGCAGAGTATTCAACAAGGTTATCAAGGAGCAGCAAAGATATATCCATCACATCAAGTGATCAGTACATAAGATCTAATCAGCAAACTAGTTGCAAGCAGATCCACTACTTCATCCTAACAGGTGAATCAGTTTTGTAAATCCTTTAATAGGGTAGACTTAACAGTCTTTTGTAAATCTCCTAACAGAGTGCATACTTCATTGTATGTTTGTAAATCCTCTAACAAGGTAGATCTAGCAGTCCTACTTGCTCCTAACAGGGCAGATCACCAGAAGTGATCACTGTAAGCCTTAACTGGCCAACTTTATACTGCAGTATTGAAGTTTTGTGGACATCATCCCCACCCCAGTTTTACTTTTAATTTGAAAGGTTTCCTGGGTCACCAAATCAGTGTGTTAATCTTTTCATGCATTCAGTAAAGTAGATGAATGAATGGTGAATTTGTTATTATGCTGAATTGGTTTAAATTTTAAAGCTTACTGATTCACCCCTCCCCTCTTAGTAACTTTGTTAGACTTGAATATTTTCAACAATTGGTATCAGAGCTTTGTGGTTCTCAAGACAGAGCTTGACAGCTTGAGCAAAGATCAAGGACAATGGAGATATTCAGACTTGACAAAACTATTGAGAATGAGAAGCTAGATTTGGAGATGGCCATGGTTCAACTCAAAGAAGCAAAGGAACATCTTTCTCAATCCCTAAAAAGAAGAAAGGAACTTGCAAGAAAAATAAATGACCATTTTTATGTTGAAGAAAGGATTGAAGATTTGTTACCATCAAGTAATTCAGAAGAAGCTGACAAAGCAATCAAAGAACTTTTAGAAAAGAATGGATCTCTGCAAGAAGAGGTAAGAAAGCTTAAAAGAGAGCAAGAAATACAATCAATCAGGCTATGTGAAGTTTTGGAACAAAGAAACAAAGCACAAGAAGAATTGGAAGATAGAAGTCATGAAACTCAAAATCAATCCCTTGAACATGAAGATCTAGCAGATCAACTATCCAATGCAAATGAAGAAATCAGGATTCTCAGAGCACAAAATGAAAGTCTACAGAATGACTTAAGAACTAAGAGACAAACCAATGAAAGCTTGGAAAATGATCTAAAAATTGAAAAACAAGTCAATGAAAGGATGATGAAATCTCAAGCAGACATGAATCAATTGAATCAGCAAAATGAGCAGAATTTCTATAAGCAAAAAGGTAAAGCTGGTCTTGGATACAAGGAAGAAGGTGAATCTTCTAAACAAGGTACTCAAAGGAATCAAAGACCCACTTGTAATCATTGTGGCAAGATAGGTCATACATCTAATAAATGTTGGAGTAATGGTAAAGGTAAATTCAATGGCAAATGTTTCAATTGCAATCAGCATGGTCACAAAGTCAATGAATGCAAGGAGAAACCAAAGTTTGAAGACAAGTGTCACAAATGCAAGAAACAAGGACACAAGACATCTGAATGTAGATCAAAATCACTCAATCCAGCAAAACAAATTGTCAAAGCAATATTTGGTTGGGATTACAATACTTGGTGTAGATGTCACTATTGTGGAGAATATGGACACATAGGAACAAACTGTAGAAGGCATCACCTAAGGAAGAAAGATACAACCATAAGATGCTATACTTGTACTGAACTTGGTCATATAGCCAAGAATTGCATGAATATAGGAAAGGTTGAAGATGAAAAGAAAACTAGAGCTGATAATATTCGAAAGCAAATGAAACAACAGTGGATTCCTAAATCTACTGAGCAAAAAAATTCAATTATTTAATTAAATGGAGTACTTACTTCTAATTAATTAAACAAAGTTATTTAATTAAATGAGAAGCCATTCCTAATTAATTAAATGAAGTTATTTAATTAAATAAGAAAAGTGTCTCTAATTAATTAAAGATTATTTAATTAAATAGAAAAAGTAATTATGAGAGCATATCTTATTTTATTAAATTAAATATCTTAACAAAATCTCTCTTCAGTTCAAAAAATGAAATTTCCAGTTCACTATTGATAAAAAATGAGTTAAATCAGTTAACTCATTTTTCTACTCAAATTGAATCAGTTAACTCCTTATTTTACTCAAATTAAATCTGTTAACTCCCTTTAATTTGGAAATCTCTCTTTATGACTGAACTTCACCGTTAATCCTGACCGTTGATTGAAATTGATCTCAACCGTTGATGAATTCCAAGAAAGTCTATTTAAGAGACCCTCATCTCTTCATTTTGAAAGGTTGAATGAGAATTTGCATTGAATTGTTGCTGGAATTCATACTCACATTTGCTCATATTAACATATGCAAAGATCAAGTTTGACCAAAAGTTGACCAAATTTAACCACGATTGACTTGAGGTGACTAGTTTCGAAAAGAATTTTAAAATAATTTAATGAAATTATTTAATTAAATCGAGTACTTACTTCTAATTAATTAAACAAAGTTATTTAATTAAATGAGAAGCCATTCCTAATTAATTAAATGAAGTTATTTAATTAAATAAGAAAAGTGTCTCTAATTAATTCAAGATTATTTAAATAAATAGAAAAAGTAATTATGAGAGCATATCTCATTTTATTAAATTAAATATCTAAACAAAATCTTTCTTCACTTCAAAAAGGAAAATTTCCAGTTCACTATTGATAAAAAATGAGTTAAATCAGTCAACTCCTTTTTCTACTCAAATTGAATCAGTTAACTCTTAATTTTACTCAAATTAATTCTATTAACTCTGTTTAATTTGGAAATCTCCCTTTATTACTGAACTTCACCTTTAATCCTGACCGTTGATTGAAATCGATCTCAACCACTGATGAATTCTAGGAAAGTCTTTTTAAGAGACCCTCATCTCTTCATTTTGAAAGGTTGAATGAGAATTTGCATCGAATTGTTGCTGGAATTCATACTCACATTTGCTCATATTCACATACGCAATGATCAAGTTTCACCAAAAGTTGACCAAAATTAACCACGGTTGACTTGAGTTGACTAGTTTCGAAAAGAATTTTGATATAATTAAACGAAATTATTTAATTAAATGGAGTACTTACTTCTAATTAATTGAACAAAATTATTTAATTAAATGAGAAGCCGTTCCTAATTAATTAAATGAAGTTATTTAATTAAATAAGAAAAGTGTCTCTAATTAATTAAAGATTATTTAATTAAATTAAAAAAATAATTATGAGAGCATATCTCGTTTTATTAAATTAAATATCTCAACAAAATCTCTCTTCAGCTCAAAAAGGGAAATTTCCAGTTTACTATTGATCAAAAAAGAGTTAAATGAGTTAACTCCTTTTTCTACTCAAATTGAATCAGTTAACTCCTTATTTTATTCAAATTAAATCTGTTAACTCCCTTTAATTTGGAAATCTCCTTTTATGACTGAACTTCACCTTTAATCCTGACCTTTGATGAATTCCAGGAAAGTCTATTTAAGAGACCCTCACCTCTTCATTTTGAAAAGTTGAATGAGAATTTGCATCGAATTTTTGCTGGAACTCATACTCAAATTTGCTTATATTCACATACACAAAGATTAAGTTTGACCAAAAGTTGACTAGATTTAACCACGGTTGACTTGAGTTGACTAGTTTCGAAAAGAATTTTGAAATAATTAAACGAAATTATTTAATTAAATGGAGTACTTACTTCTAATTAATTAAACAAAGTTATTTAATTAAATGAGAGGTCATTCCTAATTAATTAAATAAAGTTGTTTAATTAAATAAGAAAAGTGTCTCTAATTAATTAAAGATTATTTAATTAAATAGAAAAAGTAATTATGAGACCATATCTCATTTTATTAAATTAAATATCTCAACAAAATCTCTCTTTAGTTCAAAAAGGGTAATTTTCAGTTCACTATTGATCAAAAATGAGTTAAATCAGTGAACTAATCTTTCTACTCAAATTGAATCAGTTAACTCCATATTTTACTCAAATTAAATCTGTTAACTCCCTTTAATTTGAAAATCTCCCTTTATGACTGACCTTCACCTTTAATCTCGACCGTTGATTGAAATCGATCTCAATTGTTGATGAATTCAAAGAACGTCTATTTAAGAGACCCTCATCTCTTCATTTTGAAAGGTTGAATGAGAATTTGCATCAAATTTTTGCTGGAATTCATACTCACATTTGCTCATATTCACATACGCAAAGATCAAGTTGGACCAAAAGTTGACCAGATTTAACTACGCTTGATTTGAGCTGACTAGTTTCGAAAAGAATTTTGAAATAATTAAATGAAATTATTTAATTAAATGGAGTACTTACTTCTAATTAATTAAACAAAGTTATTTAATTAAATGACAAGCCATTCATAATTAATTAAATGAAGTTATTTAATTAAATAAGAAAAGTGTCTCTAATTAATTCAAGATTATTTAAATAAATAGAAAAAGTAATTATGAGAGCATATCTCATTTTATTAAATTAAATATCTAAACAAAATCTCTCTTCACATTAAAAAGAAAAATTTCCAATTCACTATTGATAAAAAATGAGTTAAATTAGTTAACTCCTTTTTCTACTCAAATTGAATCAGTTAACTCTTAATTTTACTCAAATTAATTCTATTAACTCCCTTTAATTTGAAAATCTTCCTTTATTACTGAACTTCACCTTTAATCCTGACCGTTGATTTAAATCGATCTCAACCGCTGATGAATTCCAAAAAAGTCTTTTTAAGAGACCCTCATCTCTTTATTTTGAAAGGTTGAATGAGAATTTGCATCGAATTGTTGTTAAAATTCGTACTCACATTTGCTCATATTCACATACACAAAGATTAAGATTGACCAAAAGTTGACCAGATTTAACCACGGTTGACTTGAGTTGACTAGTTTCGAAAAAAGTTTTGAAATAATTAAATGAAATTATTTAATTAAATGGAGTACTTACTTCTAATTAATTAAACAAAGTTATTTAATTAAATAAGAAGCCATTCCTAATTAATTAAATGAAGTTATTTAATTAAATAAGAAAAGTGTCTCTAATTAATTAAAGATTATTTAATAAAATAGAAAAAGTAATTATGAGAGCATATCTCATTTTATTAAATTGAATATCTCAACAAAATCTGTCTTCAATTTATAAAGGAAAATTTCAAGTTCACTATTGATCAAAAATGAGTTAACTCCTTTTTCTACTCAAATTGAATAAGTTAACTCTTTATTTTACTCAAATTAAATCTGTTAACTCCCTTTAATTTGGAAATCTCCCTTTATGACTGAACTTCACCTTTAATCCTGACCGTTGATGAATTCTAGGAAAGTCTATTTAAGAGACCCTCATCTCTTCATTTTGAAAGGTTGAATGAGAATTTGCATCAAATTGTTGCTGGAATTCATACTCACATTTTCTTATATTCACATACACAAAGATAAAGTTTGACCAAAAGTTGACCAGATTTAACCATGGTTGACTTGAGTTGACTAGTTTTGAAAAGAATTTTGAAATAATTAAACGAAATTATTTAATTAAATGGAGTACTTACTTCTAATTAATTAAACAAAGTTATTTAATTAAATGAGAGGTCATTCCTAGTTAATTAAATAAAGTTGTTTAATTAAATAAGATAAGTGTCTCTAATTAATTAAAGATTATTTAATTAAATAGAAAAAGTAATTATGATACCATATCTCATTTTATTAAATTAAATATCTCAACAAAATCTCTCTTTAGTTCAAAAAGGGAAATTTCCAGTTCACTATTGATAAAAAATGAGTTAAATCAGTGAACTCATCTTTTTACTCAAATTGAATCAGTTAACTCCTTATTTTACTCAAATTAAATCTATTAACTCCCTTTAATTTGGAAATCTTCCTTTATGACTGAACTTCACCTTTAATCCTGACCGTGGATTGAAATTGATCTCAACCATTGATGAATTCCAAGAACGTCTATTTAAGAGACCCTCATCTCTTCATTTTGAAAGGTTGAATGAGAATTTGCATCGAATTTTTGTTGGAATTCATACTCACATTTGCTTATATTTACATACGCAAAGATCAAGTTGGACCAAAAGTTGACCAGATTTAACCATGGTTGACTTGAGCTAACTAGTTTCGAAAAGAATTTTGAAATAATTAAATGAAATTATTTAATTAAATGGAATACTTACTTCTAATTAATTAAACAAAGTTATTTAATTAAATGAGAAGCCATTCCTAATTAATTAAATGAAGTTATTTAATTGAATAAGAAAAGTGTCTCTAATTAATTCAAGATTATTTAAATAAATAGAAAAAGTAATTATGAGAGCATATCTCATTTTATTAAATTAAATATTTTAAAAAAATCTCTCTTCACTTCAAAAAGAAAAATTTCCAGTTCACTATTGATAAAAAATGAGTTAAATCAGTTAACTCCTTTTTCTACTCAAATTGAATAAGTTAACTCTTCATTTTACTCAAATTAATTCTATTAACTCCCTTTAATTAGAAAATCTTCCTTTATTACTGAACTTCACCTTTAATCCTGACCGTTGATTGAAATCGATCTCAACCGCTGATGAATTCCACGAAAGTCTTTTTAAGAAACCCTCATCTCTTCATTTTGAAAGGTTGAATGAGAATTTGCATCGAATTGTTGCTGGAATTCGTACTCACATTTGCTCATATTCACATACACAAAGATTAAATTTGACCAAAAGTTGACCTGATTTAACCACATTTGACTTGAGTTGACTAGTTTCGAAAAGAGTTTTGAAATAATAAAATGAAATTATTTAATTAAATGGAGTACTTACTTCTAATTAATTAAATAAAGTTATTTAATTAAATAAGAAGCCATTCCTAATTAATTAAATGATGTTATTTAATTAAATAAGAAAAGTGTCTCTAATTAATTAAAGATTATTTAATGAAATAGAAAAAGTAATTATGAGAGCATTTCTCATTTTATTAAATTAAATATCTCAACAAAATCTGTCTTCACTTCATAAAGGAAAATTTTCAGTTCACTATTGATCAAAAATGAGTTAAATGAGTTAACTCCTTTTTTTACTCAAATTGAATAAGTTAACTCTTTATTTTACTCAAATTAAATCTGTTAACTCCCTTTAATTTGGAAATCTCCCTTTATGATTGAACTTCACTTTTAATCCTGACCGTTGATGAATTCCAGGAAAGTCTATTTAAGAGACCCTCATCTCTTCATTTTGAAAGGTTGAATGAGAATTTGCATCGAATTATTGCTGGAATTCATACTCACATTTGCTCATATTCACATATGCAAAGATCAAGTTTGACTAAAAGTTGACCAGAATTATCCGCGGTTGACTTGAGTTGACTAGTTTCGAAAAGAATTTTGATATAATTAAACGAAATTATTTAATTAAATGGAGTACTTACTTCTAATTAATTGAATAAATTTATTTAATTAAATGAGAAGCCATTCCTAATTAATTAAATGAAGTTATTTAATTAAATAAGAAAAGTGTCTCTAATTAATTAAAGATTATTTAATTAAATAGAAAAAGTAATTATGAGAGCATATCTCATTTTATTAAATTAAATATCTCAAAAAAATTTCTCTTCAGTTGAAAAAGAGAAATTTTGCAGTTTACTATTGATAAAAAATGAGTTAAATCGGTTAACTCCTTTTTCTACTCAAATTGAATCAGTTAACTCCTTATTTTACTCAAATTAAATCTGTTACCTCCCTTTAATTTGGAAATCTCCGTTTATGACTGAACTTCACCTTTAATCTTGACCATTGATGAATTCCAGGAAAGTCTATTTAAGAGACCCTCATCTCTTCATTTTGAAAGGTTGAATGAGAATTTGCATCTAATTTTTGTTGGAATTCATACTCACATTTGCTTATATTCACATACACAAAGATCAAGTTTGACCAAAAGTTGACCAGATTTAACCACAGTTGACTTGAGTTGACTAGTTTCGAAAAGAATTTTGAAATAATTAAATGAAATTATTTAATTAAATTGAGTACTTACTTCTAATTAATTAAACAAAGTTATTTAATTAAATGAGAGGTCATTCCTAGTTAATTAAATAATGTTGTTTAATTAAATAAGAAAAGTGTCTCTAATTAATTAAAGATTATTTAATTAAATAGAAAAAGTAATTATGAGACCATATCTCATTTTATTAAATTAAATATCTCAACAAAATCTCTCTTTATTTCAAAAAGGGAAATTTTCAGTTCACTATTGATAAAAAATGAGTTAAATCAGTGAACTCATCTTTCTACTCAAATTGAATCAGTTAACTCCTTATTTTACTCAAATTAAATATGTTAACTCCATTTAATTTGGAAATCTCCCTTTATGACTAAACTTCACCTTTAATCCTGACAGTTGATTGAAATCGATCTCAACCGTTGATGAATTCCAAGAACGTCTATTTAAGAGACCCTCATCTCTTCATTTTGAAAGGTTGAATGAGAATTTGAATCGAATTGTTGCTAGAATTCATACTCACATTTGCTCATATTCACATACGCAAAGATCAAGTTGGACCAAAAGTTGACTAGATTTAACCACGGTTGACTTGATCTGACTAGTTTCGAAAAGAATTTTGAAATAATTAAATGAAATTATTTAATTAAATGGAGTACTTACTTCTAATTAATTAAACAAAGTTATTTAATTAAATGAGAAGCCATTCCTAATTAATTAAATGATTTATTTAATTAAATAAGAAATGTGTCTCTAATTAATTCAAGATTATTTAAATAAATAGAAAAAGTAATTATGAGAGCATATCTAATTTTATTAAATTAAATATCTCAACAAAATCTCTCTTCACTTCAAAAAGGAAAATTTCCAGTTCACTATTGATCAAAAATGCGTTAAATCAGTTAACTCCTTTTTCTACTCAAATTGAATCAGTTAACTCCTAATTTTACTCAAATTAATTCTGTTAACTCCCTTTAATTTGGAAATCTCCCTTTATGACTTAACTTCACCTTTAATCCTGACCATTGATTGAAATCCGTCTCAACCGTTGATGAATTCCAAGAAAGTCTATTTAAGAGACCCTCATCTCTTCATTTTGAAAGGTTGAATGAGAATTCACATTGAATTGTTGCTGGAATTCATACTCACATTTGCTCATATTCACATACGCAAAGATCAAGTTTGACCAAAAGTTGAACAGATTTAACCACAGTTGACTTGAGTTGACTAGTTTCAAAAAGAATTTTGATATAATTAAACAAAATTATTTAATTAAATGGAGTACTTACTTCTAATTAATTGAACAAAGTTATTTAATTAAATGAGAAAAAAATTCCTAATTAATGAAATGAAGTTATTTAATTAAATAAGAAAGGTGTCTCTAATTAATTAAAGATTATTTAATTAAATAAGAAAAGTAATTATGAGAGCATATCTCATTTTATTAAATTAAATATCTCAACAAAATGTCTCTTCACTTCAAAAAGGGAAATTTTCAGTTCATTATTGATCAAAAATGAGTTAAATCAGTTAACTCTTTTTTCTACTCAAATTGAATCAGTTAACTCCTTATTTTACTCAAATTAAATCTTTTTACTCCCTTTAATTTTGAAATCTTGTTTTATGACTGAACTTCACCTTTAATCTTGACCGTTGATTGAAATTGTTCTCAACCGTTGATGAATTTCAGGAAAGTCTATTTAAGAGACCCTCATCTCTTCATTTTGAAAGGTTGAATGAGAATTTGCATCGAATTGTTGCTGGAATTCATACTCACATTTGCTCATATTCACATACGCAAAGATCAAGTTTGACCAAAAGCTGACCAGATTTAACCACGGTTGACTTGAGCTGACTAGTTTCAAAAAAAAATTTGAAATAATTAAACAAAATTATTTAAATAAATGGTGTTCTTACTTCTAATTAATTGAAAAAAGTTATTTAATTAAATGAGAAGTGATTCCTAATTAATTAAATGAAGTTATTTAATTAAATATGAAAATTGTCTCTAATTAATTAAAGATTATTTAATTAAATAGAAAAAGTAATTATGAGAGCATATCTCATTTTATTAAATTAATGTCATGCCCAAACTACGAGGGCAAAAACACACAATTTTTTTTTTTTTAAATAAGATAATAATAAAGTTCACTAAGCTTGAATAGTTTAAAAACAATGAGTATGAACAATTCATCAGATTAAAACTTTCATTGTTTAATTGATCAATTAATTTTAAACAACACAAATATCAATTCATCAAAGTTTTAACACATGGACGTTTCATTTAGTATAAAGGATAATAAAATAAAGAGATTAAAATAGAGACAAGGATTAATTATTTTTGAAATATTTGAACTTAAAAGATCATCTAATTAAATTGACATTATATCCACCATAAAACTTAAATTAAAATTTCAATATTATTTAAATCTATTCTTAATATCATAACAAACTTAAGCTTTATTTCTGAACTACAATATAATTTAACCTTGTAATTTATTAAAATCAACCATACTAACATTAAATAAATAAATTTTAAAAAATCTAAATTAACTACAAATTAATATTAAAATTAAACAACTAAATTATATTAAAACTAAATTACACTTGAACTAAAAACAACATTAAATAAAATAAACTAAACTAAGATTAAATGCTATTTATAAAACAAAACTTACTTTCAAAAAAAAAAAAAAAAAAAAAACTTATAATTTAAAAACCAGCTAATTCAAATCTTTTAACAATAAAATAACAACCATTAATAAAAAACTAAACTACACTATTTAAATTAAAATAAAACTAACATCACTTAAAACTAAACAAAAATTTAATCTAAATTAAATTAAATCTTAACTAAACTTAAAATTTAAAACAAATCTTAAAAACTTTTAACAAATTAAAAAAAAAAAAAACTTTTATACAACTAAACTAAAAATTAAACTAATACTAAATTTATCTTACACTACAACTAACTTACTAATTCTAATCCTAGAATCTATGAAATTCTCACACAATTTAATTCATATCTAACATTACTAACACACACTTTAAATACATTCTAATAATAAAACATACACATAAAATTATATACCTAACTTACTAAACTAACAATGACATCATTTTAAACTAATGCTAACTAAACAAAATCTAAAATCAACCTATACACAAAATACTTAACACCACTTTACCTTTTATTTTTGTCCTATCCAAATCACAAATTTAATTTTCACATATTAAATTAACATATAAATATTGTTCATGAACTCCAAAAAAATTATTATTATATACTACCCCAACCCACCTACTCCTCTTCCTAACCCAAGGTGCCTAGGTGGCAAGGCATTTGATTTGCAAACAAAACGTGTAGGTGCAAATTTCAAACTGCAATATTCCATCTTCTAGGTGTGTTGACTTTTTTTTAAAATTTGTAGTTTATTGCTTCCCTTAAACCATGGTAGATGGTTCAATAAATAAGGGGCAGCTTTAATCATTTTAACCTTTTTAGCAAGGTGGACATTAAAGGCAACCTTTGTCTAATGTCCAATCATGGTACGGCTCCCCATCTCATGCACCAAGAATGGAGTAAAAAGTGAGTGGAGATTTATTGTTGTAAAGTTTTGTAGTTGAGATAAATAGAATATAATAGGATAGGATTAGTTTTTTTTTAAAAATAGATATTTTTTTTAGTTTTATATTTTATTCATTATTCTTCTTTAATTTAAAATTGAAACATATTATATGTATTTGAGATATTTTAAAGAATCTTTTAAGATCCTATTTTTCAAGAGGAGATTTAATTACTTTGCCATACAAAATCCAGAACTATTTTTTTCTCTTGGAGTATATATATTTTTTTCTCCACATTTATTCTAAGTAGATTTCAAAGCCATGTATTTTTTTTTTAAGGTATATATTTTTGAATAGCTTTAAACATTGATGCAATATTTTATGTCTTATAAAAACATGATTAAATTTTATCTCCTAAACATCCTGAATAGAACTATTAACTATAATCATTTTGCTTTCCTTAACATAAATTTTCATATTTATCGAATAAGGAAAAAAAAAACTTAATAATTTGTTCAATCAAACTGAATCTACATCCATGATATAATTTTCGTTTCCAACATAGAAGTAAACTTAAAATTTGCCTAGTTAAATCGATATTATTTCCATCTTATTTTGATGTGCATCCATCCAATTTAAAATTTACAATTAAATCACATGACAAGCAATTATACTCCAACACCAATTTTATTGGCAAACCTGATTCAAGGGCTCAGCCAGGAAAGAATCAAGAAGAAAACTTGACTTCGTTGCCAATCTAACAAAATTTGAAATACCAATATACATAGGATGTCAATCCCAATTTTCAACAATATAATTGAATTTTCTTCATGACCCTCATCAAGGGATTTATAATATTTTCTGCAACACATTTCTAGAACCATGGATGGAACAGAATTCTGATCAGGTGACAACAAGCATAACCAAGAGACAATCAAACATGCATATTAATACATGGTTTACACAATAGAATTCACAATGAATCAAAAGTAAGGAAAGGTGGATTCTTCCAACCAGGAGAAGTCAAGCACAACACCAACAGATGCCCAATCGGGGCTATAAACCAAGAACTTCCGTTCTTCCATTTCAACATACCAAAATCATATAAGGTTTGTGCTGACAGGTAGGGGCCCATAACACCCTACCCTTTCTCTCTCTTCTCATCCTAAGAAGAGACTCTACACTGGTTGGAGTCCAACTAAACAAACCTTTCCCAAAATTGGTCACTTCTGCCCTCTCCAAGGGTGAGTAATACCAAAACACCCATGCAAGAAAATCTCAAAATTGCAAACATAAACATGAAAGGAAATCATCCAAAAATAACATGGTTTTCAAACCTTCCCAACATACCCACAACCATACAAACATTCAAACAACAACAACGTAGCATAAGCATGAAACAAGAATGAAATCTGAACAAGGGAGATGAGAATTCCAACCTTCACAAAGAGGTAATGGAAAATGAACAAGTTTGAGTAGAGCTTCCCTTTCCTTGCTTCAATCTTCAAGAACTCCTCTCTAAATGTAGAGATTGGGTAACAACCTCAACTAGTCCAATGAAGGCCTCTAAATAAGCCTCCAACTCGACCACCCAAAAGGAGCAATAACTACTTCCACCCACTAGCAATTCTAGAAACTCCTAACTCAACCTACACTATGGTTAAACCCTAAGTGGAGATGAGGTGAGGTGACTCAAGATAACCATGGTCAATTTTCGCACAAAGGTAAAAAGAGACTTTTTGAGTGACCTCAAAAGTCAATAAAAGGAACTTAGGGGTTGGAAAAGACCCCTAACCCATACCCATACCCCTTGGGTATAATTATTTCATGTTTTGAAGCCTTAGGAAAGAGATTTAGAGCCAAATAAAATCTAGGAATAAAATAGGACCTTCTAACTACTCTACATGCAAATTAAGCACTAATTCGGATTAGGGATGACTAACCTCAATTAAGAACCTAATTAGCAAATTGACACTAACTTAAACCAACTTGGGTCCAAAGGTTATACAACTAACCCTAATCGGCACACTGAAGAACATAAACAATTTACGAGTGTTAAGCGACACTAAAAGAACATAGTTACAAACATTAACATTTACTGATCACAAAGAGGCACATACATACATCTCACAATACAATACTTGAATTATGAACAACAAGGTTTCCAAAAATTAACACATAGAGATTAGTTCTGTTCCTTCGTCGATTTCTTTGGCTAAAATATCTGCACACTCATTGCACACATCAGTAGCCCAGAAAATCACATGTACATATATATACGTATCAGAAATTTACATAAATTGAAACATACATAAATCAGGGTTTCTTGCATCCTACTTATATCCTTAATCATAAAGATTCCAAAATCAATGTGTTAATCCTACATTTTACTTAATTCATCACATACATATACATAAAGCATTAAATGACGGCCATCAAATATCTGAAAATAACATCCCACAACATGAAATGATATGATATGTTAGAGTATCTGATAATGTCTTGACATCTCGAGTCGTGAATAACAAAAAGATAAAGTAACAACTAACGCTACGAAGGGTCAAGGTGAGGCCTCACAATTAAATATCTCAACAAAATCTCTCTTCAATTCAAAAATAGAAATTTGCAGTTTACTATTGATCAAAAATGAGTTAAATCAGTTAACTCTTTTTTGTACTAAAATTCAATCAGTTAACTCCTTATTTTACTCAAATTAAATTTGTTAACTCCCTTTAATTTGGAAATCTCCCTTTATGATTGAACTTCACCTTTAATCCTGACCGTTGATTGAAATTGATCTCAACCGTTGATGAATTCCAAGAAAGTCTATTCAAGAGACCCTCATCTCTTCATTTTGAAAGGTTGGATAAAAATTTGCATCGAATTGTTGCTGGAGTTCATACTCACATTTTCTCATATTCACATACACAAATATCAAGCTTGACAAAAAGTTGACCAGATTTAACCATGGTTGACTTGACCTGACTAGTTTCGAAAAAAATTTGAAATAATTAAACAAAATTATTTAATTAAATGGAGTACTTACTTCTAATTAATTAAACAAAGTTATTTAATTAAATGAGAAGCCATTCCTAATTAATTAAATGAAGTTATTTAATTAAATAAAAAAAGTGTCTCTAATTAATTAAAGATTATTTAATTAAATAGAAAAAGTAATTATGAGAGCATATCTCATTTTATTAAATTAAATATCTCAACAAAATCTCTCTTCACTTCAAAAAGGGGAATTTTCAGTTCACTATTGATCAAAAATAAGTTAAATCAGTTAACTCCTTTTTCTACTCAAATTGAATCAGTTGACTCCTTATTTTACTCAAATTAAATCTGTTAACTCCCTTTTCAATTTGAAAATCTCCCTTTATGACTGAACTTCACCTTTAATCTTGACCGCTGATTGAAATCGATCTCAACCGTTGATGAATTCTAGGAAAGTCTATTTAAAAGACCCTCATCTATTCATTTTGAAAGGTTGAATTAGAATTTGCATCGAATTGTTGCTGGAATTCATACTCACATTTGCTCATATTCACATACGCAAAGATCAAGTTTGACCAAAAGTTGACCATATTTATCCACAGTTGACTTGAGTTGACTAGTTTTGAAAAGAATTTTGAAATAATTAAACAAAATTATTTAATTAAATGGAGTACTTACTTCTAATTAATTAAACAAAGTTATTTAATTAAATGAGAATCCATTCCTAATTAATTAAATGAAGTTATTTAATTAAATAAGAAAAGTGTCTCTAATTAATTTAAAATTATTTAATTAAATAGAAAAAGTAATTATGAGAGCATATATCATTTTATTAAATTAAATATCTCAACAAAATCTCTCTTCAGTTCAAAAGGGGAAATTTTTAGTTCACTATTGATAAAAAATGAGTTCAATTAGTTAACTCCTTTTTCTACTTAAATTGAATCAGTTAACTCCTTATTTTACTCAAATTAAATCTGTTAACTCCCTTTAATTTGAAAATCTCCCTTTATGACTGAACTTCACCTTTAATCCTGACCGTTGATTGAAATCGATCTCAACCGTTGATGAATTCTAAGAAAGTCTATTTAAAAGACCCTCATCTCTTCATTTTGAAAGGTTGAATGAGAATTTGCATCGAATTGTTGTTGGAATTCATACTCACATTTGCTCATATTCGCATACGCAAAGATCAAGTTTGATCGAAAGCTGACCAGATTTAACCATGGTTGACTTGAGTTGACTAGTTTCAAAAAAAAAATTGAAATAATTAAATGAAATTATTTAATTAAATGCAGTACTTACTTCTAATTAATTAAAAAAATTTATTTAATTAAATGAGAAGCCATTCCTAATTAATTAAATGAAGTTATTTAATGAAATAAGAAAAGTGTCTCTAATTTATTAAAGATTATTTAATTAAATAGAAAAAGTAATTACGAGAGCATATCTTATTTTATTAAATTAAATATCTAAAGAAAATCTCTCTTCAATTCACAAAGGGAAATTTCCAGTTCACTATTGATCAAAATTGAGTTAAATCAGTTAACTCCTTTTTCTTCTCAAATTGAATCAGTTAACTCCTTATTTTACTCAAATTAAATCTGTTAACTCCCTTTAATTTGGAAATCTCCCTTTATGACTAAACTTCACCTTTAATCCTGACCGTTGATTGAAATCGATCTCAACCGTTCATGAATTCCAAGAAAGTCTATTTAAAAGACCATCATCTCTTCATTTTGAAAGGTTGAATGAGAATTTGCATCGAATTATTGCTGGGATTCATACTCACATTTGCTCATATTCACATACGCAAAGATCAATTTTGACCAAAAGTTGACTAGATTTAACAACAGTTGACTTGAGTTGACTAGTTTTGAAAAGAATTTTGAAATAATTAAACAAAATTATTTAATTAAATGGAGTACTTACTTCTAATTAATTAAACAAATTTATTTAATTAAATGAGAAGCCATTCCTAATTAATTAAATGAAGTTATTTAATTAAATAAGAAAAGTGTCTCTAATTAATTAAATAGAAAAAGTAATTATGAGAGCATATCTCATTTTATTAAATTAAATATCTCAACAAAATCTCTCTTCAGTTCAAAAAGGGAAATTTCCAGTTCACTATTGATAAAAAATGAGTTAAATCAGTTAACTCCTTTTTCTACTCAAATTGAATCAGTTAACTCCCTATTTTACTCAAATTAAATCTATTAACTCCCTTTAATTTGGAAATCTCCCTTTATGACTGAACTTCACCTTTAATCCTGACCGTTGATTGAAATCGATCTCAACCATTGATGAAATCCAGGAAAGTCTATTTAAGAGATCCTCATCTCTTCATTTTGAAAGGTTGAATGAGAATTTGGATCGAATTGTTGCTGGAATTCATACTCACATTTGCTCATATTCACATACGCAAAGATCAAATTTGACCAAAAGTTGACCAGATTTAACCATGGTTGACTTGAGTTGACTAGTTTCAAAAAAAAAATTGAAATAATTAAAAAAAATTATTTATTTAAATGGAGTACTTATTTCTAATTAATTAAACAAAGTTATTTAATTAAATGAGAAGCCATTCCTAATTAATTAAATGAAGTTATTTAATTAAATAAAAAAAGTGTCTCTAATTAATTAAAGATTATTTAATTAAATAGAAAAAGTAAGTATGACAGCATATCTCATTTTATTAAATTAAATATCTCAACAAAATCTCTCTTCAGTTCAAAAAGAGAATTTTTTAGTTCACTATTGATAAAAAATGAGTTAAATCAGTTAACTCTTTTTTCTACTCAAATTGAATCAGTTAACTCCTTATTTTACTCAAATTAAATCTATTAACTCCCTTTAATTTGGAAATCTCCCTTTATGACTGAACTTCACCTTTAATCTTGACCGTTGATTGAAATCGATCTCAACCGTTGATGAATTTTAGGAAAGTCTATTTAAGAGACCCTCATCTCTTCATTTTGAAAGTTTGAATGAGAATTTGTTGTAATGCCCCACCAAGGGATCCAAAAAATTAACCTAAAATTTCACTAAGTTTGGTAACATTATTATGAGATTATGAGATGACATAATTCGTGATATTAACCCTTGGTTTAATTTTGTATATATTTTGGCTATGACGAGTTTTGATATTTTTACCTTGTGAGTCTTTGATGTATTTTCTATTAATTAAACCTAATTAAAAAGATTTAATTAATGATTTAATTAAATAAAAAATTAATATGATATTTTAAAATTTATTTTATTTAATTAATTAAAAAATTAATTAAATAAAATAATTAAATTTGAAAATAAAATAATTAAATTGGAAGATAAAAGTTATAATATTAAATTTGGAATGTGACAATATTTATTTTAATAATATTATATTTAGAGTTCATTTTTAAATAAATGACTAAATAATATTATTATTAAAGTTAATAAATATTTTAGCAATAAAGTTTTAGAAAATAAAATTTAAAAATGGAAAATATATTTTTAAATTATTAAAAGATTCTAAATCTCATATGATTAAAATATAAATATATTAAGATTGAAAAGTGGAGATATTAAAGTTAGTGCATGAGACTTAATAAATTAATTAATTAAATTGGAAAGAGTAAAGTAAATTAGAGTTATAAGCTTGCATGGGAATTAACATATGTCAACAACACGAAAGTTAGTGCATCAATTAAGCACAAGGTGTCTACAATTCTATGACTCATCAAAAAGAATTGGAAAAGACACATGCTTAGTTGGTGACACCTTTTAGCGGTTTCAAAAAGCATTCCAAAAGTTTCTTGAGAGCTCTTGATATTCAAGCATTCATAGAAGCTTAAAAAAAAAGTTTAATGAAAGCTACAAGTTTAATGGAAGCTACAAGCTTAATGGAAGCCATGAGCTACAAATTAAAATAGAAGCTTCAAAGCTTATATGCAGAGGAGAAGATTCATATGCTCATATATTTTGTACTTGCTTCTATGCTCCTTCTAGCACTTTTAATCACTTGGAGGATTCGATCGGCTTGGATTCTTGGAAGAATTGCGAATGATGGAGAAGGAAAGGATTTTCTATGGACTTCTAAAGTATGGAAAATTAGCATCAGTGTCCAGGTGCACTCGTGATATTCTCATATTCCCTTTGCACTCTTTCTCTTCCTGTCTTCATCATATCTGTTTTATGTGTCTGAATACTCTCTGTGATTGAATCTGCTATTTAAAATTGGAATCTAGATATTTTATTTGGATGAGAAGAAAACAATAGAAAAATCTTAGATCCAATTAAGGAGAAATAATTAGATCTTAATCGGGTTTGGGTTCGAAATTATATTGTAAAATTAGATAGAAAAGATTTGGAATTAAAATAAAAATTCTAAGTTGAAAATTCGAATGATTAGATGTAATCTTTCTATCAAATTATATTTTCAGATGCGTATGGACAAACTTATTAGATGGATGAATGGGTAAATTTAGAGAACAATTATTTTAAGAGAAAATTCTTAATTCATCACAAATTGTCCTGTCGCTACCCCTTGGATAGACCCAAATTCAGTCATTCATAAAAATTTATCGTGGTCAAATTTATTTGATCGCTTCAGTCAAAATCGGCACAATTTGGCCCTCTCCAACATATTTAAATTTCAACCCGATCCAACGATTTATTAGGAAGATATGACCGTCGTACTGGGACAGTTTTATTCAAGAACGGATATCTCTTCATCTCCCATAACCAAGAGTTCTTTATGCTTAAACTTCACAAAAATAATATATCAAAACATGCAATGAATTAAAGATATTATTGCAATTTTCCCTTATTAGAATCTTATTAATATGCATTAGTTTTATATGGTCTATTATCTAATCTAATTAATCCAATTTAATTAAGATTAGTTAATAGTAGAAGAAGTGTAGTTAATTATTAGTCAATCTAAGTAAATGGATTAAAAGAAAAGAGATTTTAATATAGTTTATATAGTGGACTTTTTATAATGAATACTATTAAACAATTTTAGAGTTGTTTAATGAAGATGATAATGCTAAGAATTTGAAAATTATTCATGTTAAAATCTACAATGAGTCTTATTGGTTTGTGATAGGGATCTTTTTCAAACAACTTTTATATAGACAAAATATTATTAGAACAATTAGAAAATGGAGTCTAATGGTTGATTTTAATATTGATTAAATAATTGTAAGATGATAATTTATATTATGTTGATTTAAATTTAGAGATTCTAAATGATATTGGATTAAGATTGAATTATTATGTTATTGGTTAATACGTTTGAATACTTTAATGGAGTTAAGAGTTAGTCAAATATTAACTAATGAGTTTATGGAAGAATTCTATAGACCGAGTATTTATAGTTTGAGGAGTTATTATTTATTAATGTTTGTAAGGACTAGCAAACTATTAATAAATAATGGTTTAAATAGATATACACAAATTTGATTAGAGTTAATCTAGTAGAGATTATTTATTGATTGAAGTTTAGTAAAAGATAATAATTTTTGAAGTTGGATTATAATTGATTTTAATCAATTGATATTCATTGAGTTGTCAATATAATTATGCGATTGAGATTTATCTTAAAATGACTATCATTAGTACGAATTAATTAAGGAAACAATAGTATTAATAAAGAATGATAAATGTAATCTATTAATAAGATTCCCAATATAGCTTGTCATTAAATATTAGCAAGTTATTATTATTGAACTATGAACCTGAATATTTGTGTATGACTGACTTTTAGTTATTAGTCAACTAATATTCATTGGGTTGATGGTTTGGTTGTGAAATTATTAATTAAATCAATTAACTAGAGTTAATAGGATTTAATTAATAATTAAGTTATGTTATAGAGATTTAATTGATATAATTATTTTAATGAGATTGTAGAAATATTGATATCAAGTTGATAGGTCTTATTCCGATGACTTGAATAATGACTTTAGATAATTTAATGGTGAAGACTTAGTAATATATAATTGAGAATTATTAGAACGATAAAAGGTCAAAGATTGTGAACCGATATTAATTGATCATTCTAATAAAGTTATAATCTCTTATTCGAAGAATGATAATTGGTCTTCTTATAATATAATGAATAATGATTCTAAAAAAGTTGAAAGGTTAATCAATTAGAATGTGGATCATAGTTAAATAAAGAGAACAATTTAATTAAAGGTCAATGATGATCAGTTTAATGAGTAAATAGTTATTCTTAAGTTATTCTTAGAATGTAATTCTTAATAATGGAAGGATAATGCTATCAGGGAACAATTGGGTTGACTTGTAGGTCAAATGATGAAACTTAAGACACTTGAAAGTATACTTGCAAACAGAAAACTAGAAACCCTTACACATTATTCAACTATGTGAATTTAGTAAACCAAAACATGTGTTTGCATCGTGTATTCTCTATGCTTCTTGTTTTGACTTTTGGGTTGACTAGTGTTGACTAGTCCTAGGTTGTTACTAGAGGCTCGGAGGTTACGAGATGTGATGGCATATTGATCTTATTTGGTCTTGATCTTTATAAGCCCAACCATGGTAATGTGATCGTATGCTCTATGAAATATTTGTATTTACTGATTGTTATTGTTCATCAGTCTTCATGTGTGAAGCTGAGATGTATGTGTATGAGACACTTGAGCTAATCATTTTTGAGTCATCGATCAGTTATCCTTAGATTATTTTCTAGTCGCCATGTTGGGACTGAAATTTGGATTTATTTCTTGATGATGTCATGTTGTGACATGTTTGACTCAGCCATTTTGGAGTCTTCGATCAGTATGATTTTGAGATATTCTTGGTTGCTTGTTGAGAACCAATGGATACTTATGATTATCAGTGATGCCTTCAGTTGCCAATAGAGAACTGTTATGGTTATGATTTTCTATGGATGCTTTTCGGATGCTCATGGAAATTTGATGATGCTCATGGAAATTTGATGATGCTCATCTTGGAGATTTGATGATTCTTATTATGGATATTTGATGCTTTTATCATGGATATTTGATGATTTTTTTTTATGGATTATCTTTTGAATTTTCTTTACAGTCGCTTGTACAGGACTGTGGTGATTTTATGATTCTATGAACTTAGGGTAGGTAATCTACTTGTAGTGTCAAAAAGTGGCTTGCAATGGAGGCCGGGGCCCTAAGTGGCTGCCGGGGTAACTCATTGTAAGTTTGGTTAATAAGTGATAACATTTACACACTAAATGGGGATTAAATGAACCTAAAAAGATAATTGTTTTGATGTTCTCACCCATGCTTTGAGCGCTTGTATAGGCTAGGATGGGAGTAGTGAGAACGCATGGTTGCGACTGTGCATTCCGTAGTATGCCTCATCAGTATGAAAAGATTCTAGTGGCCGCATGAAATTTGTATGGACCCGTGGAGTTTAGCTAACTGCCAGGGTAACCTGTACGAGATAAATGCGATGACACTTTCCTGCTTGCATAGTAGGTTTCCTACATGTCATTGTGTGCCTCTGGGAATTAGATGTCTATTTTGTGTATGATTGGAACCTTTGAGTTAGTATACTTTTAAGATTCTTAGACTATAGAGATTTGTGCTATGTGTTATGGATAGCCTGTTTGGGACTTGAGATTATCTCCTCAGCACGGTGGGAGTGGACCACTTAGGTTCCACACGGTCGGGTGGTAGTGTCATGCCCAAACTAAGAGGGCAAAACACACACAACTTTTTTTTTTATAAATAATGTTAAACATGCTCTACGTTTGATATGACTAAGATAGAAGTTTTAGTACAGGTTCCCTACATTGTATCCTAAGATTTTAAACAAGAGGACGATAACATCGTTAAAATTTTGCAAATTTTGTTATTAGATTAATAGTGATAAATTTATGATGTTGCATTAATTTATAATGATATGCAATCAAAATTACTTAAATAACAATGTACCTGAATTCAGAATTAAAATTACTTGCAATATCGAATCAATCAAAACTACATTAAAACTTATTTTAATAGCCAATTAATCGATAAATTTAATCTACTTAATGGTTAAAACAATTAGATTACATTTGAATCAAAACTAACTAAATTGGTATTTACAAAATCAAGCATAACTAAATAACTAAAATTATTAACAATTACGACAAATGTCCTGAATCAAAACATGACATAACCTTAAACTTTATTAAATCAACTAACTATACTTTAATCAATTTAAAGTTTCTTCTTAAACATAAAATACTAACTTAATTTAAAATTTTAACTATATTACATTTAATATTAAACTAACTTTAAACCAAATACTTTAAAATGATACAACTATTCTAACATGATCTTTTACTAATTTTATTAACAATTTAAACAAACAAAAAAAAATAACATATACCTAAACTAACATACTGATTCAATACTAAATCTATATCCCGTGTGGGCGACGGCGGAACAGTCCAGAGGGGACGCGTGAGGTGGCGTCCAACGCAGGGATAGTGACCAGGATCCAATGCGTCGACAACGATCAGGACCCAAGCCAACGCATTGATGACCCTCCCAAGGTGGTTGAGCATCCAGCACAAACAGGGGAAGAGGATGGGACGTACGCTGATAGGGGGAAATTTTTCAAAAACAAAGTGCATAAGCCTTAACAAAGTCTCAAACCCATGATGCGCAAAACAAGAAAAAGGGATTTTGGGGATGGGAGGTGGAGACAGGTGACATCACCCTCCCATCCAGTCTTCTTTGAAATGCTATATATATTTGTTTACAAACTAGTTTTTTTAATAGGCCTTCCAAATCTAACGCCCAAGGAAGGTGGTTAGAGAATTTAAGAGGTAAAGTTTTATAGGTGAAAATAAGATCTTTATTATATTAGTTTAAAACTATATTTACACCATTTCTAACTATCATTATTATTCTAATTTAATTTTACAAGCTTTAACATATGTTTTAAAAGAAGATATTTAAAAGAATATTCTCTATTCCAAAACAAGAATTATTACATTCTCTCATACAAACTCCAGCATCCTGTAGGTGGATTATTTGATAATTTGTCTTCTCTCTCTCTCTTGAAACTCATTGTATCCTTTTCTTTTTTTTTTTGCAACTATATTACAACAATAGGTGTATGCATTCTCTTATGAATTTCTAATTTATTATTTCCATGAACCTCAAATGGCCATGCATTTCAATGAAACCATATTACATGTAATAACCATCTACATATTCATTTAACCATCTATTATAACTGATGGATCAACATTGGAACAACATAATGACTAAACTAGTCTTAAGGCAATTGAGAAAATAGAGAGAGATCAAAATGATAATGCTCTATTCATTTTGATGGGAGTATCAAGACACACCAAGTTCTGTCCTCTATCATATTTTTAAATTTAAGTTTGGATAACTTAACATAATTCTTTCCTACATGTTCTTGCAAATTCACTTTCAACACAACCATCCATAAACTAAATCATACCAAACTCAAAGGAGACACCATACATTTACAATTTGAATCTTGCATAATTGCACATCATTGTTTCATCTCATCTTTGATACACATTCATATAACAACATAGAATATAAAAATTTTAAGAGAAGCAAAGTTTACTCAATCACTTATTTTATTACCAACCTGATTCAAAGGCTCAGTCGGGAAAGAACCAGGAAGAAAACCTGGCTTCATGGCCATTACAACTAAGTTTAAAATACCATTTACAATAGGATCTCGATCCCAATTTTCAAAAATTTAATCAAATTTTCTTCATGATCAAAATCAAGGGATTTATAATGTTTTTTTGCAACTCACTTCTAGAACCATGGAGGAAGAAAAAATCTGATTGGGTGACAACCAAGCAGAACCAAAAGAACATCAAGCATGCATAATCATATATGGTTTACACAATAGGATTCATAATGAATCAAGACTAGGGAGAGGTGGATTCTTCCAACTGGAGAAGTCAAGCACAACACCAATTCAAATGCCCAATCGGGGCCAATAACCAAGAACTTCTGTTCTTCCATTTAAACTTGCCATACTCATACCAGGTTTTTGCTGACGGGTAGGGGCCCATAACACCCTACCCTTTATCCCTCTTCTCATCCTGAGAAGAGACTCTACATAGGTTGGAGTCCAACTAAATAGACCTCTCCCAAAATTGGTCACTTCTGCCCTCTCCTAGGGTGAGTAATACCAAAACACCCATGCAAGGAAAACTCAAAATTTCAAACATAAACAAGAAAGGAAAACAACCAAAATGACATGGTTTACAAATCTTCCCAACATACCCACAACCATACAACAGTGAAACAACAACAAAGTAACATGAACATGAAACAAAACATAAAAATTGAATAAGGGGGATGATAATTTTCTACCTTCAGAAGGAGGTAATGGCAATGAACCAGTTTGAGTAGAGTATCCCTCCTTCCTTCAAGCTTCAAGAAATCTTCTCTAAATGTAGAGATTGGGTAACCCCACAACTAGTCCAAGGAAGGCCTCTAAATAAGCCTCCAACACAACCACCCAAAAGGAACAATAACTATCTCCACCCACTAGCCACTCTAGAAACTCCTAACTCAACCTACACCATGGCTAAATCCTAAAAGGAGGTGGGGTAAGACAACTCAAGACAACCACTTGCAATTTTCGCACAAAGGCAAAAAAGGGACTTTTGAGTGACCTCAAAAGTCAAAAAAAGGGGCTTAGGGGTTGGAAAAGACTCCTAACCCATACCCATACCCTTTGGTTGGAATAAAAATATGTTAAAAGCCTAAGGAAAGAGGTTTAGAGAGAAATAAAATCTAGGAATGAGATAGGTCCATCTAACAACTCTAACTTGCAAAAATAAGCACTAATCCGAATTAGGGATGACTAACCCTAATTAAGAACCTAATAGAAAATTGACACTAACTTGAATCCAAGGGTTAAACAATTAACCCTAAATAGCACACCGAGGCACATAACATTTTACGAGTGTCAAGTGACACTGAAAGAACATAATTATGAACATTAACATTTACTGAGCAACGAAGATACATACATACATCACACAATACAATTACATGATTTACAAACAACAGGGTTTCCAATATTAGCAGATGGAGATCAGTTATGTTCCTCCGTAGGGTTTCTCGGCTAAATATCTACACACTCATTGCACACATCAGTAGTCCCATAAAATCACATGTACATAAATGTATACGTATTCAGAATTCACATAAATTAAAACATACATCAATAAAGTTTCTTCATCCTACATAATTCTTAACCATTTGAAATATCTTAAATCAAATATCAATCCTACATTTACTGATTTTGTCAACATATATATACATGAACATTAAATGACAATCATCAAATATATTTGCAAATGACATCACACAACAGGAAATAATAAAATATGTTCTAAGCATCAGATACTGTCTCGACATCTCAAGTCGTGAATAACAAAATAAGAATAATGTATCACTATGCTACGATGGGTCGGGGTGAGGCCTCACATCCTCCCCCACTAGGCATGAACTTCCTCTTGGAGTTCATCAAAAAGGTACAGGTACTGAGATCGCATCTGTGCTGTATTCTCCCATGAAGCCGTGACCTCATCGTAACAATTCCATTGGACCCTAACCTGGTCCAGCTCTCGATCTCAAAGTGCTAGGGTCTGTCGGGCAATAATGCGGATAGGCTCCAGTGCCAGCTGTCCGTATGACTCCATCTATAAAGCATCCCAATCTATAATATGAGACTCATCATAAATGTATCCTCTAAGTACTGAAATATGAAATACATCGTAGATGCATGACAGGCTAGGTGGCAAAGCTAAACGGTATGCAACAGGTCCTATCCTCTCAAGGATTTTGAACGGGCCAACAAAGCGGGGTGCCAACTTAGAGCCCTTTCTGAATCAAATCGGACTCTTGTGTGGTCGTACCCTTAAGAACACTCTATCACCAACCCAATACTCTCGATCAGTCCTCTTCGCATCTGCATACTTCTTCTGCCTATCCTGTGCCTCTCTCAGGCGCTGTCTAATCAAGGTCATCTGTTGCTCCATCTCCTTTACTAACTGGGGCCCAATAGATACGCGATCCTTGATCCTATCCAACCTCAAGGGTGTCCTACAGGGTCTCCCATAAAAAGCCTCATATGGCGGCATACCTATGGAAGAATGATGCCCATTATTATAGGCAAACTTGACAAGATGAAGGTATTCCTCCCATTTGACCTAATGGTCCATCACATACATACATAGCATGTCCTCCAAAACCTGATTCACTTGCTCAATCTGAGGATAATACGTTGTACTAAAATTGAGCCTAGTGCCCAAAGCCGACTACAACTCTCTCCAAAACGAAGAAGTGAACAAAGAGTCTCTGTCAGATATGATCTTACGGGGAACACCATGAAGTCTAATAATGTCCTGCAAGAACACCTGAGCTATGTCTCATGTTGAAATGTAGTACGCACGGGTGAGAAATGGGCAACCTTGGTCAATGTGTCGACTATCACCAAAATGGCATCATGGCGACAAGATGACATAGGAAGACCAACAATAAAATCCATAGATATAGTGTCCCATTTCCACACTGCAATCTCATGTGGTTGGAGAAGCCCGCCAGGATGACGGTGCTCCACCTTCACCCTCTGGCACTCGAGGCATCTCGCAACTATGCTAGCAATCTACACTCTCATGCCTGGCCAATGATACAACTTCCTCAAATTTGCATGTAACTTCTTAACACCAGGGTGCACTACATAAGGTGCTTTGTGAGCCTCAAGTACAATGAGCTCACACAAACTCCCAATGGAAGGTACATACATATGTCCCCTATGCCCCAAAAGTCCATCGGACTCCAAAGAATACTCTACAAACTTCCCTTCCAAGGGTCTCTGAGAATGTACCAACTGACTTACTTCTGCATAAAGCTCATCAGCTGGTAATTGTTGCAAGATCCGCTCTCTCAAGTTGGTGCAAGTAGTCACAGATGAAAGTTCATGGCGCCTTCTGCAAAAGGCATCTGCAACCACATTCTCCTTTCCCTTGATGTAATGAACATCAAAATCATACTCACACAGGAACTCCATCCACCTTCTTTGCCTAGCATTAAGGTTCGGATGAGAAAATATGTACTGCAAGATCTGGTGATCAGAATGAAGCTCGAATCTATGACCCAGAAGGAAATGTCGCCATCTCACCAAGGCATGAACCACTACCACTAGTTCTAGGTCATGAGTAGGATAATTGAGATCATGAGTCTTCAACTTCCTAGACTCAAAGGAAATAGGTAGTCCTTCCTGCATAAGGACTGCTCCTAACCCATCTAAAGATGCATCAGTGCACACCACAAAATCTGTAATAGGATCTGGTACTGCAAGAATCAGTGTACTCATGAGGGCTCTCTTGAGCTCTTCAAAAGCTCTACCACACTTCTCCGTCCACTCGTACTTCTTCCCCTTCCTCTAAAGAGAAGTGATGGGGTGTGCCAATCAAGAGAATCTTGAAATGAAGCGTCAGTAATAACCTGCTAGCCCCATAAAGCTCCTCACTTCGGTAACACTGGTGAGTGCTGGCCAATCCATGATAGCCCTGATCTTTGATGGGTCTATTGAGACACCATCACCTGATATGACATAACCCAAATAATGTATCTCGGGTCTGAAGAATGCACACTTCGACAAGCTGCCAAACAACTGATTCTCTCTCAGCCTCTGCAATACCTGTCTCAGGTTCTCTTCATGCTCTCTCTCATCATGAGAATAATTCAGAATGTCATCAAGAAACACAATCACAAAATTATCCAAAAAGGTATGAAATACTCCATTCATGAGGCTCATGAATACAGCTGGAGCATTTGTAAGGCCGAAAGGTACCACGGTGAACTCGTAGTGGCCATACCTAGTACGAATAGTTGTCTTGGGGATATCACTATCCACAATCCTCAACTGATGGTAACCCGACTTAAGGTCAATCTTTGAAAATACTCGGGCACCTTGCAATTGATCAAAGAGGTCATCTATTCTAGGAAGAGGGTATCGGTTCTTGATGGTCACCTTGTTCAATTGCCGATAATCGATACACAAGCTAAGTGATCCATCTTTCTTCTTGACAAAAATCACCAGTGCACCCCAAGGTGACACACTAGGTTGAATATGCCCCTTCTCCAAGAGTTCCTCCAATTGAGCCTTTAGCTCACTAAGCTCATGCATAGTCATCCTATATGGTGCTCTCGAAACTGGCTCACTCCTGGTACTAGGTCTATGTGAAAATCCACTGCTTGCGGTGGAGGCATACCAGGAAGCTCTGAAGGAAACACATCTGCAAACACCTGAAGGATTGGAAAATCATCAAGGGATGGCTCCTTTTCTGAATCTTCCTCTCGGTCACTGATAGTGATACCAAACAACTAACAACCCTTTCGCATGCACCGTCTAAGTTGCATAGTGGAAATCATACGAAGGGACACGTGCCTCTTCACTCCGAAGATCTCCCTAGAGATACCATTGTCATCCACACATTCCACCCTCTTCTGTCAACAATCCACCTTGGCGCTGTGGGCACAAAGCCAATCCATGCCAAGGACAACATCATAAGAACCTAGAGGGGTAATGCGTAGGTCAGTCTTAGTGGACATGTCTCCCATCTGCATCTGACAACTCCGCACCATGGAACTAACTGACACTCTAGCTCCTGAGGCTAACTCTACCTCCCAACTAACATCCTGTCTAACTGCCACTAGCCCGCAACGCTCCACCACAAATAGAGATATAAAAGAGTCAGTAGCCCCGGAATCAAATAAAATGGCAACCATATGGCCCTGAATAATACCTGTAGCCTCGATAACTGTGGCTTGATGCTCAGCCTGGCGGTTGTCAACTGCTGCAAAAACTCTATGGGATTTACCCATGTCACCAACTGTCGACTCTGAAAAAACCCTGCTCTGACCACTGTATGCCTGTCCCTACGGACACTCCCTACTATATGACCCATGCCACCACAAGTGTAGCATGGTCCGCGAGAATAAGATCGTGCACCCTGTGACCCAGACTGCTGTGGGCCTCTTGATCTGCTAGATCCGTTGAATCCTCCCCTAGAAGACTGCTGAGTCTTCACTGACTGAGACTGTGGGGCCTGTACTTTCTGATCCTGCCTAGGACCCTGTGACTGCCACTGCTTGGGCTTAGAGCCCTGATAACCTTGAGAAGGTTTCTGCTGCTGTTGCTGCTGGGGTTTTGGCTACTGAGACTGTTGGCCCCTAGAGGACCCTGCTGTATAATTCTGATTCCATTTCCAAGGGGGTCTCTGTTGAGAAGAGTTTCAGTTCTTAGACCGATCTCGTGACTCCTGCCTACCTCGAGTATCCTCAGCAACTAGTGCTATCTCCACTACATGTCTGAAGGTGGTAGGGAAGGCCATCCTAACTGGGCCCTGAAGAGAGAAATTCAGACCCATGATAAAGTGATGCACCCGTAGTTTCTCGTACTTCATGTATTCCACATAGGGAAGGAGCTCGAGAAACCTACTCTCATACTGAGCCACTGTAAGGCCTCTCTGATAAAGAGAATGGAACTCCTCTATCTGTTTCTGCCAGAAATGCTCTGACAAGTACCTCTCGTGAAATCTTTCTAGGAAAGATTCCCATGTGAGGGTGTCCATCCTCACTCCACCAATAATCTCCTCCTGATTCCACCAGTTGGAGGCATCCCCTCTCAACTGATGAACTGCTAGGCGTGCTTTTAGATTACTCCCATAAAGGCGTAACCCAAAGCATCACTGTAAGCTCTACAACCATGCCTTTGCTACTGAACCCTCAGTGGTACCGGTGAACAATGGTGGTCTGAGTCGAATCAATTCTCTGATGTCATCCCCTACATGACTAGGAGGTCTATCAAAAGGGGGTCCTCTCTGGTGTATGGACTCTTCCTCGTGTTCACCCTGACCCTCTATCTATCTCGGTGGGGGACTCCTAGTCCTCTCTTTGACTCTGGGCCCGCCTCCTCCGAGTCCCTCTGCTTCCACTACTGGAATCCTCTGAATTGGCTGAATTACAAGTACCACTCTCTGCTGAACTACTCCGATCAAAGTCTGAAGTGCATCTATAATGTCCTGGTTTGGGTTCGGTGGTGGTGGAGGTGGAGGTGGAGGTGGAGGTGTAGGTGGTGGTGGAGGTGGTGGTGGTCCATCCTCTTGTCTCGCTCTACCACCCCTAGTCTTACGACCTCTACCTCGCCGGTTACGAGTAACAGGCGGCATCTACACAAATAAAAGTTTGAGTTAAATTTAAGAAGCACCATGGTTTAAGGTTCCTAGTGTTGAAAACCTATCTCTGATACTAAAATGTCATGCCCAAACTAAGAGGGCAAAAAACACACAACTTTTTTTTTTTTTATAAATAATATTAAACATGCTCTACGTTTGATATGACTAAGATAGAAGTTTTAGTACAGGTTCCCTACATTGCATCCTAAGATTTTAAACAAGAGGATGATAACATCTTTAAAATTTTGCAACTTTCGTTATTAGATTAATAGTGATAAATTTATGATGTTGCATTAATTTATAATGATATGCAATCAAAATTACTTAAATAACAATGTACCTGAATTCGGAATTAAAATTACTTGCAATATCGAATCAATCAAACCTACATTAAAACTTATTTTAATAGCCAATTAATCGATAAATTTAATCTACTTAATGGTTACAACAATTAGAGTACATTTGAATCAAAACTAACTAAATTGGTATTTACAAAATCAAGCATAACTAAATAACTAAAATTATTAACAATTACGACAAATGTTCTGAATCAAAACATGACATAACCTTAAACTTTATTAAATCAACTAACTATACTTTAATCAATTTAAAGTTTCTTCTTAAACATAAAATACTAACTTAATTTAAATTTTTAACTATATTACATTTAATATTAAACTAACTTTAAACCAAATACTTTAAAATGATACAACTATTCTAACATGACCTTTTACTAATTTTATTAACAATTTAAACAAACAAAAATAAATAACATATACCTAAACTAACATACTAATTCAATACTATATCTAAAACTCAATAAATTAATAAAATCTAACTATAAAGAATATACATTAACCACTAACTTATTTAAACATTTAACTAAAACCCAAAGTAAATAATAAACTAACATATTTTAACATTAAACTTAACACTTAAAACAATTTAAATCTATTTAAACACTAAAACTAACCTCAAGTTAATCTACCCTATCATAAACTCCCTACACCCCCCCCCCCCCCCCCCCCCCACCTACAACCCTACACATCCTACTGCCTAGGCCTAGTCCCCCCCCTCTCCCCTGAGCACGCGCTGCCCGAGGTCTGCACTTGGTAGGTCGAGCCTCCCTATATCCCACGTGGGTGGCAGCGGCATAGTCCAGAGGGGACGCGTGAGGTGGCGTCCAACGCAGGGACAGCGACTAGGACCCAATGTGTCGACAATGACCAGGACCCAAGCCGACGCATTGATGAACCTCCCAAGGTGGTTGAGCATCCAGCACAAATAGGGGAAGAGGATGGGACGTACGCTGACAGGGGGAAATTTTTCAAAAACAAAGTGCATAAGCCTTAACAAAGTCTCAAACCCATGATGCGCAAAACAAGAAAAAGGGATTTTGGGGATGGGAGGTGGAGACAGGTGACGTCACCCTCCCATCCAGTCTTCTTTGAAATGCTATATATATTTGTTACAAACTATTTTTTTTAATAGGGCTTCCAAATTTGACGCCCAAGGAAGGTGGTTAGAGAATTTAAGAGGTAAAGTTTTATAGGTGAAAATAAGATCTTTATTATATTAGTTTAAAACTATATTTACACCATTTCTAACTATCATTATTATTCTAATTTAATTTTACAAGCTTTAACATATGTTTCAAAAGAGGATATTTAAAAGAATATTATCTGTTCCAAAACAAGAATTATTACATTCTCTCATACAAACTCCAGCATCCTGTAGGTGGATTATTTTACTCAAATTAAATCTATTAACTCCCTTTAATTTGGAAATCTCCCCTGATCACTGAACTTCACATTTGATCCTAACCGTTGATTGAAATCAATCTCAACCGTTGATGAATTCCAGGAAAGCCTATTTAAGAGACCCTCATCTCTTCATTTTGAAAGGTTGAATGAGAATTTGCATCGAATTGTTGCTAGAATTCATACTCACATTTGCTCATATTCACATATGCAAAGATCAAGTTTGACCAACAGTTGACCAGATTTAACCACAGTTAACTTGAGTTGACTAGTTTCGAAAAGAATTTTTAAATAATTCAATGAAATTTATTAATTAAATGGAGTGCTTACTTCCAATTAATTAAACAAAGTTATTTAATTAAATGAGAAGCCATTCGTAATTAATTAAATGAAGTTATTTAATTAAATAAGAAAAGTGTCTCTAATTAATTAAAGATTATTTAATTAAATAGAAAAGGTAATTATGAGAGCACATCTCATTTTATTAAATTAAATAACTCAACAAAATCTCTCTTCAGTTCAAAAAGGGAAATTTCCAGTTCACTATTGATCAAAAATGAGTTAAATCAGTTAACTCCTTTTTCTACTCAAATTGAATCAGTTAACTCCTTATTTTACTAAAATTAAATTTATTAATTCCCTTTAATTTCAAAATCTCCTTTTATGATTGAACTTCACCTTTAATCCTGACCGTTGATTGAAATCGATCTCAACCGTTGATGAATTCCAAGAAAGTCTATTTAAGAGACCCTCATCTCTTCATTTTGAAAGGTTGAATGACAATTTGCATTGAATTGTTGCTGGAATTCATACTCACATTTGCTCATATTCACATACGCAAAGATCAAGTTTGACCAAAAGTTGACCAGATTTAACCACGGTTGACTTGAGTTGACTAATTTTGAATTTTTTTTTGCAATAATTAAACAAAATTATTTAATTAAATAGAGTACTTACTTCTAATTAATTAAACAAATTTATTTAATTAAATGAGAAGCCATTTCTAATTAATTAAATGAAGTTATTTAATTAAATAAGAAAAGTGTCTCTAATTAATTAAAGATTATTTAATTAAACAGAAAAAACAATTATGAGACCATATCTCATTTTATTAAATTAAATATCTCAACAAAATCTCTCTTCAGTTCAAAAAGGGAAATTTCCAATTCACTATTGATAAAAAATAAGTTAAATCAGTTGACTCCTTTTTCTACTCAAATTGAATCAGTTAACTCCTTATTTTACTCATATTAAATCTGTTAACTCTCTTTAATTTAGAAATCTTCGTTTATGACTGAACTTCACCTTTAATCCTGACCGTTGATTGAAATCAATCTCAACCGTTGATGAATTCCAAGAAAGTCTATTTAAGAGACCCTCATCTTTTAATTTTGAAAGGTTGAATGAGAATTTGCATCGAATTGTTGCTGGAATTGATACTCACATTAGCTCATATTCACATACGCAAAGATGAAGTTTGACCAAAAGTTGACCAGATTTAACCATGGTTGACTTGAGGTGACTAGTTTTGAAAAGAATTTTGAAATAATTAAACGAAATTATTTAATTAAATGGAGTACTTACTTCTAATTAATTAAACAAAGTTATTTAATTAAATAAGAAGCCATTACTAATTAATTAAATGAAGTTATTTAATTAAATAAGAAAAGTGTCTCTAATTAATTAAAGATTATTTAATTAAATAGAAAAAGTAATTATGAGAGCATATCTCATTTTATTAAATTAAATATCTCAACAAAATCTCTTTTCACTTCAAAAATGGAAATTTCTAGTTCAATATTGATGAAAAATGAGTTAAATCGGTTAACTCCTTTTTCTACTCAAATTAAATCAGTTAACTCCTTATTTTACTCAAATTAAATCTATTAACTCCCTTTAATTTGAAAATCTCCCTTTATGACTGAACTTCACCTTTAATCTTGACCGTTGATTAAAATCGATCTCAACCGTTGATGAATTCCAGGAAAGTCTATTTAAGAGACTCTCATCTCTTCATTTTGAAAAGTTGAATGAGAATTTGCATCGAATTGTTGCTGGAATTCATACTCACATTTGCCCATATTCACATACGCAAAGATCAAGTTTGACCAAAAGTTTACCAGATTTAAACACGGTTTACTTGAGTTGACTAGTTTCAAAAAGAATTTTGAAACAATTAAACAAAATTATTTAATTAAATAGAGTACTTACTTCTAATTAATTAAAAAAAGTTATTTAATTAAATGAGAAGCCATTCCTAATTAATTCAATGAAGTTATTTAATTAAATAAGAAAAGTGTCTCTAATTAATTAAAGATTATTTAATTAAATAGAAAAAGTAATTATGAGAGCATATCTCATTTTATTAAATTAAATATCTAAACAAAATCTCTCTTTAGTTCAAAAAGGGATATTTTCAGTTCACTATTGATCAAAAATGAGTTAAATGAGTTAACTCATTTTTCTACTCAAATTGATTCAGTTAACTTCTTATTTTAATCAAATAAAATCTTTTAACTCCCTTTAATTTAGAAATCTCCCTTTATGACTGAACTTCACCTTTAATCCTGATCGTTGATTGAAATCGATCTCAACCGTTGATTAAATCCAGGAAAGTCTATTTAAGAGATCCTCATCTTTTCATTTTGAAAGGTTGAATGAGAATTTGAATCGAATTGTTGTTGGAATTGATACTCACATTTGCTCATATTCACATACGTAAAGATCAAGTTTGTCCAAAAGTTGACCACATTTAACCACGGTTGACTTGAGTTGACTAGTTTCGAATTTTTTTTTGAAATAATTGAACAAAATTATTTAATTAAATGGATTACTTACTTCTAATTAATTAAACAAATTTATTTAATTAAATAAGAAGCCATTCTTAATTAATTAAATGAAGTTATTTAATTAAACAAGAAAAGTGTCTCTAATTAATTAAAGATTATTTAATTAAATAGAAAAAGTAATTATGAGAGCATATCTCATTTTATTAAATTAAATATCTCAACAAAATCTCTCTTCAGTTCAAAAAGGGAAATTTCCATTTCACTATTGATAAAAAATGAGTGAAATGAGTTAACTCCTTTTTCTACTCAAATTGAATCAGTTAACTCCTTATTTTACTCAAATTAAATTTGTTAACTCCCTTTAATTTGAAAATCTCTCTTTATGACTGAACTTCACCTTTAATCTTGACCGTTGATTGAAATCGATCTCAACCATTGATGAATTCGAGAAAAGTCTATTTAAGAGACCCTCATCTCTTCATTTTGAAAGGTTGAATGAGAATTTGCATCGAATTGTTATTGAAATTCATTCTCAAATTTGCTCATATTCACGTACGCAAAGATCAAGTTTGACCAAAAGTTGATCAGATTTAACCACGATTTACTTGAGTTGACTAGTTTCGAAAAGAGTTTTGAAATAATTAAACGAAATTATTTAATTAAATGGAGTACTTACTTCTAATTAATTAAAAAAAGTTATTTAATTAAATGAGAAAAGTGTCTCTAATTAATTAAAGATTATTTAATTAAATAGAAAATGTAATTATGAGAGCATATCTCATTTTATTAAATTAAATATCTCAACAAAATCACTCTTCAGTTCAAAAAGGGAAATTTCCAGTTCACTATTCATAAAAAATGAGTTAAATCAGTTAACTCCTTTATCTACTCAAATTGAATAAGTTAACTCCTTATTTTACTCAAGTTAAATCTATTAAATCCCTTTAATTTAGAAATCTCCCTTTATGACTAAACTTCACCTTTAATCCTAACCGTTGATTGAAATCGATCTCAACCGTTGATGAATTCCAAGAAATTCTATTTAAGAGACCCTCATTTCTTCATTTTGAAAGGTTGAATGAGAATTTGCATCGAATTTTTGCTAGAATTCATACTCACATTTGCTCATATTCACATACACAAAGATAGAGTTTGACCAAAAGTTAACCAAATTTAACCACGGTTGACTTGAGCTGACTAGTTTTTAAAAGAATTTTGAAATAATTAAACAAAATTATTTAATTAAATGGAGTACTTACTTCAAATTAATTAAAAAAAGTTATTTAATTAAATGAGAAGCCATTCCTAATTAATTAAATGAAGTTATTTAATTAAATAAGAAAAGTGTCTCTAATTAATTAAAGATTACTTAATTAAATAGAAAAGGTAATTATGAGAGCATATCTCATTTTATTAAATTAAATATCTCAGCAAAATCTCTTTTCAGTTCAAAAAGAGAAATTTTCAGTTCACTATTGATAAAAGAATGGGTTAAATCAGTTAACTTCTTTTTCTACTCAAATTGAATCAGTTAACTCCTTATTTTACTCAAATTAAATCTATTAACTCCTTTTAATTTGGAAATCTCCATTTATGAATGAACTTCACCTTTAATCTTGACCGTTGATTGAAATCGATCTCAACCGTTGATGAATTCCAGGAAAGTCTATTTAAGAGACTCACATCTCTTCATTTTGAAAGGTTGAATGAAAATTTGCATTGAATTGTTGCTAGAATTCATACTCACATTTGCTCATATTCACATACACAAAGATCAAGTTTGACCAAAAGTTGACCAAATTTAACCACGGTTGACTTGAGTTGACTAGTTTCGAAAAGTATTTTTAAATAGTTAAACAAAATTATTTAATGAAATGGAGTACTTACTTCTAATTAACTAAACAAAGTTATTTAATTAAATGAGAAGCCATTCTTAATTAATTAAATGGAGTTATTTAATTAAATAAGAAAAGTGTCTCTATTTAATTAAAGATTATTTAATTAAATAGAAAATGTAATTATGAGAGCATATCTCTTTTTATTAAATTAAATATCTCAACAAAATCTCTCTTCAGTTCAAAAAGGGAAATTTTCAGTTCACTATTGATCAAAAATGAGTTAAATCAGTTAACTCCTTTTTTTACTCAAATTGAATCAGTTGACTCCTTATTTTACTCAAATTAAATCTGTTAACTTCCTTTAATTTGGAAATCTCCCTTTATGATTAAACTTCACCTTTAATCCTGACCATTGATTAAAATTGATCTCAACCGTTGATGAATTCCAATAAAATTTATTTAAGAGACCCTCATCTCTTCATTTTGAAAGGTTGAATGAGAATTTGTAATGCCCCGCCAACGGATCCAAAGAATTAACCTAGAATTTCACTAAATTTGGTAACATTTTTTTTTTTTATAAAAATATCATGAAAGTAAATACCACATATAACTTGTACTTAATAACGGAAGCAATAGCAATGTCCATCTGAAGCTAAACATAACATACATAATCGATTACATTCTTTAAAGATCCCTTAACGTTGAATTACATACATGAATCCATCTAGTACAACATCCACATGAAATAATAATGATAAGTCCAATGTTTAAATATTACATTTCAAATGCTCATTCATCCTCTGTACATGTCACAGGGTATGAAAAGCTCAAAGAATATACATATGTAGAATAAGGTACATCATCCTATTCTAATCCATGATACCTCAAGTAAAGATAATCACATGATACACATGATACTTCATTATAGAAGATATATACATCCATCATAAAGATCAAACCAAATAAACTAAGTGCACGGTTCCTCCCAACCATTAATAGCATCATTAGACCATCGTGGGCCCTAGCCATCCCTCCATGCGTGACATTCCAAAATCACTGAAGATATAATCGATAATAACATAGTAGGAATGTCACTCCTAACATATACTATATCATATGTAGAAAGTAATCCAACATGCAAATAATAGCATAAGATAACATCATCTAACAAATGCAAATCATCAATGAAAGGATACATATACACCATCACGAAGGTCGCATCAACCACGATGTCTCAATGAATCTCAAATGATAAGAGTGGAAAATACACTACCACCCGATCGCGTGGTACCTAAGTGGTCCACTCCCACCATGCTGAGGAGATAATCTCAAGACCCAAACAAGCTATCCATAACACATAGCACAAATCTCTATAGTCCAGGAATCCTAAAAGTATACTAACTCAAAGGTTCCAAACACGATACTGACATCTACTTTCCAGAGGCACATAATGACATGTAGGAACCTACTATGCAAGCGAGAAAGTGTCATCGCACTTATCTCGTACAAGTTACCCTGGCAGTTAGCTAAACTCCACGGGTCCATACAGATCTCATGCAGCCACTAGTATCCTCTTATACTGACAAGGCATACTATGGAATGCAAGGTCGCAACCATGCATTCTCACTACTCCCATCCTAGCCTATACAAGCACTCAAGGCATGGGCGAGAACCAAAACTCTTATCTTTTTAGGTTCATTCAGTTAGTATTAGGTGTGAATGTTATCACTTATTAATCCAACTTATAATGTGTTACCCTGGCAGCCTTTTAGGGCCCCGACTCCCATTGCAAGCCACTTCTCGTCACTACATGCAGATATCCTACCCTAATGCTCATGGAATCATAAATCTCAAAATCACAAAAGATAATCCATAATTAAAATCATCAAATATGCATAAAAGCATCAAATCACCATGAGCAAATATACATAGAAAATCATGATCATGACAGCTCTCTATTGGCAACTGAAGCATCGCTGATAATCAAAAGTATCCAATGGTTCTTAATAACCCAAATATATCTCAATCATACTGATCGAAGACTCCAAAAATGGTTGAGTCAAACATTTCACAACATGACATCATCAAGAATAAATCCACATTTCAGTCCCATCATGGCGACTAGAAAATAACCAAGGATAACTGATCAATGACCAAAAATAATGGTTAAGTCAAGTGTCTCATCTATAACAATCAGTATTACAACCAATATATAGAGCATTCCATCGCATAACCATGGTTGGGTTATAAAGATCAAAATTAAAACATCATCATGACATCACAATCACATAACTCCCAAGCCTCTAGTAGACATCCTATAACTGGTCAACACTAGTCAACCCAAAACCCAAAACAATAGCACAAAGAATACATAATGTAAACACATGTTTTGGTTTTGCTAAGTTATCAAATTTGAATTTAAAAATCTCAGTTTACATTTTCCTATATTAATATCAAGTGGAGAAATTCCACGTTTTACCTAACCCATGTATTTGTTGATAGATAAAAGTTTCACCATTAGACTCAATTTTCTAAATGATAATATCTTGTTTATATAAAAACATCATTTTGAAAATTGACATTCCCAATGAATCCAAACTTTGATTATATATTCTAATAATTAATCTTAATTAAAACTAAGTTTAATTAATATCTCTTCATAATTGACAAGTCTAACATTAATACATTAAATCATTAAAAGAATGATCCATTATTTCAAATCTTCCTAATAATCATTTATAATTGATTATATATATATATATATATATATACTTACATACATATACATATATATATATATAAGTATATATATATATATATATATATACATATACACACACATAAATAAATAAATATATATGTAATAACTTTTAATAATGCAATGTTGAAAGATCAAAATTATTATAACTTATGAAATTACATTTAACAATCTGTGTTTTTAAATAAAGAAAACGTTATAAAATAAAATGCCAACCGAGTGATTAGTACCACCTGCGGATCGCAAAGCGTACCCACGTGTTGAAATGGACGCTTTTTTATTTTTATTTTTTAAATACTTGCTTACAGTGCCATGGCAGCCGTAGTACATGGCCGGGCAACCCTTGTCTGACGTCATAGGCCTGCGAGTGCAGACAAGGTGCCGTTGTTTATTAAATGTGCGGAGGGGGGGTAGGGAATTAAAAACCCGCCCTTACAAAATTTATTATTATAATTGCGTTTTAATAAAACACATTCCCTCTAACGTGAATTGAGATGCGATATCTGCTCGCTGCGAAATGTATATGTCGTTCGACTTATACATATGTATATACACATATGTAATTATATATATAAATATATATGTATATATATATAAATATATGTAAATATATGTATATATACACAATATATAAATTCCATTTCTCAGATTTTTTCTATAATCCTTTGATCTCAAATTTTATCCATTAAATCATCTAGTGGTTTTGGCTACAAATTTAAACCCTAGCCCCGTGTTCATTCCAGATCTAAGCATATAGAATTCTCAAATAAAATTAGCTACCATATTGAGAATTGCATAAGAATTTCCTCAAAAGACATATGGAAGACACAAAGAAGACAAGGAATGCATGATGCGAAAGTAGCATAAGTAAAATCACAAGAATCTACCCGGATTCTGATGTTAAATCGCTCTTCTTCAAAAAATCCGCAGAGCAAGCTCCTCCCTTCTTTCGAGTTCTCGAGTCCTCCAATGCTCTAATTGCACTCCAAAACACTCTCCCTCTAAGCTTCTATGAATGCTTGAATATGAAGAGCTCTCAAGAAACCTTTGTAATGCTTCTTGAAACCACTGAAAGGTGTCACCAACTAAGCATGGGTATTTTCCCACCTTTTTGGTGAGTCATAGAGTTGTAGACACCTTGTGCTTAATTGATGCACTAACCCCTGTATTGTTGACACATGTTAATTCTCATGCAAGCTTATAACTCCAATTTACTTTTAAATAGTTTCTATTTAAATATTTATAACTCCCATTTTAATTTTTATAACTTTTATTATTATTATTTATTTATTATTTTATAATTATTATTAATTTTAATTGCTAATTTTCTTTATTTAATTCTTTTCCTCAATAATTCACATTTAATTAATCAAAATCAAAATATCAAAGATCATGATATTTTATTAATTTTCTCAAATAAATACTTTATTAATTAAATCTATTTATTAAAACTTAATTAATGGAAAATTCACCATAGACCTCCAAGATAAAATATGAAAACTCATCATAGAACAAATCATACAAAATAAATCTAAAGGGTTAAAAATCACGAAATATGTCATCCAACACATTCGGTGGGTATTCAACTTTGATACTTGTCCTAACTCACTAGGACAAATGGTTTTTAGGTTTGAGATTTGGACTTGAGAATTTATCTCCTTTCTCTTATCATTGAGATAGTATAATAGGGTACGCTCATCTTGGCAATTCAAGGAAGTCGATACCCTGTACCTGCAACCTACAAAAAAACTATGCATGTACATGCAATATATAATGCTAAGCTAAACAGACAATGGTAGGAAGTGGTGCATCGTGTAGATCCCAACTAAGTAGGTGACTACGACTCCCTTCCTTAACCACATCAGAAATGCCATACAATAAGAAAACATGCACACCATACACATGCAAGTATGGGGTAAGTAACCATAATAAAACACATGAGATAATAAACCATCTAACTAATCATCATTAATAACTGAAAACAATGTAATGATCATCATACATACATGAAATGTAAAGTCTAAATGATCTCATCATATATCAACTGAATCCATATCATAAAATCTAATGGTGTCAAAAAAACACCACTAAACCATCAACATAAAACTAGTCTACATAGTCTGATAACAATAAGTCTAGAAAAGATGTGAACGAGGGTAGGCACTATAGAATTTGCATCGAATTGTTGTTGGAATTCATACTCACATTTGCTCATATTCACATACGCAAAGATCAAGTTTAACCAAAAGTTGATCGGATTTATCCACGGTTGACTTCAGTTGACTAGTTTTGAAAAGAATTTTAAAATAATTAAACAAAATTATTTAATTACATGGAGTACTTACTTCTAATTAATTAAATAAAGTTATTTAATTAAATGAGAAGCCATTCCTAATTGACTAAATGAAGTTATTTAATTAAATAAGAAAAGTGTCTCTAATTAATTAAATATTATTTAATTAAATAGCAAAAGTAATTATGAGAGCATATCTTATTTTATTAAATTAAATATTTCAACAAAATCTCTCTTCAGTTCAAAATGGAAAATTTCCAGTTCACTATTGATAAAAAATGAGTTAAATCAATTAACTCTTTTTTCTACTCAAATTGAATCAGTTAACTCCTTATTTTACTTAAATTAAATCTGTTCACTCCCTTTAATTTGAAAATCTCCCTTTATGATTGAACTTCACCTTTAATCCTAACCGTTGATTGAAATCGATCTCAACCATTGATGACTTCTAGGAAAGTCTATTTAAGAGACCCTCATCTCTTCATTTTGAAAGGTTGAATGAGAATTTGCATCGAATTGTTGCTAGAATTCATACTCACATTTTCTCATATTCACATACGCAAAGATAAAGTTTGACCAAAAGTTGACCAGATTTAACCACGGTTGACTTGAGCTGACTAGTTTCGAAAAGAATTTTAAAATAATTAAATGAAATTATTTAATTAAACAGAGTACTTACTTCTAATTAATTAAACAAAGTTATTTAATTAAATGAGAAGCCATTCCTAATTAATTAAATGAAGTTATTTAATTAAATAAGAAAATTGTCTCTAATTAATTAAAGATTATTTAATTAAATAAAAAAAGTAATTATGAGAGCATATCTCATTTTATTAAATTAAATATCTCAACAAAATCTTTCTTCAGTTCAAAAAGGGAAATTTTTAGTTCACTATTGATAAAAAATGAGTTAAATCAGTTAACTCCCTTTTTTACTCAAATTGAATGAATTACCTCCTTATTTTACTCAAATTAAATCTGTTAACTCCCTTTAATTTGGAAATTTTCCTTTATGACTGAACTTCACCTTTAATCCTGACCGTTGATTGAAATCGATCTCAACTGTTGATGAATTCTAGTTAAGTCTATATAAGTGACTCTCATCTCTTCATTTTGAAAGGTTGAATGAAAATTAGCATCAAATTGTTGTTGAAATTCATACTCACATTTGCTCATATTCACATACGCAAAGATCAAGTTTGACCAAAAGTTCATCGGATTTAACCACGGTTGACTTGAGTTCACTAGTTTCGAAAAGAATTTTGAAATAATCAAACGAAATTATTTAATTACATGAAGTACTTAATTTTAATTAATTAAACAAAGTTATTTAATTAAATGAGAAGCCATTCCTAATTAATTAAATGAAGTTATTTAATTAAATAAGAAAAGTGTCTCTAATTAATTAAAGATTATTTAATTAAATAGAAAAAGTAATTATGAGAGCATATCTCATTTTAATAAATTAAATATCTCAACAAAATCTATCTTCAGCTCAAAAAGGGAAATTTTCAATTCATTATTGATTAAAAATGAGTTAAATCAGTTAACTTCTTTTTCTACTCAAATTGAATAAGTTAACTCCTTATTTTACTCAAATGAAATCTGTTAACTCCCTTTAATTTGAAAATCTCCCTTTATGACTAAACTTCACTTTTAATCCTAACCGTTGATTGAAATCGATCTCAACCATTGATGAATTCTAGGAAAGTCTATTTAAGATACCCTCATCTCTTCATTTTGAAAGGTTGAATGAGAATTTGCATCGAATTGTTCTTAGAATTCATACTCACATTTGCTCATATTCATATACGGAAAGATCAAATTTGACCAAAAGTTGACAAAATTTAACCAAGGTTGACTTGAGTTGACTAGTTTCGAAAAGAATTTTGAAATAATTAAACGAAATTATTTAATTAGATGGAGTGGTTACTTCTAATTAATTAAACAAAGTTATTTAATTAAATGACAAGCCATTCCTAATTAATTAAATGAAGTTATTTAATTAAATAAGAAAATGTCTCTAATTAAATAAAGATTACTTAATTAAATAGAAAAGGTAATTATGAGAGCATATCTCATTTTATTAAAGTAAATATCTCAAAAAAATATCTCTTCTGTTCAAAAAGGGAAATTTTCAGTTCACTTTTGATAAAAAATGAGTTAAATGAGCTAACTCCTTTTTCTACTCAAATTAAATCAGTTAACTCCTTATTTTACTCACATTAAATATGTTAACTCTCTTTAATTTGGAAATCTCCCTTTATGACTGAACTTCACCTTTAATCCTGACCGTTGATTGAAATTGATCTCAACCGTTGATAAATTATAGGAAAGTCTATTTAAGAGACCCTCATCTCTTCATTTTGAAAGGTTGAATGATAATTTGCATCGAATTGTTTCTAGAATTCATACTCACATTTGCTCATATTCACATACGATAAGATCAAGTTTGATCAAAAGTTGACCAGATTTAACCACGATTGACTTGAGCTGACTAGTTTCGAAAAGAATTTTGAAATAATTAAACGAAATTATTTAATTAAATGGAGTACTTACTTCTAATTAATTAAACAAAGTTATTTAATTAAATGAGAACCCATTCCTAATTAATTAAATGAAGTTATTTAATTAAATAAGAAAATTATCTCCAATTAATTAAAGATTATTTAATTAAATAAAAAAAGTAATTATGAGAGCATATCTCATTTGATTAAATTAGATATCTCAACAAAATCTCTCTTCAGTTCAAAAAGGGAAATTTTCAGTTCACTATTGATCAAAAATGAGTTAAATCAGTTAACTCCTTTTTTTACTCAAATCGAATCAGTTAACTCCTTATTTTACTCAAATTAAATCTGTTAACTCCCTTCAATTTGGAAATTTCCCTTTATGACTGAACTTCACCTTTAATCCTAACCGTTGATTGAAATCGATCTCAACCGTTGATGAATTCCAGGAAAGTTTGTTTAAGAGACCCTCATCTCTTCATTTTGAAAGGTTGAATGAGAATTTGCATTGAATTGTTGCTGAAATTCATACTCACATTTGCTCATATTCACATATGCAAAGATCAAGTTTGACCAAGAGTTGACTAGATTTAACCACGATTGACTTGAGCTGACTAGTTTCAAAAATAATTTTGAAATAATTAAATAAAATTATTTAATTAAATTGAGTGCTTACTTCTAATTAATTAAATAAAGTTATTTAATTAAATGAGAAGCCATTCCTAATTAATTAAAATGAAGTTATTTAATTAAATAAGAAAAGTGTCTCTAATTAATTAAAGATTATTTAATTATAAAGAAAATGTAATTATGAGAGCATATCTCATTTTATTAAATTAAATATCTCAACAAAATCTCTCTTCAGTTGAAAAAGGGAAATTTCTAGTTCACTATTAATAAAAAATGAGTTAAATTAGTGAACTCCATTTTCTACTCAAATTGAATCAGTTAACTCCTTATTTTACTCAAATTAAATCTGTTAACTCCCTTTAATTTGAAAATCTCCCTTTATGACTGAACTTCACCTTTAATCCTGACCGTTGATTGAAATTGATCTCAATCGTTGATGAATTCCAGGAAAGTCTATTTAAGAGACCCTCATCTCTTCATTTTGAAAGGTTGAATGAGAATTTGCATCAAATTTTTGCTGGAATTCATACTCACATTTGCTCATATTCACATACGCAAAAATCAAGTTTGACCAAAAGTTGACTAGATTTAACCATGGTTGACTTGAGCTGATTATTTTTGCAAAAAAAATTGAAATAATTAAATGAAATAATTTAATTAAATGGAGTACTTACTTCTAATTAATTAAACAAAGTTATTTAATTAAATGAGAAGCCATTCCTAATTAATTAAATGAAATTATCTAAATAAATAAGAAAAGTGCCTCTAATTAATTAAAGATTATTTAATTAAATAGAAAAAGTAATTATGAGAGCATATGTAATTTTATTAAATTAAATATCTCAACAAAATCTCTCTTCAGTTCAAAAAGGGAAATTTCCAATTCACTATTGATCAAAAATGAGTTAAATCAGTTAACTCCTTTTTCTACTCAAATTGAATCTGTTAACTCCTTATTTTACTCAAATTAAATCTGTTAAGTCCTTTTAATTTGAAAAACTTTTTTTATGACTGAACTTCACCTTTAATCCTGACCGTTGATTGAAATCAATCTCAACTGTTGTTGAATTCTAGGAAAGTCTATTTAAGAGACCCTCATCTCTTCATTTTGAAAAGTTGAATGAGAATTTGAATCGAATTGTTGCTGGAATTCATACTCATATTTGCTCATATTCACATACGCAAAGATCAAGTTTGACCAAAAGTTGACCAGATTTAACTACGGTTGACTTGAGTTGACTAGTTTCGAAATTTTTTTTAAAATAATTAAACAAAATTATTTAATTAAATGGAGTACTTACTTCTAATTAATTAAATAAAGTTATTTAATTAAATGAGAAGCCATTCCTAATTAATTAAACGAAGTTATTTAATTAAATAAGAAAAGTGCCTATAATTAATTAAAGATTTTTTAATTAAATAGAAAAAGTAATTATGAGAGCATATCTCATTTTATTAAATTAAATATCTCAACAAAATCTCTCTTCAGTTCAAAAAGGGAAATTTCCAGTTTACTATTGATCAAAAATGAGTTGAATCAGTTAACTCCTTTTTCTACTCAAATTGAATCAGTTAACTCCTTATTTTACTCAAATTAAATCTGTTAAATCCCTTTAATTTAGAAATCTCCCTTTATGACTAAACTTCACCTTTAATTCTAACTGTTGATTGAAATCGATCTCAACCATTGATAAATTCCAGCAAAGTCTATTTAAGAGACCCTCATCTCTTCGTTTTGAAAGGTTGAATGAGAATTTGCATCGAATTGTTGCTGGAATTCATACTCACATTTTCTCACATTCACATACGCAAAGATCAAGTTTGACCAAAAGTTGACCAGATTTAACCACGGTTGACTTGAGTTGACTAGTTTCGAAAAGAATTTTGAAATAATTAAACAAAATTATTTAATTAAATGGAGTACTTACTTCTAATTAATTAAACAAAGTTATTTAATTAAATGAGAAGCCATTTGATGTGGGAGCATTTTGACCCTTGATACATTATGATGAATTGCATAATATTGTAATATTTACGTCATTTAGATTTCATATAACTATGTTGAAAAAATGGTTAAAATGCGTAACTTTGCATTGTGATGTATTAAAAAGTAGAAAAAAAAATACATTTTCATTGTAATGTGAGTGCTTTAAAAAGCATTGAAAATGTACAAGGGTTAAAAGATTGTGTTGGGTTGGTTAAAAAGGTGGTTGGGAAGTTTTAAACCACCAAAGACACTTTAAAATCATTGTGTTGGTCGTTCCAAATAGAGAGGGGTGAATGAGAACAAAAAAAAGTTATTTTGAAGCAATTGGTTTTCAAGAATTTGTCATTTTGATTGATTTTAACTATTTTAGTGCTGGTTCCAGGTCTTGTACGGCCATGTACATCCTAGAACCCTTTTATTTTTTATATATTTGAATAGTAGGATGAATAATATTCTCTCTCTTTTTGGTTTGGAACAAATTTATTAAGTTTTGAAGAAGTTAAGCTAGTTTTGGTAAAAGTGGTCATTTGCAGATTTGAGGATGACCAACTACAGTCGGATTTATATGTTTGGTACAGGCATATTTGGATGAAAAAAAAGTTCTAGTTATATTCATTGGAAAAATATATTAATTAGATTTTATTTCCAATTTTTTTGAGTTGTTTTCATTCAGATATGTGTCAGTTATGGTCATTTTAATGAAGACTGGTTTTTAAGGATTTATTTTGAAGTTATAGGCAATGATTGGTGCTTGTAGAACAATTTATGAATTAAAAAATTTAATGGCTTATATATTCAGAAGATAGACTCATATATGGTTTATGGAAAATTAGTTTGGTTTTATTTGAAGTCTTTTTTAGAAAGTAATTAGATCTGCAAGGAAGGGTTACTGGTTTTACTTCTGATTTATGACAGAGAAAATGGGTCTACATGCAGAGAATATAACGTCTAATGGATTGAGTTATTTTGTTTCATCTTTTGATATGTTTTATAATTTCTAATTTAGAACAAATTATCCAAAGGGTTTTGCAAGAAAATGTAAGGATTGAAGGTTATGATTAATGTACTCAGGTATAGCAGTCAGACCATGTGAATGTCAAAGTATTGTAAACCAATGTTGGAAAGAGTTTTGTTTTGCCTCATGAGATGTCTAAAATTGGAATTTATTTCATGTATTTTTAAAGGATACTCATGTATCCCAACATGTGGTTTACTACATTTTTTCTATTTACATCAGAGTGGTATTAGAGCTAGCGAAACGTCTGGTGTTTTTGTGGGTAGAGATAACTGGTGGTATGTGGATCCATCATAGCTGCAAGAAGGATGCATTTTCAATTATGCATGTGAAGATCTCAAGTTGGGATCTTGGTATTATCTCCATCAGAGATACATCTAGAGTAGGATGTTGAGAGAAACCACTGAGCGAGAGTGGGAAGTGCATCACTGGACCGAGTCTACTGTTGGGTAAGATGACAATAAGGTGGTATGAAGAAGCAGCATAAAGCATGATGGCTGGCAGCCAGTATTTATTCCATTGATGGGAGTCATTTGAGAAAGATAGAGTATAAGCATGGACCTGGTGATAAAGACAAGGAAGTGAAAGATTTGATTGCAGAACTATCAACTACACATTTCCATGGGACATGGAAATCTTTTAAGCCTAGGAGTATGATGTGGGAGCATCTTGACCCTTCATACATTATGATGAATTGCATAATATTGTAATATTTAAGTCATTTAGATTTCATATAACTATGTTGAAAAAATGGTTAAAATGCATAACTTTGCATTGTGATATATTAAAAAGTAGAAAAAAAAATACATTTTCATTGTAATGGGAGTGCTTCAAAAAGCATTGAAAATGTACAAGGGTTAAAAGATTGTGTTGGGTTGGTTAAAATGGTGGTTGGGAAGTTTTAAACCACCAAAGACACTTTAAAATCATTGTATTGGTCGTTCCAAATAGAGAGGGGTGAATGAGAACAAAAAAAAGTCATTTTGAAGCAATTGGTTTTCAAGAATTTGTCATTTTGAATGGTTTTAACTATTTTAGTGCTGGTTCCAGGTCTTGTACGACCATGTAAAGCATGGAACCCTTGTATTTTATATATATTTGAAGAGTAGGATGAATAATATTCTCTCTCTTTTTGGTTTGGAACAATTTTATTAAGTTTTGAAGAAGTTAAGCTAGTTTTAGTAAAAGTGGTCATTTGCAGATTTGAGGATGCCCAGCTACAGTCGGATTTATATGATTGGTACAGGCATATTTGGATGAAAAAAAAGTTCTAGTTATATTAATTGGAAAGATATATTAATCAGATTTTATTTCTAATTGGTTTGAGTCATTTTTATTCAGATATGTGTTAGTTATGGTCATTTTAATGAAGACTGGTTTTTAAGGATTTATTTTGAAGTTACAGGCAATGATTGGTGCTTGTAGAACAGTTTATGAATTGGAAAATTTAATGGCTTATATATTCAGAAGATAGGCTCATATAGGGTTTATGAAAAATTAGTTTGGTTTCATTTGAAGTCTTTTTGAGAAATTAATTAGATGTGCAAGGAAGGGTTAATGGTTTTACTTCTGATTTATGACAAAAAAAAATGGGTCTACATGCAGAGACTATAACGTCTAATGGATAGAGTTATTTTGTCTCATATTTTTATATGTTTTAGAATTTCTAATTTAGAACAAATTATCCAAAGTGTTTTGCAAGAAAATGTAAGGATTGAAAGTTATGATTAATGTACTCGGGTATAGTAGTCAGACCATGTGAATGGCAAAGTATTGTAAACCAATGTTGGAAAGAGTTTTGTTTTGTCTCATGAGATCTCTAAAACTGGAATTTATTTCATGGATTTTTAAAGGATACTCATGTATCCCAACATGTGGTTTACTACATTGTTTCTATTTACATCACTCCCTCAATAATACGGTTATTCGAACCCCTAATAAAATGTTGTGTCAACTGAGATGAATTTTCATTAAACCCTGAAAAAGGCATGAGCTCATAAAAATTACGCTCATACTCGATCAATGAAAAAGTGTACTGTCTGAGATTATAAAATTCATCAGCCCTTTGTTTTTTCCATTCCTCTGGTAGGAATCGTTCATGGAAACTCTCTAGGAATAATTCCTATGTAACACTGCTCATATCGATTCCCAACTTCTTCTCCTCAACCGTCCACCAAGTGGCCCCAAAATTCTCTAAATTAGTGATCGCAAACCTTGCCTTAACATTGCTGTCAAACTCCTGCATGGAAAAAATCCTGTCAAGAGAGATAAGCCACTGTTCGGCCAGATAACCAAAACCTTTCCCATTAAAAGGCTTAACCTTGGATCTTGAAAGATCCTTCATCTGAGTGGACACAATGGATCTCTAATGATCCTTTCGAAGACTTCTAGATCTGGATCTATGCTCTTGTTCTATCTAATGCACTTTAGGCTATTCTTGAACAACAGGTAGGCATTCTAGAATAGTCTGCATCATCTATCTCAAGCCAACCTCTTCAGACTTAGCTTGGTCCTCTCTACGGCTCTCTTCCTGCTGCTTACTAGAGTGCTCTTCCCTGCTTTCTACATGAGTCAATCCCTCATGGGCAGACTCATGGGCACTGATAGCTCTGCCACGACCACAGCCTCTTCCATGGCCTCTAATAGAAGACCTAGTCCTAGATACCATCCTACAACAGTACAAGGTACTAAGTTCAGTTCTATTTTTAATTTTAAGTAAAAATTTCCAGTTTTGAAACTAAGTGTTGAAGTATGAAAAATATACAAGTAACAGTTCAAGTTTTGTTTCAGTTCACCTAGTTTCAAATTGAATAGATACACTTGATAGTTCAAAGTTCTAGTTGTTCCCAAAATACCCAGAGCTCCCAATGTAGAAACTCGAGCTCTGATACCAAATGTAATGCCCCGCCAAGGGATCCAAAGAAATAACCTAGAATTTCACTAAGTTTAGAAACAATTTTTTTTTTCATGATAGTAAACATCACATATAACTTATGCACAATAACGGAAGCAATAACATTGTCCATATGAAAGTAAACATAACATAAATAACAGATTACATTCTTAAAGATCCCTTACATATATGAATCCATCTAGTACATCATCCACATGAAATAATAATGATACATCCAATATACAAATGTCCTTTCTGAATTACATTCCAGAAAGCACAATCATCCACTGTACATGACACAGGGTATGATAGGCACAAAGAATATACATATGTAGAATAAGGTACATCATCCTATTCTAATCCATGATACATCAAAGTAGAGATAATCACATGATACAACATCATAGAGAACATATACATCCATCATAAAGATCAAACATAATAAACTAAGTGCACGGTTCCTCTCAATCGTTAATAGCATCATTAGACCATCGTGGATCTTAGCCATCCCTTCATGCGTAACATCCCAAATCACCGAAGAGATCATCGGTATTAATATAGTAGAAATGTCACTCCTAATGAATACAACATCATATGTAGAAGTAATCTAACATGCAAATAAAAGCATAAGATAGCATCATCTAACATATGCTAATCATCAATGAAAAAGGATACATATCCACCATCATGAAGGACACATCAACCACGATGTCTCAATGAATCTCAAAATGATAAGAGTGGAAAATACACTACCACCCAACCGCGTGGTACCAAAGTGGTCCACTCCCACCGTGCTGAGGAGATAATCTCAAGTCCCAAATAGGCTATCAAAATCACATAGCACAAATCTCCATAAGTCTAGGAATCCTAAAAGTATACTAACTCAAAGGTTCCAATCACAAAATTGACATCTAATCCCAGAGGCACACAATGACATGTAGGAACCTACTATGCAAGCGGGAAAGTGTCATCACATTTATCACGTACAAGATACCTTGGCAGTTAGCTAAACTCCACAGGTCCATACTGATTTCATGTGGCCACTAGTATCCTCTCATATTAATGAGGCATACTACGGAATGCAAGGTCACAACCATGTGTCTCACTACTCCCATCCTAGCCTATACAAGCACTCAAGGCATGGGCGAGAACAAAACACTTATCTTTTTAGGTTCATTTTGTTAGTATTAGGTGTGAATGTTATCACTTATTAATCCAACTTACAATGAGTTACCCTGGCAGCCTATTAGGGCCCCGGCCCCCATTGCAAGCCACTTCCCGTCACTACATGCAGATATCCTACCCTAATGCTCATGGACTCATAAATCTCAAAATCACAAAAATAATACATAATAAAATCATCAAATATGCATAAAAGCATCAAATCTCCATGAGCAAACATCCATAGAAAATCATGACCACAACAGCTCTCTATTGGCAACTGAAGCATCACTGATAATCAAAAGTATCCAATAGTTCTCAATAACCAAAATATATCTCAAACACACTGATCGAAGACTCCAAAAATGGTTGAGTCAAACATGTCACAATATGACATCATCAAGAATAAATCCACATTTTAGTCCCATCATGGTGACTAGAAAATAACCAAGGATAACTGATCTATGACCAAAAATAATGGTTAAGTCAAGTGTCTCATACACAAGAATCTCAACTATAACAATCAGTAATCACATCAATACATAGAGCATTCCATCACAAACCATGGTTGGGTTTATAAATATCGAGATTAAAAAATCATCATGACATTACAATCACATAACCCCCAAGCCTCTGGTAGATGTCCTATACTGGTCAACACTAGTCAACCCAAAACCCAAAACAATAGCATAAAGAATACACAATGTAAACATATGTTTTGGTTTTGCTAAATTTTCAAATTTTAATTTAAAAGTTTCAGTTTACATTTTTCCAAATTATATTAAGTGGAGAAATTTCATGTTTTTCCTAACCCATATATTTGTTTGATAGATAAAAGTTTCTCCCCAAAACTATTAGACTCAATTTTCTAATTGATCTAATAATATTTTGTTTATATAACATTGTTTGAAAATTGACATTCTCAATCAATCAAAACTTCAATTATATATTCTAATAACTAATCTTAATTAAACTGAGTTTAATTAAATTAATTATTAATATCTCTTCATAATTGACAAGCTCAATATCAATATTTTAAATCATTAAAAGAGTGATCCATTAATTTAGAACTTTATAATATTCATGTATAATTAATTATATATACATATATACTTACATACATACATATATATATATACACACACACACACACACACACACACACACACACATACATACATACATATATATATATATATATATATATATATATATAATAACATTTAATAATTAATGATATTGCAACAAAATCGAGATTCATATCCAAATCTCATATGAAATAACGTTGCAAATAAAACTTTATATAATTTAAAACCAAATTCAAATCACAATGCGATTTTAAAATTGCGCAGCCCAATACATCCGCACCGCAGGTACACTGCGGTCTCGCAGGCTTGCGGTGGGTGTGGTATATAATACTCGCCCAACATCATATATATATATTTTTTAAAAGCGATTTTCAATAAGGTTTTTTATAAAAATGTTCCCATGCGATATGATATACTATTAACATGAAACTCTATCGTGATTTGACATTCGATTATTATATAAATAAATAAATATATGTATATATATACATATGCATGTATATATATATGAGTCTATATATGTATATATATATATATATATATATATATATATACACGCAGAGTTTATCACCATCACAACACATACATATATATCTTCAAATTTATCCAATAAATAATCTAATGGGTTTGGCTATGAATTTAAAACCTAGCCCCGTTTTCTTTCAGATCTATGCATATAAAGATTTTTACATAAATTCAATTGGCCATATTGAGAATGCATACAATAAAAATATGAAATTCCTCAGAAAACATATGGAAGACACGAAGAAGATAGGGAATGCAAGATGCGAAAATAGCATAAGTAAAGTCACAAGAATCTACTCACATTCTGATGCTAATTTGCTCTTCTTCAGAAAACCCGCAGAGCAAGCTCCCTTCTTCAGAATTCACAAATCCCCCAATGCTCCAATTGCACTCCAAACACTATATCTAAACTTCTATGAATGCCTGAATATAAAGAGCTTTCAGGAAACATCTAGAATGCTTTTAGAAATAGCTAGAAGGTGTCACCAACTAAGCATGGGTATTTTCCAACCTTCAAGATGAGCCATAGGGTTGTAGACACCATGTGCTTAATTGATGCACTAACCCCCGTGTGGTTGACACATGAGAAATAGAAAAGTGCGTTAATTTTCATGCAAGCTTATAACTCCAATTCACTTTTTATATAATTTCTATTTAAATATTTATAACTTTTATTTTAACTTTATAACTTTTATTTTTATTATTTATTTATTACTTTATTATTATTAATTTTAATTTCTAATTTTCTTTTATTTAATTCTTTTCTCTCAATTAATTCTCATTTAATTAATTATACTCAAAATATCAAATAACATGATATTTTATATTAATTTTCTCCAAAATAATTAATTTATTAATTAAATCCATTTATTAAGACTTAATTAATAGAAAATTCACCATAGACCTCCAAGATAAAATATGAAAACCCATCATAGAACAAATCATACAAAATAAGTTCAAAGGGTTAAAAATCATGAAATATGTCATCCGACACATTCGGTGGGTACTCAGCTCTAATACTTTTCCTAACTCACTAGGACAAATGGTTTAAGGGTTTGGGATTTGAACTTGAGAATTTATCTCCCTTCTCTTATCATTGAGATAGTATAATAGGGTACGCTCATCCTAGCAATTCAGGGAAGTCGATACCCAGTACCTGCAACCTGCAAAAAAATTATGCATGTACATACAATATATATAATGCTAAGTTAAACAGACAATGGCAGGAAGTGGTGCATCGTGTAGATCCTGACTAAGTAGGTGACGACGACTCCCTTCCTTAACCACATCATGAATGCGAGCTAGGTTGGGCGGTAGAGCAAGACGGTAAGCAACCGGGCCAATCCTCTCTAGAATCTCGAATGGTTCCACAAAGCGAGGTGCTAGCTTAGAACCCTTTCCATAATGGATCGGACTCTTTCGCAGTCGCACTCTCAAGAAAACCTTATCTCCCACAGCATATTGCTTATTAGTCCTATGAGCATCGGCATACTTCTTCGGCCTATCGTGTGCCGTAGTCAAGTGCTCACGGATACACACTACCTGTTGCTCCACATCACGAAGCATTTCAAGACCCAACAGGATGCGATCCTCAAGACTGTCCCAACTCAATGGTGTACGACAAGGATGCCCATATAATGCCTAAAATGGTATCATACCAATAGAACTGTGATATCCGTTGTTGTAAGCGAACTCCACTAGGTAGAGATAATCCTCCCAATGTGTCTGCCTATCCATCACATACATCTGTAACATATCCTCCAAAACCTGATTCACCCTCTCTATCTCACCATCAGTCTCTGGATGATATGTCGAACTGAAGTTTAACTGCAGTCCAAGCTCATGCTGCAATGATGTCCAGAATGTAGATGTGAATACAAGATCCCTGTCAGAAATGATCTTTCTAGGAATACCATATAATCTCACAATATCACGCATAAAGACATTAGCTACAGAAGCTGCTATGTAGGAAGACCTAATCGGTGAAAAATGTGCCACCTTAGTCAACCGATCAATGGTGACCACGATAGCATCATGATGCCGAACTGTCATAGGTAATCCTACAATAAAATCCATGGACATGATATCCCACTTCCAAGAAGGAAAGAGATTAGGCTGCAAAAGTCCAATCGGGTGCTAATGTTCTACCTTAACTCTTCTACACTCAAGGCACCTAGCCACAAAATCAGCAATATCTCACTTCATCCCAGACCAAAAGAACAAACGTCTCAAATCAGCATGCATCTTCTTGACACCTGCATGTGCTGAGTAAGGTGTACGATATTAAATTAGGAGTGGCTTCTTATTTAATTAAATAACTTTGTTCAATTAATTAGAAGTAAGTACTCCATTTCATTAAATAATTTCGTTAAATTATTTTAAAATTCTTTTCGAAACTAGTCAACTCAAGTCAACAGTGGTTAAATCTGGTCAACTCTTGGTCAAACTTGATTTTTGCGTATGTGAATATGAGCAAATGTGAGTATGAATTCTAGCAACAATTCGATGCAAATTCTCATTCAACCTTTCAAAATGAAGAGATGAGGGTCTCTTAAATAGACTTTCTTGGAATTCATCAATGGTTGAGATTGATATCAATCAACGGTTAGGATTAAAGGTGAAGTTCAGTCATAAAGCGAGATTTCCAAATTAAAGGGAGTTAACAGATTTAATTTGAGTAAAATAAGGAGTTAACTGATTCAATTTGAGTAGAGAAAGGAGTTAACTGATTTAACTCATTTTTGATCAATAGTGAACAAGAAATTTCCCTTTTTGAACTGAAGAGAGATTTTGTTGAGATATTTAATTTAATAAAATGAGATATGCTCTGATAATTACCTTTTCTATTTAATTAAATAATCTTTAATTAATTAGAGACACTTTTCTTATTTAATTAAATAACTTCATTTAATTAATTAGGAATGGCTTCTTATTTAATTAAATAACTTTGTTTAATTAATTAGAAGTAAGTACTCCATTTGATTAAATAATTTTGTTTAATTAATTCAAAATTCTTTTTGAAGATAGTCAACTCAAGTCAACTGTGGTTAAATCTGGTCAACTTTTAGTCAAACTTGATCTTTGCGTATGTGAATATGACCAAATGTGAGTATGAATTCCAGCAACAATTTGATGCAAATTCTCATTCTACCTTTCAAAATGAAGAGATGAGGGTCTCTTAAATAGACTTTCCTAGAATTCATCAACGGTTGAAATCGATTTTAATCAATGGATAGGATTAAAGGTGAAGTTAAGTCATAAAGAGAGATTTCCAAATTAAATGGAGTTAACAGATTTAATTTGAGTAAAATAAGGAGTTAACTGATTCAATTTGAGTGGAGAAAGGAGTTAACTGATTTAACTCATTTTTTATCAATAGTGAACTGGAAATTTTCCTTTTTGAACTGAAGAGAGATTTTGTTCAGATATTTAATTTAATAAAATGAGATATGCTCTCATAATTACTTTTTCTATTTAATTAAATAATCTTTAATTAATTAGAGACAATTTTCTTATTTAATTAAATAATTTCATTTAATTAATTAGGAATGGCTTCTCATTTAATTAAATAACTTTGTTTAATTAATTAGAAGTAAGTACTCCTTTTAATTAAATAATTTCGTTTAACTATTTCAAAATTCTTTTTGAAACCAAAAGAACAAACGTCTCAAATCAGCATGCATCTTCTTGACACCTGCATGTGCTGAGTAAGGTGTACGATATTAAATTAGGAGTGGCTTCTTATTTAATTAAATAACTTTGTTTAATTAATTAGAAGTAAGTACTCCATTTAATTAAATAATTTTGTTTAATTATTTTAAAATTCTTTTCGAAACTAGTCAACTGTGGTTAAATCTGGTCAACTCTTGGTCAAACTTGATTTTTGCGTATGTGAATATGAGCAAATGCGAGTATGAATTCCAGAAACAATTCGATGCAAATTCTCATTCAACCTTTCAAAATGAAGAGATGAGGGTCTCTTAAATAGACTTTTCTAGAATTCATCAACGGTTGAGATCGATTTCAATCAGCGGTCAGGATTAAAGGAGAAATTTAGTCATAAAGGGAGATTTCCAAATTAAAGGGAGTTAACAAATTTAATTTGAGTAAAATAAGGAGTTAACTGATTCAATTTGAGTAGAGAAAAGAGTTAACTCATTTAACTCATTTTTGATCAATAGTGAACTGGAAATTTGCTTTTTTGAACTGAAGAGAGATTTTGTTAAGATATTTAATTTAATAAAATGAGATATGCTCTCATAATTACTTTTTCTATTTAATTAAATAATTTTTAATTAAATAGAGACACTTTTCTTATTTAATTAAATAACTTAATTTAATTAATTAGGAATGGCTTCTCATTTAATTAAATAACTTTGTTTAATTAATTAGAAGTAAGTACTCCACCTAATTAAATAATTTCATTTAATTATTTCAAAATTCTTTTCGAAACTAGTCAACTCAAGTCAACCGTGGTTAAATTTGGTCAACTTTTGGTCAAACTTGATCTTTGAGTATGTGAATATGAGAAAATGTGAGTATGAATTTCATCAACAATTCGATGCAAATTCTCATTCAACCTTTCAAAATGAAGAGATGAGGGTCTCTTAAATAGACTTTCCTGGAATTCATCAACGGTTGAGATCGATTTCAATCAGCGGTCAGGATTAAAGGTGAACTTCAGTCGTAAAGGGAGATTTCCAAATTAAAGGGAGTTAACAGATTTAATTTGAGTAAAATAAGGAGTTAACTGATTCAATTTGAGTAGAAAAAGGAGTTAACTCATTTAACTCATTTTTGATCAATCGTGAACTGGAAATTTCCCTTTTTGAACCGAAGAGAGATTTTGTTGAGATATTTAATTTAATAAAATGAGATATGCTCTCATAATTACTTTTTTTATTTAATTAAATAATCTTTAATTAATTAGAGACACTTTTCTTATTTAATTAAATAACTTCATTTAATTAATTAGGAATGGCTTCTTATTAAATTAAATAACTTTGTTTAATTAATTAGAAGTAACTACTCGATTTAATTAAATAATTTTGATTAATTATTTCAAAAAAAAAAATTTAACTAGTCAACTCAAGTCAACTATGGTTAAATCTGGTCAACTTTTGATCAAACTTGATCTTTGCGTATGTGAATATGAGCAAATGTGAGTATGAATTCCAGCAACAATTCGATGCAAATTCTCATTCAACCTTTCAAAATGAAGAGATCAGGGTCTCTTAAATAGACTTTCCTAAGATTCATCAACGGTTGAGATCAATTTCAATCAACGGTCAGGATTAAAGGTGAAGTTCAGTCATAAAGGGAGATTTCCAAATTAAAGGGAGTTAACAGATTTAATTTGAGTAAAATAAAGAGTTAATTGATTCGATTTGAGTAGAAAAATGAGTTAACTGATTTAACTCATTTTTTATCAATAGTGAACTGAAAAATTTCCCTTTTTGAACTGAAGAGAGATTTTGTTGAGATATTTAATTTAATAAAATGAGATATGCTCTCATAATTACTTTTTCTATTTGATTAAATAATCTTTAATTAATTAGAGACACGTTTCTTATTTAATTAAATAACTTCATTTAATTAATTAGGAATGGCTTCTCATTTAATTAAATAACTTTGTTTAATTAATTAGAAGTAATTACTCCATTTAATTAAATAATTTTGTTTAATTATTTCAAAAAAAAATTCGAAGCTAGTCAACTCAAGTCAACCATGGTTAAATCTGGTCAACTTTTGGTCAAACTTGATCTTTGCGTATGTGAATATGAGCAAATGTGATTATGAATTCCAACAACAATTCGATGCAAATTTTCATTCAACTTTTCAAAATGAAGAGATGAGGGTCTCTTAAATAGACTTTCTTGGGATTCATCAACGGTTGAGATCGATTTCAATCAACAGTCAGGATTAAAGGTGAAGTTCAGTCATAAAGGGAGATTTTCAAATTAAAGGGAGTTAACAGATTTAATTTGAGTAAAATAAGGAGTTAACTGATTCAATTTGAGTAGAAAAAGGAGTTAACTGGTTTAACTCATTTTTTATCAATAGTGAACTAGAAATTTCCCTTTTTGAACTGAAGAGAGATTTTGTTGAGATATTTAATTTAATAAAATGAGATATGCTCTCATAATTACTTTTTCTATTTAATTAAATAATTTTTAAAAAATTTGAGACACTTTTCTTATTTAATTAAATAACTTCATTTAATTAATTAGGAATGGCTTCTTATTTAATTAAATAACTTTGTTTAATTAATTAGAAGTAAGTACTCCATTTAATTAAATAATTTTATTTAATTATTTCAAAATTCTTTTCGAAACTAGTCAACTCAAGTCAACTGTAGTTAAATCTGGTCAACTTTTGGTCAAACTTGATCTTTGCGTATTTGAATATGAGCATATGTGAGTATGAATTTCAGCAACAATTCAATGCAAATTCTCATTCAACCTTTCAAAATGAAGAGATGAGGGTCTCTTAAATAGACTTTCCTGGAATTCATCAACGGTTGAGATTGATTTTAATCAACAGTTAGGATTAAAGGTAAAGTTCAGTCATAAAAGGAGATTTCTAAATTAAATGGAGTTAACAGATTTAATTTGAGTAAAATAAGGAGTTAACTGATTCAATTTGAGTAGAAAAAAGAGTTAACTTATTTAACTCATTTTTTATCAATAGTGAACTGAAAATTTCCCTTTTTGAACTGAAGAGAGATTTTGTTGAGATATTTAATTTAATAAAATGAGATATGCTCTCATAATTCTTTTTTGTATTTAATTAAATAATCTTTAATTAATTAGAGACACTTTTCTTATTTAATTAAATAACTTCATTTAATTAATTAGGAATGGCTTCTCATTTAATTAAATAATTTTGTTTAATTAAATAGAAGTAAGTACTCCATTTAATTAAATAATTTCGTTTAATTATTTCAAAATTCTTTTCGAAACTAGTCAACTCAAGTCAACTGTGGTTAAATCTGGTCAACTTTTGGTCAAACTTGATCTTTGCATATGTGAATATGAGCAAATGTGAGTATGAATTCCAGCAACAATTCGATGCAAATTCTCATTTAACCTTTCAAAATGAAGAGATGAGGGTCTCTTAAATTGTAGTGTCTACCTTCGTTCACATCTTTTCTAGACTTATTGTTGCTATTATTATCAGACTATGTAGACTAGTTTTATGTTGATGGTTTAGTGGTGTTGTTTTGACACTATCAGATATTATGATAGGGATTCATTTGATATATGATGAGATCATTTAGACTTTACCTTTCATGTATGTATGATGATCATTACATTGATTTCAATTATTAATGATGATTATTTAGATGGTTTATTATCTCATGTGTTTTATTATGGTTACTTACCCCATACTTGCATGTGTATGGTGTGTGTATTTTCTTATTGTATGGTGTTTCTGATATGGTTAAGGAAGGGATTCATAGTCACCTACTTAGTCAGGATCTACACGATGCACCACTTCCTACCATTGTCTGTTTAGCTTAGCATTATATATATTGTATGTACATGCATGGTTTTTCTGCAAATTGCAGGTACCGGGTATCGACTTCCCTAAATTTCGAGGATGAGTGTACCCTATTATACTATCTCAATGATAAGAGAAGGGAGATAAATTCTCAAGTACAAATCCAAATTCTAAAAACTATTTGTCCTAGTGAGTTAGGACAAGTATCAAAGTTGAATACCCACCGAATGTGTCGGATGACATATTTTGTGATTTTTAACCCTTTAGATTTATTTTGTATGATTTGTTCTATGATGGGTTTTCATATTTTATCTTGGAGGTCTATGGTGAATTTTCTATTAATTAAGTCTTAACAAATAGATTTAATTAATATATTATTTTTTTGAGAAAATTAATAAAATATCATGATCTTTGATATTTTGATTGTAATTAATTAAATGTGATTTATTGAGGAAAGGAATTAAATAAAAGAAAACTAGAAATTGAAATTAATAATAATTATAAAATAATAATAATAAAAGTTATAAAAATTAAAATGAAAGTTGTAAAATTTAAATATAAATTATTTAAAAAGTAAATTGGAGTTATAAGCTTGCATGGGAATTAACATGTGTCAACAACACGGAGGTTAGTGCATCAATTAAGCACAAGGTGTCTACAATGCTATGACTCATCAAAAATGTTGGAAAAGACCCATGCTTAGTTGGTGACACCTTTCAGCGGTTTCAAGAAGCATTCTAAAGGTTTCTTGAGAGCTCTTTATATTCAAGCATTCATAGAAGCCTAGAGAGAGAGGGTGGAGAGCAATTGGAGCATTGGAGGACTCAAAAACTTTGAAGAAGGGAGCTTGCTCTATGGGTTTTCTGAAGAAAAGCAAATTAGCATCTGAATCTGGGTAGATTCTTGTGAATTTTCTTATGCTATTTCCGCATCATGCATTCCTGTCTTCTTCGTGTCTTCCATATGTCTTCTGAGGAATTTCATATTTTTATTGTATGCATTTTCAATTTAGACAATTAAATTTATTTGAGAATTTTACATGCATGAATTTTTTTTAAAAAAAGAGAAAACGGGCCTAGGTTTAATTCATAGCCAAACCCATTAGATTAATTATTGGATAAATTTGAGATTTAAAAGTTTATAGGAAAAGTTTGAAAATTAGAATTCATATATATTGTGAATATATATGTTTATATCTTTAAATCTGCATACATACATACATACATACATACATATATATAAATGTATATGTATATATGTATATATGAATTTTGTGTCACAATATTTGTACATATACTGTGACACAAAATTTGTATATACATACATATATATATATATATATATACATACATACATATATATATATATATATACATACATACATATATATATATATATATACATATATATATATATACATATATATATATATATATATATATATATATACATACATACATATATATATATATATATATATATATATATATATATATATATATATATATATATATATATATATTGAGGATTTCGAATATCAAATCGCAGTAGAAAATTCATATTAATGAATTTTTTATCGCATGGGAACGTTTTTATTAAAAAAAATGTTATTGAAAATTGCATTAAATATATATATATATATATATATATATATATATATATATATATATATATATAGCCCTTGGCACAGATTCGTACCTCATCCCTCCGAAAGGCAGAGGCCTGCCGTCGCAAGTCTGTGACGACAGGGGTACTACATACCCGTTGTCGGTGCAATGCCTGCGACCGCAGGTACTGCGTACCGTAGTAAGGTGGGGGGAAATTTTAATATGCATTTTTTTACATTAAAAACAAAATGTTTATGTTAAAACGTTATGTTATATGAAAAAGAAAAAAAATGTTTATACGAATTCATTGAAATTGAAATTTCATTGTTATAAATTTTCATATGGTATGAATCGAATTTTATTAATTTGATTTTATGAAATAATAAATATATATATATATATATATATATATATATATATATATATATATATATATATATATATATATATATATATGTGTGTGTGTATGTATGTATATATGTAATACGTAAATATGTTATTAAAAGATTTAAAATTATTTGATAAAAGATTTAAGAATTCATCTTTTATAATGATGAATAATTTTATAATTTTATAATTTAACTATTAATATTTAATTAATAGTTTTAAATTATAAAATATATAAAGTATATGAAATTTAATTAAAAGATTGGTGGGGAATGATTTCAACAAAATATTATAATTGGAAATTGGATTTTAGACTTATAAAGAAAAATTTTTGTCCATCCAAAAACAATACATGAAAAAACGTACAAAATGTTCTTTCAAATTTTTTCTCTAAATTTGGGAAACGTAAATCGAGACTTTTACATTCAAATTTGGAAGCTTAGTTAAACCAAAATATGTGTTTACATTGTGTATTCTTTATGCTACTATTTTGAGTTTTGGGTTGACTATTGTTGACTAGTTATAGGACGCCTACCAGAGGCTTGGGGGTTATGTGATTGTGATGTCATGATGATGTTTTAATCTCGATCTTTATAAACCCAACCATGGTTATGTGATAGAATGTTCTATGTATTGGATGTAATTACTGATTGTTATAGTTGAGATTCTTGTGTATGAGGCACTTGACTTAACCATTATTTTTGATCATCGATCAGTTATCCTTGGTTATTTTCTAGTCGCCATGATGGGACTAAAATGTGGATTTATTCTTGATGATGTCATGTTGTGACATGTTTAACTCAACCATTTTTGGAGTCTTTGATCAGTGTGTTTGAGATATATTTTGGTTATTGAGAACCATTGGATACTTTTGATTATCAGTGATGCTTCAGTTGCCAATAGAGAGCTGTTGTGGTCATGATTTTCTATGGATGTTTGCTTATGGCGATTTGATGCTTTTATGCATATTTGATGATTTTATTATGGATTATTTTTGTGATTTTGAGATTTATGAGTCCATGAGCATTAGGGTAGGATATCTGCATGTAGTGTCAGGAAGTGGCTTGCAATGGGGGCTGGGGCCCTAAGAGGCTGCTAGGGTAACTCATTGTAAGTTGGATTAATAAGTGATAATATTCACACCTAATACTAACAAAATGAACCTAAAAAGATAAGTGTTTTGTTCTCGCCCATGCCTTGAGCGCTTGTATAGGCTAGGATGAGAGTAGTGGGATGCATGGTTGTGACCTTTCATTCTGTAGTATGCCTCGTTAGTATGAGAGGATACTAGTGGCCGCATGAGATCAGTATGGACCCGTGGAGTTTAGCTAACTGCCAGGGTAACTTGTACGTGATAAATGCGGTGACACTTTCCCGCTTGCATAGTAGGTTCCTACATGTCATTGTGTGCCTCTAGGAAGTAGATGTCAATTTCGTGCTTGGAACCTTTGAGTTAGTATACTTTTAGGATTCCTAGACTATAGAGATTTGTCCTATGTGTTATGGATAGCCTGTTTGGGACTTGAGATTATCTCCTCAGCACGGTGGGAGTGGACCACTTAGGTACCACGCGATCAGGTGGTAGTGTATTTTCCACTCTTATCATTTGAGATTCATTGAGACATTGTGGCTGATGCGTCCTTCATGATGGTGAGTATGTATCCTTTCATTGATGATTAGCATATGTTAGATGATGTTATCTTATGCTTATATTTGCATGTTAGATTACTTTCTACATATGATGTTGTATATGTTAGGAGTGACATTCCTACTATGTTAATACCGATGATCTCTTCAGTAATTTGGGATGTTACGCACGGAAGGATGGCTAAGGCCCACGATGGTCTAATGATGCTATTAATGGTTGGGAGGAACCGTGCACTTAGTTTATTTTGTTTGATCTTTATGATGGATGTATATGTCTTCTATGATGATGTATCATGTGTATCATGTGATTATCTTTACTATGATGTATTATGGATTAGAATAGGATGATGTTCCTTATTCTACATATGTATATTCTTTGAGCTTGTCATACCCTTTGACATGTACAGAGGATGAATGAGCATTTGAAATGTAATGTATGAACATTAGACTTATCATTATTATTTCATGTGGATATTGTACTAGATGAAATCATGTATGTTAGTTAATTTAGATGTAACTCAACGTTAAGGAATTCTTAAAGAATAAAATTGGTTACGTATGTTATGTTTACTTTTAGATACCAAACTTAGTGAATTTCTAGGTTAATTCTTTGGATACCTTGGCGGGACATTATACAAATAGACTTTCCTGAAATTCATCAACGGTTGAGATTGATTTCAATCAACGGTAAGGATTAAAGGTGAAGTTCAATCATAAAGGAATATTTCCAAATTAAAGGGAGTTAACAGATTTAATTTGAGTAAAATAAGGAGTTAACTGATTCAATTTTAGTAGAGAAAGGAGTTAATTGATTTAACTCATATTTTATCAATAGTGAACTGAAAATTTCCCTTTTTGAACTAAAGAGAGATTTTGTTGAGATATTTAACTTAATAAAAAGAGATATGCTCTCATAATTACTTTTTCTACTTAATTAAATAATCTTTAATTAATTAGAGACACTTTTCTTATTTAATTAAATAATTTTGTTTAATTAATTAGAAGTAAGTATTCCATTTAATTAAATAATTTCGTTTAATTATTTTAAAATTCTTTTCGAAACTAGTCAACTCAAGTCAACCATGGTTTAATCTAGTCAACTTTTGGTCAAACTTGATCTTCGCGTATGTGAATATGAGCAAATGTGAGTATGAATTCTAGCAACAATTCGATACAAATTCTCATTCAACCTTTCAAAATGAACAGATGAGGATCTCTTAAATAAACTTTACTGGAATTCATCAACGGATGAGACCGATTTCAATCAACGGTTAGGATTAAAGGTGAAGTTCAGTCATAAAGGGAGATTTCTAAATTAAAAGGAGTTAACAGATTTAACTTGAGTAAAATAAGGATTTAACTGATTCAATTTGAGTAGAGAAAGGAGTCAACGGATTTAACTCATTTTTTATCAATAGTGAACTGAAAATTTCTCTTTTTCAACTGAAGAGAGATTTTGTTGAGATATTTAATTTAATAAAATGAGATATGCTCTCATAATTACTTTTTCTATTTAATTAAATAATATTTAATTAATTAGAGACACTTTTCTTATTTAATTAAATAACTTCATTTAATTAATTAGGAATGGCTTCTCATTTAATTAAATAACTTTATTTAATTAATTAGGAGTAAGTACTCCATTTAATTAAATAACTTTATTTAATTAATTAGGAGTAAGTACTCCATTTAATTAAATAATTTTGTTTAATTATTTTAAAATTCTTTTCGAAACTAGTCAACTCCAGTCAACCATGGTTAAATCTGTTCAACTTTTGGTCAAACTTGATCTTTGCATATGTGAATATGAGCAAATGTGAGTATGAATTCCAGTGACAATTCGATAAAAATTATCATTCAACCTTTCAAAATGAAGACATGAGAGTCTCTTAAAAAGACTTTCTTGGAATTCATCAACGGTTGAGATCAATTTCAATCGGCGGTCAAGATTAAAAGTGAAGTTCAGTCATAAAGGGAGATTTTCAAATTAAAGGGAGTTAACAGATTTAATTTGAGTAAAATAAGGAGTTAACTGATTCAATTTGAGTAGAAAAAGGAGTTAACTGATTTAACTCATTTTTAATCAATAGTGAACTGGAAATTTCCCTTTCTGAACTGAAGAGAGATTTTGTTGAGATATTTAATTTAATAAAATGAGATATGCTCTCATAATTACTTTTTCTATTTAATTAAATAATCTTCAATTAATTAGAGACAATTTTTTTATTTAATTAAATAACTTCATTTAATTAATTATGAATGGCTTCTCGTTTAATTAAATAAATTTGTTTAATTAATTAGAAGTAAGTACTGCATTTAATTAAATAAATTCGTTTAATTATTTCAAAATTCTTTTCGAAACTAGTCAACTCAAGTCAATCGTGGTTAAATTTGGTCAACTTTTGGTCAAACTTGATATTTGCGTATGTGAATATGAGCAAATGTGAGTATGAATTCCAGCAACAATTCGATGCAAATTCTCATTCAACCTTTCAAAATGAAGAGATGAGGGTCTCTTAAATAGACTTTCTTGAAATTCATCAACGGTTGAGATCGATTTCAATCAACAGACAGGACTAAAGGTGAAGTTCAGTCATAAAGGGAGATTTCCAAATTAAAGGGAGTTCATAGATTTAAGTTGAGTAAATTAAAGAGTTAACTGATTCAATATGAGTAGAGAAAGGAGTCAACTGATTTAACTCATTTTTTCTCAATAGTGAATTAGAAATTTCCCTTTTTGAACTGAAGAGAGATTTTGTTGAGATATTGAATTTAATAAACTAAGATATACTCTCATAATTACTTTTTCTATTTAATTATATAATCTTTAATTAATTAGAGATACTTTTCTTATTTAATTAAATAACTTCATTTAATTAATTAAGAATGGCTTCTCATTTAATTAAATAATTTTTTTTAATTAATTAGGAGTAAGTACTCCATTTAATTAAATAATTTCATTTAATTATTTAAAAATTCTTTTCAAAACTAGTCAACTCAAGTCAACTTTTGGTCAAACTTGATCTTCGCGTATGTGAATATGAGCAAATTTGAGTATGAATTTCAGCAACAATTCCATGCAAATTCTCATTCAACTTTTCAAAATGAAGAGATGAGGGTCTCTTAAATAGACTTTCCTGGAATTCATCAATGGTCGAGATCGATTTCAATCAACGGTCAGGATTAATGTTGAAGTTCAGTCATAAAGGGAGATTTTCAAATTAAATGGAGTTAACAGATTTAATTTGAGTAAAATAAGGAGTTAACTGATTCAATTTGAGTAGAGAAAGGAGTCAACTGATTTAACTCATTTTTTATCAATATTGAACTGGAAATTTCCCTTTTTGAAGTAAAGAGAGATTTTGTTGAGATATTTAATTTAATAAAATGAGATATGCTCTAATAATTACTTTTTTTATCTAATTAAATAATCTTTAATTAGTTAGAGACACTTTTTTTATTTCATTAAATAACTTCATTTAATTAATTAGGAATGGCTTCTCATTTAATTAAATAACTTTGTTTAATTAATTAGAAGTAAGTACTCCATTTAATTAAATAATTTTGTTTAATTATTTCAAAATTCTTTTCGAAACTAGTCAACTCAAGTCAACTGCGGTTAAATCTGGTCAACTTTTCGTCAAACTTGATCTTTGCGTATGTGAATATGAGCAAATGTGAGTATGAATTTCAATAACAATTTGATGCAAATTCTCATTCAACCTTTCAAAATGAAGACATGAGGGTCTCTTAAATAGACTTTCCTTGAATTCATCAACGGTTGAGATCGATTTCAATCAACTGTCAGGATTAAAGGTGAAGTTCAGTCATAAAGAGAGATTTCCAAATTAAAGGGAGTTAACAGATTTAATTTGAGTAAAATAAGGAGTTAACTGATTCAATTTGAGTAGAAAAAAGAGTTAACTGATTTAACTCATTTTTGATCAATAGTGAACTGAAAATTTCCCTTTTTGAATTGAAGAGGGATTTTGTTGAGATATTTAATTTAATAAAATGAGATATGCTCTCATAATTACTTTTTCTATTTAATTAAATAATCTTTAATTAATTAGAAACACTTTTCTTATTTAATTAAATAACTTCATTTAATTAATTAGGAATGGCTTCTCATTTAATTAAATAACTTTGTTTAATTAATTAGAAGTAAGTAATCCATTTCATTAAATAAGTTCATTGAATTATTTCAAAATTCTTTTCAAAACTAGTCAACTCAAGTCAACCGTGGTTAAATCTGGTCAACTTTTGGTCAAACTTGATCTTTGCCTATGTGAATATGAGCAAATGTGAGTATGAATTCTAGCAACAATTCGATGTAATTTCTCATTCAACCTTTCAGAATGAAGAGATGAGGTTCTCTTAAATAGATTTTCCTGGAGTTCATCAATGGTTGAGATCGATTTCAATCAACAGTCAGGATTAAAGGTGAAGTTCAGTCATAAAGGGAGATTTTCAAATTAAAGAGAGCTAACAGATTTAATTTGAGTCAAAATAAGGAGTTAACTAATTCAATTTGAGTAGAAAAAGGAGCTAACTGATTTAACTCATTTTTTATCAATAGTGCATTAGAAATTTTATTTTTTGAACTGAAGAGAGATTTTGTTGAGATATTTAAATTAATAAAATGAGATATTCTATCATAATTACTTTTTCTATTTAATTAAATAATCTTTAATTAATTAAAGACACTTTTCTTATTTAATTAAATAACTTCATTTAATTAATTAGGAATGGCTTCTCATTTAATTAAATAACTTTGTTTAATTAATTAGAAGTAAGTACTCCATTTAATTAAATAATTTCGTTTAATTATTTCAAAATTCTTTTTGAAACTACTCAACTCAAGTCAACTGCGGTTAAATTTGGTCAACTTTTGGTCAACCTTGATCTTTGCGTATGTCAATATGAGCAAATTTGAGTATGAATTATAGCAACAATTCGATGCAAATTCTCATTCAACCTTTCAAAATGAAGAGATGAGGGTCTCTTAAATAGACATTTCTAGAATTCGTCAACGGTTGAGATCGATTTCAATCAACGGTCAGGATTAAAGGTGAAGTTCAGTCATAAAGGGAGAATTCCAAATTAAAGGGTGTTAACAGATTTAATTTGAGTAAAAATAAGGATTTAACTGATTCAATTTGAGTAGAAAAATGAGTTAACTGATTTAACTCATTTTTTATCAATAGTGAACTGAAAATTTCCCTTTTTGAACTAAAGAGAGATTTTGTTGAGATATTTAATTTAATAAAATGAGATATGCTCTCATAATTACTTTTTCTATTTAATTAAATAATCTTTGATTAATTAGAGCCACTTTTCTTATTTAATTAAATAACTTCATTTAATTAATTAGGAATGGCTTCTCATTTAATTAAATAACTTTGTTTAATTAATTAGAAGTAAGTACTCCATTTAATTAAATAATTTCGTTTAATTATTTCAAAATTATTTTTGAAACTAGTCAACTCAAGTCAATCGTGGTTAAATCTGGTCAACTTTTGATCAAAATTGATCTTTGCATATGTGAATATGAGCAAATGTGAGTATGAATTTCAACAACAATTCGATGCAAATTCTCATTCAACCTTTCAAAATGAAGAGATGAGAGTTTCTTAAATAGACTTTCCTGGAATTCATCAACGGTTGAGATCGATTTCAATCAATGGTCAGGATTAAAGGTGAAGTTCAGTCAGAAAGGGAAATTTTCAAATTAAAGGGAGTTAACAGATTTAATTTGAGTAAAATAAAGAGTTAACTGATTCAATTTGAGTAGAAAAAGGAGTTAACTGATTTAACTCATTTTTTATCAATAGTGAACTGGAAATTTTCCTTTTTGAACTGAAGAGAGATTTTGTTGAGATATATAATTTAATAAAATGAGATATGCTCTCATAATTACTTTTTCTATTTAATTAAATAATCTTTATTAATTAGAGACACTTTTCTTATTTAATTAAATAACCCTGTTCAATTAATTAGAAGTAAGTACTCCATTTAATTAAATAATTTCGTTTAATTATTTCAAAAAAAGTTTTAAAACTAGTCAACTCATATCAACCGTGGTTAAATCTCTTCAACTTTTGGGCAAACTTGATCTTTGCGTTTGTGAAAAAGAGCAAATGTGAGAATGAATTCTAGCATCAATTCGATGAAAATTCTCATTCAACATTTCAAAATGAAGAGATGAGGGTCTTTTAAATAGATTTTCCTGAAATTCATCAACTGTTGAGATCGATTTCAATCAATGGTCAGGATTAAAGGGGAAGTTCAGTCATAAAGGGAGATTTCCAAGTTAAAGAGAGTTAACGGATTTAATTTGAGTAAAATAAGGAGTTAACTGATTCAATTTGAGTAGAAAAAGGAGTTAACTTATTTGACTCATTTTTTATCAATAGTGAACTAAAAATTTCCCTTTTTGAACTGAAGAGAGATTTCGTTGAGATATTTAATTTAATAAAATGAGATATGCTCTCATAATTACTTTTTCTATTTAATTAAATAATCTTTAATTAATTAGAGACACGTTTCTTATTTAATTAAATAACTTCGTTTAATTAATTAGGAATGGCTTCTCATTTAATTAAATAACTTTGTTTAATTAATTAGAAGTAAGTACTCCATTTAATTAAATAATTTCATTTAATTATTTTGAAAAAAAATTTGAAACTAGTCAACTCAAGTCAACCGTGGTTAAATCTAGTCAACTTTTAGTCAAACTTGATCTTTGCGTATGTGAATATGAGCAAATGTGAGTATGAATTCTGTAATGCCTCGCCAAGAGATCCAAAGAATTTCACTAAGTTTACCAAACAATTTTTTTTTTTAAAACATGAAAGTAAAACCATTCATAACATTCGCGGAAGCAATAGTAACATCCAACTGAAAGTAAACATAACATAACATAACAAGTTACATTCTTTAAAGATCCCTTAACGTTGAATCACATCTAAATTAAATATTCATCTAACATCACATCCTTATGAAATAATAATAATACATCCAATGTTCCTAACAATATACAAGTTCCTTTTTGTAATTACATTTCAGATTGCTCAATCATCCTCTGTACATGTTACAAGGTATGAAAAAACTTAAAAGAATAGACATCCATGTAAATAAAGTACATCATCATCCAATATTAATCCATGATGAAATTAAAGTAAATGAAATCACATATCATACATGATTACAAAATATAACCATATATCACAAACATAAATAACTAAGTGCATGGTTCCTCCCAACTGTAAATAGCATCATTAGACCATCATGGATCCTAGCCATCCCTCCGTGTGTAACATTCCAAAGCACCGAAGAGATCATCGGCTATAAACATAGTAGGAATGTCACTCTTAAAAACATCCTACTAACATGCAAAGTAAAGTATAACATATCATCAACTAACATATGCAAAGTAAAGCAAATCATCGATATAAGAAACATAACAGTAAATACATCCATCATAAGGTATATCATCTATCATAATGATCCAAAAATAGAATGAATATAAATACCAACCAAGAAAGCATCAGCCATGGTGTCTCAGATGGATCTCAAATGATAAGAGTGGAAAATACACTACCACCCGACCGCGTGGAACCTAAGTGGTCCACTCCCACCGTGCTGAGGAGATAATCTCAAGTCCCAAATAGGCTATCAAAACCACAAAGTATAAATCTCTATAAGTCCAGGAATCCTTAAAGTACACTACTCAAAGGTTTCAACACACACAAAATTGACATCTAAATCACAGAGGCACAACAATGACATGTAGGAAACCTACTATGCAAGCGGGAAAGTGTAATCGCATTTATCACGTAAAATTTACCCTGACAGTTAGCTAAACTCCACGGGTCCATACTGATCTCATGCGGCCACTAGTATCCTCTCATACTGACAAGGCATACTATGGAATGCACGGTTGCAACCATGCGTTCTCACTACTCCCATCGTAGCCTATACAAGCGCTCAAGGTATGGGCGAGAACCAAAACAATTATCTTTTTAGGTTCATTTAATCCTCATTTAGTGTGTAAATGTTATCACTTATTAACCAAACTTACAATGAGTTACCCTGGCAGCCACTTAGGGCCCTGGCCCCCATTGCAAGCCACTTTCTGACACTACAAGTAGATTACCTACCCTAAGCTCATGGGATCATAAATCACCACAGTCCTGTACAAGCGACTGTAAAGAAAATCCAAAAGATAATCCATAAAAAATTTCATCAAATATCCATGATAAAAGCTTCAAATATCCACAATAAGAATCATCAAATCTCCAAGATAAGAATCATTAAATTTCCATGAGCTTTCGAAAATCATCCATAGAAAATCATGAGCACAACAGTTCTCTATTGGCAACTGAAGGCATCACTGATAATCATAAGTATCAATTGGTTCTCAACAACCAAAATATATCTCAATAAATCACAATATCCATTGGTTCTCAACAAGAAACCAAGAATATCTCAAAATCATACTGATCGAAGACTCCAAAATGGTTGAGTGAAACATGTCACAACATGACATCATCAAGAAATAAATCAACATTTCAATCCCATCATGGAAACTAGAAAATAATCCAAGGATAACTGATCGATGACTCAAAAATGATTAGCTCAGGTATCTCATACACATACGTCTCAGCTTCACACATGAAGACTGATGAATAAATACAAACATTTCATAGAGCATACGATCACATAACCATGGTTGGGTTTATAAAGATCGAGACCAAAAAGATCAACATGCCATCATATCTCATAACCCCCGAGCCTCTGGTAACAACCTAGGACTGGTCAACACTAGTCAACCCAAAACCCAAAACAAGAAGCACATAGAATACACGATGCAAACACATGTTTTGGTTTACTAAATTCACATAGTTGAATAATGTGTAGAGGTTTCTAGTTTTCTGTTTGCAAGTATACTTTCAAGTGTCTATGTTTCATCATTTGACCTAGAAGTCAACCCATTTGTTCTCCGATAGCATTATCCTTCCATTATTAAGAATTACATTCTAAGAATAACTTAAAGATAAATATTCACTAAACTGATCATTATTGACCTTTAATTAAATTGTTCTCTATATTTAACCATGATCCATATTCTAATTGATTAACCTTTCAACTTTTCTAGGATCATTATTCGTTATATTATAAGTGGACCAGTTATCATTCTTCGAATAAGAGATCATAACTTTATTAAAATGATCAATTAAATCCATCAATTAACATAGGTACACCATCCATGACCTATTATCATCTTAATGGTTAAAACTCAATTAAGTATCTCTAACACTTAAGCCTCTTAATTATAATCATTATTAAATTGTCACTAATAACCGTTAAAATATCTAAGTCATTATTCAAGCTATTAGAATAAGACTTATCAACTTCGATATAGATAATCTACAATCTCATTAAAAGAATTATATCAATCAAATCTCCATTACATAACTTAATTATTAATTAAATCTAATTAACTCTCATTGATTTAATTAATAATTGCATAACCATAGCAACGTTCCAATTGATATCAGTTGACTAATAACTAAGTAAAATTTTGTAAGATAAAAGTCAACTATAATTCAATACTCAAATGATCATATTACTAATTCAATCATAATTACTCTATAATGATCACATTCGTCATGATAATCATTTCAAGTTAAAACTCCATCGCATATAATTATATTGACAACTCAATGAACATTAATGGATTAAAATCAATAATAATCCAAATCCAAAAACTAATGTCTTTACAAAACTTCAATCATTAAATAATCTTCACTAGATTAAATCTAATCGAATTTATTGATAACTATTTAAACCATTATTTATTAATAGTTTGTTAGTCCCAACAAACATTAATAAATAATAAACTCATAAAAATTAGTATTAATCGATATAGAGAATCTTTACATAAGCTTCATTAGTTAATATTTGACTAACCCCTAACACCATTAAGGTGTATCAATAGGCGTATTAACCAATAACATAATGATTCAATCTTAATCCAATATAAATTATCATCTCACAATTATTTAATATATATTAAATAGTATTTAATTTACATTAAGTAAAATCAATATTAAGAGTCAACCATTAGACTCCAACCCGCTAATACTCATATATAACAATTATTATCATAAACACTTATAAAATAATGATGTTAAATTCTAACACTGGAGAGATATATATATATATATATTCATACATTCATATATTCGATATATTTAATACTTATATATACATATACATATATATATATATATATATATATTAATAAACTTTCAAAAATGTTTCAATATAATAATTATTTCAAATTTGAAATATTATTTATAACCGAATTTCTTATACTTCATATAACAAAAATGGTGTATTTATAACCAATGCTCTGTGATTTAAAGGACGGCGCGGGCTTTAAAGCCGCTGCCTTATCACACTAGCCGTGCGGCTACCTTGACTCTTGGTTGGAATGCAGACCTGCCGATAATTACTGTTGTTGATTAAGCTAGGCGATGAAGGTGATCGGTGGGGGGAAAGAGAGTTAAAAATGGTGCTCACCCACACATTTTGGCAATGGTCGCAGGCGGGTACCCTGCGACGTACAGGCACTCGTAGGTACCTTGTACTCTACGTTCACGCGACAGAGTTGAATACGTTGCCATGGAGAATAAGGGAATGGGGGTGCGGTGGGAATAAACCCTACCCACCCCAAATGTTTAATGTATATAATTTTCATTTTACAAAATGTTTGTAATAAAGACATGCGATTCGGATTTAATAAGTAAAGTTTCGTACCTCAATTTACACAAATATATACATATATGTATATACATATATGTATGTATATATATGTGTGTATATATATATATATACAAAAATTATTATCGATTATCTCTGCATTTAAAAATATGTATATATATATATATATATATATATATATATATATATATATATATATATATATATATATATATATATATATATATATATATGCAGATTATACAAAAGAGAATATTTTCTTAGATTAAAACGAAAAGGGTTTTTCTATACAAAATATTTTTCCCTTTTAAATAATTGTTTTCAAAACGTATCCATTAATCCATCCAATAGGTTTAACTATAGATTTGAAATCATATTTCTCAATTTGATTCTAATTCGAACCCAAACCCGTTTAGATCTAATTTTTTTCCTATATTAAAACTAGGGTTTTCTATTGTGTCCTTCTCAACCAATAAAACATCTAGATTCCAATTTAATTGTAGATTCAATCACAAGAGTACTCAGACACATATCATAGACATGATGAAGACAAGAAGAGAAATAGTGCAAAGAGAATATGCGATTATCACGAGTGCACTTGGACACTGATGCTAATTTTCCAAGCCTCAAAAGTCCATAGAAAATCCCTTCCTTCTCCATCATTCGCTATTCCTCCAAAATCCAAGCCAATCGAATCCTCCAAGTGACTAGAAGTGCTAGATGAAGCATAGAAGCATGTAGAAAATATATGAGCATATGAACTTCTCCAATGCATGTAAGCTTTGAAGCTTCCATTTTAAGCTTGTAGCTTGTAGCTTCCATTCAGCTTCCATTGAGCTTGTTCAAACACACTAAGAGAGCCTCTATTTAAAGGCCTCTAAGATGCATCTAGAGTGTCTCTAAAACAACTAGAAGATAAGCATGACAACCAAGCATGAGTTTTCTCCAACCTTCTAGATGAGTCTTAAGGTTGTAGACACCATGTACTCACATAAAATGTTAACTTCTAAGTGTAGACAACTAGTGCATTCTTAGAGTGCAAACTCCTGTGTTGTATACATGACAACTTTCAAGAATTTGCCAACTCCTATGTGAGCAAATATTAAAAATAATGCACAATAATTAATATAATATTTAATTTACTCTTTTCAATTTAATTTATTTATTTATTAAATCTCATGCACTAACTTTAATAATTCCACTTTTCAATCTTAATATATTTATATTTTAAATCACATGAGATTTAGAATCTTTTAATAATTTTAATATATTTTCCACTTTTAAATTTCATTTTCCAAAACTTAATTGCTAAAATATTTATTAGCTTTAATAATAATATTATTTAGTCATTTATTTAAAAATGAACTCCAAATATATTATTATTAAAATAAATATTGTCACATTCCAAATTTAAAATTTTAACTTTTTTGATTTTTAAATTTAATTATTTTATTTAATTAATTTCTCAATTAATTAAATAAAATAAATATTAAAATACCATATTAATTTTCCATTAAATTAAACCATTAACTAAATCTTTTAATTAAGCTTAATTAATAGAAAATACACTAAAGACTCACAAGAATAAAATATGAAAATTCATCATAGCCAAAATACATACAAAATCAAACCAAAGGTTTTTATCATCAATTATGTCATTCGACATATTCGAAGGGTACTCAACTCAGATACTTGTCCTAATTTTTTAATTAGAACAAATGGCTTAAAGGGTTGAGATTTGGACTTGAGAATTTATCTCCCCTCTCTTATCATTGAGATAATGTGATAGGGTACGCTCATCCTGGCAATTCAGGGAAGTCGATACTCGGTACCTGCAACCTGCATAAAAACTATGCATGTACAAACACAATATATACCAAACTAAATTGGCAATGGCAGGAAGTGGTGCATCGTGTAGATCCAAACTAGCAGGTGACTACGACTCCCTTAACCACATCAGACATGCCATACAAAAGAAAACACACAAAGAAAATAGGCACACCATACACATGCAAGTATGGGGTAAGTATCCATAACAAAACACATATGATACATCATCTTACTAATCATCATTAATAACTGAAAGCAATGTAATATTCATCATCAACAATTGCGAACACTTAAAGATAATCATCATACATACATGAAATGCAAAATCTAAGTAATCTCATCACATAATAAACTGAATCCATAGCACAATATCTGATAATCTCATAACAATGCTGCTAACCAATAACATAAAACGAGCTCTAAAAGAGTTCAGCAACGATAACAAAATGCGAACTAGAGGAAGGCACTAAAAATTTCAGCAACAATTCGATGCAAATTCTCATTCAACCTTTCAAAATGAAGACATGAGAGTCTCTTAAATAGACTTTCAAAGAATTCATCAACGATTGAGATCGATTTCAATCAACAGTCAGTATTAAAGGTGAAATTCAGTCATAAAGGGAGATTTCTAAATTAAAGGGAGTTAACGGATTTCATTTGAGTAAAATAAGGAGTTAACTGATTCAATTTGAGTAGAAAAAAGAGTCAACTGATTTAACTCATTTTTGATCAATAGTGAATTAGATATTTCCTTTTTTGAATTGAAGAGAGATGTTGTTGAGATATTTAATTTAATAAAATGAGATATACTCTCATAATTACTTTTTCTATTTAATTAAATAATCTTTAATTAATTAGAGACAGTTTTCTTATTTAATTAAATAACTTTATTTAATTAATTAAGAATGGCTTCTCATTTAATTAAATAACTTTGTTTAATTAATTAGAAGTAAGTACTCCATTTAATTAAATAATTTTACTTAATTATTTCAAAATTTCTTTTTGAAACTAGTCAACTCAAGTCAACCGTGGTTAAATCTGGTCAACTTTTGGTCAAACTTGATCTTTGCATATGTGAATATGAGCAAATGTGAGTATGAATTCCAGCAACAATTCGATGCAAATTCTCATTCAACCTTTAAAAATGAATAAATGAGGGTCTCTTAAATAGGCTTTCCTGGAATTCATCAACGGTTGAGATCAATTTTAATCAACGGTCAAGATTAAAGGTGAAGTTCAGTCATAAAGGGAGATTTCCAAATTAAAAGGAGTTAATAGAATTAATTTGAGTAAAATAAGGACTTAACTGATTCAATTTGAGTAGAAAAACGAGTTAACTGATTTAACTCATTTTTTATCAATAGTGAACTAGAAATTTTCTTTTTTGAGCTGAACAGAGATTTTGTTGAGATATTTAATTTAATAAAATGAGATATGCTCTCATAATTACTTTTTCTATTTAACTAAATAATCTTTAATTAATTAGAGACACTTTTCTTATTTAATTAAATAACTTCATTGAATTAATTAGGAATGGCTTCTCATTTAATTAAATAACTTTGTTTAATTAATTAGAAGTAAGTACTCCATTTAATTAAATAATTTCGTTTAATTATTTCAAAAATTTTTTCAAAACTAGTCAACTCAAGTCAACTATGGTTAAATTTGGTCAACATTTGGTCAAACTTGATCTTTGCGTATTTGAATATGAGCAAATGTGAGTATGAGTTCCAGCAACAATTCGATGCAAATTCTCATTCAACTTTTCAAAATGAAAAGATAAGGGTCTCTTAAATAGATTTTCCTGGGATTCATCAACTGTTGAGATCGATTTCAATCAACGGTCAGGATTAAAGTTGAAGATCAGTCATAAAGGGAGATTTCCAAATTAAAGGGAGTTAAGAGATTTAATTTGAGTAAAATAAGGAGTTAACTGATTCAATTTGAGTAAAAAAAGGAGTTAACTGATTTAACTTGTTTTTTATCAATAGTGAACTGAAAATTTCCCTTTTTGAACTGAAGAGAGATTTTGTTGAGATATTTAATTTAATAAAATGATATATGCTCACGTAATTACTTTTTTATTTAATTAAATAATCCTTAATTAATTAGAGACACTTTTGTTGTTTAATTAAATAACTTCATTTAATTAATTAGGAATGGCTTCTCATTTAATTAAATAACTTTGTTTAATTAATTAAAAAAAAGTACTCCATTTAATTAAATAATTTCGTTTAATTATTTCAAAATTCTTTTCGAAACTAGTCAACTGAAGTCAATCGTGGTTAAATCTGGTTAACTTTTGGTCAAACTTGATCTTTGCGTATGTGAATATGAGAAAATGTGAGTATGAATTCCAACAATAATTCGATGCAAATTCTCATTCAACCTTTCAAAATGAAGAGATGAGGGTCTCTTAAACAGAGTTTCTTGGAATTTATCAACGGTTGAGATCGATTTCCATCAACGGTTAGGATTAAAGGTGAAGTTCAGTCATAAAGGGTGATTTCCAAATTAAAAGGGGTTAACAGATTTAATTGTAGTAAAATAAGGAGTTAACTAATTCAGTTTGAGTAGAGAAAGGAGTTAACTGATTTAACTCATTTTTGATCAATAGTGAACTAGAAATTTTCTTTTTTGAACTGAAGAGAGATTTTGTTGAGATATTTAATTTAATAAAATGAGATATGCTCTCATAATTACTTTTTCTATTTAATTAAATAATCTTTAATTAATTAGAGACACTTTTCTTATTTAATTAAATAACTTCATTTAATTAATTAGGAATGGCTTCTCATTTAATTAAATAACTTTATTTAATTAATTAGAACTAAGTACTTAATATAATTAAATAATTTCAAAAAAAAAATTAAAACTAGTCAACTGAAGTCAACCATTGTTAAATCTGGTCAAATTTTGGTCAAACTTGATCTTTGCGTATGTGAATATGAGCAAATGTGAGTATGAATTCTAGTAACAATTCGATGCAAATTCTCATTCAACCTTTCAAAATGAAGAGATGAGGGTCTCTTAAATAGACTTTCCTGGAATTCATCAACGGTTGAGATCGATTTCAATCAACGGTCAGGATTAAAGGTGAAGTTCAGTCATAAAGGGAGATTTCCAAATTAAAGGGAGTTAATAGATTTAATTTGAGTAAAATAAGGAGTTAACTGATTCAATTTGAGTAGAAAAAGGAGTTAACTGATTTAACTCCTTTTTGATCAATAGTGAACTGAAAATTTCCATTTTTGAACTGAAGAGAGATTTTGTTGAGATATTTAATTTAATAAAATGAGATATGCTCTCATAATTACTTTTTCTATTTAATTAAATAATTTTTAATTAATTAGAGACACTTTTCTTATTTAATTAATTTGGAATGGCTTCTCATTTAATTAAATAACTTTGTTGAATTAATTAAAAGTCAGTACTCCATTTATTTAAATAATTTTGTTTAATTATTTCAAAATTCTTTTTGAAACTAGTCAACTCAAGTCAGTCGTGGTTAAATCTGGTCAACTTTTGGTCAAACTTGATCTTTGCGTATGTGAATATGAGCAAATGTGAGTATGAATTCCATCAACAATTTGATGCAAATTCTCATTCAACCTTTCAAAATGAAGAGATGAGGGTCTCTTAAATAGACTTTTTTGGAATTCATCAACGATTGAGATTGATTTCAATCAACGGTCAGGATTAAAGGTGAAGTTCAGTCATAAAGAGAGATTTTCAAATTAAAGGGAGTTAACGGATTTAATTTGAGTAAAATAAGGAGTTAACTGATTTAATTTGAGTAGAAAAAGGAGTTAACTCATTTAACTCATTTTTGATCAATTGTGAACTGGAAATTTCCCTTTTGAATTGAAGAAAGATTTTGGTGAGATATTTAATTTAATAAAATGAGATATGGTCTTGTAATTACTTTTTCTATTTAATTAAATAATCTTTAATTAATTAGAGACACTTTTCTTATTTTATTAAATAATTCATTTATTTAATTAGGAATGGCTTCTCATTTAATTAAATAACTTTGTTTAATTAATTAAAAGTAAGTACTCCATTTAATTAAATAATTTCGTTTAATTACTTCAAAATTCTTTTCGAAACTATTCAACTCAAGTCAACCGTGGTTAAATCTGGTCAACTTTTGGTCAAACTTGATCTTTGCATATGTGAATATGAGCAAATGTAAGTATGAATTCCAACAACAATTCGATGCAAATTCTCATTCAACCTTTCAAAATGAAGAGATGAGGGTCTCTTATTCTGCAGTGGCAGAGAAGGGAAACGCTATAGGAGGCAACATTGTTGAAAATGTAATAGGGATTTTAATGTTATGTTTTAAATGCTTTTAGTTTTTGAAGTTTTTAATAACATCCTACATGTGGTGGCATACCTAGAGTAGTAGTTCGATAAGCTCTCCAGATATAGCCACCTAGGACCAGGTGTGTGGATCTTAAATTAGAATAGTTTTTTTTTAGTTTGTAGGTGGAGTGTTTAATAATTTTTAGAATCCAATAATAGGTAGTAGGTTGTTTTTGGAATATTCCTGACTTAGAAAATGACTGTCTAATATTGGTAGAAAAAACGTTCCAAATTATTATCCTTTTTTTGGATAGAAGACGTTTCACATCCTTTAATTAGGAAAAGAAAGTCAGTTTTAAAATAAGAGCCAGTCGGCTATGTAGGAGACGAATCGAATTTGGAGAGATATGGAATGTTTTATTTTATTTTGTATTTGTGCAAGTTTTCGATGGTCTGAGTTTTGAACGGATTTTTCTTATCTTCTCACTGGAAAAAAGTTGATAGTTTGCAGAAGATTAAAAAGTTTTAGTTTTGAATCTGATTTTAGTGTGTGATCCTGGAGGTTGTAGATGCCCCTTGAAGCAACTCAGTTGAGTGTCTGATTCCTCCTAAGTTTTGCAAGGTGTGGCTCGACATCATTTTTTGTATTAGAGGTCAGCAAAAGGTTTGGGAAAAAGTAGTTATGTATATGTTTGTGTGATTTTGAAAAATTGAGAGAAATAGTCTGAGAAGAAGTCTAGGAGACTAGATAAGAAGAAAATAACCTAGCTAAGGAATGATGGGACAAGAAGAAGCAGCTTTATTGTATCTTTTTAGAAGGTACTAACAGAGAAAGGATTCTAAACAGAAGGAGATACTGGAAAAGAAGAAAAGAGAGAAAGAAGAAAGGAGAAAACAAAGAGAAGAGCTAAGCAAGATAAAAGAGGAGATAAACAATTTGAGAAGGAGACTTGAGGAGAATGATGCTAAGTTGAAAGAGAATAAAGCTAAGTTGAAAGAAGTGCAGCAAGAACACAAAGTGTAGCAACAAGAAGTGCAACAAGTATCTCTTGACAAGAGCAGTAACAAGACAAGCCCTATTGGATTTGAATGCAAACAATCTGTGGTTTGAATAGTAACATGTCCTTTGAAAATAGAGAAGAGTACAATGTTGGAAGGTACTCCTATGAAAAAGATTTTAGAGGCAACTAATGAAGCCTTAAATATGCATAATAAAGAAAAATATCAAGAGGAATGGCATGAAGATGAAGCTAAGGAATGTGTAATAGAAAGTTCTAAAGAAGAATCTAATTTATGGGAAAAATTTGCAGCCATTGTGGGAGAATGGAAAAGGCATGGCAGTAGTACGGAAACTCAGCTTGAAGAAGAAAGGAAAGAGTGCAATATTGTTATTGTTTTTGAGCAAAGTTGTAATAAGAAAGAGATATTTGAAAATGAGATTACTACAGAAGATCAAGATGATGATAAATGTTTAATAAAGGAAGAAGAGATAAATACGATTCTTAAGATTCAAGATGTGAAACTGGTTGATAGTCAAGAAGCAGATAAGTTTATGGTTACTATTGATGAAGATAGATATGATGCACATTACATGGTGTATAAGGAAGCTCATATTCAAAAAGAGAACTCAAATAATCTTAATGCTGATGATATGTTTTCTTCTAATAATGTTTATGCAGGGATGCATATTTCATGTATAGTGAATCATGTTGGAGAATTTTCTGTGACATTTACAGCATTAAATAATCAAAGCTACAATATGGAGAAGTTGGATATTATCTTTTTTTTTCTTGTAGATATGCTCATCCTAGTTCAAAGAAATTGGAAAGTTCGAAAGAAGAATGAGACTCATTTCTACAACACATCATCCCAAGAGGACTTGAGATTCATTCTACAGGGGAGTATGTTGCAGTGGCAGAGAAGAGAAACACTATAGGAGGCAACATTGTTGAAAATGTAATAGGGAATTTAATGTTATGTTTTAAATGCTTTTAGTTTTTGAATTTTGTAATAAAGTCCTACATGTGGTGGCATACCTAGAGTAGCAGTTCGATAAGCTCTCTAGATATAGCCACCTAGGACCAGGTGTGTGGATCTTAAATTAGAATAATTTTTTTTTAGTTCGTAGGTGGAGTGTTTAATGATTTTTAGAATCCAATAATAGGTAGTAAGCAATTTTTGGAATATTCCTGACTTAGAAAACGACTGTCTAATATTGGTAGAAAAAAAGTTTCAGATTCTTATCCTTTTTTTGGATAGAAGACGTTCTTCTTTTCTAAAATAAGAAGAAAATGTTTCACATCTTTTAATTAGGAAAAGAAAGTCAATTTTAAAATGAGGGCCAGTTGGCTATGTAGGAGACAAATTGAATTTGGAGAGATATGGAATGTTTTTTTTCATTTTGTCTTTGGGCAAGTTTTCGATAGTTTGAGTTTTGAACGGATTTTTCTTATCTTCTCACTGGAAAAAAGTTGATAGTTTGCAGAAGATTAAAAAGTTTTAGTTTTGAAGCTGATTTTAGTGTGTGATCCTGGAGGTTGTAGATGCCCCTTGAAGCAACTCAATTGAGTGTCTGATTCCTCCTGAGTTTTCCAAGGTGTCGCTCTGCATCATCTTAAATAGACTTTCCTAGAATTCAGCAACCGTTGAGATTGATTTCAATCAACGGTCAGGATTAAAGGTGAAGTTCAGTCATAAAGGGAGATTTCCAAATTAAAGGGAGTTGACGGATTTAATTTAAGTAAAATAAGGAGTTAAATGATTCAATTTGAGTAGAAAAAGGAGTTAACTCATTTAACTCATTTTTTATCAATAGTGAACTGAAAATTTCCCTTTTTGAACTGAAGAGAGATTTTGTTGAGATATTTAATTTAATAAAATGAGATATGCTCTCGTAATTATTTTTTCTATTTAATTAAATAATCTTTAATTAACTAGAGACACTTTTCTTCTTTAATTAAATAACTTCATTTAATTAATTAGGAATGGCTTCTCATTTAATTAAATAACTTAGTCTAATTAATTAGAAGTAAGTACTCCATTTAATTAAAAAAATTTGTTTAATTATTTCAAAATTTTTTTCAAAACTAGTCAACTCAAGTCAACTGTGCATAAATCTGGTCAACTTTTGGTCAAACTTGATCTTTCCGTATGTGAATATAAGCAAATGTGAGTATGAATTCTAGCAAGAATTCGATGCAAATTCTCATTCGACCTTTCAAAATGAAGAGATGAGGGTCTCTTAAATAGACTTTCCTAGAATTCATCAACGGTTAAAATCGATTTCAATCAACGGTCAGGATTAAAGGTGAAGTTCAGTCATAAAGGGAGATTTCCAAATTAAAGGGAGTTAACAGATTTAATTCTAGTAAAATAAGGAGTTAACTGATTCAATTTGAACTTAGAAAAAGGAGTTAAATGATTTCACTCATTTTTTATCAATAGCGAACTTGAAATTTCCCTTTTTGAACTGAAGAGATTTTTTTGAGATATTTAATTTAATAAAATGAGATATGCTCTCATAATTACTTTTTCTATTTATTTAATAATCTTTAATTAATTAGAGACACTTTTCTTAGTTAATTAAATAACTTCATTTAATTAATTATGAATGCCTTCTCATTTAGTTAAATAACTTTGTTTAATTAATTAGAAGTAAGTACTCTATTCAATTAAATAATTTCGTTTAATTAATTCAAAATTCATTTCGAAACTAGTCGACTCAAGTCAACAATGGTTAAATCTGGTCAACTTTTGGTCAAACTTGATCTTTGCGTATGTGAATATGAGCAAATGTGAGTATGAATTCCAGCAACAATTTGATGCAAATTCTCGTTCAACCTTTCAAAATGAAGAGATGAGGGTCTCTTAAATAGACTTTCCTAGAATTCATCAACGGTTGAGATCGATTTCAATCAGCGGTTAGGATTAAAGGTGAAGTTCAGTCATAAAGTAAGATTTCCAAATTAAAGGGAGCTAACAGATTTAATTTGAGTAAAAATAAGGAGTTAACTGATTCAATTTGAGTAGAAAAAGGAGTTAACTCATTTAACTCATTTTTGATCAATAGTGAACTAGAAATTTCCCTTTTTGAACTGAAGAGAGATTTTGTTGAGATATTTCATTTAATAAAATGACATATGCTCTCATAATTACTTTTCCTATTTAATTAAATAATCTTTAATTAATTAGAGACACTTTTCTTATTTAATTAAATAGCTTCATTTAGTTAATTAGGAATGGCTTCTCATTTAATTAAATAACTTTGTTTAATTAATTAGAAGTAAGTACTCCATTTAATTAAATAATTTTGTTTAATTATTTTAAAATTCTTTTTGAAACTAGTCAACTCAAGTCAGCCATGGTTAAATTTAGTCAACTTTTGGTAAAACTTGATCTATGCGTATGTGAACATGACCAAATGTGAGTATGAATTTCAGCAACAATTCGATGCAAATTCTCATTCAACTTTTCAAAATGAACAGATGAGGGTCTCTTAAATAGACTTTCTTGGAATTCATCAGCGGTTGAGATAGATTTCAATCAACGGTCAGGATTAAAGGTGAAGTTTAGTCATAAAGGGAGATTTCTAAATTAAAAGGAGTTAACCGATTTAATTTGAGTAAAATAAGGAGTTAACTGATTCAATTTGAGTAGAAAAAGGAGTTAACTGATTTAACTCGTTTTTGATCAATAGTGAACTGGAAATTTCCCTTTTTAAATTGAAGAGAGATTTTGTTGAAATATTTAATTTAATAAAATGAGATATGCTCTCATAATTACTTTTTCTATTTAATTAAATAATCTTTAATTAATTAGAGACACTTTTCTTATGTAATTAAATAACTTCATTTAATTAATTAGGAATGGCTTCTCATTTAATTAAATAACTTTGTTTAATTAATTAGAAGTAAGTACTCCATTTAATTAAATAATTTTGTTTAATTATTTGAAATTTCTTTTTGAAATTAGTCAACTCAAGTCAACCGTGGTTAAATCTAGTCAACTTTTGGTCAAACTTGATCTTTGCGTATGTGAATATGAGAAAATGTGAGTATGAATTCCAGCAACAATTCGATGCAAATTCTCATTCAACATTTCAAAATGAAGAGATGAGGGTCTCTTAAATAGACTTTCTTGGAATTCATCAACGGTTGAGATCGATTTCAATCAATGGTCAGGATTAAAGGTGAAGTTCAGTCGTAAAAGTAGATTTACAAATTAAAGGAAGTTAACAGATTTAATTTGAGTAAAATAAGGAGTTAACTGATTCAATTTGAGTAGAAAAAAGAGTCAACTGATTTAACTCATTTTTTATCAATAGTGAACTAGAAATTTCCCTTTTTGAACTGAAGAGAGATTTTGTTGAGATGTTTAATTTAATAAAATCAGATATGCTCTCATAATTACTTTTTCTATTTAATTAAATAATCTTTAATTAATTAGAGACACTTTTCTTATTTAATTAAATAACTTCATTTAATTAATTAGGAATGGCTTCTCATTTAATTAAATAACTTTGTTTAATTAATTAGAAGTAAGTACTCCATTTAATTAAATAATTTCGTTTAATTATTTCAAAATTCTTTTCGAAACTAGTCAACTCAAGTCAACCATGGTTAAATTTGGTCAACTTTTGGTCAAACCTGGTCTTTGCGTATGTGAATATGAGCAAATGTGAGTATGAATTCCAGCAACAATTCGATGCAAATTCTCATTCAACCTTTCAAAATGAAGAGATGAGGTTCTCTTAAGTAGACTTTTTTGGAATTCATCAATAATTGAGATCAATTTCAATGAACTATGAGGATTAAAGGTGAAGTTCAGTCATAAAGGGAGATTTCCAAATTAAAGGGAGTTAACAGATTTAATTTGAGAAAAATTAGGAGTTAACTGATTCAATTTCAGTAGAAAAAAGAGTCAACTGATTTAACTCATTTCTTATCAATAGTGAACTGGAAATATCCCTTTTTGAACTGAAGAGAGATTTTGTTGAGATATTTAATTTAATAAAATGAGGTATGTTCTCATAATTACTTTTTCTATTTAATTAAATAATCTTTAATTAATTAGAGACATTTTTCTTATTTAATTAAATAACTTCATTTAATTAATTAGGAATGGTTTCTCATTTAATTAAATAGCTTTGTTTAATTAATTAGAAGTAAGTACTCCATTTAATTAAATAATTTCATTTATTTATTTGAATTTTTTTTTGAAAGTAGTCAACTCAAGTCAACCGTAGTTAAATCTGGTCAACTTTTTGTGAAACTTGATCTTTGCGTATGTGAGTATGAATTCCAGCAACAATTCGATGCAAATTCTCATTCAACCTTTCAAAATGAAGAGTTGAGGGTCTCTTAAATAGACTTTGCTAGAATTCATCAATGGTTGAGATCGATTTCAATCAACAGTCAGGATCAAAGTTGAAGTTCATTCATAAAGGGAGATTTCAAAATTAAAGGAAGTTAACAGATTTAATTTGAGTAAAATAAAGAGTTAACTAATTCAGTTTGAGTAGAAAAAGGAGTCAACTGATTTAACTCATTTTTAATCAATAGTGAACTGGAAATTTTCCTTTTTGAACTGAAGAGAGATTTTGTTGAGATATTTAATTTAATAAAATGAGAAATGCTCTCATAATTACTTTTTCTATTTAATTAAATAATCTTTAATTAATTAAAAACACTTTTCTTATTTAATTAAATAACTTCATTTAATTAATTAGGAATAGCTTCTCATTTAATTAAATAACTTTGTTTAATTAATTTGAAGTAAGTACTCCATTTAATTAAATAATTTCATTTAATTATTTCAAAATTCTTTTCGAAACTAGTCAACTCAAGTCAACTGTGGTTAAATTTGATCAACTTTTGGTCAAACTTGATCTTTGGGTATGTGAATATGAGCAAATGTGAGTATGAATTCCAGCAACAATTCGATGCAAATTCTCATTCAACCTTTCAAAATGAAGAGATGAGGGTCTCTTAAATAGACTTTACTGGAATTCATCAACGATTGAGATCGATTTCAATCAACGGTCAGGATTAAAGGTGAAGTTCAGTCATAAAGGGAGATTTCCAAATTAAAGGGAGTTAACAGATTTAATTTGAGTAAAATAAGGAGTTAACTGATTACATTTTAGTAGAAAAAGGAGTCAACTGATTTAACTCATTTTTGATCAATAGTGAACTGGAAATTTCCCTTTTTGAACTGAAGAGAGATTTTGTTGACTACCTTATCTCAAAATTGACTACCCATTTAATTAATTATTATTATTCAGTGTTAATCATTTGTTTCATAAATTTTATATATAGTTTCTGATTGAATAAGAGTATACCACCTCCCTACTTAACTTTAGAGATATTCATCTATCAATTTTCTAGTATTGACATTTTTTTTAAAACTTTCTATAATTAACATTCCTGATTTTCTATTATTAACATTATTATTAATAACATTACTTCTATTACCTTGCCATTAATCACATTATGCTTAACTTTCTGATTCCCTCTATCTAAATCTACCTATTCTATCTTACCCCACCATCTTTCCAAAACCCCAAGTCGATTTTATAAACATGGAACCACGTGCCCTGACATCATTACCTTGCAGCGTGGATGAGGGGAGGGGGGGGACAAGATAGTTTAAGACTTCTCAAATCTTTTTGCATAATGTTTGGTAGGCGTGCAACAGCAAGTTAATAGGATTTTAAAAAAAAACTTTTTCAGCTTATGTAACCATACCCAAAGTCAACATTTAAGACAAGAACTTTGTGCAAAAACAATTACTTCTCCAACTGCCCTTGCTAGTCGATTTCCACCAAAACCCATAAATTGCTGTAGATGGGTCCTTTCCTAGGCAAGATATCAAGGGTGGAAAAAGGTGTAAAGTACACTATGATGAAATTTGCATGAGGACAAGTCGCCTTTAACACTTGGTGGATGATTTCTGACCCATGTCAGGATCATGATGGGTTTTAGCATAGGAGTTGCATACGTTAATATTCCTAAGGCATTGAATCGCCTAGGTGGTTTTCTCTTTTTTTTAAAAAATTAATATATTCTTGTCTTAGTCATTGTCTTGGTTGGTGGTAGATGAAAGGGGTGAACGGCTAGGTGGGTTAAATAATGAATTTATTTTATTTCAAGTGTATTTTTTTATTGTCTATAATCAAAGGAGTCTTTTTAAGGTTTGTCCATACATTTTCCATAATGTAAACATACACCTTCAGGTTTCATTTAAACTTTGATATTTAACTAGCTTCTTCCATGCATTCCCAATAACTGTTAAAAATTGAATTGGTGTTGGTTTATAATTGCACCATACATTGACATTTTCTAATTTAATAAATAATCTTTCATAAATCAACCCATCATATTGCTAATGAAATCATATTTCAAAATGGATCTCTAGAAATTTTACTGTATCAAATAATTGAATACTTCAGATCATCAATCTCCATGAAATTAACCTATCTTCAAAAACTATTACTACCAATTGCAACTTTATAACTCCTCCTATCTCAACACTAGACTTCAAGCAACTAGTGTATTCTCATGCAAGATTCAATTGGAACTCAACTAATATGCTATAGAACTCGAGATAACATTCAACAAGGATAATCTTCCTATCAATATATCTCTTCTAAGATATCAAATTTCATTTGCATTCCACTCAAGAGCATCAATTATTTTTGAATTCCTGATTGGTGTTACTATCCAACAAAACAACAATATCATTACAATGAATTAATCTTCAGTGATACTCTCATGATACACAAAAGGTGGTGAAGTCAACATATCAAAATATACACAATGGAAAATAATTTTACTACACATGAGAACTCATAGCCTTTACATTGTCAATCAAACTAAGACAATAGCTTTCTCTTACAATACATTTAGGCTCACATAAAAAGATGGAGTTTTTCTCTCTATCTCATCTCAATGCAATATTGTCTTCTCCTCCTATACACGATAAGAAGGACTCCAAGTTTCCAAGATTTTTTCTCTAAGAACCTGCAAATGCATCACAACAAAACAACAAGGACCATGGGTGCTTTCCACCCAACCATAGGCCTCAAAGAGAACACCCCCGTGCTAGGGGAACAAGGCTCAAATGAAATCCACATACACACTTGTAAGAAACATATACACCACATAACAAAACTGCAACAAATCTCATCCCAAGGATATTTCACAAAGGCGCACCATGGAACCTTAAACATAGGGTGAAGGTGGAAACACAAGGAGGTTTACCATTTCATATCATATTTTCCATAAAACTCATGCCCTTTCAGGGCTAAATCAACAAAATACAAGGCCCTTTCGGGGCTTCATAAACATATTCCACCACACACGCTACCAACACAACATCCTCCACCTTACACAACCAACAAATTTAGCTTCCTACAAACCCATACTTCAGTTACTTCCTTCCTCACCATTTCTTTTTTTTCTTATCCTCCCCCAAGGCAAAATATGAATATGACAATGGCATACAATGGAGCCCATACTCTAATACTCCACAATACAATGGAGCCTCATACTCACAATACTCCACACAATACAACAAGATGCACAATGGTGTCACATTAATCTACATGGAATGAACACCATTCAAACACTCACATGAATGCTACTCCACAATGCAATGCAATGCATACTCCATTGATAAACTCCACACTTGTAGATTGGCTTAACCATGCTAAAAGAAATAAAAATGAAAGGAAGCAAGTTTGAGATACCAACCTTGGTCCAAGCTAAGGTAAGGATAGTTGTAGTAGAGCTCCACTCCCTCTCCCTCCAAAACCTAACTATCTCTAAGATTTAGACAGTGGCCAAGTGGTTTTCCCATTTAGCCCTATCTCTATATATATCCTTCTCATTTTCGGATTCCATAAAGAATGTCATTTTCATGGGGTCTCCTAGGTCCACTAGACACCCTAGGGGTCATTAATAGCTCCCTAACCTATAGTACTAACATGGGTAGGGTTGATTTTAATCACAACTTACCTTAAAGTTACTTTATGACCCTCCCAAAGCTAGGTGATTCAAATTTCAAATTCCCCAAGGTGATGACCTTGTCCTTTTACTATGCACACATACAATTCACATATACAAAATGAAACACATTACAATGAGGTTTGAATCTCTTCCACTGATTCAACCTTGGCTATGTCATGTTTGTAGTAGTTTGAGCCTTAATTCCCCTTTAACCCATGGTCAAATTCCTGCACACTAAACTCGAGCGTCAGTAGTCCAAGAAAATCATATAAGAATATGTAAAATAAGTCATTATCTCATTCAACATTAGGCTTGCATATATTTCATCATCTCAAATTAACTTTCTCTTTCTTAATCATTTCAAATATAACCTTCAAAATATTAAAATATCAAAACTTACATATCACATTCGACATTTGAGTTCCATACTTCATTCCTTTTAATTACATTACTTCTTCTAACAATTTCCATGTAAAATTTTAAAAATACTATAAAACTAAACTTTACTTATCAACATAACATGGTCAATTTAATATTCTAAATAACTTCATATTCTACGACAACATGCTGGATCCATAACTATTGAATCCCTAGGTATGCGGGTTAGGTCTCAATGCATAAAAAAATTTATCTTTTAACTCTAATTTCCACTTCAACATTACCTTCTTATACTACAAGCATTTCTACCATTCAATTTCTATTAAAGCAATGTCAATAGCTTACAACATGAAATAGAATCATTAAATGCATCAATTAGGTCATAATATGTAGACGTAATTGTGGATCATCAAAATGAAAATCTTAAAATGACATAACCCTACAGTCTCAAAAGTGTATCAAAAATAGGATTAAAATCACCGTAATGCAATTATCTCATTGGTACTATGACGAATTGGGTGAGGCCTCATAGTCTCTTAAATAGACTTTCTTAGAATTCATCAACGGTTGAGATCGATTTCAATCAACGGACAGGACTAAAGGTGAAATTCAGTCATAAAGGGAGATTTCCAAATTAAAGGGAGTTAATGGATTTAATTTGACTAAAATAAGGAGTTAACTGATTCAATTTGAGTAAAAAAAAGAGTTAACTGATTTACCTCATTTTTGATCAATAGTGAACTGAAAATTTCCCTTTTTGAACTGAAGAGAGATTTTGTTGAGATATTTAATTTAATAAAATGAGATATACTCTCATAATTACTTTTTCTATTTAACTAAATAACTTTTAAGTACTTAGACACACTTTACTTATTTAATTAAATAATTTCATTTAATTAATTAGGAATGGCTTCTCATTTAATTGAATAAATTTGTTTAATTAATTAGAAGTAAGTACTCCATTTAATTAAATAATTTTGTTTAATTATTTCAAATATCTTTTCCAAACTTGTCAACTCATGTCAACTGTGGTTAAATCTGGTCAACTTTTGGCAAAACTTGATCTTTGCGTATGTGAATCTGAGCAAATGTGAGTATCAATTCCAACAACAATTTGATGCAAATTCTCATTCAACCTTTCAAAATGAAGAGATGAGGATCTCTTAAACAGACTTTCCTAGAATTCATCAACGGTTGAGATCGATTTCAATCGACGATTAAGATTAAAGGTGAAGTTCAGTCATAAAAGGAGATTTACAGATTAAAGGGAGTTAACAGATTTAATTTGAGTAAAATAAGGAGTTAAATGATTCAATTTGAGTAGAAAAAGGAGTTAACTGTATTAACTCATTTTTGATCAATAGTGAACTGAAAATTTCCCTTTTTGAACTAAAGAGATATTTGTTGAGATATTTAATTTAATAAAATGACATATGCTCTCATAATTACTTTTTCTATTTAATTAAATAATCTTTAATTAATTAGAGACACTTTTCTTATTTAATTAAATAACTTCATTTAATTAATTAGGAATGGCTTCTCATTTAATTAAATAATTTTGTTTAATTAATTAGAAGTACTCCGTTTAATTAAATAATTTAATTTAATTATTTCAAAATTCTTTTCGAGACTATTCAACTCAAGTCAACTATGGTTAAATCTAGTCAACTTGTGGTCAAACTTGCTCTTTGCATATGTGAATATGAGCAAATGTGAGTATGAATTCCAGCAACAATTCGATGCAAATTCTCATTCAACCTTTCAAAATGAAGATATGAGGGTCTCTTAAATAGACTTTTCTGGAATTCATCAATGGTTGAGATCGATTTCAATCAACGGTCAGGATTAAAGGTGAAGTTCAGTCATAAAGGAAGATTTCCAAATTAAAGGGAGTTAACAGATTTAATTTGAATAAAATAAGGAGTTAACTGATTCAATTTGAGTAGAAAAAGGAGTTAACTGATTGAACTCATTTTTGATCCATAGTGAACTGAAAATTTCTCTTTTTCAATTGAAGAGAGATTTTGTTGAGATATTTAATTTAATCAAATGAGATATGCTCTCATAATTACTTTTTCTATTTAATTAAATAATCTTTAATTAATTAGAGGCAGTTTTCTTATTTAATTAAATAACTTCATTTAATTAATTAGGAATGGCTTCTCATTTAATTAAATAACTTTGTTTAATTAATTAGAAATAAGTACTCCATTTAATTAAATAATTTTGTTTAATTATTTAAAAAAAAAATTTGAAACTAGTCAACTCAAGTCAACCATGGTTAAATCTGGTCAACTTTTGGTCAAACTTGATCTTTGCTTATGTGAATATGAGCAAATGTGAGCATGAATTTTAGCAATAATTCGATGCAAATTCTCATACAACCTTTCAAAATTAAGTGATGAGGGTCTCTTAAATAGACTTTCTTCGAATTCATCAACGGTTGAGATCAATTTCAATCAACGGTTAGGATTAAACGTCAAGTTGAACCATAAAGGGAGATTTCCAAACTAAAGGGAGTTAACAGATCTAATTTGAGTAAAATAAGGAGTTAACTGATTCTATTTCAGTAGAAAAAGGAGTTAACTTATTTAACTCATTTTTTATCAATAGTGAACTGAATTTTTTTTTTTTTGAACTGAAGAGAGAATTTGTTGAGATATTTAATTTAATAAAATGAGATATACTCTCATAATTACTTTTTCTATTTAATTAAATAATCTTTAATTAATTAGAGAGACTTTTCTTATTTAATTAAATAACTTTATTTAATTAATTAGGAATGGTTTCTCATTTAATTAAATAACTTTGTTTAATTAATTAGAAGTTAAATCTGGTCAACTTTTGGTTATACTTGATCTTTGCATATGTGAATATGAGCAAATGTGAGTATGAATTCAAGCAATAATCCGATGCAAATTCTCATTCAACCTTTCAAAATGAAGAGATGAGGGTCTCTTAAATAGACTTTCTTGGAATTCATCAATGGTTGAGATCGATTTCAATCAACGGTCAGCATTAAAGGTGAAGTTCAGTCATAAAAGGAGATTTCCAAATTAAAGGGAGTTAACAGATTTAATTTGAGTAAAATAAGGAGTTAGCTGATTCAATTTGAGTAGAAAAAGAAGTTAACTGATTTAACTCATTTTTGACCAATAATGAACTAAAAATTTCTCTTTTTGAACTGAAGAGAGATTTTGTTGAGATATTTAATTTAATAAAATAAGATATGCTCTCATAATTACTTTTTCTATTTAATTAAATAATCTTTAATTAATTAGAGATATTTTTCTTATTTAATTAAATAACTTCATTTAATTAATTAGGAATGGCTTCTCATTTAATTAAATAACTTTATTTAGTTAATTAGAAGTAAGTACTCCATTTAATTAAATAATTTTGTTTAATTATTTTAAAATTCTTTTTCGAAACTAGTCAACTCAAGTCAACCGTGGTTAAATCTGGTCAACTTTTGGTCAAACTTGATCTTTGCGTATGTGAATATGAGCAAATGTGAGTATGAATTCCAGCAACAATTCGATGCAAATTATCATTCAACCTTTCAAAATGAAGAGATGAGAGTCTCTTAAATAGACTTTCCTGGAATTCATCAACGGTTGAGATCAATTTCAATCAATGGTCAAGATTAAAGGTGAAGTTCAGTCATAAAGGGAGATTTTCAAATTAAAAGGAGTTAACAGATTTAATTTGAGTAAAATAAGGAGTTAGCTGATTCAATTTGAGTGAAAAAAGAGTTAACTAATCTAACTCATTTTTTATCTATAGTGAACTGGATATTTCCCTTTTTGAACTGAAGAGAGATTTTGTTGAGATATTTAATTTAATAAAATGAGATATGCTCTCATAATTACTTATTCTATTTAATTAAATAATTTTTAATTAATTAGAGACACTTTTCTTATTTAATTAAATAACTTCATTTAATTAATTAGGATTGGCTTCTCATTTAATTAAATAACTTTGTTTAATTAATTAGAAGTAAGTACTCCATTTAATTAAATAATTTCATTTAATTATTTCAAAATTATTTTCGAAACTAGTCAACTCAAGTCAACCGTGGTTAAATTTGATCAACTTTTGGTCAAACTTGATCTTTGTGTATGTGAATATGAACAAATGTGACTATGAATTCCAACAACAATTCGATGAAAATTCTCATTCATCCTTTCAAAATTATGAGATGAGGGTCTCTTAAATAGACTTTCCTGGAATTCATCAATGGTTGAGATCGATTTCAATCAACGGTCAGGATTAAAGGTGAAGTTCAGTCATAAAGGGAGATTTCCAAATTAAAGGGAGTTAACAGATTTAAGTTGAGTAAAATAAGGAGTTAACTGATTCAATTTGAGTAGAAAAAGGAGTTAACTGATTTAACTCATTTTTGATCAATAGTGAACTGGAAATTTCCCTTTTTGAACTCAAGAGAGATTTTGTTGAGATATTTAATTTAATAAAATGAGATATGCTCTCATAATTACTTTTTCTATTTAATTAAATAAACTTTAATTAATTAGAGACACTTTTCTTATTTAATTAAATAACTTCATTTAATTAATTAGGAATGGCTTCTCATTTAATTAAATAACTTTGTTTAATTAATTAGAAGTAAGTACTCCATTTAATTAAATAATTTCATTTAATTATTTCAAAAAAAATTTTGAAACTAGTCATCTCAAGTCAACCGTGGTTAAATCTGGTCAATTTTTGGTCAAACTTGATCTTTGCGTATGTGAATTTGAACAAATGCGAGTATGAATTCCAGCAAAAATTTGATGCAAATTCTCATTGAACCTTTCAAAATGAAGAGATGAGGGTCTCTTAAATAGGCTTTGTTGGAATTCATCAACAGTTGAGATCGACTTCAATCAACGGTCAAGATTAAAGGTGAAGTTCAGTCATAAAGGGAGATTTCCAAATTAAAGGGAGTTAACAGATTTAATTTGAGTAAAATAAGGAGTTAGCTGATTCAATTTGAGTAGAAAAAGGAGCTAACTGATTTAACTCATTTTTTATCAATAGTAAAATGGAAATTTCCCTTTTTGAACTGAAGAGAGATTTTGTTGAGATATTTAATTTAATAAAATGAGATATGCTATCATAATTACTTTTTCTATTTAATTAAATAATATTTAATTAATTAGAGATAATTTTCTTATTTAATTAAATAACTTCATTTAATTAATTAGGAATGGCTTCTCATTTAATTAAATAACTTTGTTTAATTAATTAGATGTAAGTACTCCATTTAATTAAATAATTTAGTTTAATTATTTATAAATTCTTTTCAAAACTAGTCAACTCAAGTCAACCGTGGTTAAATTTGGTCAACTTTTGGTCAAACTTGATCTTTGTGTATGTGAATATGAGCAAATGTGAGTATGAATTCCAGCAACAATTCGATGCAAATTCTCATTCAACCTTTCAAAATGAAGAGATGAGAGTTTCTTAAATAGACTTTCCTAGAATTCATCAACGACTAAGATCGATTTCAATCAACGGTCAGGATTAAAGGTGAAGTTCAATCATAAAGGGAGATTTCCAAATTTTAGGGAGTTAACACATTTCATTTGAGTAAAATAAGGTGTTAGCTGATTCAATTTGAGTAGAAAAAGGACTTAACTGATTTAACTCATTTTTTATCAATATTGAATTGGAAATTTCCCTTTTTGAACGCAAGAGAGATTTTGTTAAGATATTTAATTTAATAAAATGAGATATGCTCTCATAATTACTTTTTCTATTTAATTAAATAATCTTTAATTAATTAGAGACACTTTTCTTATTTAATTAAATAACTTCATTTATTTAATTAGGAATGGCTTCTCATTTAATTAAATAACTTTGTTTAATTAATTAAAAGTAAGTACTCCATTTAATTAAATAATTTCATTTAATTATTTCAAAATTCTTTTCGAAACTAGTCAACTCAGGTCAACCGTGGTTAAATCTGGTCAACTTTTGGTCAAACTTGATCTTTGCATATGTGAATATGAGCAAATGTGAGTATGAATTTCAGCAATAATTCGATGCAAATTCTCATTCAACCTTTCAAAATGAAGAGATGAGGGTCTCTTAAATAGACTTTCCTGGAATTCATCAACGGTTGAGATCGATTTTAATCAACGATCAGGATTAAAGGTGAAGTTCAGTCATAAAGGGAGATTTCCAAATTAAAGGGAGTTAACAGATTTAATTTGAGTAAAATAAGGAGTTAACTGATTCAATTTGAGTAGAAAAAAGAGTTAACTAATTTAATTCATTTTTGATGAATAGTGAACTGGAAATTTCCCTTTTTGAACTGAAGAGAGATTTTGTTGAGATATTTAATTTAATAAAATGAGATATGCTCTCATAATTACTTTTTCTATTTAATTAAATAATCTTTAATTAATTAGAGACATTTTTCTTATTTAATTAAATAACTTCATTTAATTAATTAGGAATGGCTTCTCATTTAATTAAATAACTTTGTTTAAGTAATTGGCAGTAAGTACTCCATTTAATTAAATAATTTTGTTTAATTATTTCAAAATTCTTTTTAAAACTAGTCAACTCAAGTCAACCATGGTTAGATCTGGTCAACTTTTGGTCAAACTTGATCGTTCACATGTTGGGATACATGAGTATCCTTTAAAAATCCATGAAATAAATTCCATTTTTAGACATCTCATGAGGCAAAACAAAACTCTTTCCAACATTGGTTTACAATACTTTGCCATTCACATTGTCTGACTGTTATACCTGAGTACATTAATCGTAACTTTCAATTCTTACATTTTCTTGCAAAACCCTTTGGATAATTTGTTCTAAATTAGAAATTCTAAAACATATCAAAATATGAGACAAAATAACTCAATCCATTAGAATTTATTGTCTCTGCATGTAGACCCATTTTCTCTATCATAAATCAGAAGTAAAACCAGTAACCCTTCCTTGCACATCTAATTACTTTCTCAAAAAGAATTCAAATAAAACAAAACTAATTTTCCATAAACCCTATATGAGTTTAGCTTCTGAATATATAAGCCATTAAATTTTTCAATTCATAAACTATTCTACAAGCACCAATCATTGCATGTAACTTTAAAATAAATCCTTAAAAACCAGTCTTCATTAAAATGACCATAATTGACACATATCTGAATGAAAATGACTCAAACCAATTGAAAATAAAAGCTGATTAATATATCTTTCCAATGAATATAACTAAAATTTATGTTTCATCCAAATATGCCTGTACCAAATATATAAATCCGACTGTAGCTATGCATCCTCAAATCTGCAAATGGCCACTTTTACCATAACTAGCTTAACTTCTTCAAAACTTAATAAATTTTTTCCAAACCAAAAAGAGAGAGAATATTATTCATCCTACTCTTAAAATATATAGAAATTACAAGGTTTCTAGGCTGTACATGGCCATACAAGACCTGGAACCAGCACTAAAATAGTTAAAACCAATCAAAATGACAAATGCTTGAAAACCAATTGCTTCAAAATGACTTTTTTTTTGTTCTCATTCACCCCTCTCTATTTGGAACGAACAATACAATGATTTTAAAGTGTCTTTGGTGGTTTATAACTTCCCAACCACCTTTTTAACCAACCCAACACAATCTTTTAACCCTTGTACATTTTCAATGATTTTTGAAGCACTCCCATTACAATGAAAATGCATTTTTTTTTCTACTTTTAATACATCACAATGCAAAGTTACGCATTTTAACCATTTTTTCAACATAGTTATATGAAATCTAAATGACTTAAATATTACAATATTATGCAATTCATCATAATGTATGAAGGGTCAAGATGCTCCCACACTAGGGAGTTAAGGTATTTGAGCCAAAAACCCTCAAGGATGCGGTGCATCGAGCTATCCTTGTTGAGAAAAGTGTCAACCTTGGTCAAAGTGGTTTTGTAGGAGTGCCAGTGGCATCAGGATCTAAAAGTAACTACAATTCAAGTGGTAATAAGAAGTTTTCTTTCTCTACGGGGAAACAGTATCAGCAGCAATCTCAACAGACACAGCAGCAGAAGGGCTCAAATTCTCAAGGTCAAGGTGGTGACAAAGGTTCTAACACCAAGAACAACCACAATACTCAACGCAATAAATAGAATCAGACCAATCAGCCAGCTCAGAGTAGCCAGTCTTTTGTGAGCAGGAACAGTCGCCAGCAATCTAATGTACCACCTATGGGAAGAGGTTCTGGCAGAAATACAAAATGTTTTTCATGTGGTCAGATTGGACATTATGCAGCTCAGTGTCCTCAGCGAGCACCTTAGTTTTTAGGACCTAGACCTATAGTTTTAGAGCCTACAGTTGGTGATGCAGGTAGAGCTCATAGAGTTTTTGCAGCAGTTGATCAGCATCAGGCAGATCATCAAGGAACAGTGGTTGAGACCACAGGTTCTATTAGAGGTATATCCCTTTCAGTATTGTTTGATTCAGGAGCTACAAATTTATTTATTTCACCATCTATAGTTTCTAAGTGTAAGCTGGATGTGGTGAAGCAAGATCATGGTTGGCAAAAGAAACTAGCCTCAGGCATTAAGGTTTCCATAGATTTTGTAGTTCATAAGTGTGGGCTTAGCTTAGGAAGCTTTGATACAGTAGTAGATGTTCGAGTCATACCCCTTGGTTCCTATGATGTGGTTTTAGGCATGGACTAGCTTGGATCTCATAGAGCCAGTATAGATTGTAGGAAGAAGATCATTATGTGCCAAGATGACCAAGGGAATGATGTGCTGATAGTTGGGATACCGAGGCCTATATCTCTGCAGATGATTTTTGCTATGCAATTGAAGCGAAGTTTCCGTAAGGGATGTTAGATATTTTCTGTTATGGTAAATGATCTTGATGAGGAAGATTCCATGAGGGAGACTTTAGATCACTCGATTTTGCAGGAGTACGCAAATGTTTTTCCAAGTGAGATTCAAGGCATGCCTCCTAAGAGGGACATTGACTTTAGTATTCATCTGATTCTTGGAGTGGAGCCTATCTCTAAAGCTCCTTATCGCATGACTACTCAGGAATTGGGTCAGCTACGTCTTTAGCTAGAGGAACGTCAGGCCAAAGGGAGCATTTGACCTAGTGTATCACCATGGGGAGCTCCAGTGCTCTTTGTGAAGAAGAAAGATGGTTCTTTGCACCTTTGTATCGACTATAGACAGTTGAATAAGGTGACTATTAAGAACAGGTATCCTTTGCCTAGCATTGATGACTTATTTGATCAAATCAAGGGAGCTATAGTATTCTCCAAGATTGACCTTAAGTCAAGATACCACCAGCTTCGTATTAAGGAAGCAGATATTCACAAGATTGCTTTTCGAACATGTTATGGGCATTATGAGTTCATAGTAGTACCTTTTGGATTGATTAATGATCCATCAGTTTTAATGAGTTTGATGAATGGTGTTTTTCGATCATATCTTGACAGGTTTGTACTTGTGTTTCTTGATGACATATTGGTATATTCTAAGACTCAGAAGGAGCATGAGGAACACCTGCGGTTGGTGTTGCAGTGTTTGAAGGACAATCAGCTTTATGCTAATGCAGCTAAGTGTGAATTCTTCAAAACAGAGATTCAGTATTTAGGGCATGTTATTTTAGGAGATGGTATTTTAGTGGATCCTGCAAAGATTCAGATGATAATAGAATGGCCTACACTGACTAATGTGTCAAAAATTTGTAGTTTCATGGGTTTAGCTGGTTATTATCGCAAATTTGTCTAGAACTTCTCTAGGATATCACATCCTATCACTTCTCTTCAAAGGAAAGGAAAGAAGTTCGTATGGACAGAGAAATGTGAGGAAGCTTTCTAGAAGCTCAAGGAGCTTTTGACCAGTGCACTGATTCTAGCTGTACTAGATCCAGAAGGTGATTTCATGGTATGTATAGATGCTTCTCTTGAAGGGATTGGGGCAGTGTTGATGCAGAATGGATGTGTGATTGTGTATGAATTATGCAAGCTCAAGGATCATGAGTTAAATTATCCTACGCATGATCTTGAGTTAGCAGTAGTAGTTCATGCTTTGACAAGATGGAGACATTTCTTGTTGGAGCACAATTTTGAGCTACATAGCGATCATCGTAGTTTTCAATACATTTTTACTCAGCCTAATTTGAATGCTTGCCAGAGGCAATGGATGGAGTTTCTATGCGAGTATGATTTTGAGGTTAAGTACATTTAGGGTAAGGAGAATGTGGTGGCAGATGCTTTGAGTCGTAGGAGACATGTGGTATCATCGATGACTCTTAGTGTGGACTTGAGGAGTTGGATTCTTTAGGCACTTCCTATGGATTCTTGGTATCAGGAAGTGTGCAGAGAGATTGATTCAAGAAGATCTTTAGAAGGTAAGTTTGCAGGCTACGTTCGAGAGTCAGATGGTCTTTTGAGACATTTGGGGAGGATTTATGTGCCATTTTCGGATGAGCTTCACACTTTGATACTGGCAGAAGCCCATCGTACACCTTACTCAGCACATCTAGGTGTCAAGAAGATGCATGTTGATTTGAGACATTTGTTCTTTTGATCTGGGATGAAGCGAGATATTGCTGATTTTGTGGCTAGGTGCCTTGAGTGTCAGAGGGTTAAGGCAGAACATCAGCACCCAGCTGGACATTTGCAGCCTAATCTCATTCTTTCTTGGAAGTGGGATATCATCTCCATGGATTTTATTGTAGGATTACCTATGACAGTTCGGCGTCATGATGCTATCATGGTCACCGTTGATCGGTTGACTAAGGTGGCACATTTTTCACCGATTAGGTCTTCCTACACAACAGCTTCTGTAGCTAATGTCTTTATGTGTGATATTGTGAGATTACATGGTATTCCTAGAAAGATCATTTCTGACAGGAATCCTGTATTCACATCTGCATTCTGGACATTGCTGCAGCATAAGCTTGGAGCGCAGTTAAACTTCAGTTCGGCATATCATCCAGAGACTGATGGTCAGACAGAGAGGGTGAATCAGGTTTTGGAGGATATGTTACGGATGTATGTGATGGATAGGCAGACACATTGGGAGGATTATCTCTACCTAGTGGAGTTTGCTTACAACAACGGATATCATAGTTCTATTGGTATGGCACCATTTCAAGCATTGTATGGGTATCCTTATCGTACACCATTGAGTTGGGACAGTCTTGAGGATCGCATCCTATTGGGTCTTGAGATAATTAGTGATATGGAGCAACAGGTAGTGTGTATCCATGAGCACTTGACTATGACACACGATAGGCAGAAGAAGTATGCCGATGCTCATATGACTGATAAGCAATTTGCTATGGGAGATAAGGTTTTCTTGAGAGTGCGACCGCAAAAGAGTCCGATCTGTTATGGAAAGGGTTCTAAGCCAGCACCTTGCTTTGTGGGACCATTCAAGATTCTAGAGAGGATTCGCCCGGTTGCTTACCGTCTTGCTCTACCACCTAGCCTAGCTCGCATTCATGATGTTTTCCATGTTTCAGTACTTAGGTAGTATATTCCTAATATTGTGCATGTTCTTGATTGGAATGCGTTGCAGGTAGAGGATGGGCAGCTGGCTTTGGAGCCGGTTCATATTCTGGAGTAGCGGGGGTTGACCCTCAGGGGTCGAACCATCGAGCAAGTAAGGGTCCAATGGGACCCTACTGATGATTCTTCAGCTACTTGGGAGGATGCAGCCAGATTGAGAGAGTTATATCCCTATTTGTTTGTAGGCTTCCAAGAGTAAGCCTAACCCAAGGGGGGGTGGATGTAGTGCCTACCCTCGTTCACATCTTTTCTGGACATTGTTATTATTATTAGACTTTGATGGACTAGTTTTAGGTTGATGGTTTAGTGGTATTGTTTTGACACTATTAGATATTATGATATGGATTCAGTTGATATATGATGAGATCATTTAGACTTTACATTTCATGTATGTATGATGATCATTACATTGTTTTTAGTTATTAATGATGATTAGTTAGATGGTATATTATCTCATGTGTTTTATTATGGATACTTACCCCATACTTGCATGTGTATGGTGTGCATGTTTTCATATTGTATGGCATTTTTGATGTGGTTAAGGAAGGGAGTCATAGTCACCTGCTTAGTCGGGATCTACACGATGCACCACTTCCTGCCATTGTCTGTTTAGCTTAGCATTATATATATTGTATGTACATGCATGGTTTTTTTGCAAGTTGCAGGTACTGGGTATCGACTTCCCTGAATTGCCAGGATGAGCGTACCCTATTATACTATCTCAATGATAAGAGAAGGGAGATAAATTCTCAAGTCCAAATCCCAAACCCTTAAACCATTTTTCCTAGTGAGTTAGGACAAGTATTAGAGCTGAGTACCCACCGAATGTGTCAGATGACATATTTCATGATTTTTAACCCTTTGGACTAATTTTGTATGATTTTTTCTATGATGGGTTTTCATATTTTATCTTGGAGGTCTATGGTGAATTTTCTATTAATTAAGTCTTAATAAATGGATTTAATTAATAAATTAATTATTTTGGAGAAAATTAATATAAAATATCATGTTATTTGAACGTAGGAAATTCTCATCTCCATTACCTCTTTGTGAAGGTAGGAAATTCTCATCTCCCCTATTCAGTTTTTATGTTTTGTTTCATGTTCATGTTACCTTGTTGTTGTTTCACTGTTTATATGGATGTGGGTATGTTGGGAAGATTTGATAACACTGTTATTTTGGTTGTTTTTCCTTTCTTGTTTATGTTTGAAATTTTGAGTTTTCCTTGCATGGGTGTTTTGGTATTACTCACCCTTGGAGAGGGCAGAAGTGACCAATTTTGGGAAAGGTCTGTTTAGTTGGACTCCAACCAGTGTAGAGTCTCTTCTTAGGATGAGAAGAGGGATAAAGGGTAGGGTGTTATGGGCCCCTACCTGTCAGCACAAACCTGATATGAGTATGGCATGTTTAAATGGACGAATGGAAGTTCTTGGTTATTAGCCCCGATTGGGCATCTGAATTGGTGTTGTGCTTGACTTCTCCTGTTGTAAGAATCCACCTTTCCCTAGTCTTGATTCATTGTGAATCCTATTGTGTAAACCATGTATGATTATGCATGTTTGATTTTCTTTTGGTTCTGCTTGGTTATCACCCGATCAGTTATTGGTTTCCTCCATGGTTCTTGAAAAGAGATTCAGAAAACATTACAATTTCCTTTATTTTGATCATGAGGAAAAAATTTGATTTAATTGTTGAAATTTGGGATTGAGATCCTATTGTAAATTGTATTTAAACCTTATTGTAAATGGCAACGAAGCCGAGTTTTCTTCCTGGTTCTTTCTCGACTGAGCCCTTGAATTAGGTTGATAATAAAATAAGTGATTGAGTAAATTTTGCTTCTCTTAAACATATGAATGTGTATCAAAGATAAGATGAAACAATGATATCCAATTATGCAAGATTCAAATTGTAAATGTATGGTATTTCCTTTGAGTTTGGTATGATTTAGTTATGTAAGGTTGTGTTGGAAGTGAATTTGCAAGAACATAAAGGAAAGAATTATGTCAAGATATCCAACTTAAATCTGCAAAACGATAGAGGAAAGAACTTGGTGTGTTTTGATACTCCCATCAAATGAATAGAGTATTATCATTTTTTATCTCTTTATTGTCTCAATTGCCTTAAGACTAGTTAGTCACTATGTTATTTCAATTTTGCTCCATTAGTTATAATAGATAGTTAAATGAATGTGTAGATGATTATTTCATGTAATGTGGTATCATTGAAATGCATAGTATTTAGGGATCATAGCAATTATCAACCCGAAATTCATAAGAGATTTACGTAGGGTTGATGATCTTGCAATAGTGATTTTGTTGAGCATGATACAAAATAGGTGGTAGATTAATATCATTATGAATTAAAAACATCAATCCTATAAAGCTGCATAATAAGACCTAAGCCAACAAGTAAAGTTCAAAAATGCATATAAAAGAGGCCTGTAGAAGCACATTTTTCTGGAAATTGTATGGAAAACTCAAAATTTGGTTGATGCTATTACAGACTATTAAAATATTCACATCACAATAAAATAAAATAAAATCTAAAACTAAATTCTATTCACTATGACAAGAATAATATAGTTTTAGTAGATATCCTCAATATCCTAACTCTCACCTATAAAACTTTAGCATTGACTATTTGGGGCAAGCCAAATTGTCATCCCTCATGATGATGTCACCATGTCCCATCACTATCTTCCTCCAAATTGGGCGCTCAGATTGAAGGGAAGGCATTAAAGTTTTGAGTTTAAAATAACAAAATTTGCAAGTGATTTTATCTTGCTTCCTCCCACTTGCTATCCATATTGAACGCAGGTAGTGGAGAATGAGTGGAGAAAAAAAGTTTTTTTTGTTAGTGTTTGCTGAGGGTGACGTTAGGTCTGCTTCCCCCCCCCCATCCCATCGTCCTATCTCCATCTTTTCATTGGAGCGCTCACTGTTTTGGGCATAGTTGTTTTTATTAAAAAGTTTTGGGGCTTGCAATTTTATATGGGCGGCCCTTCACCCATGACAAGATGGGTTGGTGAAGGAGGGGGGGGAATGCTGACGCAGGGTCGGCATGAGTTTACAACACGTAGGCCTAGGGTTGGGGTAGGTGTTAGTAGTGGGTTTGGGGCATTTATTTTATAAATGTTTAGTGTAATTGTTATTATTGGTAGGTTTGTTTAGATTAAGGTTTATTTTAGCTAGCATTTAAAGTATAAGTTTTAGTTAGTATCTATTTCATTTCTATTTGTTATTAGTTTTTAACTAGTTTAATTTTCATTGATAGTAAGTATTTTAATTTAGTTGTAATTATTAACTAGGTAGATGTAAGTTAGTTTTATTTTATAAGTATTAGGAGTTAGTTTTAAGTTAGTTTAATTTTAAGTTATGAAATTTCTTAATCTTTTTAAGTTAATTCATAACTTATATAATGTCAATTATTAAGTTTTAATATAATTATGTTAGTAATATTCATTTTAGAATTAGTTATTAATTTTGTTAGTGTTAATAATTTAGATAGTTCATTTAAAAAGAAAAAGAAAAAAAAGAGTTTAGTTTAGTAAGATTAGTTGGTAAAGTAGATTTTAAAATAAAGTTTTCCTTTTTAATTCAGTAGAAATTAATACTTAGAAATTAAATGGTTACGTAGTTAAATATTAATTGGTTAAGTTTTATAATTGATTAAATAAAGATCTAGTATGTTACTTTCCCTTCGAGATTTAGCTAGCTTTACATTAAGATAGTTATTAAATTTTGTCTGATTAATTGATATTTGTTTAAAATTTATTATTTAATTTTTATGTTAAAATAGTTGAAATGTTTAAGGTTAATAAATTATATATATATAATATGTTTTAATTCTAGTTAAATTGTTTTTCCTTAAAGTGACCTTTCAATATCGATTAGTTTGTAAACTGATTATTGTATAAGAGTTTTATAGTTGATTTTGATTATACATTCTCAATGAATCTAAACTCGAATACATTTGCTTTGTCATTTAAATAATTGTTTTCTTATTATTAAAAGTTAATGTAAGAACATAAGTTTATCGATATAAATCTTATAACTAAAGTTTCAAATCTTAATAATATAACCATCCTCTTGTTTATAATCTTAAGACGTAATGTAGAGAAACTGACTTAAACTGTAATCACAATCATTTTCAAACTTAGAGTCATTTTTATCGTTATTAAAAAAAAAAAGATTGTGTGTGTTTTTGCCCTCGTAGTTCTGGGCATGACATTTAACCACGGTTGACTTGAGTTGACTAGTTTCGATTTTTTTTTTTGAAATAATTAAACAAAATTATTTAAATAAATGGAGTACTTACTTCTAATTAATTAAACAAAGTTATTTAACTGAATGAGAAGCCATTCCTAATTAATTAAATGAAGTTATTTAATTAAATAAGAAAAGTGTCTCTAATTAATTAAAAATTATTTAATTAAATAGAAAAAGTAATTATGGGAGCATATCTCATTTTATTAAATTAAATATCTCAACAAAATCTCTCTTCAGTTCAAAAAAGGAAATTTCTAGTTCACTATTGATCAAAAATGAGTTAAATCAGTTAACTCCTTTTTCTACTCAAATTGAATAAGTTAACTCCTTATTTTACTCAAATTAAATCTATTAACTCCCTTTAATTTGGAAATCTCCCTTTATGACTGAACTTCACCTTTATTCCTGACCGTTGATTGAAATCGATCTCAACCATTGATGAATTCCAGGAAAGTCTATTTAAGAGACCCTCATCTCTTCATTTTGAAAAGTTGAATGAGAATTTGCATCGAATTGTTGCTGGAATTCATACTCACATTTGCTCATATTCACATATGCAAATATCAAGTTTGACCAAAAGTTGACCAAATTTAACCACGGTTGACTTGAGTTGACTAGTTTCAAATTTTTTTTAAAAATAATTAAACAAAATAATTTAATTAAAAGGAGTACTTACTTCTAATTGATTAAAAAAAGTTATTTAGTTAAATGAGAAGCCATTCCTAATTAATTAAATGAAGGTATTTAATTAAATAAGAAAAGTGTCTCTAATTAATTAAAGATTATATAATTAAATAGAAAAAGTAATTATGAGAGCATATCTCATTTTATTAAATTAAATATCTGAACAAAATTTTTCTTCAGTTCAAAAAGAAAAATTTCTAGTTCACTATTGATCAAAAATGAGTTAAATCAGGTAACTCCTTTTTCTACTCAAATTGAATCAGTTAACTCCTTATTTTACTCAAATTAAATCTGTTACCTCCCTTTAATTTGGAAATCTCCCTTTATGACTAAACTTCACCTTTATTCCTGACCGTTGATTGAAATCGATCTCAACCGTTGATGAATTCCAAGAAAGTCTATTTAAGAGACCCTCATCTCTTAATTTTGAAAGGTTGAATGAGAATTTGCATCGAATTGTTGCTAGAATTCACACTCACATTTGCTCATACTGACATAAGCAAAGATCAAGTTTGACCACAAGTTGAGCAGATTTAACCACGGTTGACTTGAGCTGACTAGTTTCGAAAAGAATTTTGAAATTATTAAAAAAAATTACTTAATTAAATGGAGTACTTACTTCTAAATAATTAAACAAAGTTATTTAATTAAATGAGAAGCCATTCCTAATTAATTAAATGAAGTTATTTAATTAAATAAGAAAAGTGTCTCTAATTAATTAAAGATTATTTAATTAAATAGAAAAAGTAATTATGAGAGCATATCTCATTTTATTAAATTAAATATCTCAACAAAATCTCTCTTCAGTTCAAAAAGGGAAATTTTCAGTTCACTATTGATCAAAAATGAGTTAAATGAGTTAACTCCTTTTTTTACTCAAATTGAATCAGTTAACTCCTTATTTTACTCAAATTAAATCTATTAACTCCCTTTAATTTGGAAATCTCCCTTTATGACTGAACTTCACCTTTAATCCTGACCGTTGATTGAAATCGATGTCAACTGTTGATGAATTCCAAGAAAGCCTATTTAAGAGACCCTCATCTCTTCATTTTGAAAGGTTGAATGAGAATTTGCATCGAATTGTTGTTAGAATTCATATTCACATTTGCTAATATTCACATACACAAAGATCATGTTTGACCAAAATTTGACCAAATTTAACCACGGTTGACTTGAGCTGACTAGTTTTGAAAAAAATTTTGAAATAATTAAATGAAATTATTTAATTAAATGGAGTACTTACTGCTAATTAATTAAACAAAGTTATTTAATTAAATGAGAAGTCATTCCTAATTAATTAAATGAAGTTATTTAATTAAATAGGAAAAGTGTCTCTAATTAATTAAAGATTATTTAGTTAAATAGAAAAAGTAATTATGAGAGCATATCTCATTTTATTAAATTAAATAGAACACTATGCACCACTTCCTGCCATTGTCTGTTTAGCTTAGCATTATATATTGTATGTACATGCATGATTTTTCTGCAGGTTGCAGGTACCGGGTATCGACTTCCCTGAATTGCCAGGATGAGTGTACCCTATTATACTATCTCAATGATAAGAGAAGGGAGATAAATTCTCAAGTCCAAATTCCAAACCTAAAAACTATTTGTCCTAATGAGTTAGGAAAAGTATCAAAGTTGAATACCCACCGAATGTGTCGGATGACATATTTCATGATTTTTAACTCTTTAGATTTATTTTGTATGATTTGTTCTATGATGGGTTTTCACATTTTATCTTGGAAGTTTATGGTGAATTTTCCATTAATTAAGTCTTAATAAATAGATTTAATTAATAAATTAATTATTTGAAAAAATTAATAAAATATCATGATCTTTGATAATTTGATTGTAATTAATTAAATGTGAATTATTGGGGAAAAGTAATTAAATAAAAAAAAACTAGAAATTAAAATTAATAATAATTATAAAATAATAATAAAGTAATAAATAAAATAATAATAATAAAAGTTATAAAAATTATAATGAAAGTTATAAAATTTAAATAAAAATTATTTAAAAGTAAATTAGAGTTATAAGCTTGCATGGGAATTAACATGTGTCAACAACACGAGGGTTAGTGCATCAATTAAGCACAAGGTGTTTACAACTCTATGACTCACCAAAAAGGTGGGAAAAGACCCATGCTTAGTTGGTGACACCTTTTAGCGGTTTCAAGAAACATTCCAAAAGTTTTTTGAGAGCTCTTCATATTTAGGCATTCATAGAAGCTTAGGGAGAGAGCGTTTTGGAGTGTAATTGGAGCATTGGAGGACTCGAGAACTCTGAAGAAGGGAGGAGCTTGCTTTGCGGATTTTTTTGAGGAAGAGCGATTTAGCATCAGAATTTGGGTAGATTCTTGTGATTTTACTTATGCTATTTTTGCATCATGCACTCCCTATCTTCTTCGTGTCTTCCATATGTCTTCTGAGGAATTTCTTATGCAATTCTCAATATGGTAGCTAATTTTATTTGAGAATTCTATATGCTTAGATCTGGAATGAACACGGGGCTAGGGTTTAAATTTGTAGCCAAAACCATCAGATGATTTAATGGATAAAATTTGAGATCAAAGAATTATAGAAAAATTCTGAGAATTGGAATTTTGTGTATATATATGTTCATATTTTTAAATCTGCATATATATATATATATATATATGCATTATTTATACATATACATTTCACTGCAAGCAAATGTTGCATCGTGGATTACATTGGAAGGGTGCGTTTTAATAAAACGCAACTTTTTAAAAATATATATATAATAAATTTTGAATGGACAGGGGGGAAATATATTTCCTCACCCTCACCGGTAGCCACATTAATACGAACTACGGCCGTAGAGTACTTGCAGTCTGCAGTGTACCTGCGACCGCAGTGTACTCTGTGACCCGCAGGTTTTATATATTGTATCGGCAGTGATTATTATATCACCGTTGGTTTAAAATTACAAAAGTTTTATTTTATTTGCAACGATATCTCATATGATATTTGATTATGAATTTCGATTTCATTTGCATTGTTATTAGATATTAAATGTTATTATATATATATTTATGTATGTATATATATATGTATATATATATATGTATATAAGTATATATGTATATATAATTATTTATAAATTATTATTATAAAGTTCTAAATTAATGGACCACTCTTTTAATGATTAAAATATTGATATTGAGCTTGTCAATTATGAAGAGATAATAATAATTAATTTAATTAAACTCAGTTTAATTAAGATTAATTATTAGAATATATAATCAAAGTTTTTGATTCATTGAGAATGTCAATTTCCAAACAATGTCATATAAATCAATTAGAAAATTGAGTCTAATGGAGAAACTTTTATCTATCAAACATACACATGGGTTAGGTAAAAAGTGAAACTTCTCCACTTGATATTTATTTGGGAAAACATAAACTGAGACTTTTAAATTCAAATTTGAAAACTTAGCAAAACCAAAACATGTCTTTACATTGTGTATTCTTATGCTATTGTTTTGGATTTCGGGTTGACTAGTGTTGATCAGTTTAGGACGTCTACCAGAGGCTTGGGGGTTATGTGATTGTGATATCATGATGATATTTTAATCTTGATCTTTATAAACCCAACCATTATTTTTGGTCATCGATCAGTTAGCCTTGGTTATTTTCTAGTCACCATGATGGGACTGTAATGTGGATTTATTGTTGATGATCTCATGTGGTGACATGTTTGACTCAACCATTTTTGGAGTCTTCGATCAGTATGATGGAGATATATTTTAGTTAATGAGAACCATTGGATACTTTGATTATCAGTGATACTTCAGTTTCCAATAGAGAGCTATTGTGGTCATGATTTCCTATGGATGCTTGCTCATGGAGATTTGATGCTTTTATGCATATTTGAAGATTTTATTTTGGATTTTCTTTTGTGATTTTGAGATTTATGATTCCATGAGCGTTAGGGTAGGATGTCTGCATGTAGTGATGGGAAGTGGCTTGCAATGGGGGCCAGGGCCCTAAGAGGCTGCCAGGTTAACTCATTGTAAGTTGGATTAATAAGTGATAACATTCACACCTAATACTAACTGAATAAACTTAAAAAGATAAGAGTTTTTGTTCTTGCTCATGCCTTGAGTGCTTGTATAGGCTAGGATGGGAGTAGTGAGAACGCATGGTTGCAACCTTGCATTCCATAGTATGCCTCGTCAGTATGAGAGGATACTAGTGGCCACATGAGATCTGTATGGACTCGTGGAGTTTAGCTAACTGCCAGGGTAACTTGTACGAGATAAATGCGATGACACTTTCCCGCTTGCATAGTAGGTTCCTACATGTCATTGTGTGCCTCTAGGAAGTATATGTTAGTTTCATGATTGAAACCTTTGAGTTAGTATACTTTTAGGATTCCTGGACTATAGAGATTTATGCTATGTGATTTTCATAACCTGTTTGGGACTTGAGATTATCTCCTCAGCACGGTGGGAGTGGACCACTTAGGTACCACGCGGTCGGGTGGTAGTGTATTTTCCCCTCTTATCATTTGAGATTCATTGAGACATCGTGACTGATGCATCCTTCGTGATGGTGGATATGTATCCTTTCATTGATGATTAGCATATGTTAGATGATGTTATCTTATGCTTATATTTGCATGTTAGGTTACTTTCTACATATGATGTTGTATATGTTAGGAGTGACATTCCTACTATGTTAATACCGATGATCCCTTCGATGATTTGGGATACTACGCACGGAGGGATGGCTAGGGCCCACGATGGTCTAATGATGCTATTAACGGTTGGGAGGAACCGTGCACTTAGTTTATTTTGTTTAATCTTTATGATGGATTTATATGTCTTCTATGATGATGTATCATGTGTATCATGTGATTATCTTTACTTTGATGTATCATGGATTAGAATAGGATGATGTACCTTATTCTACATATGTATATTCTTTGAGCTTGTCATACCCTGTGACATGTATAGAGGATGAATGAGCATTTGAAATGTAAAATTTAAACATTGGACTTATCATTATTATTTCATGTGGATTTTGTACTAGATGGATTCATGTATGTAATTCAACATTAAGGGATCTTTAAAGAATGTAATCGGTTATGTATGTTATGTTTACTTTGAGATGGACATTGCTATTGCTTCCATTATTAAGTACAAGTTATATGTTGTATTTACTTTCATGTTATTTTAAAAATAAAAAAAAATGTTACCAAACTTAGTGAAATTCTAGGTTAATTCTTTGGATCCCTTGGCGGGGCATTACATTTGGTATCAGAGCCCGAGTTTTTACATTGGGAGCTCTGGGTATTTTGGAACAACTAGAACTGTGAACTATTAAGTGTATCTCTTCAACTTGAAACTAGGTGAACTGAAATAGAACTTGAACTGTTACTTGAATATTTTTCATACTTCAAAACTTAGTTTTCAAAACTAGAGATTTTACTTAAACATAAACATAGAATTGAACTTAGTCTATTGCAAACATGTGTCTTTTGATTGTAATAGTACCTTGTTCTATTGTAAGATGGTGTCTGGGATCGGGTCTTTTGTTAGAGGCTGAGGAAGAGGCCGTGGTCATAGCAGAGCTATCAGCGCCCATGAGTCTTCCCATGAGGGATCGGCTTGTGTAGAGAGCAGGGAAGAGCACTCTAATAGGCAGCAGGAAGAGAGCCATAGAGAGGACCAAGCTGAGTCTAACAAGGTTAGCCTGAGACAGATGATGCAGAACATTCTAGAACGTCTACCTCATGTTCAAGAATAGCCTAAAGTGCATCAGACAGAACAAGAGCATAGACCCAGATCTAGAAGTCCTCAGAAGGATCATCAGAGGTCCATTGTGTCCACTCAGATGAAGGATCTTTCAAGATCCAAGGTCAAGCCTTTCAATGGGCAAGGTTCTGGTTATGTGGCCGAGTAGTGGCTGATTTCCCTCGATAGGATTTTTTCCATGCAGGATTTTGACAGCAATATTAAGGCAAGATTTGTGATCACTAATTTAGAGAATTTTAGGGCCACTTGGTGGACGATTGAGGAGAAGAAGCTGGGAATCGATATGAGCAGTGTCATGTGGGAACTATTCTTAGAGAGTTTCCATGAATGATTCCTACCAAATTTATTTAGAGCATATCTCATTTTATTATATTAAATATCTCAACAAAATCTCTCTTCAGTTCAAAAAGGGAAATTTCCAGTTCACTATTGATAAAAAATGAGTTAAATCAGTTAACTTTTTTTTCTACTCAAATTGAATCAGTTAACTCCTTATTTTACTCAAATTAAATCTATTAACTCCCATTAATTTGGAAATCTCCCTTTATGATTGAACTTCACCTTTAAACGTGACTGTTGATTGAAATCGATCTCAACCGTTGATGAATTCCAAGAAAGTCTATTTAAGAGACCTTCATCTCTTCATTTTAAAAGGTTGAATGAGAATTTGCATCGAATTGTTGTTGGAATTCATACTCACATTTTCTCATATTCAAATACGCAAAGATCAAGTTTGACCAAAAGTTGACCAGATTTAACCACGGTTGACTTGAGTTCACTAGTTTCGAAAAGAATTTTTAAATAATTAAATAAAATTATTTAATTAAATGGAGTACTTCTTTCTAATTAATTAAACAAAAGTATTTAATTAAATGAGAAGTCATTCCTAATTAATTAAATGAAGTTATTTAATTAAATAAGAAAAGTGTCTCTAATTAATTTAAAATTATTTAATTAAATACAAAAAGTAATTATGAGAGTATATCTCATTTTATTAAATTAAACATCTCAACAAAATCTTTCTTCTGTTTAAAAAGGGAAATTTCCAATTCACTATTGATAAAAAATGAGTTAAATCAGTTAACTACTTTTTCTACTCAAATTGAATCAGTTAACTCATTATTTTACTCAAATTAAATCTGTTAGCTCCCTTTAATTTGGAAATCTTCCTTTATGACCGAACTTCAACGTTAATCCTGACCGTTGATTTAAATCGACCTCAACCGTTGATGAATTCAAGGAAAGTCTATTTAAGAGACCCTCATCTCTTCATATTGAAAGGTTGAAGGAAAATTTGCATCGAATTGTTGCTGGAATTCATACTCACATTTGCTCATATTCACATACGCAAAGATCAAGTTTGACCAAAAGTTGACCAGATTTAACCACGGTTGACTTGAGCTAACTAGTTTCGAAAAGAATTTTGAAATAATTAAACAAAATTATTTAGTTAAATAGAGTACTTACTTCTAATTAATTAAATAAATTTATTTAATTAAATGAGAAGCCATTCCTAATTAATTAAATGAAGTTATTTAATTAAATAAGAAAAGTGTCTCTAATTAATTAAAGATTGTTTAATTAAATAGAAAAAGTAATTATGAGAGCATATCTCATTTCATTAAATTAAATGTCCCTACAAAAACTCTCTTCAATTCAAAAAGGGAAATTTCTAGTTCACTATCGATAAAAAATGAGTTAAATCAGTTAACACCTTTTTCTACCCAAATTGAATCAGTTAACTCATTATTTTACTCAAATTAAATCTGTTAACTCCCTTTAATTTGGAAATCTCTCTTTATGACTAAACTTCACCTTTAATCCTGACCGCTGATTGAAATCGATCTCAACCGTTGATGAATTCCAAGAAAGTTTATTTAAGAGACCCTCATCTCTTCATTTTGAAACGTTGAATGAGAATTTGCATCAAATTGTTGCTAGAATTCATACTCACATTTGCTCATATTCACATACGCAAAGATCAAGTTTGACCAAAAGTTGACCAAATTTAACCACGGTTGACTTGAGTTGACTACTTTTGAAAAGAATTTTGAAATAATTAAATGGAATTATTTAATTAAATGGAGTACTTACTTCTAATTAATTAAACAAAGTTATTTAATTAAATGAGAAGCCATTCCTAATTAATTAAATGAAGTTATTTAATTAAATAAGAAAAGTGTCTCTAATTAATTAAAGATTATTTAATTAAATAGAAAAAGTAATTATAAGAGCATATCTCATTTTATTAAATTAAATATCTCAACAAAATCTCTCTTCAGTTCACGAAGGAAAATTTTCAGTTCACTATTGATCAAAAATGAGTTAAATCAGTTAGCTCCTTTTTCTACTCAAATTGAATCAGTTAACTCTTTATTTTACTCAAATTAAATCTGTTAACTCCCTTTAATTTGGAAATCTCCCTTTATGACTAAACTTCACCTTTAATTATATCTGCTGATTGAAATTGATCTTAACCGTTGATGAATTCAAGGAAAGTCTATTTAAGAAGCCCTCATCTCTTCATTTTGAAAGGTTGAATGAGAATTTGCATCGAATTGTTTCTGAAATTCATAATCACATTTGCTCATATTCACATACGCAAAGATCAAGTTTGATCAAAAGTTGACTAGATTTAACCATGGTTGACTTGAGTTGACTAGTTTCGAAAAGAATTTTGAAATAATTAAATAAAATTATTTGATTAAATGGAGTACTTATTTTAATTAATTAAACAAAGTTATTTAATTAAATGATAAGCCATTCATAATTAATTAAATGAAGTTATTTAATTAAATAAAAAAAGTGTCTCTAATTAATTAAAGATTATTTAATTAAATAGAAAAAGTAATTATGAGAGCATATCTAATTTTATTAAATTAAATATCTCAACAAAATCTCTCTTTAGTTCAAAAAGCAAAAATTCCAGTTCACTATTGATAAAAAATGAGTTAAATGAGTTAACTCCTTTTTCTACTCAAATTGAATCAATTAACTCCTTATTTTACTAAAATTAAATCTGTTAACTCCCTTTAATTTGGAAATCTCCCTTGATGACTGAACTTCACCTTAAATCCTTACCGTTGATTCAAATCGATCTCAACCGTTGATTAATTCCAGGAAAGTCCATTTAAGGGACCCTCATCTCTTCATTTTGAAAGGTTGAATAAGAACTTGCATCGAATTGTTGCTGGAATTCATACTCACATTTGCTCATATTCACATACGCAAAGATCAAGTTTGACCAAAAGTTGACTAGATTTAACCGCGGTTGATTTGAGTTGACTAGTTTCAAATTTTTTTTTGAAATAATTAAACGAAATTATTTAATTAAATGGAGTACTTCTAATTAATTAAACAATGTTATTTAATTAAATGAGAAGGTATTCCTAATTAATTAAATGACGTTATTTAATTAAATAAGAAAAGTGTCTCTAATTAAATAAAGATTATTTAATTAAATAGAAAAAGTAATTATGAGAGCATATCTCATTTTATTAGATTAAATATCTCAACAAAATCTCTCTTCAGTTCAAAAAGGGAAATTTTTAATTCACTATTGATCAAAAATGAGTTAAATCAGTTAACTCTTTTTTCTACTCAAATTGAATCAGTTAACTCCTTATTTTACTCAAATTAAATCTGTTAACTCCCTTTAATTTGGAAATCTCCCTTTATGATTGAACTTCATCTTTAATCTTGACCGTTGATTGAAATCGATCTCAACCATTGATGAATTTTAGGAAAGTTTATTTAAGAGACCCTCATCTCTTCGTTTTGAAAGGTTGAATAAGAATTTGCATCGAATTGTTGCTGGAATTCATACTCACATTTTCTCGTATTCACATACGCAAATATCAAGTTTGACCAAAAGTTGACTAGATTTAAGCACGGTTGACTTGAGTTGACTAGTTTTGATTTTTTTTTGGAAATAATTAACCAAAATTATTTAATTAAATGGAGTACTTACTTCTAATTAATCAAACAAAGTTATTTAATTAAATGAGAAGCCATTCCTAATTGATTAAATGAAGTTATTTAATTAAATAAGAAAAGTGTCTCTAATTAATTAAAGATTATTTAACTAAATAGAAAAAGTAATTATGAGAGCATATCTCATTTTATTAAATTAAATATCTCAACAAAATCTCTCTTTAGTTCAAAAAGGGAAATTTTCAGCTCACTATTGATAAAAAATGAGTTAATTCAGTTAACTACTTTTTCTACTCAAATTGAATCAGTTAACTCCTTATTTTACTTAAATTAAATCTATTAACTCCCTTTAATTTGGAAATCTCCCTTTATGACTAAACTTCACCTTTAATCTTGACCGTTGATTGAAATCGATCTCAACCGTTGATGAATTCCACGAAAGTCTATTTAAGAGACCCTCATCTCTTCATTTTGAAAGGTTGAATGAGAATTTGCATCGAATTATTGCTGGAATTCATACTCACATTTGCTCATATTCACATACGCAAAGATCAAGTTTGACCAAAAGTTCACTAGATTTAACCACGGTTGACTTGATCTGACTAGTTTCGAAAAGAATTTTGAAATGATTAAACGAAATTATTTAATTAAATGAACTACTTACTTTTGATTAATTAAATAAAGTTATTTAATTAAATGAGAAGCTTTTCTTAATTAATTAAATGAAGTTATTTAATTAAATAAGAAAAGTGTCTCTAATTAATTAAAAATTATTTAATTAAATAGAAAAAGTAATCATGAGAGCATATCTCATTTTATTAAATTAAATATCTCAACAAAATCTCTCTTCAGTTCAAAAAGGAAAATTTCCAGTTCACTACTGATAAAAAATGAGTTAAATCAGTTAACTCCTTTTTCTACTCAAATTGAATCAGTTAACTCCTTATTTTACTCAAATTAAATCTGTTAAATCCCTTTAATTTAAAAATCTCCCTTTATAACTAAACTTCACCTTTAATCCTGACCGTTGATTGAAATCGATCTCAAACGTTGATGAATTCTAGGAAAGTCTATTTAGAAGATGCTCATCTCTTCATTTTGAACGGTTGAATGAGAATTTGCATCGAATTGTTGCTGGAATTCATACTCATATTTGCTCATATTCACATACGCAAAGATCAAGTTTGACCAAAAGTTGACCAGATTTAACCACGATTGACTTGAGTTGACTAGTTTCGAAAATAATTTTGAAATAATTAAACAAAATTATTTAAATAAATGGAGTACTTACTTCTAATTAATTCAAAAAAATTATTTAATTAAATGAGAAGCCATTCCTAATTAATTAAATGAGGTTATTTAATTAAAGAATAAAATTGTCTCTAATTAATTAAATATTATTTAATTAAATAGAAAAAGTAATTATGAGAGCATATCTCATTTTATTAAATTAAATATCTCGACAAAATCTCTCTTCAGTTCAAAAGGGGAAATTTTTAATTCACTATTGATTAAAAATGAGTTAAAATCAGTTAACTCCTTTTTCTACTCAAATTGAATCAATTAACTCCTTATTTTACTCAAATTAAATCTATTAACTCACTTTAATTTGGAAATCTCCCTTTATGAATGAACTTCACCTTTAATCTTGACCGTTGATTGAAATCGATCTCAACTGTTGATGAATTTTAGGAAAGTCTATTTAAGAGACCCTCATCTCTTCATTTTGAAAGGTTGAATTAGAATTTGCATCGAATTGTTGCTGGAATTCATACTCACATTTGCTCATATTTACATACGCAAATATCAAGTTTGACCAAAAGTTGACCAGATTTAACCACGGTTGACTTGAGTTGACTAGTTTCAATTTTGTTTTAAAAATAAGTAAATGAAATTATTTAATTAAATGGAGTACTTAACTCTAATTAATTAAACAAATTTATTTAATTAAATGAGAAGCCATTCCTAATTAATTAAATGAAGTTATTTAAGTAAATAAGAAAAGTGTCTCTAATTAATTAAAGATTATTTAATTAAATAGAAAAAGTAATTATGATAGCATATCTCATTTTATTAAATTAAATATCTCAACAAAATCTCTCTTCAGTTCAAAAAGGGAAATTTTCAGTTCACTATTGATAAAAAATGAGTTAAATCAGTTAACTGCTTTCTCTACTCAAATTGAATCAGTTAACTCCTTATTTTACTCAAATTAAATCTGTTAACTCCCTTTAATTTGAAAATCTCCCTTTATGACTGAACTTCACCTTTAATCCTGACCGTTGATTGAAATCGATCTCAATCGTTGATGAATTCTAGGAAAGCTTATTTTACAGACCCTCATCTCTTCATTTTGAAAGGTTGAATGAGAATTTGCATCGAATTGTTGTTGGAATTCATACTCACATTTGCTCATATTCACATACGCAAAGATCAAGTTTGACCAAAAGTTGACCAAATTTAACCATGATTGACTTGAGCTGACTAGTTTCGAAAAGAATTTTGAAATAATTAAATGAAATTATTTAATTGAATGGAGTACTTACTTGTAATTAATTAAACAAAGTTATTTAATTAAATGAGAAGCCACTCCTAATTAATTAAATGAAGTTATTTAATTAAATAAGAAAAGTGTCTCCAATTAATTAAAGATTATTTAATTAAATAGAAAAAGTAATTATGAGAGCATATCTCATTTTATTAAATTAAATATCTCAGCAAAATCTCTCTTCAGTTCAAAAAGGGAAATTTCCAATTCACTATTGATCAAAAATGAGTTAATTCAGTTAACTCCTTTTTCTACTCAAATTGAATCAGTTAACTCCTTATTTTACTCAAATTAAATCTGTTAACTCCCTTTAATTTGGAAATCTCCCTTTATGACTGAACTTCACCTTTAATTCTGACCGTTGATTGAAATCGATCTCAACCTTTGATGAATTTCAGGAAAGTGTATTTAAGAGACCCTCATTTTTTTCATTTTGAAAAGTTGAATGAGAATTTGCATCAAATTGTTGCAAGAATTCATAATCACATTCACATACGCAAAGATCAAGTTTGACCAAAAGTTGACTAGATTTAACCAAGGTTGACTTGAGCTGACTAGTTTCGAAAAGAATTTTGAAATAATTAAATAAAATTATTTAATTAAATGGAGTACTTACTTCTAATTAATTAAACAAAGTTATTTAATTAAATGAGAAGACATTCCTAATTAATTAAATGAAGTTATTTAATTAAATAAGAAAAGTGTCTCTAATTAATTAAAGATTATTTAATTAAATAAAAAAAGTATATATGAGAGCATATCTCATTTTATTAAATTAAATATCTCTACAAAATCTCTCTTCAGTTCAAAAAGGGAAATTTCCAGTTCACTATTGATTAAAAATGAGTTAAATCAGTTAACTCATTTTTCTACTCAAATTGAATCAGTTAACTCCTTATTTTACTCAAATTAAATCTGTTAACTCCTTTTAATTTGAAAATCTGCCTTTATGACTGAACTTCACCTTTAATCATGATCGTTGATTGAAATCAATCTCAACTGTTGATGAGTTCCAAGAAAGTCTATTTAAGAGACCTTCATCTCTTCATTTTGAAAGGTTGAATGAGAATTTGCATCGAATTGTTGCTGGCATTCATACTCACATTTGCTCATATTCACATACGCAAAGATCAAGTTTGATGAAAAGTTGACCTGATTTAACCATGGTTGACTTGAGTTGACTAGTTTCGAAAAGAATTTTGAAACAATTAAATGAAATTATTTAATTAGATGGAGTACTTACTTCTAATTAATTAAATAAAGTTATTTAATAAAATGAGAAGCCATTCCTTATTAATTAAATGAAGTTATTTAATTAAATAAGAAATCTGTCTCTAATTAATTAAAGATTATTTAATTAAATAGAAAAAGTAATTATGGGAGCATATTGTTGGAAATGATTGAAATAATTATAAGAAAAGTTGAGGGAGATTGTTGGAATAAATTATGGAACTAGTAAAGAATGTCCTCAATCATTGTTTTGTCATTAATGTCAAACTTGCTACTTTTAGGGATGACAATTGCTTTACTGATCCAAATACTATCAATTAGTTGATTGTCAAGGTGGAGGCAATTAATAAGATGTAACTAAAATATCTAGAGAAAGGTTGAAGTTATGATGTTGGAATGAAGTACAAGGATCAGCTAAGCCATTGATGAAAGAATGTATTTGATGACATACTACAAAGAATGGGCACACTGAAACATATCAAAGATTTAAAGTTTTAACTAAGTCTTTTGTAAAGCTCAAACTAAGTTCATTAGAGAGAAGGAGGCGGGCAAGCTAGTAAGAGCCAAGCAAGTTCTAGTTAATGCCGAGTAAACTTCAGATGCTGAGTAGAATCAAGTGTCGAGCAAGTTTAAGTGCCGAGTAAGTTCAAGTGCCGAGTAAGTTCAAGTGTCAAGCAAGTTCAAGTGCCGAGCTAGTATAGGTGCCGAGTAACACAGAGGTACTGAGCACCAGTAACTCAATAATGCCGAGTTGCTGCATTATTTACAAAATCGAAGATTCGCTAGATCTAAGCCGACAAGGTTGTTGTCTAGAAATTTGTGAATTAAAAGGAAGATAAGAATGATGAGTTGGTGGCAGAGAACACCATGTAGAACATTTTTAAGATACAACTGGTGAAGTTTCAAGAAGAAAACATGATATGGGGTAGATACATTGTATCTTACCTAATCAATTTTGAAATCCTAAAATTGAAGAGGTAGAATTGAGCAGTAAAGGAAAATCAGACTTCTATATAAGAAGACATAAGTTAATAAGAGAAAGAGAGAGCAAGAGGAGATAGAAGGAAAGGAGACAATGGTCAAGCATAAAAGCATGAAATGCTGAAGAATGTGCCTAGGAGAAGATAGCGCAGAAATTCTATTTGTATAGACGACCACAAAGGTGATTGCATTGATAGAATGAGTTAGAAGACTCAAGGAGACGAAGCTTGAGAGGAAGACAAGCAATCAGAACTAAAGAGATTAAAGCCAAGCATAAGGATTGAACTGAAAGTGTGATATGAAATCTGCAAAGTATGTTGTAAGTTATATCAGATCAAAAGAGCAGTATTGTTACTTTCTAGCAATTGTAACTGTAAGTCTAAATCCTATGGACTTAGGTTGGTTTAACAGCCATTAGAAAAATCCTTTAACAGGGTGACATTCCAAGTGAATGTTCTAAAGACCTTTACCTAGGCCCATTCCTAATAGTTTGGTGAAATCCTCTAACAAGGTCACATTTAACTGTGTGTTGTAAGCCTTTAACAGGGCATCACTTCAGAAGAGTGAGAATCAAGTAGCATGTTACTGGTGGTTTTTCTCAAATTGGGTTTCCACGTAAATCATTGTGTCATGTGTTGATCTTGAGTATTTTATCTTTGCATGATGATTTATTGTAACTTGTTTATATGATTGATTTAAGTTTGAAATGATGAAAAGGGTATGGATTCATTAAAAGTAGTAAAAAGGTATTAATAGGGCATTTGGACCTTGAATAACTGATTTATCCCCCCTCTCAGTTATTCTAAAGAATTCTCACAATTGGTATCAAAGCCTGACTGCTGATTCAGTTTAAAGAGACTACTAGCAGAAAAGATCAAAATGCCAAAAAGAGAAGTTCTCAAGCTCAACAAAGACAACTTTGTTTCATGGAAAAGTTTGATGAAGCTACATCTTGGATCCATAGGAGATTATGCCCAAAATTGAATTGTCACTAAACATGTAGATCCAACAAGTGCTCCTACTGTAGAAGACATGAAAAACAAACAAGAACACAATCAGACAATGCTGGAAATTGCATTTGCACTTAGCTATGCTAAATTTGATGATATCAAAGGATGTAACACTGCATTCAAAATGCGGAAAGCACTATCAGACATCTATGGAGGAGATCAGAATGTACAAAGAGCAAAAAGAGAAAGTCTCAAAGGAAAGTTTGACGACATAAAATAGAGGAAAATGAGAATGCTGCTCAATATGGTGCAAGAATAAAAGAAGTGGTAAGTGCAATAATATACTTGAATGGTCAACTGGATGAGGATACTATTACTAGTAAGTTCTTAAGAACCTTGCTCCCTATCTATGCTATTAGAGTATCAGCAATACAAGAACTAAGATGCATACCAGGAAATAATCTAAGCTTTGAAGGTATAATAGGTAGACTCATAGCATTTGAGTTATCTAACTTTGAAAACTACAAACCTAAAAATGTTGAATCTGCTTTTAAGGCAAAGTTATCACTGAAAGATGCCGAACAGGTAAAATCAAAGAAAGGAAGAAAAATGAAGTATGTATCTAGTGACAGTAGCACTGATGAGGAAGATGTGGAACAATTGGAAGCATTGCTCGCTAGAAGATTTCATAGGGGCAAAGAGAAATTCAAAGGTAAGATGCCTATCATCTGTTTCAATTGCAATGAAGTAGGTCATATTTCTGCAAGATGTCCACAGAATAAGGATTCCAAGGAAAGCAATAAATACAAGAACAAAAGAGATGATGACAAAAGATATTACAAAGAAAAAGGTAAGAAGTGTTATATTGTTGAAGAAAATTCTGATGACAATGATGATGAAGTTGTTTATGTAGCCATGAAGGACCAATCTGATGAAGAAGAAGCCACAACACTGGTGACATGTCTAAACAAGAATGACAGATGGATCATAGACAGTGGATGCTCACATCACATGATAGGAGACAAAAGTAAGTTTGTCAACTTTACTCAGTATGATGGAAATAGTGTTAGATTTGGTAATGATGCTCCATGTCAAATCAAAGGAAAAGGTTCCATTAAGCTCACAGAACAGATTTCATGTGATAATGCATACTATGTTGAAGGATTAAACTACAATTTACTGAGTGTCTCACAGTTAGGCAATATAGGTTGCAAAGTGGAATTTGGAAACAAAACTGCAAAAATCTATGATACTGATGGTAAACTAATAGGAAAGGAGATCAAACAAAGAGTAATTTGTTTTACCTTGATATGGATGATGCTTATTGTCTATTTGCAAAATTTGATGATGAATGGTTATGTCATGTCAATTTTGATAATCTAGTCAACATCAGTAAAATGAAGAAAGTCAGAGGTCTACCAAAACTGAAAAAGCCTGATAATATCATGTGCAAACAATGTTAGCTAGGAAAGATGGAAAAATCAAGTTTCAAAAGCAAGAACTATACATCTAAAGAGATACTTGAGTTATTTCACACTTACTTATGTGGCCCAATGGAAATACAAAGCTATAGAGGAGATAAATACATAATGCTATTTGTTGATGACTATTCTAGGATGATGACTGTTATGTTCTTAAAAAAAAAATCTGATGCTTTTCAAATGTTTAAATGGTATGTGGCCAGAGTTGAAAAGGAAACTAGAAAAAGCCTAAAATGCCTAAGATCAGATAGAGGTGGTGAATTTACATCAAAAGAATTTGAGATATTCTGTAATGAAAATGGAATCAAAAGACAAACATCAGCTCCTAGAACTCCCCCACAGAATGGAATTGCTGAGAGAAGAAACAAATCTGTGATTGACTGTGCCAGAACATTAATGATGGAAAAGAATGTTGTTCTAAAATACTGGAGAGAAGCTGTAAGTGTAGCTATTCATACACTGAACAGAGTACAAGTTAAGAAAGGTACAAATACAACACCTTTTGAATTATGGTATGGTTACTCACCCAATGTAAAATATTTCAAAGTGTTTGGTTGCAAATGTTTTATCCTAAAGGATACTAAAAATGGAAAATTTGATGCAAAAAGTGATGAAGGTATATTTCTTGGTTACTCCACTAGAAGTAAGGCATATAAGTGTTTGAATGTTAACACTACCAAAATTGTGGAAAGTGAAAATGTAAATTTTGATGAGCACACAGAAGTCCAAGCTGAAGAACCAAAGAAAATGGAAGAATATAAAACCTTTGTATATTCTTATAAAGGAATGATTGCTGATGAGGATGATGACAATCAAATTGAAAATCAACAACAAGTGTCAGTTTCAACCAATTCACAACCAGTGAATGTCGAGTTTCATTTAGAAGCTGAGTTACAAAATGAAGAAAATGCACAATCTGATTCTGAAGATAGTACACATAATGAAGAACAACCTGACAATGAAGTGCATAGTGATCTTGAATCCGAAAGATCAAACTTGGAAACAAGAACAGAGCCAAGATTATCCAAATATGTAAAAAGACATCACCCTGCTGAACAGATAATTGGTGACAAAGATGCAAGACCAATGACAAGGAATAGACTAAGACATGAATCATGTCTGATCAGAAAATCTGAACCCAAGATAGTATATGGTGCATTACAGGATGATGACTGGTATAAAGCTATAGAAGAAGAAATTAATCAAATAAGGAAAAACAAAACTTGGAGTTTGGTTCCCAGACCAACTGACAAGAATGTGATTGGTACCAAATAGGTATTCAGAAACAAACTAGATGAGAATGGTGAGATTACCAGAAATAAAGCTAGATTAGTATGCAAGGGTTATGCTCAAGAAGAAGGAATAGATTATGGAGAAACATTCACTCCTGGTGCTAGAATGGAAGGAGTAAGAACTTTACTTGCATATGCTGCCTACAAAGATTTCAAAGTCTATCAGATGGATGTAAAATCTTCCTTCTTAAATGGTATACTAGAAGAAGAAGTCTACATTGAACAACCAGAAGGATTTGTTGATGAGAACAATAGGGATATGGTGTGTAAGCTACATAAAGCACTCTATGGTTTGAAACAAGCACCTAGAGCATGGTATGAGAGACTTCACAAGTATCTAGTGCAAATTGGATTTGAAAGAACTGATGATAACAACAACATGTACATCAAAGTTGAAGAAGGTAAAGACATTATTGTATCTGAATTTTTTTGAATGACATAGTATTTGGTGGTAAAGAATTACTTTGCAAAGGCTTTGTTGACAGAATGAAACATGAATTTGAAATGTCTATGTTTGGAGAAATCAAATTTTTTGTTGGATTGCAAGTACACCAACTTAAACATGGAATATTTGTTACACAATCAAAGTACATCAAAGAAATTCTTAAAACATTTGGATTGGAGGAAATCAAACCAGTAAGCACACCAATGCCCACAGGAAATAAGCTGTCCAAAAATGATGAGTCAACTGAAGTCAATCAAACAATGTACAGATCCATGATTGGAAAACTACAATATGTTGTGCATAGTAGACTAGACATAGCATTAGCAGTTGGAATAGTGGCTAGGTTTTCTGCTAATCCTAAAGAAAATTATCTCATAGTAGTAAAAAGAATAATGAGATATCTCAAAGGGACTAATGATTTTGGTCTATACTACAAAAAGAATGAAAAATTTGAACTCAATCCATATACAGATGTAGACTGGGGAGGAAACATTGATAACAGAAAAAGCACAAGTGGAGGTGCATTATTTCTAGGCAAAAGGTTGGTTACTTGGACTAGCAAGAAACAAACATGTATATCCCAATCCACTGCAGAATCAGAATATGTGGCAGCTGCAGTCCATTGTACAAACATTGTATGGCTCACACATCTATTGAATGGAATGAAAGAAGAAGTAACAAAATCAGTGATATTGTATTGTGATAATACAAGTGCTATAAACATATCCAAAAATTCAGTGATGCATGCAAAAACCAAGCATATCGCAATCAAGTATCATTATGTCAGAGAATTGCTAGAAGACAAACAAGTGAAGTTGGAATACATTCACACAAAAGAAAAAATTGCAGATATCTTCACCAAACCATTGCCCAAGGATGCCTATGAATATATTAGAGGCAAATTGGGGATCATACCCCTAACCCAAGCAGTTTAAGGCAACAAGGAAGCTGCCTTGCATCAACAGGAATAAATCATTAAAATATTAATGGGTTGATGCAAAGGATGACAGTAGGTACAAATACTCCAAATCATTCACAAGCATGGTGATAGAGGGAGAAAAACAACAAGACACCAAAGCTTATATTTTGCATGATAAAAATGCTACATCTTTGGCATTTATGCCAAAATGGGAGAAATATGCAGGGAAACTGATCAATGCAAAGAAAGAGGGATATATATATATATATATATATATATATATGAAAGAAGGAGATATATGAGATCAGTAGTGAAATACAACAAGACAACATATACAATATTGGTGGTAACTGAATTGATTATTTGATCAGTTTGGTTTGTCATCAATGCCAAAGAGGGAGATTGTTGGAAATGATTGAAATAATTATAAGAAAAGTTGAGGGAGATTGTTGGAATAAAATATGGAACTAGTAAAGAATGTCCTCAATCATTGTTTTGTCATTGATGTCAAACTTGCTATTTACAGGGATGACAATTGCTTTAGTGATCCAAATACTATCAATTAGTTGATTTTCAAGATGGGGGCAATTAATAAGATGTAACTAAAATACCTAGAGAAAGGTTGAAGTTATGATGTTGGAATGAAGTACAAGGATCAGTTAAGCCATTGATGAAAGAATGTATTTGATGACATACTACAAAGAATGGGCACACTGAAACATATCAAAGATTTAAGGTTTTAATTAAGTCTTTTGTAAAGCTCAAACTAAGTTTATTAGAGAGGAGCCGAGCAAGCTAGTAAGAGCTAAGCAAGTTCTAGTTAATGCCGAGTAAACTTCAAAAGCCGAGTGGTGCCGAGTAGAATCAAGTGCCGAGCAAGTTCAAGTGCCGAGTAAGTTCAAGTGCCGAGCAAGTTCAAGTGCCAAGCTGGTATAGGTGTCGAGTAACACAGAGGTGCTGAGCACTAGTAACTCAATAATGCCGAGTTGCTGCATTATTTAGGAAATCGAAGATTCGCCAGATCTAAGCCAACAAGGTTGTTATCTAGAAATCTGTGAATTAAAAGGAAGATAAGAATGATGAGTTGGTGGCACAGAACACCATGTAGAACATTTTTAAGATACAACTGGCAAAGTTTCAAGAAGAAAACAAGATATGGGGTAGATACATTGTATCCTACCTAATCAATTTTGAAACCCTAAAATTGAAGAGGGAGAACTGAGCGGTAAAGGCAAATCAGATTTCTATATAAGAAGACATAAGTTAATAAGAGAAAGAGAGAGTGAGAGGGGATAGAAGGAAAGGAGACAGTGGTCAAGCATAAAAGCATGAAATGCTAAAGAATGTGCTTAGGAGAAGATAGCGTAGAAATTCTATTTGTATAGACGACCACAAAGGTGATTGCATTGACAGAATTAGTTAGAAGACTCAAGGAGACGAAGCTTGAGAGGAAGACAAGCAGTTAGAGCTAAAGAGATTAAAGCCAAGCATAAGGATTGAACTGAAAGTGTGATCTGAAATCTGCAAAGTATGTTGTAAGTTATATCAAATCAAAAGAACATTATTGTTACTTTCTAGCAATTGTAACTGTAAGTCTAAATCCTATGGACTTAGGTTGGTTTAACAACCATTAGAAAAATCCATTAATAGGGTGACATTCCAAGTGAATGTTCTAAAGACCTTTAACCAGGCCCATTCCTAAATGTTTGGTGAAATCCTCTAACAAGGTCAAATTTAACAGTGTGTTGTAAGTCTTTAACAGGGCATCACTTCAGAAGAGTGAGAATCAAGTAGCATGTTACTAGTGGTATTTCTCAAATTGGGTTTCCACATAAATCATTGTGTCATGTGTTGATCTTGAGTGTTTTATCTTTGCGTGCTGATTTACTGCAACTTGCTTATATGATTGATTTAAGTTTGAACAGATGAAAAGGGTATGGATTCATTAAAAGTAGTAAAAAGGTATTAATAAGGCATTTGGACCTTGAATAACTGATTCACCCCCCCTCTAAGTTATTCTAAAGAATTCTAACAATTGGTACTCATTTTATTAAATTAAATACCTCAACAAAATCTCTCTTCAGTACAAAAAGCGAAATTTCCAGTTCACTATTGATCAAAAATGACTTAAATTAGTTAACTGTTTTTTCTACTCAAATTGAATCAGTTAACTCCTTATTTTACTCAAATTAAATCTGTTAACTCCCTTTAATTTGGAAATCTCCCTTTATGAATAAACTTCACCTTTAATCCTAACCATTGATTGAAATTGATGTCAATCATTTATGAATCCCAGGAAAGTCTATTTCAGAGACCCTCATCTCTTCATTTTGAAAGGTTGAATGAGAATTTGCATCGAATTGTTGCTGGAATTCATACTCACATGTGCTAATATTCACATCTGCAAAGATCAAATTTGACCAAAAGTTGACCGGATTTAACCATGGTTGACTTGAGTTGACTAGTTTCGAAAAGAATTTTGAAATAATTATACGAAATTATTTAAATAAATGAATTATTTGCTTCTAATTAATTAAACAAAGTTATTTAATTAAATGAGAAGCCATTCCTAATTAATTAAATGAAGTTATTTAATTAAATAAGAAAAGTATCTCTAATTAATTAAAAATTATTTAATTAAATAGAAAAAGTAATTATGAGAGCATATCTCATTTTATTAAATTAAATATCTCAATAAAATCTCTATTTAGATCAAAAAGGGAAATTTCCAGTTCACTATTGATCAAAAATGAGTTAAATCAGTTAACTCCATTTTCTACTCAAATTGACTCAGTTAACTCTTTATTTTACTCAAATTAAATCTGTTAACTTTCTCTAATTTTGAAATCTCCCTTTATAACTGAACTTCACCTTTAATTCTGACCATTGATTGAAATCGATCTCAACCATTGATGAATTCTAGGAAAGTCTATTTAAGAGACCCTCATCTCTTCATTTTGAAAGGTTGAATGAGAATTTGCATCGAATTGTTGCTGGAATTCATACTCACATTTGCTCATATTCAAAAATGCAAAGATCAAGTTTGACCAAAAGTTGACCATATTTAACCACGGTTGACTTGAGCTTACTAGTTTCAAAAAGAATATACGAAATTATTTAAATAAATGGATTATTTACTTCTAATTAATTAAACAAAGTTATTTAATTAAATGAGAAGTCATTCCTAATTAATTAAATGAAGTTATTTAATTAAATAAGAAAAGTGTCTCTAATTAATTTAAAATTATTTAATTAAATAGAAAAAGTAATTATGAGAGCATATCTCATTTTATTAAATTAAATATCTCAACAAAATCTCTCTTCAGTTCAAAAAGGGAAATTTTGATTTCACTATTGATAAAAAATGAGTTAAATCAGTTAACTCCTTTTTCTACTCAAATTGAATAAGTTAACTCCTTATTTTACTCAAATTAAATCTGTTAACTTTCTCTAATTTTGAAATTTCCCTTTATAACTGAACTTCACCTTTAATTCTAATCGTTGATTGAAATCGATCTCAACCATTGATGAATTCTAGGAAAGTCTATTTAAGAGACCCTCATCTCTTCATTTTGAAAGGTTGAATGAGAATTTGCATCAAATTGTTGCTGGAATTCATACTCACATTTGCTCATATTCAAATATGCAAAGATCAAGTTTGACAAAAAGTTGACCATATTTAACCACGGTTGACTTGAGCTGACTAGTTTGAAAAAGAATTTTGAAATAATTAAACGAAATTATTTAATTAAATGGAGTACTTACGTTTAATTAATTAAAAAAAGTTATTTAAGTAAATGAGAAGCCATTCCTAATTAATTAAACGAAGTTATTTAATTAAATAAGAAAAGTGTCTTTAATTAATTAAAGATTATTTAATTAAATAGAAAAAGTAATTATGAGAGGATATCTCATTTTATTAAATTAAATATCACAACAAAATCTCTCTTCAATTCAAAAAGGGAAATTTCGAGTTCACTATTGATCAAAAATGAGTTAAATCAGTTAACTTCTTTTTCAACTCAAATTGAATTGGTTAACTCCTTATTTTACTCAAATTAAATCTATTAACTCCCTTTAATTTGGAAATCTCCTTTTATGACTGAACTTCACCTTTAATCCTGACCTTTGATTAAAATTGATCTCAACCATTGATGAATTCTAGGAAAGTCTATTTAAGATACCCTCATCTCTTCATTTTGAAAGGTTGAATGAGAATTTGCATCGAATTGTTGCTAGAATTCATACTTACATTTGCTCATATTCACATATGCAAAGATCAAGTTTGACCAAAAATTGACCAGATTTAACCACAGTTGACTTGAGTTGACTAGTTTAGAAAAGAATTTTGAAATAATTAAATGAAATTATTTAATTAAATGGAGTACTTACTTCTAATTAATTTAACAAAGTTATTTAATTAAATGAGAAGCCATTCCTAATTAATTAAATGAAGTTATTTAATTAAATAAGAAAAGTGTCTCTAATTAATTAAAGACTATTTAATTAAATAGAAAAAGTAATTATGAGAGCATATCTCATTTTATTAAATTAAATATCTCAACAAAATCTCTCTTCAGTTAGAAAAGGGAAATTTCCAGTTCGCTATTGATAAAAAATGAGTTAAATTCAGTTAACTTCTTATTTTACTCAAATTATATCCCTTGACTCCCTTTAATTTGGAAATCTCCCTTTATGACTGAATTTCACATTTAATCCTAACCGTTGATTGAAATCAATCTCAACCGTTGATTAATTCCAGGAAAGTCTATTTAAGAGACCCTCATCTCTTTATTTTGAAAGTTTGAATGAGAATTTGCATCAAATTGTTGTTGGAATTCATACTGACATTTGGTCATATTCACATACGCAAAGATAATGTTTGACCAAAAGTTGACCTAATTTAACCACGGTTGACTTGAGTTGACTAATTTCGAAAAGAATTTTGAAATAATTAAATTATTTATTTAAATGTTGTACTTACTTCTAATTAATTAAACAAAGTTATTTAATTAAATGAGAAGCTAGTCCTAATTAATTAAATCAAGTTGTTTAATTAAATAAAAAAAGTGTATCTAATTAATTAAAGATTATTTAATTAAATAGAAAAAGAAATTATGAGAGCATATCTCATTTTATTAAATTCAATATCTCAACAAAATCTCTCTTTAGTTAAAATAGGGAAATTTTCAGTTCACTATTGATAAAAAATGAATTAAATCAGGTAACTCCTTTTTCTACTCAAATTGAATCAGTTAACTCCTCATTTTACTCAAATTAAATCTGTTAACTCCCTTTAATTTGGAAATCTCCCTTTATGACTGAACTTCACCTTTAATGCTGACTGTTGATTGAAATCAATATCAACCGTTGATGAATTCTAGGAAAGTCTATTTAAGAGACCCTCATCTCTTCATTTTGAAAGGTTGAATGAGAATTTGCATCGAATTGTTGCTAGAATTCATGCTCACATTTGCTCATATTTACATACGCAAAGATCATGTTTGACCAAAAGTTGACCAGATTTAATCATGGTTGACTTGAGTTGACTAGTTTCAAAAAGAATTTTGAAATAGTTAAACGAAATAATTTAATTAAATAGAGTACTTACTTCTAAGTAATTAAACAAAGTTATTTGATTAAATGAGAAGCCATTCCTATTTAATTAAATAAGAAAAGTGTCTCTAATTAATTAGAGATTATTTAATTAAATAGAAAAAGTAATTATGAGAGCATATCTCATTTTATTAAATTAAATATCTGAACAAAATCTCTGTTCAGTTCAAGTAGGGAAATTTCCAGTTCACTATTGATAAAAAATGAGCTAAATCAGTTACCTCCTTTTTCTACTCAAATTGAATCAGTTAACTCTTTATTTTACTCAAATTAAATCTGTTAAGCCTCTTTAATTTGGAAATCTCCCTTTATGACTGAACTTCACCTTTAATCCTGACCATTGATTGAAATCGATCTCAACCGTTGATGAATTCCAGAAAAGTCTATTTAAGAGACCCTCATCTCTTCATTTTGAAAGGTTGAATGAGAATTGGCATCGAATTGTTTAAATGGACTACTTACTTCTACTTAATTAAACAAACTTATTTAATTAAATGAGAAGTCATTCCTAATTAATTAAATGAGGTTATTTAATTAAATATGAAATTTGTCTTTAATTAATTAAAGATTATTTAATTAAATAGAAAAACTAATTATGAGAGCATATCTCATTTTATTAAATTAAATATCTCAAAAAAATCTCTCTTCGGTTCAAAAAGGGAAATTTCTAGTTCACTATTGATCAAAAATGTGTTAAATTAGTTAACTCCTTTTTCTACTCAAATTGAATTAGTTAACTCCTTATTTTACTCAAATTAAATCTGTTAACTCTCTTTAATTTGGAAATCTCCCTTTATGACTGAACTTCACCTTTAATCCTGACCATTGATTGAAATCGATCTCAACCATTGATGAATTCCAGGAAAGTTTATTTAAGAGACCCTCATCTCTTCATTTTGAAAGGTTGAATGAGAATTTGCATCGAATTGTTGTTGGAATTCATACTCACATTTGCTCATATTCACATACACAAAGATCAAGTTTGACCAAAAGTTGACTAGATTTAACCATGGTTGACTTGAGTTGACTAGTTTAGAAAATAATTTTGAAATAATTAAACGAAATTATTTAATTAAATTTAGTACTTACTTCTAATTAATTAAACAAAGTTATTTAATTAAATGAGAAGCCATTCCTAATTAATTAAATGAAGTTATTTAATTAAATAAAAAAAGTAATTATTAGAGCATATCTCATTTTATTAAATTAAATATCTCAACAAACTCTCTCTTCAGTTCAAAACAGGAAATTTCCAGATCACTATTGATCAAAAATGAGTTAAATAAGTTAACTCCTTTTTCTACTCAAATTGAATCAGTTAACTCTTTATTTTACTCAAATTAAATCTGTTAACTCACATTAATTTGGAAATCTTCCTTTATGACTGAATTTTAACTTTAATTCTGAGTGTTGATTGAAATCGATCTCAACCGTAGATGATTTCTAGGAAAGTTTATTTAAGAGACCCTCATCTCTTCATTTTGAAAGGTTGAATGAGAATTTGCATCGAATTGTTGCTAGAATTCATACTCAAATTTGCTCATATTCACAAATGCAAAGATCAAGTTTGACCAGAAGTTGACCAAATTTAACCACAGTTGATTTGAGTTGACTAGTTTCGAAAAGAATTTTGAAATAATTAAATGAAATTATTTAATTAAACGGAGTACTTTCTTCTAATTAATTAAACAAAGTTATTTGATTAAATTAGAAGCCATTCCTAATTAATTAAATGAAGTTATTTAATTAAATAAGAAAATTGTCTCTAATTAATTAAAGATTATTTAATTAAATAGAAAAAGTAATTATGAGAGCATATCTCATTTTATTAAATTAAATATATCAAAAAAATCTCTCTTCAGTTCAAAAAGGGAAATTTCCATTTCATTATTGATCAAAAATGAGTGAAATTAGTTAACTCCTTTTTCTACTCAAATTGAATCAGTTAACTCGTTATTTTACTCAAATTAAATCTGTTAACTCCTTTTAATTTGGAAATCTCCCTTTATGACTTAACTTCACCTTTAATCCTGACCGTTGATTGAAATCGATCTCAACCGTTGATGAATTCAAGAAAAGTCTATTTAAGAGACCCTGATCTCTTCATTTTGAAAGGTTGAATGAGAATTTGCATCGAATTGTTGTTGGAATTCATACTCACATTTGCTCATATTCACATACGCAAAGATTAAGCTTGACCAAAAGTTGACCAGATTTAACCACGGTTGACTTGAGTTGACTAGTTTCGAAAAGAATTTTGAAATAATTAAACAAAATTATTTAATTAAATGGAGTACTTACTTCTAATTAATTAAATAAAGTTATTTAATTAAATGAGAAGCTATTCCTAATTAATTAAATGAAGTTATTTAATTAAATAAGAAAAGTGTCTCTAATTAATTAAAGATTATTTAATTAAATAGAAAAAGTAATTATGAGAGCATATCTTATTTTATTAAATTAAATATCTCAATAAAATCTCTCTTCAGTTCAAAAAGGAAAATTTCCAGTTCACTATTGATAAAAAATGAGTTAAATCGGTTAACTCCTTTTTCTACTCAAATTGAATCAGTTAACTCCTTATTTTACTCAAATTAAATCTGTTAACTCCCTTTAATTTGGAAATCTCCCTTTATGACTGAACTTCACCTTTAATCCTGACCGTTGATTGAAATCGATCTCAACCGTTGATGAATTCCAGGAAAGTCTATTTAAGAGATCCTCATCTCTTCTTTAATGCCCCACCAAGGGATCCAAAGAATTAACCTAGAATTTTACTAAGTTTGGTAACATTTTTCTTTTTTTTCTTTTTTTTTACAATAACATGGAAGTAAATACCACATATAACTTGTACATAATAACAAAAGCAATAGCAATGTCCATCTAAAAGTAAACATAACATACATAACCGATTTCATTCTTTAAGATCTCTAACGTTGAATTACATACATGAATCCATCTAGTACAACAACCACATGAAATAATAATGATAAGTCCAATATTCATACATTACATTTCGAAATGATCAATCATCCACTATACATGTCACAGGGTATGAAGGCTTAAAAGAATATACATATGTGAAATAAGGTACATCATCCTATTCTAATCCATGATACATCAAAGACAATCACATGATACACATGATACATCATCATAGAATACATATACATCCATCGTAAGATCAAACATAACTAACTAAGTGCACGGTTCCTCCCAACCGTTAATAGCATCATTAGACCATCGTGGGCGCTAGCCATCCCTTTGTGCATAACATCCCAAATCATCGAAGAGATCATCAGTATTAACATAGTAGGAATGTCACTCCTAACATATACAACATCATATGTAGAAAGAAATCTAACATGCAAATATAAGCATAAGATAACATCATCTAACATATGCTAATCATCAATGAAAGGATACATATCCACCATCATGGAGGATGCATCAGCCACGATGTCTCAATGGATCTCAAATGATAAGAGTGGAAAATACACTACCACTCGACTGCGTGGTACCTAAGTGGTCCACTCCCACTGTGCTGAGGAGATAATCTCAAGTCCCAAACAGGTTATCAAAATCACATAGCATAAATCCATATAATCTAGGAATCCTAAAAGTATACTATCTCAAAGGTTCCAATCACAAAATTGACATCTAATCCCAGAGGCACACAATGACATGTAGGAACTTACTATGCAAGCAGGAAAGTGTTATCGCATTTATCACGTACAAGTTACCTTGGCAGTTAGCTAAACTCCATGGGTCTATATTGATCTCATGCGGCCACTAGTATCCTCTCATACTGACAAGGCATAATATGGAATGCAAGGTCGCAACCATGCGTTCTCACTACTCCCATCCTAGCCTATACAAGAACTCAAGGCATGGACGAGAACCAAAACACTTATCTTTTTAGGTTCATTCAGTTAGTATTAGGTGTGAATGTTATCACTTATTAATCCAACTTACAATGAGTTACCCTGGCAGCCTCTTAGGGCTCCGACCCCCATTGCAAGCCACTTCTCGTCACTACATGCAGATATCCTACCCTAATGCTCATGGAATCATAAATCTCAAAATCACAAAAATAATCCATAATAAAATCATCAAATAAAAGCATCAAATCTCCATGAGCAAGCATCCATAGAAAATCATGACCAAAATAGCTCTCTATTGGCAAATGAAGCATCACTTATAATCAAAAGTATCCAATGATTCTCAATTACCAACAATATATCTCAAACACATTGATCGAAGACTCCAAAAATGGTTGAGTCAAACATGTCACAACATGACATCATCAAGAATAAATCCACATTTCAGTCCCATTATGGCGATTAGAAAATAACCAAGGATAATTGATCGATGACCAAAAATAATGGTTAAGTCTCATAAATAAGAATCTCAACTATAACAATCAGTATTCACATCCAATACACTGAGCATTCCATCACATAACCATGGTTGGGATATAAAGATCGAGATTAAAACATCATCATGGCATCACAGTCACATAACCCCCAAGCCTCTGGTAGACATCCTATACTGTTCAACACTAGTCAACCCAAAACTCAAAATAATAGCATAAGGAATACACAATGTAAACACATGTTTTGGTTTTGCTATTTTTTTGAATTTTAAAAGTCTAAGTTTATGTTTTTCCAAATTATATCAAGTGGAGAAATTTCACGTTTTTCCTAACCCAAGTATTCATTTGATAGATAAAAGTTTTCTCCATCAGACTCAATTTTCTAATTGATTTATATGACATTGTTTGAAAATTGACATTCTCAATGAAAAAACTTTGATTATATATTCTAATAATTAATCTTAATTAAAAAAACTAAGTTTAATTAAATTAATTGTTAATATCTCTTCATAATTCGCAAACCGCAAATCGCAAAATTGCGTCACAACCTTGGAAGTCAATTCATATATATCTATATCACTGCACAGAGGAGGTACTGTGTGGGCCTACTGTCGGAGGCCTACGACAGCAGTGCCGTCGGCCTCTGCCACATATATGTAGTGGGGTGGGGGTACGGGCTCGGCCCTCCCTGCCTGCCTCAATTTGCTTTAAATTTCCTTTTTTTAAACAAAAAAATCGCTTATGCGATTTCCATTCGCGAGTATGTGATTCAATTTTTAAATAAAGTTCAACGTTTTTCAAAAAATGTTTTAGATTAATGATATATATATATATATAATTAAATATATATATATTATATATACATATGTATGTATATATATATATGTATATATATATATATACTTGCAGAATTAAAAAAAACATCACAGCATATAATCATGTATACATATTGCATATATATATATATATATATATTTATGTATATGTGTATGCAGATTTAAAAAAATAAAAACATGTATATACACGGTTTATTTAGAAATTTTAATTTTCAAAAATTTTCTATAAACTTTGATCTCAAATTTATCCAATAAATAATCTAATGGGTTTGGCTATGAATTAACCCTAGCCCCATTTTCTCTTTTTTTTAAAAATTCATGCATATAAAATTCTCAAATAAATTTAATTGGCCAAATTGAAAATGCATACAATAAAAATATGAAATTCCTTAGAAGACATATAGAAGACACGAAGAAGACAGGAATGCATGATGCGGAAATAGCATAAGAAAAATCCCAAGAATCTACCCGAATTCTGATGCTAATTCGCTTTTCCTCAGAAAACCTGCAGAGCAAGCTCCCTTCTTCAAAGTTCTTGAGTCCTCCAATGCTCCAATTGCTCTCCACACTCTCTCTCCCTAAGCTTCTATGTATGCCTGAATATAAAGAGCTCTTAAGAAACATTTGGAATGCTTCTTGAAACCGTTGAAAGGTGTCACCAACTAAGCATGGGTCTTTTCCAACCTTTTTGATGAGTCATAGAATTGTAGACACCTTGTGTTTAATTGATGCACTAACTCCCATGTTGTTGATACATGTTAATTCCCATGCAAGCTTATAACTCCAATTTACTTTTTAAATAATTTCTATTTAAATTTTATAAATTTTATTTTAATTTTTATAACTTTTATTATTATTATTTTATTTATTACTTTATTATTATTTTATAATTATTATTAATTTTAATTTCTAGTTTTCTTTTATTTAATTCTTTTTCCCCAATAATTCACATTTAATTAATCACAATCAAAATATCAAAGATCATGATATTTTATTAATTTTCTCAAATAAATAATTTATTAATTAAATCTATTTATTAAGACTTAATTAATGGAAAATTCACCATAGACCTCCAAGATAAAATATGAAAACCCATCATAGAACAAATCATAAAAAATCAATCTAAAGGGTTAAAAATCATGAAATATGTCATCCGACACATTCAGTGGGTATTTAACTCTGATACTTGTCCTAACTCACTAGGACAAATGGTTTTTTTTAGGTTTGGGATTTGGACTTGAGAATTTATCTCCCTTCTCTTATCATTGAGATAGTATAATAGGGTACGCTCATCCTGGCAATTCAGGGAAGTTGATACCCGGTACCTGCAACCTGCAGAAAAACCATGCATGTACATACAATATATAATGCTAAGCTAAACAGACAATGGTAGGAAGTGGTGCATCGTGTAGATCCTGACTAAGCAGGTGACTACGACTCCCTTCCTTAACCACATCAGAAATGCCATACAATAAGAAAACATGCACACCATACACATACAAGTATGGGGTAAGTAACCATAATAAAACACATGAGATAATAAACCATCTAACTAATCATCATTAATAACTAAAAATAATGTAATGATCATCATACATACATGAAATGTAAAGTCTAAATGATCTCATCATATATCAACTAAATCCCAATCATAATATCTGATAGTGTCAAAACAACACCACTAAACCATCAACATAAAACTAGTCTACATAGTCTGATAATAATAACAACAATAAGTCTAGAAAAGATGTGAATGAGGGTAGGCACTACATCCACCCCCCCTTGGATTAGGCTTACTCCTGGAAGCCTACAAAAAAATAGGGATATAACTCCCTCAATCTAGCTGCATCCTCCCAAGTAGCTGAAGAATCATCAGTAGGGTCCCATTGGACCCTTACCTACTCAATGGTTCGACCCCTGAGGGTCAACCCCCGCTGCTCTAGAATACGAACTGACTCCAAAGCCAACTCCCTGTCCTGTACCTGCAATGCATTCCAATCAAGAACATGCATAATATCAAGAATATACTGCCTAAGCACTGAAACATGGAAAACATCATGAATGCGAGCTAGGCTGGGTAGTAGAGCAAGGCGGTAAGCAATCGGGCCAATCCTCTCCAAAATCTTGAATTTTCCCACAAAGCGAGGTGCTAGCTTAGAACGCTTTCTGTGCCAAATCAGACTCTTTCGCGGTTGCACGCTCAAGAAAACCTTATCACCCACAGAAAACTGCTTATCTGTCCTATGAGCATCGGCATACTTTTTTTGCCTATCCTGCGATGTAGTCAAGTGCTCACGGATACGCACTACCTATTGCTCCATATCATGAAGCATCTCAGGACCCAACAGCATGCGATCTTCAAGGTTGTCCCAACTCAAGGGTGTACGATAAGGACGTCCATATAATGCCTAAAATGGTGCCATGCCAATAGAACTATGATACCCATTGTTGTAAGCAAACTCCACTAGGTAGAGATAGTCCTACCAATGTGTCTGCCTATCCATCACATACATCTGTAACATATCCTCCAAAACCTAATTCACCCTCTCTGTTTGACCATCAATCTCTAGATGATATGCCAAACTGAATTTTAGCTGCGCTCCTAGATCATGCTGCAACGATGTCCAAAATGCAGATGTGAATGCAGGATCCCTATCAGAAATGATCTTTCTAGGAATACCATGTAATCTTACAATGTCATGCATGAAGACATTCGCTACAGAAGCTACTCTGTAGGAAGACCTGATTAGTGAAAAATGTGCCACCTGAGTCAACCGATCAATAGTAACCATGATAGCATCATGACGTTGAACTATCATAGGTAATCCTACTATAAAATCCATGGAGATGATATCCCATTTCCAAGAAGGAATGAGATTAGGCTGCAATAGTCCTGCCGAGTGTTGGTGTTCTGCCTTAACTCTCTGACACTCAAGACACCTAGCCACAAAATCAGCAATATCTCACTTCATCCTGGACCAAAAGAACAAATGTCTCAAATCAGCATGCATCTTCTTGACATCTAGATGTGCTGAGTAAGATGTACGATGGGCTTCTGCCAGAATCAAGGTGCGAAGCTCATCCAGTATCAAGGTGCGAAGCTCATCCAAAAATGGCACATAAATCCTCCCCAAATGTCTCAAAAGACCATCTGACTCTCGAACAAAGCCTACAAACTTACCTTCCAAAGATCTTCCTGAATCAATCTCTCTACACACTTCCTGATACTAGGAATCTGTAGGAAGTGCTTGAAGAATCTGACTCTTCAAGTCCACACTAAGAGTCATCGATGATACCACATGTCTCCTGTGACTCAAAGCATCTGCCACCACATTCTCCTTACCCTGAATTTACTTAACCTCAAAATCATACTCGCATAGAAACTCCATCCATCGCTTCTGGCGAGCATTCAAATTAGGCTGAGTAAAAATGTACTGAAGACTACGATGATCACTGTGTAGCTCAAATCTGTGCCCCAACAAGAAATGTCTCCACCTTGTCAAAGCATGAACTACTGTTGCTAACTCAAGATCATGTGTAGGATAATTTAACTCATGATCCTTGAGCTTGCATGATTCATACGCAATCACCTATCCATTCTGCATCAACACTGCTCCAATTCCTTCAGGAGAAGCATCTGTACACACCATGAAATCACCTTCTGGTTCAGGTATAGCTAAAATCGGTGCACTAGTAAAAAGCTCCTTGAGCCTCTGAAATACTTCCTCACATTCCTCTATCCACACAAACTTCTTACCTTTCTTCTGAAGAGAAGTGATAGGATGTGCTATACTAGAGAAGTTCTGGACAAATCTGCGATAATAACCAGCTAAACCCATGAAACTATGAATCTCTGACACATTAGTCAGGGTAGGCCAATCTATTATTGCCTGAATCTTTGCAAGATCCACTGAAATACCATCACCTGAGATAACATGCCCTAAATATTGAATCTCTGATTGGAAGAATTCACACTTAGCGGCATTGGCATAAAGTTGATTGCCTCTCAAACACTGCAATACCAACCGCAGGTGTTCCTCATGCTCCTTCTGAGTCTTAGAAAATATCAATATGTCATCAAGAAATACGAGAAAAAACTTTTCAAGATATGATCGAAAAAAACCATTCATCAAACTCATGAACACTGATGGAGCATTAGTCAACCCAAAAGGTACCACTGTGAACTCATAATGCCCATAGCGCATTCGAAAAGTGGTCTTGTGAATATCTGCTTCCTTAATACGAAGCTGGTGGTATCCTGACTTAAGGTCAATCTTGGAGAATATTGTAACTCCTTTGATCTAATCAAATAAGTCATCAATCCTAGGCAAAGGATACCTATTCTTAATAGTCACCTTGTTCAACTATCTGTAGTAAAAAAAAAGGTGCAAAGAACCGTCTTTCTTCTTCACAAAGAGCACTGGAGCTCCCCATGGTGATACATTAGGTCGAATGCTCCCTTTGGGAAGAAGTTCCTCTAGCTAAAGACATAGCTCACCCAGTTCCTGAGTAGTCATACGATAAGGAGCTTTAGAGATAGGCTCTGCTCCAGGAATTAGGTCAATGCTAAAATCAATGTCCCTCTTCAGAGGCATGCCTAGAATCTCACTTGGAAAGACATCTGCGTACTCCTGTAAAATCGAGTGATCTAAAGTCTTCTTCACAGGATCTTCCTCATCAAGATCATTTACCATAATAGAAAATATCTGACATCCCTTACAAAAACTTCGCTTTATTTGCATAGCAGAAATCATCCGCAGAGATATAGGCCTCGGTATCCCAACTATCTTCACATCATTCCCTTGGTCATCTTGGCACAAAATAATCTTCTTCCTACAATCTATACTAGCTCTATGAGATCCAAGCCAGTCCATGCCTATAACCACATTATAGGAACCAAGGGGTATAACTCAAAGATCCACTGCCATATCAAAGCTCCCTAAGCTAAGCCCACACTTATGAACTGCAGAATCCGTGGAGGCCTTAATCCCTAAGGCTAGTTCCACTTGCCAACCATGATCTTGCTTCACCACATCCAGCTTACATTTAGAAACTATAGATGGTGAAATAAATGAATTTTTAGCTCCTGAATCAAACAATACTGAAAGAGATATACCTCGAATAGCACCTGTGGTCTCAACTAGTGTTCCCTTATGATCTGCCTGACGCTGATCAACTGCTGCAAAAACTCTATGAGCTCTCCCTGCATCACCAACTATGGGTTCTGAAGCTGTAGGCCTAGGTCCTAAAAACTGAGGTGCTCACTGTGGACTCTTAGCTACATAATGTCCAATCTGACCACATGAAAAACATTCTGTATTCCTGCCAGATCCTCTTCCCATAGGTGGTACATTAGATTGCTGGCGACTGTTCCTGCTTACAAAAGACTGGCTACTCTGAGCTGGCTGATTGGACTGATTCTATTTATTGCAATGAGCATTACGATTGTTCTTAAAGTTAGAACCTTTGCCACCACCTTGAGCCTGAGAATTTGATCCCTTCTGCTACTGCGTCTGCTGAGACTGTTGCTGATACTATTTTCCCTTAGAAAAGAAAGGCTTCTTGTTACCACCTGAATTGAAGTTGCCTTTAGATCCTGATGCTGCTGGTGCTCCTACAAAACCACATTGACCAAGGTTGACACTTTTCTCAACAAGGATTGCTTGATGTATCGCATCCTTGAGAGTTTTTGGCTCAAATACCTTGACACCCCCAATTATACGATTATTCAAACCCCTAATAAAGTGTTGTGTCAACTGAGCTGAATTTTCACTGAACCCTAAAAAAGGCATAAGCTCATAAAAATTACGCTCATACTCAGTCACTGACATAGTGTACTTCTTGAGATTATGAAACTCATCTGCCCTTTGTAGTTTCCATTCCTCTGATAGGAATCGTTCACGGAAACTCTCTAAGAATAGTTCCCACGTGACACTACTCATATCAATTCCTAGCTTCTTCTCCTCAATCGTCCACCAAGTGGCCCCAAAATTCTCTAAATTAGTGATCGCAAATCTTACCTTAACATTGCTATCAAAATCCTTCATGGCAAAAATCCTGTCGAGAGAAATCAGTCACTGCTCGGCCACATAACCAGAACCTTTCCCATTGAAAGTCTTGACCTTGGATCTTGAAAGATCCTTCATCTAAGTAGACACAATGGACCTCAAACGATCCTTCTGAGGACTTCTAGATCGGGGTCTATGCTCTTGTTCTGTCTAATGCACTTTAGGCTGTTCTTGAACAGGAGGTAGACATTCTAAAATAGTCTTCGTCATCTGTCTCAAACCAACCTCTTCAGACTTAGCTTGGTCCTCTCTATGGCTCTCTTCCTGCTGCCTGTTAGAGTTCTCTTCCCTACTCTTTACACGAGCCGATCCCTCATGGGCAGACTCATGGGCACTGATAGCTCTGCTACGACCATGGCCTCTTCCTCGGCCTCTACCATGGCCTCTAACAAAAGACACGGTCCTAGACACCATCCCACAATAGAACAAGGTACTATTACAATCAAAAGACACATGTTTGCAATAGACTAAGTTCAATTCTATGTTTAAGTTTAAGTAAAATCTCCAATTTTGAAAACTAAGTGTTGAAGTATGAAAAATATTCAAGTAATAGCTCAGGTTCTATTTCAGTTCACCTAGTTTCAAGTTGAAGAGATACACTTAATAGTTCACAGTTCTAGTTGTTCCAAAATACCCAGAACTCCCAATGTAGAAACTTGGGCTCTGATACCAAATGTAATGCCCTGCCAAGGGATCCAAAGAATTAACCTAGAATTTCACTAAGTTTGGTAACATTTTTTTTTTTTTTTTAACAATAACATGGAAGTAAATACCACATATAACTTTTACATAATAACGGAAGCAATAGCAATGTCTATCTAAAAGTAAACATAACATACATAACCGATTTCATTCTTTGAGATCTCTAACGTTGAATTACATACATGAATCCATCTAGTACAACAACCACATGAAATAATAATTATAAGTCCAATGTTCATACATTACATTTCCAAATGCTCAATCATCCACTGTACATGTCACAGGGTATGAAGGCTTAAAAGAATATACATATGTGAAATCAGGTACATCATCCTATTCTAATCCATGATACATCAAAGACAATCACATGATACACATGATACATCATCATAGAATACATATACATCCATCGTAAGATCAAACATAACTAACTAAGTGCACAGTTCCTCCCAACTGTTAATAGCATCATTAGACCATCGTGGGCCCTAGCCATCCCTCCGTGTGTAACATCCCAAATCATCAAAGAGATCATCGATATTAACATAGTAGGAATGTCACTCCAAACATATAAAACATCATATGTAGAAAGAAATCTAACATGCAAATATAAGCATAAGATAACATCATCTAACATATGCTAATCATCAATGAAAGGATACATATCCACCATCATGAAGGATGCATCAGCCACGATGTCTCAATGAATCTCAAATGATAAGAGTGGAAAATACACTACCACCCAACTGCGTGATACCTAAGTGGTCCACTCCCACCGTGCTGAGGAGATAATCTCAAGTCCCAAATAGGTTATCAAAATCACATAGCATAAATCCCTATAATCCAGGAATCCTAAAAGTATACTAACTCAAAGGTTCCAATCACAAAACTGACATCTAATCCGAGAGGCACACAATGATATGTAGGAACCTACTATGCAAGCGGGAAAGTGTCATGGCATTTATCACATACAAGTTACCCTGGCAGTTAGCTAAACTCCATGGGTCCATACTGATCTCATGCGTCCACTAGTATCCTCTCATACTGACAAGGCATACTATGCAATGCAAGGTCGCAACCATGCGTTCTCACTACTCCCATCCTAGCCTATACAAGCACTCAAGGCATGGGCGAGAACCAAAACACTTATCTTTTTATGTTCATTCAGTTAGTATTAGGTGTGAATATTATCACTTATTAATCCAACTTACAATGAGTTACCCTGGCAGCCTCTTAGGGCCCCGACCCCCATTGCAAGCCACTTCCCGTCACTACATGCAGATATCCTACCCTAATGCTCATGGAATCATAAATCTCAAAATCACAAAAATAATCCATAATAAAATCATCAAATAAAAGCATCAAATCTCCATGAGAAAACATCCATAGAAAATCATGACCACAACAACTCTCTATTGGCAACTGAAACATCACTGATAATCAAAAGTATCCAATGGTTCTCAATTACCAACAATATATCTCAAACACACTGATTGAAGACTCCAAAAATGGTTGAGTCAAACATGTCACAACATGACATCATCAAGAATAAATCCACATTTTAGTCCCATCATGGCGACTAGAAAATAACCAAGGATAACTGATCGATGACCAAAAATAATGGTTAAGTCTCATAAATAAGATTATCAACTGTAACAATCAGTATTCACATCCAATACATAGAGCATTCCATCACATAACCGTGGTTGGGATATAAAGATCGAGATTAAAACATCATCATGGCATCACAGTCACATAACCCCCAAGCCTCTGGTAGATGTCCTATACTGGTCAACACTAGTCGACCCAAAACCCAAAACAATAGCATAAGGAATACACAATGTAAACACATGTTTTGGTTTTGCTAGTTTTTATTGAATTTTAAAAGTCTCAGTTCATGTTTTTCCAAATTATATCAAGTGAAAAAATTTCACGTTTTTCCTAACCCAAGTATTCATTTGATAGATAAAAGTTTTCTCTATCAGACTCAATTTTCTAATTGATTTATATGACATTGTTTGAAAATTGACATTCTCAATGAAAAAACTTCGATTATATATTCTAATAATTAATCTTAATTAAAAAAAAACTAAGTTTAATTAAATTAATTGTTAATATCTCTTCATAATTGACAAGCTTAATAGCAATATTTTAATCATTAAAAGAGTATATAATAATCAAACCGCAAATCGTAAATCGCAAATTGCAAATCGCAAAATTGCATCACAACCTTGGAAGTCAATTCATATATATCTATATCACTACACAGAGGAGGTACCGTGCGGGTCTGCTGTCGCAGGCGTGCAACAGTGTCGTAGAGCCTGCGGCAGCAGTACCGCCGACCTCTGCCACATATACGTAGTGGGGTGGGGGTACGGGCTCGGCCCTCCCCGCCCGCCTCAATTTGCATTAAATTTCCTTTTTTTAAAAAAAAAAATCGCTTATGCGATTTCCATTCGCGAGTATGCGATTCAATTTTTAAATTAAGTTCAATGTTTTTCAAAAAATATTTTTGATTAATGATATTCATTTTTTTTTAAAATTAAAAATTTATATTATATATACATATGTATGTATGTATATATGTGTGTGTATATATATATACTTGCAGAATTTAAAAAAAACATCACAGCATATAATCATGTATACATATTGCATATATGTGTGTGTGTGTGTGTGTGTGTGTGTGTGTGTGTGTGTGTGTGTGTGTGTGTGTGTGTGTGTGTGTGTATGCAGATTTAAAAAAATAAAAACATGTATATACACAATTTATTTAGAAATTTTAATTTTCAGAAAATTCCTATAAACTTTGATCCCAAATTTATCCAATAAATAATCTAATGGGTTTGGCTATGAATTAACCCTAGCCCTATTTTCTCTTTTTTTTTAAAATCCATGCATATAAAATTCTCAAATAAATTTAATTGCCCAAATTGAAAATGCATACAATAAAAATATGAAATTCCTCAGAAGACATATGGAAGACACTAAGAAGACAGGAATGCATGATGCGAAAATAGCATAAGAAAAATCACAAGAATCTACCCAGATTCTGATGCTAATTTGCTTTTCCTCAGAAAATCCGTAGAGCAAGCTCCCTTCTTCAAAGTTTTTGAGTCCTCCAGTGCTCCAATTGCTCTCCACGCTCTCTCTCTCCCTAAGCTTCTATGTATGCCTGAATATAAAGAGCTCTCAAGAAACCTTTGGAATGCTTCTTGAAACCGCTGAAAGGTGTCACCAACTAAGCATGGGTCTTTTCCAACCTTTTTGATGAGTCATAGAATTGTAGACACCTTGTGCTTAATTGATGCACTAACCCCCATGTTGTTGACACATGTTAATTCCCATGCAAGCATATAACTCCAATTTACATTTTAAATAATTTCTATTTAAATTTTATAACTTTCATTTTAATTTTTATAACTTTTATTATTATTATTTTATTTATTACTTTATTATTATTTTATAATTATTATTAATTTTAATTTCTAGTTTTCTTTTATTTAATTCCTTTTCCCCAATAATTCACATTTAATTAATCACAATCAAAATATCAAAGATCATGATATTTTGTTAATTTTCTCAAATAAATAATTTATTAATTAAATCTATTTATTAAGACTTAATTAATGAAAAATTCACCATAGACCTCCAAGATAAAATATGAAAACCCATCATAGAACAAATCATACAAAATCAATCTAAAGGGTTAAAAATCACGAAATATGTCATCCGACACATTCAGTGGGTATTCAACTCTGATACATGTTCTAACTCACTAGGACAAATGGTTTTTTTTAGGTTTTGGATTTGGACTTGAGAATTTATCTCCCTTCTCTTATCATTGAGATAGTATAATAGGGTACGCTCATCCTGGCAATTCAGGGAATTCGATACTCGGTACCTGCAACCTGCAAAAAAAACTATGCATGTACATACAATATATAATGCTAAGCTAAACAGACAATGGCAGGAAGTGGTGCATCGTGTAGATCCCGACTAAGCAGGTGACTACGACTCTCTTCCTTAACCACATCAGAAATGCCATACAATAAGAAAACACGCACACCATACACATGCAAGTATGGGGTAAGTAACCATAATAAAACACATGAGATAATAAACCATCTAACTAATCATCATTAATAACTGAAAATAATGTAATGATCATCATACATACATGAAATCTAAAGTCTAAATGATCTCATCATATATCAACTGAATCCCTATCATAATATCTGATAGTGTCAAAACAACACCACTAAACCATCAACATAAAACTAGTATACATAGTCTGATAATAATAGCAACAATAAGTCTAGAAAAGATGTGAATGAGGGTAGGCACTACATCTTCATTTTGAAACGTTGAATGAAAATTTGCATCGAAATGTTGCTGGAATTCAGACTCACATTTGCTCATATTCACATACGCAAAGATCAAGTTTGACCAAAAGTTGACCAGATTTAACCACAGTTGACTTGAGTTGACTAGTTTCAAAAAGAATTTTGAAATAATTAAATGAAATTATTTAATTAAATGGAGTACTTACTTCTAATTAATGAAACAAATTTATTTAATTAAATGAGAAGCCATTCCTAATTAATTAAATGAAGTTATTTAATTAAATAAGAAAAGTGTCTCTAATTAATTAAAGATTACTTAATTAAATAGAAAAAGTAATTATTAGAGCATATCTCATTTTATTAAATTAAATATCTCAACAAAATCTCTCTTCAGTTCAAAAAGGGAAATTTCCAGTTCACTATTGATCAAAAATGAGTTAAATCAGTTAACTCCTTTTTCTACTCAAATTGAATCAGTTAGCTCTTTATTTTACTCAAATTAAATCTATTAACTCCCTTTAATTTGGGAATCTCCCTTTATGACTGAACTTCACCTTTAATCGTGACCATTGATTGAAATCGATCACAACTGTTGATGAATTCTAGGAAAGTCTATTTAAGAGACCCTCATCTCTTTATTTTGAAAGGTTGAATGAGAATTTGCATTGAATTGTTACTGGAATTCATACTCACATTTTCTCATATTCACATACGCAAAGATCAAGTTTGACCAAAAGTTGACCAGATTTAACCATAGTTGACTTGAGTTGACTAGTTTCGAAAAGAATTTTGAAATAATTAAAAGAAATTATTTAATTAAATGGAGTACTTACTTCTAATTAATTAAACAAAGTTATTTCATTGAATGAGAAGCCATTCCTAATTAATTAAATGAAGTTATCTAATTTGTGAGGCCTCACCCAATTCCTCATAGTACCAATGAGATAATTGCATTACAATGATTTTAATCCTATGTTCGATACACTTTTAAGACTGTAGGGTTATGCCATTTTAATATTTGCATTTTGATGATCCGCAATTACGTCTCCATATTATGACCTAATTGATGCATTTAATCATTCTATTTCATGTTGTAAGCTATTGACATTGATTTAATACCAATTGAATGGTAGAGATGCTTGTAATATAAGAAGGTAATGTTGAAGTGGAAATTAGAGTTAAAAGATCAATTTTGTTATGCATTGAGACCTAAACTGCAGACCTAGGGATTCAATAGTTATGGATTCAGCATCTTGTCGTAGAATATGAAGTTATTCAGAATATTAAATTGACCATGTTATGTTGATAAGTAAAGTTTAGTTTTATAGTATTTTGAACATTTTACATGGAAATTGTTAGAAGAAGTAATGTAATTATAAGGAATGAAGTATGGAACTCAAATGTAGAATTTGATATGTAATTTTTGATATTTTAATATTTTGAAGGTTATATTTGAAATGATTAAGAAAGGAAAAGTTAATTTGAGATGATGAAATATATGCAAGTCTAATGTTGAATGAGATAATGATTTATTTTACATATGCTTATATGATTTTCTTGGACTACTGACGCTCGAGTTTAGTGTGCAGGAATTTGACCATGGGTTAAAGGGAAATTAAGGCTAAAACTAATACAAACATGACATAACCATGGTTGAATCAGTGGAAAAGATTCAAACCTAATTGTAATGTGTTGTTTTTTGTATATGTGAATTGTATGTGTGCGTAGTAGCCTAGTTCATGTATTATTGTAAAACAAGTCATTTTTTTTAATATAATGTGATATTTTGTGTGTGTCACTTGACACTTGTGCTTGTTATGTGATATGACATGTTATTTGTCAATAGATCATGTGGCCACCTTATTCCGTGATAAATGGCTCAATTGAGGAATTTGATTATTGCCTTAGTCAATAAAAGGACAAGGTCATCACCTTGGAGAATTTGAAATTTGAATCACCTAGCTTTGGGAGGGTCATAAATTAACTTTAAGGTAAGTTGGGACTAAAATTAACCCCACCCATGTTAGTACTATAGGCTAGGGAGCTATTAATGACCTCTAGGGTGTCTAGTGGACCTAGGAGACCCCATGAAAATGGCATTCTTTATGGAATCCGAAAATGAGAAGGATATATATATAGAGGTATGGCTAAATGAGAAACCACTTGGCCACTCTCTAATTTTAGATATAGTTAGGTTTTGGAGGGAGAGGAGGGGAGCTCTACTGCAACTATCCTTACCCTAGCTTGGACCAAGGTTGGTATCTCAAGCTTGCTTCCTTTCCTTTTTCTTTCTTTTAGCATGGTTAAGGCAATCTGCAAGTGTGGAGTTTATCAATGGAGTATGCATTGCATTACATTGTGGAGTAGCATTCATGTGAGTGTTTGAATGGTGTTCATTCCATGTAGATTAGTGTGACACCATTGTGCATCTTGTTGTATTGTGTGGAGCATTATGGGTGTTGATATTGTGTTGTGATAATGTGATGTGCTCTTGAAAATCTGTTGTTTTATTGCTACTTGGTTTTGTTTTATTGTTGTGCTTGAGTGTTCTTATGGGTGTGGGACTTACACTCACCCTTGTGGGAAGGGAAGAGAAGTCCAGGGTGAATGGACAGTAGTTGGATTGCATAGTTGAGGACCTTGGAGTATGGGCTCCATTGTATGCCATTGTCATATTCATATTTATCCTTGGGGGAGGATAAGAAAAAAAAAATGGTGAGGAAGGAAGTAACTGAAGTATGGGTTTGTAGTAAGCTAAAGTTGTTGGTTGTGTGTGGTGGAGGATGTTGTGTTTGTAGTGTGTGTGGTGGAAGATGTTTATGAAGCCCCGAAAGGGCCTTGTATTTGTTGATTTAGCCCTGAAAGGGCATGAGTTTTATGGAAAATATGATATGAAATGGTAAACCTCCTTGTATTTCCACCTTCACCCTATGTTCAAGGTTCCAATGGTGAGCCTTTGTGAAATATCCTTGGGATGGGATTTGTTGCAGTTTTTTTATGTGGTGTATATGTTTCTTACAAGTGTGTATGTGGATTTTGTTTTAGCCTTGTTCCCCTAGCGTGGGGGTGGTCTCTTTGAGGCCTATGGTTGGGTGGAAAGCACCCATGGTCCTTGTTGTTTTTTTGTGATGCATTTGCAAGTTCTTAGAGAAAAATCTATGAAACTTGGAGTCCTTGTTATCTTCCATGTGCATAGGAGGAGAAGACAATATTGCATTGAGATGAGATAGAGAGAAAAACTCCATTTTGTTATGTGAGCCTAAATGTATTGTAAGAGAAAGATATTGTCTTGGTTTGATTGTCAATGGAAAGGTTGTGAGTGCTCATGTATAGTAAATGTATTTTCCATTGTGTATATTATGATATGTTGACTTCGCCACCTTTTTGTGTATCATGAGGATATCACTAAAGATAATTCATTGTAATAATATTGTTGTTTTATTGGATGGTAACACCAATCAGAGATCCAAATTACTTGATGCTCTTGAGTGGAATGCAAAAGAAATTTGATATCATAGAAGAGATAATATTCATAGGAAGGATTATCCTGGTGGATTGCTATTATCATTTTAGTTCCATTGTTTACCAATTATGAATGTACATTCAAATCTAGATCTGCATAAGAATATAATGTTGAGAAAATGGTTTCTAAATTTCATAATTCATAGATAGGGATAATCCAGATAACTTCATATAAAGTCTTGTCATGAAATGTTGAGTTATTGGATTAAGTTAATGTTTTGAATGCTAAATGAATCACAATTTTAAAACTATACTTAGTTTATAATTAGCTCCTAATTATCCTTGCAATAACTTACCTTGAATATCCTAGATTACAGAAGAAGAAAATCAAGTGATGATATAAAATATACAAGACTTAAGACATAAGCTTGCTGTAGGTGCACATTTTATCCTCTGGAAAATGTATGAGAAAGTAAAATAAATCTCTTCTCTTAATACAGACATTAAAATATTCAAGAGTATTCCTTAGACTCCTAGGACCCTTTAACCTATAAAGCATATTTTAACATAATAAACTAACCATCATATTAATTGCATTAGAAGGGACCTCATATGAGACACATAACTCGAGTCAACACCCTATCAAATCAAAAGAAACTTAAAAATATATATATATACAATGCTCATGTTAAAGAAACCTAAACTAGCACCAAGTAATTATTCAAACAAGACATAGTGTGACAAACAACCTACTATATTATCTACCCTAGGCTAGCATGGGTTGGTGAATGAGAAAAAAATTTAATATGCTATGGAGACCAAGGTATTTAATTTCTTTGACATGACCAAGACTTATTTCATCCACCTATTCCCTAGGCACTTTGTGCCTTCAAATATTATATTGGAATACCGTGCAAGTTTATTACATAATTCTGACAAGAGGGAATGGCTTCCATTTTGTCCTTGACGCCTTGATTTGCCTTGGAAGAAGTTATGGCATTTTATATGTCTTTCTTCACCCACCTAATTAAGACTAGGATAAACTCCACACTGCCAACAATATGGGACCAACTAGCAAGTCATTTTAACATGGGAATTCGAAATGCATATCTTCTAGCTCAAAATTAATAGGATTTGACTCATGGAAAAGGCGCCTATGCTTGTCTTGGCGAAAACTTTGGTAAGTGAGTTCACCATGGAGAGAAACCCAAGGAATTTTCTTGGGCTATGGCTAAGTGAAGAAGATTATGGGGTGGTAGCACGTGGGTATTAGGGTGATTTGGAACTTTGCTAAAGAAAAAGTATTTCATCTTCTTAAAAGAAATGTGAGTGGGGTCAAGTTAATGGACTATGACTAATAGGGTATTTTAGATAGATGGATAGTTAATATGTTCATATGCATTCATTTTGTTACCTTAGTATTAGTAAGGATAGATTATCTTTTAAAATCATTCTTTGATGATAAATGTTTATATAAATGAATTGATCATTCTTTTCACTACAATTTCAATTGTAGTAGGTATTGACCCTAATATTAAAATGTGATGTCGCTTGCATTAGAGATATAATATGAATAATAAATAGATAATTTAATCTTAATAACTATGTCAATGAAAGATGTAAGTTTGGATATGAAAAAAATAAAAATATACACCCATTGATTTTGGGAACATTTTAAATACTCTAGAAAAGTGTTAATTATGTATATATAGTTATTTGAATTGATTGCCTAGAGTAGCATAGTTGGCATCAAAGTTGATGATAGTTCTAATGGATGGTTAATCGAGGGTTACATGCATTGAAGAAATGTTAACTCATATGAAAAATTATTAAAGATGACATTGAAATGTGGAGTGCAGATTGAAGTAGTAGGTATCAGTATTCTCTTTCCAAACCCTAGGTCAGTAGATGTCAGAGGGATGTCCAACTCAGTGATGATATAGTTGTAACACACATATGTCTTTTGGAGGTTATTTAGGCTTATGAAATTAATTAATTAAGAATAATAATAATGATAATAATAATAATAATAATTTTTAAAAAAAATGTGTGCTTAATGTACATTTAGGGTAAATTTAGGGCATGACATTTTGGTATCAGAGCCTAGTTGAAGCACTGGGCATTGATGGGTCCATAAACAAATGTAAAATTTAAATGTTACCTTTAAAAGAGAAAAACTTCAATTGACTCATCTTTTAAGCTAGTATCTACTATGAGAGAGTCAACTAAAGCATAACACCCTTATTGTTCTTGACCTGTTGATAAGATAACCTTTGACCAATTTTTTTTATAAATGACTTTTAATCATATTAAATAGATTATTCTAAATGATACTAACCAATATAATTCTCCTAGTACTGGGTAACTTTGTTCATCATCGTAATAATAATTTCATTAATACTAAAATAAAATAATTAACCCTAATAATACATTCACCAAACCCTTCTCTCACTACTTATAGATTTAGTACAAGCCATTGTCATAAAATTACTATAAATAAGGACTTACATATAGATCTAAAGAGTTATATAGATAGCATCAAGGAGCTAGAATTTTGCTTATCTCATAGGTGAACAATGATCTATCATTAGTGTCGTTCTCAACTTCAAGATAAGACATATATAAAAACATTTACCTCTAACATTCCTAGATGAAAGATCTTTCTGAGGCACTACTAATATCATTATAGTGAAAATAAGAAAAGAAAGAAATCAACAATAAACAAGAATTGAATTTCAATTAAAAGATTAAATTTATTTTATAAGATTTTACTCTTTTTTTAAAAATAAATAAATATAATCTATATAGTTTTGCTTTTAACTAACATTAGCTAAACTTGTATTTCTTTACTCATTCCATTGATAAAGGAATACTAAGTTAATATTATGTGTCAAAAATGTTCCTATATGCCTTTCACATTTGTCACTGCATGTAAGAGAGCTTAGTGACCATAGATTGAACTAGAATGAAGGAATTGTAAAGAAAATAAATGCAAGATTTATCTAAGATTTTCTATGAAAGTAAATGAATATAAACTAAATGAAATACAAATTTAATCTAAGAGTTAGTAAGAAAACATTGAAGCTAGAACATGTAAAATGAAAGTATTGAATGACAATGTAATAAACTATTTTAAAAAGCACAAAAATGGAGTACTCAAACTGATAGAGTTTATTCATTCACAAATTTCATCCTCTAAAATGAGAGACATAAGTTCCCAATTTATAGAGAACTCCAAAATAAATCAATGGTATATATCAATTAGATGAATGGTGGAGATTGAATGAATGTTCACTTCTAAATGGAAGTTTCCATTTAAGAGAGAGTTAATTGATTTGTTTCCTTATTCTTTTTAAAATCACTCAATGTTTCCATTTTTTTGTATAAAAACAAATCAAAAGAAGATTTTGGAGATTTTGTTAAAATTATGTCTCATATTTTGAATATTTAAATTCAAATAATATATATATGTAGATATTTAATTCAAATAAGTAATAAATTCATTTTGCATGTAATTTTAGAAAATATCAAAATTAATATAATCAAAGTATTAGGAAAATTTAATTAAATTAATTGATTTAGTGGGTTTAATAGCCAAGATGTCAATATTCATGAGCTTATTATTTTATTTATATTTATTTCTTTATTAATTCTTATAGTGATTTTTGTAGATTAATGATTTTCTACAATTGATATTTAAATCAAATAGAGTCAATTAGGACTAGAAATGCCTAATAAATTAGGATTTTGTTGATCATTAGAAAGATTAGGAGTAAGTTAGTTTTTGAGACCAATTTGAGGTATTAAAAATATAAAAATACAAGGTATACTATCCATTATATTATGATCCAATTTAATACTATTCCTATAACTAACAACATTAACTATTTATGATTAATTATACATATATGACAATTATAATTGATTATAATTAATAATAGTGTTTAAGGGTCTAGGTGTCATAAAAATATAGCATATAAATTAGGGTAGTGTACATGTTTGATAAGCTGGATAATTACTTATTTAGGCACATCCATTTGGACACAATTCAAATTGGGAATCTAGGTTTCAAAAAGAATTTACATGTTACTTTATAGATATCATACTTACCCTCAAGGATAGGATGTTAAATTGAATCATTGATAAAGGATATTTCTATAGTAAGGTTGCATAAGCATATGTTTCCTTCTGAGATCAACTATTAGTAGAGTTTAGTTACAACACTAGGTGCCTAACCGATTATGTTTCAACATATGCAATAAATGACAACTTGGTGTAAGATGTATTAGTACACCCAATTAAACCACGAGCTATGGATGAAGCACTTTGAGACATAGGGGGATATGAGACTTCTTAGTAAGCCATTAGTTCCATCAAACAAAAATGTATCCTCTTCTCCACCAGGGAACCTTGGTATGGCTATGTTATTTCTATGAGCTTCATATTTGATGTGAATTATTGTTGGTCATTTGTTCAAACTTTACATTTATATCATCTTTATTTCTACCAATAATTTGACACTTCACATTTCATTAGATTTCTTGAAGTTGGTCCCATTGTGCCTCAGGGACATGTCTTGTGTTATTTGAAAATTTACTAATGTGGCCACATACATATTATTTTCTTGTAAAATATTCCTTTTATTTGTGAGTTTCTTTTGAGGCATTTTCTTGGATTGTATTGAAATGGCCATACCAAGGAGAATCCTTGAGAAACCATTTAGGGAATTAATGTACCTATAAACTTTCTAGTTATCCATTGAAAAGTTTCTACACAAGATTTCTAAGACACTAACCCCTTTGTATGTCATAATTATGGAATAAGGACCAACCTCTTTTACCATAGGTATGTTATGTATATTAAACTAGTTAAGACCATAGATGCCTGTTATGTTGGGGACCCTAAGCAAGGACGTAAGCAATTTAGTAGTTAGACCTTAGTAAAGAAAGGATTGGATTACTTGGCACCAACAGTAGAATACTCAAGTAGGGTCAGCTCTAATAATTACAACATAGGCAATAACACAACACTGATACCTAGTTGATGAACTCCAGGAGGAGGTTCATGCCTAGGGGGGGAGGATGTGAGGCCTCACCCAATTCGTCATAGTACCAATGAGATAATTGCATTATGGTTATTTTAATCCTATGTTTGATACACTTTTAATACTGTAGGGTTATGTCATTTTAATATCTGCATTTTGATGATCCACAATTACCTCTGCATATTATGACCTAATTGATGCATTTAATGATTCTATTTCATGTTGTAAGCTATTGACATTGCTTTAATAGATATTGAATGGTAGAAATGCTTGTAATATAAAAAGGTAGTTTTGAAGTGGAAATTAGAGTTAAAAGATAAATTTTGTTATGGATTGAGACCTAACCCGCAGACCTAGGGATTCACTAGTTATGGATTCAGCATCTTGTCGTAGAATATGAAGTTATTTAGAATATTAAATTGACCATGTTATGTTGATAAGTAAAGTTTAGCTTTATAGTATTTTGAACATTTTACATGGAAATTGTTAGAAGAAGTAATGTAATTATAAGGAATGAAGTATGGAACTCAAATGTCGAATGTGATATGTAAGTTTTGATATTTTAATATTTTGAAGGTTATATTTGAAATGATTAAGAAAGGGAAAGTTCATTTGAGATGATGAAATATATGCAAGTCTAATGTTGAATGAGATAATGATTTATTTTACATATGGTTATATGATTTTCTTGAACTACTGACGCTCGAGTTTAGTGTGCAAGAATTTGACCATGGGTTAAAGGGGAATTAATGCTCAAACTACTACAAAAATGACATAACGAAGGTTGAATTAGTGGAAAAGATTCAAACCTAATTGTAATGTGTTTTATTTCGTATATGTGAATTGTATGTGTGCGTAGTAGCCTAGTTCATGTATTATTGTAAAACAAGTCATTTTTTTTAATATAATGTGATATTTTGTGTGTGTCACTTGACACTTGTGCTTGTTATGTGATATGACATTTTATTCGTCAATGGATCATGTGGCCACCTTATTCCATGATAAATGTCTCAATTGAGGAATTTGATTATTGCCTTAGTCAGTAAAAGGAAAAGGTCATCACCTTGGGGAATTTGAAATTTGAATCACCTAGCTTTGGGAGGGTCATAAAGTAACTTTAAGGTAAGTTGGGATTAAAATTAACCCCACCCATGTTAGTACTATAGGCTAGGGAGCTATTAATGACCTCTAGGGTGTCTAGTGGACCTAGGAGACCCCATGAAAATGACATTCTTTATGGAATCCGAAAATGAGAAGGATATATATATAGAGGTATGGCTAAATGAGGAACCACTTGGCCAGTCTCTAATTTTAGAGACAGTTAGGTTTTGGAGGGAGAGGAGGGGAGCTCTACTACAACTATCCTTACCCTATCTTGGACCAAGGTTGGTATCTCAAGCTTGCTTCCTTTGCTTTTTCTTTCTTTTAGCATGGTTAAGCCAATCTGCAAGTGTGGAGTTTATCAATGGAGTATGCATTGCATTGCATTGTGGAGTAGCATTCATGTGAGTGTTTGAATGGTGTTCATTCCATGTAGATTAGTGGGACACCATTGTGCATCTTGTTGTATTGTGTGGAGTATTGTGAGTATGAGGTTTGGATTTCCTCTATTTCCTTGTTGCATTATGGGTGTTGATATTGTGTTATGATAATGTGATGTGCTCTTGAAAATCTGTTATTTTATTGCTACTTGGTTTTGTTTTCTTGTTGTGCTTGAGTGTTCTTATGGGTGTGGGACTTACACTCACCCTTGTGGGAAGGGAAGAGAAGTCCAGGGTGAATGGGCAGCAGTTGGATTGTATAGTTGAGGACCTTGGAGTATGGGCTCCATTGTATGCCATTGTCATATTCATATTTTTCCTTGGGGGAGGATAAGAAAAAATAATAATAATAATAATGAGGAAGGAAGTAACTGAAGTATGGGTTTGAAGGAAGCTAAAGCTGTTGGTTGTGTGTGGTGGAGGATGTTGTGTTGGTAGTGTGTGTGGTGGAAGATGTTTATGAAGCCCGGAAAGGGCATGATATTATGAAGGCCCGAAAGGGCCTTGCATTTTGTTGATTTAACCCCGAAAGGGCATGAGTTTTATGGAAAATATGATATGAAATGGTAAACCTCCTTGTGTTTCCACCTTCACCCTATGTTCAAGGTTCCAATTGTGAGCCTTTGTGAAATATCCTTGGGATGGGATTTGTTGCAATTTTGTTATGTGGTGTATATGTTTCTTACAAGTGTGTATGTGGATTTTGTTTTAGCCTTGTTCCCCTAGTGCGGGGGTTGTCTCTTTGAGGCCTATGGTTGGGTGGAAAGCACCCATGGTCCTTGTTTTTTTGTTCTGATGCATTTGCAAGTTCTTAGAGAAAAATCTTGGAAACTTGGAGTCCTTGTTATCTTCCATGTGCATAGGAGGAGAAGACAATATTGCATTGAGATGAGATAGAGAGAAAAACTCCATTTTGTTATGTGAGCCTAAATGTATTGTAAGAGAAAGCTACTGTCTTGGTTTGATTGTCAATGGAAAGGTTGTGAGTGCTCATGTGTAGTAAAAGTATTTTCCATTGTGTATATTATGATATGTTGACTTCACCACCTTTTTGTGTATCATGAGGGTATCACTGAAGATAATTCATTGTAATAATATTGTTGTTTTATTGGATGGTAACACCAATCAGAGATCCAAATTACTTGATGCTCTTGAGTGGAATGCAAAAGAAATTTGATATCATAGAAGAGATAATATTCATAGGAAGGATTATCCTGGTGGATTGCTATTATCATTTTAGTTCCGTTGTTTACCAATTGTGAATGTACATTCAAATCTAGATCTGCATAAGAAGATAATGTTGAGAAAATGGTTTCTAAATTTCATAATTCATAGATAGGGATAATCCAGATAACTTCATATAAAGTCTTGTCATGAAATGTTGAGTTATTGGATTAAGTTAATGTTTTGAATGCTAAATGAATATATTGTTATTTGAATCAATTGCCTAGAGTAGCATAGTTGGCATCAAAGTTGATGATAGTTTTAATGGCTAGTTAATCGAGGATTACATGCATTGAAGAAATGTTAACTCATATGACAAATTAGTAAAGATGACATTGAAATGTGGAGTATAGATTGAAGTAGTAGGTATGAGTATTCTCTTTCCAAACCCTGGGTCAGTAGATGTCAGAGGGATGTCCAACTCAGTGATGATATAGTTGTAACACACATATGTCTTTTGGAGGTTATTTAGGCTTATGAAATTAATTAATTAAGAATAATAATAATAATAATAATTTTAAAAAGAAAAAATTGTGCTTAATGTACACTTAGGGTAAATATAGGGCATTACATAATTAAATAAGAAAAGTGTCTCTAATTAATTAAATATTATTTAATTAAATAGAAAAAGTAATTATGGGAGCATATCTCATTTTATTAACTTAAATATCTCAACAAAATCTCTCTTCAGTTCAAAAAGGGAAATTTCCAGTTCACTATTGATAAAAAATGAGTTAAATGAGTTAACTCCTTTTTCTACTCGAATTGAATTAGTTAACTCCTTATTTTACTCAAATTAAATCTATTAACTCCCTTTAATTTGGAAATCTCCCTTTATGACTAAACTTCACCTTTAATCCTGACTATTGATTGAAATCGATCTCAATGGTTGATGAATTCTAGGAAAGTCTATTTAAGAGACCCTCATCTCTTCATTTTGAAAGGTTGAATGAGAATTTGCATCGAATTGTTGCTAGAATTCATACTCACATTTGCTCATATTCACATACGCAAAGATCAAGTTTGACCAAAAGTTGACTAGATTTAATCACGGTTGACTTGAGTTGACTAGTTTCGAAAAGAATTTTGAAATAATTAAATGAAATTATTTAATTAAATGGAGTACTTACTTCTAATTAATTAAACAAAGTTATTTAATTAAATGAGAAGCCATTACTAATTAATTAGATGAAGTTATTTAGTTAAATAAGAAAATTGTCTCTAATTAATTAAAGATTATTTAATTAAATAGAAAAAGTAATTATGAGAGCATATCTCATTTTATTAAATTAAATATCTCAAAAAAATCTCTCTTCAGTTCAAAAAGGGAAATTTCCGGTTCACTATTGATAAAAAATGAGTTAAATCAGTTAACTCATTTTTCTACTCAAATTGAATCAGTTAACTCCTTATTTTACTCAAATTAAATCTATTAACTCCCTTTAATTTGGAAATCTCCCTTTATGACTAAACTTCACCTTTAATCCTGACCGTTGATTGAAATCGATCCCAACCATTGATGAATTCCAAGAAAGTTTATTTAAGAGACCCTCATCTCTTCATTTGGAAAGGTTGAATGATAATTTGCATCGAATTGTTGCTAGAATTCATACTCACATTTTGTCATATTCACATACTGTGAGGCCTCACCCCGACCCATCGTAGCTTAGTGATACATTACATTTATTTTGTTATTCACGACTCGAGATGTCGAGACATTATCTGATGCTTAGAACATATTTTATTATTTCTTGTTGTGTGATTTTATTTTTAGATATATTTGATGATTGTCATATAATGTTTCATGTATATGTATGTTGATGAAATCAGTAAAGGTAGGATCGAGGCTTTGATTTAAGATATTTTAAATGGTTAAGAATTAAGTAGGATAAAGAAACCCTTATTGATGTATGTTTTAATTTATGTGAATTTTTGAATACGTATACATTTATGTACAAATGATTTTACGGGACTACTGATGTGTGCAATGAGTTTGCAAATATTTAGCCAAGAAACCCTACAGAGGAACAGAACTGATCTCCATGTGCTAAATTTGAAAACCTTGTTGTTTGAAATTCACATTTTTGTATTGTGAGAAGTATGTATGCAACTTCCTTGTTCAGTGGATGTTAATGTTCATAATTATGTTCTTTCAGTGTTTCTTGCCACTCGTAAAATGTTTATGTGCGTCGATGTGCTGTTAGGGTTAATTGTTTAACCTTTGGACCAAGTTGGTTTAAGTTAGAATAGTAAGTTGGACCTATTTTATTCCTATATTTTATTTGACTCTAAACCTCTTCTTAAGGCTTTAAAACTTGTTTTTTTTCTAACCATAGGGTATGGGTATGGGTTAGGGGTCTTTTCCAACCCCTAAGCCCCTTGCTTTGACTTTTGAGGTCACTCAAAAAGTCCCTTTTTGCCTTTGTGCGAAAATTGATCATGGGTATCTTGAGTTACCTCACCTCATCTCCACTTGGGGTTTAACCATAGTGTAGGTTGAGTTAGGAGTTTCTAGGGTGGCTAGTGGGTGAAAATAGTTATTGCTCCTTTTGGGTGGTTGAGTTGGAGGCTTATTTGGAGGCCTTCCTTGGACTAGTGGGTTGTTACCCAATCTCTACTTTTAGAGAAGATTTTCTTGAAGCTTGAAGAAGGAAAGGGATACTCTACTCAAACTGGTTCATTGCCATTACCTCTTTGTGAAGGTAGGAAATTCTCATCTCCCTTATTCATATTTTATGTTTGGTTTCATGTTCATGTTATCTTGTTGTTGCTTCACTGTTGTATGGTTGTGGGTATGTGGGAAGATTTGAAAACCATGTCTTTTTGGTTGTTTTCCTTCCTTGTTTATGTTTGCATTTTTTTGTGAGTTTTCCTTACATGGGTGTTTTGGTATTACTCACCCTTGGAGAGGGCATAAGTGACCAATTTTGATAAAGGTCTGTTTAGTTGGACTCCAACCTATGTAGAGTCTCTTCTCATGATGAGAAGAGGGATAAAGGGTAGGGTGATATGGGCCCTTACCCGTCAGCACAAACCTGGTATGAGCCTTTGAATTAGGTTAGCCAATAAAGTAATGGTTGAGTGTATTTGGTTCTCATAATATTTGATCATAATGTTTAGTTGTATGAGTGCTCATCAAAATAGAATAAATAAATTTGCATATATATAGATGGGAGAATAGAATCATAGATAATGTCTTGATTTATGAATGTTCAAGTTTTAATTACAATAATGAAGAGTTGAATTGATATAGTGAGTTTCAATTATGATGTATAAGTATTATGATGAGATCAATCAAGAGCAAACCCTATATTATGAAATCAAAGATATTTCATTTCTTGATAAATTTCATGGTGGTTATAATCAAATTTGAATGAGAATAATCCACCACCTTTTTAAAAAAAAAAATTATGTGTATAATATCATTTACCTCCTAAGTTCTTCAAATATGATCAATTGGACTGAGAGGTTGCATTCTTGAAACCAATAAGAATAATAATTAGAATTTAGAACTCATACCATGTCCTTGAAGAATCAATATAAAACATACATGTTTAAATAAGAGATTGAGAGATTATACCTAATGTACTCCTTTGCATTGGACTACTTGTATTAAGGAAGAATGTTAATAATAGATTTATTCTGATCCTTAGTAACATTAATGAAATGCATAAAATTTCATGTCCATGCCTTGTTAAAATTTTGTTTCAAAAAAAAAATATGCACTCCCAGGAGTAAAAACTCTCTGGAAAATACATGAGGAGAAATTTCTTTCCTTCCAAGACCACAGAGCATATTCTTGCTCAGATTCCTTTCTAAATGAAATAAGAAACAAATAAATATTATGTTAATCTCATGGGTGCATAATTTCAAATACATAAATAGGTATATTTTAAAAAAAGGGTTAACATCATAATATCTTTCCTTTCACCCATAAAACTTTATGTATTCATTTCCCTCCTTGGTCTTGGACGTCAGTTAGCCTTGTTTTAAAAAGGTTTTAGTGTCTGTCCCAAGTCAAAGTGGATGGGATGGGAGGGTGATGTCATCCTACCACCTTGTCCCATCCCCATTCTCCTCCATTCCTAGCGGCCAGTTGGGGAAGATGGCATTTATGTGAGAAAGGAAATTGAGGTGGTCACTTTCATTCCTTAAAACTCCCTTGCTCACCTCTGTTTATGTGCCCACCTCTTGGGTTGCATTTTCCTTACCTTGGGCTACGTGGTGTTAGGTTAAACCACGGACAGAAATAAAAACTACATGCAAATATAACCAATAACAAAAAATAATAGAACACACAGAAATGAACACAAGGCACCAAGATTTAACATGGTTCACCCAATCCCTGGGATACGTCCACCAAACAGCAAGTCCGATCTTATTACAATCCAGTGATAACAACCTGATTACAATCCGTAATCCCTTACAGCTCAATACCACCGCAAGAACCAATTTCATATCACCACACATGAAAAATACCCAACCCTAAGCTCTTTTTATATAAGTATTAAACCGCTTTAGGGTTATAACATGTCGGCCATATGTCGGCCATAATATGTCAGCCATAATATGTCGGCTACCATAATATGTCGGCCACTATTTATGAAGTATGTACAGTACTTTCCTAATCAATCACCACAATCTAACACGTGGCAAGTGGGGTGGAGAAAGCTATGTCATGACATGACATTAGACTTGGACGTTGGCTTAGCTTTGGGGTGGTATTTGATGTTGCAAGTTAATGCTTGTTTGAAACTTAAACTTCATTCCCCCCTACGTACCTTCTCCTTGATGTGCAGGTTTGGGGTTGCATGGGGCCTAGGGAGAGGTGTAGGGACGGGTCAGATCCACTTGACTTGTAGTCAAGTGGATGTTAGGGGCTAGGGTGTAGGTAAGATCTTAGGGCAGGAGGGTTAGTGGTTAGGTGTTAGTAAGTAGGTAGGCTTAGTTAGTAGTGTTTGATTTAATTGTATTTCAGTTTAATGTAGTTAGAAATTTAGAATATGATTAGTATTAATTTAGATAGTTTAGTATTTATTAGTTGGTTGTTTAATTAGTATAGTTACCTTTGTTTTTTTTTAGTTATTTGAATTTTGTTTTAACTTATTAGTTTAGTCTAGTTTCCTTTCTATATATTGTTATTTTAATAGTTAGTTTCAATGAAACTTTAAATTGTTAAAATATAATTAGTTAATTTAATAAAGTTTTAAGGTTATTCTATGTTTTGATTAAGGACTCCTTGTGTCGATCGTTAATAAATTTTAGTTGCTTAGTTATGGGTTAATTTTATAAGTACTAATTTAGTTAGTTTTAATTTTAAATATACTCTTACTGTTTTAACCATTAAATAGTTTAAATTTATCGATTAACTAGCTATTTAAATAAGTTTTAATGTAGGTTTGATTCATTTGATATTGCAAGTAATTTGAGATCCGAATTCATGCACATTGTTATCTATGTAAGTTTTATTGCATATCATTATAAGTTAATATAATATCATAATTTTGTCGAGTTTAATCTAATAACGAAAGTTTTAAAATTTTAATGATGTTATCATCCTCATGTTTAAAATGTTAGGATTGAAATGTAAAGAACCTGTACTAAAGCTTCTATCTCAATCATATCAAACTTAGAGCATGTCGAATTCTAAATCAAAATTATTTTTTTTGTGTTCTTGCCCTCATAGTTTGGGCATGACATTTTGGTATCAGATCCTAGTTTCAACACTAGGAACCTTAAACCATGGTGCTTCCTAAACTTAACTCAAACTTTTATTTGTGTAGATGCCGCCTGTTACTCATAACCAATGAGGCAGAGGTCGTAAGACTAGGGGTGGTAGAGCAGGACAGGAGGATGGACCACCACCACCACCTCCACCACCACCGAACCCAAACCAGGACATTATAGATGCACTTCAGACTTTGATCGGTGTAGTTCAGCAGAGAGTGGTACCTGTAGTTCAGCCAGTTTAGCAGATTCCAGTAGTGGAAGCAGAGGGACCTAGAGGAGGCGGGCCCAGAGTTAGAGAGAGGACTAGGAGTCCCCCACCGAGATAGATAGAGGGTCAGGGTGATCATGAGGAAGAGTCCATACACCAGAGAGGACCCCCTTTTGACAGACCTCCTAGACATGTAGGGGATGACATCAGGGAATTGATTTGACTCGAACCACCATTGTTCACTGGTACCACTGAGGGTTCAGTAGTAGAGGCATGGTTGCAGAGCTTACAACGGTACTTTGGGTTACACCCTTATGGGATTAATATAAAAGCACGCCTAGCAGTTCATCAGTTGAGAGGGGATGCCTCCAACTGGTGGCATCAGGAGGAGATTATTGGTGGAGTGAGGATGGACACCCTCACATGGGAATCTTTCCTAGAAAGATTTTGTGAGAGGTACTTATCAGAGCATTTCCGACAGAAATAGATAGAGGAGTTCCATTCTCTTTATCAGAGAGGCCTTACAGTGGTTCAGTACGAGAGTAGGTTTCTTGAGCTCCTTCCCTATGTGGAATACATGAAGGATGAGAAACTACGGGTGCATCGCTTTATCATGGGTCTGAATTTCTCTCTTCAGGGCCCAGTTAGGATGGCCTTCCCTACCACCTTTAGATAGGTAGTGGAGATAGCACTAGTTGCTAAGGATACTCGAGGTAGGCAGGAGTCACGGGATCGATCTCAAAACACAAACTCCTCCCATTAGAGACCGCCTTGGAAAGGGAATCAGAACTATACAGCAGGGTCCTCTAGGGGCCAACAGTCTCAGCAGCCAAAACCCCAGCAGCAACAGCAAAAACATTCTCAGGGTTATCAGGGCTCTAAGCCCAAGCAATGGCAGTCACAGGGTCCTAGGAAGGAGTAGAAAGTACAGGCCCCATAGTCTCAGTCAGTGAAGACTCAGCAGTCTTCTAGGGGAGGATTCAACGGATCTAGCAGATTAGGAGGCCCACAGCAGTCTAGGTCACAGGGTGCACGATCTTATACTCGCAGACCGTGCTACAATTATGGTGGCATGGGTCATATAGCTAGGGAGTGTCCGCAAGGATAGGCATCCAGTGGTCAGAGAAGGGTTTTTTCAGAGCCGACAGTTGGTGAAATGGGTAGATCCCATAGAGTTTTTGCAGTAGTTGACAACCGCCAGGCTGAGCATCAGGCCATAGTTATTGAGGCTATAGGTATTATACAAGGCCATATGGTTGCAATTTTATTTGATTCTAGGGCTACTGACTCTTTTATATCTCCATTTGTGGTGGAGCGTTGCGGGCTAGTGGCAGTTAGACAGGATGTTAGTTGGGAGGTAGAGTTAGCCTCAGGAGCCAGAGTGTCAGTTAGTTCCATCGTGCGGAGTTGTTAGATGCAGATGGGAGACATGTCCACTAAGACTGACCTACGCATTACCCCTCTAGGTTCTTATGATTTTGTCCTTGGCATGGATTGGCTTTGTGCCCACAGCGCCAAGGTGGAATGTGTGGATGATGATGGTATCTCTAGGGAGATCTTTGGAGTGAAGAGGCCAGTGTCCCTTTGTATGATTTCCGCTATGCAGCTTAGACAGTGCATGCGAAAGGGTTGTCAGTTGTTTTCTATCACTATTAGTGACCGAGAGGAAGATTTAGAAAGAGAGTCATCCCTTGATGATTTTCCAATCCTTCAGGAGTTTGCAGATGTGTTTCCTTCAGAGCTTCCTGGTATGCCTCCACCGCGAGCAGTGGATTTTCACATAGACCTAGTACCAGGAGCTGAGCCAGTTTCGAGAGCACCATATAGGATGACTACTCATGAGCTTAGTGAGCTAAAGGCTCAGTTGGAGGAACTCTTGGAGAAGGGGCATATTCGACCTAGTGTGTCACCTTGGGGTGCACCGGTGATCTTCATCAAGAAGAAGGATGGATCACTAAGGTTGTGTATTGATTATTAGCAATTGAACAAAGTAACCATCAAGAACTGATACCCTCTTCCTAGAATCGATGATCTCTTTGACCAGTTGCAGGGTGCCCGAGTATTTTTGAAGATTGACCAAAAGTCAGGTTACCATTAGTTGAGGATTGTGGATAGTGATAATCCCAAGACAGCTTTTTGTACTAGGTATGGCCACTACGAGTTCACCGTGGTACCTTTTGGCCTTACGAATGCTCCAGTTGTATTCATGAGCCTCATGAATAGAGTATTTCGTACCTTTTTGGATAAGTTTGTGGTTGTGTTTCTTGATGACATTCTGATTTATTCTCATGATGAGAGAGAGCATGAAGAGCACCTGAGACAAGTAGTGCAGAGGCTGAGAGAGAATCAATTGTTTGGCAGCTTGTCGAAGTGTGCATTCTTAAGACCCGAGATACATTATTTGGGTCATGTCATATTAGGTGATGGTGTCTCAGTAGACCCATCAAAGATCAAGGCTATCATGGATTGGCCAGCACCCACCAGTGTTACCGAAGTGAGGAGCTTTATCGGGCTAGCATGTTATTATCGACGCTTCATTTTAGGATTCTCTAGATCAAGCTTGACCAAAAGTTGATCAGATTTAACCACGATTGACTTGAGTTGACTAGTTTCAATTTTTTTTTTGAAATAATTAAATGAAATTATTTAATTAAATGGACTAATTACTTTTAATTAATAAAACAAAGTAATTTAATTAAATGAGAAGCCATTCCTAATTAATTAAATAAAGTTATTTAATTAAATAAGAAAAGCGTCTCTAATTAATTAAAGATTATTTAATTAAATAGAAAAGTAATTATGAGAGCATATCTCATTTTATTAAATTAAATATCTCAACAAAATCTCTCCTCAGTTCAAAAAGGGAAATTTTAAGTTCACTATTGATAAAAAATGAGTTAAATCAGTTAACTCCTTTTTCTACTCAAATTGAATCAGTTAACTCCTTATTTTACTCAAATTAAATCTATTAACTCCGTTTAATTTGGAAATCTCTCTTTATAACTAAACTTCACCTTTAATCCTGATCGTTGATTGAAATCGTTCTCAACCGTTGATGAATTTTGGGAAAGTCTATTTAAGTGACCCTCATCTCTTCATTTTGAAAGGTTGAATGAGAATTTGCATCGAATTGTTGCTGGAATTCATACTCACATTTGCTCATATTCACATATGCAAAGATCAAGTTTGACCAAAAGTTGACCAGATTTAACCACGGTTGACTAGACTTGACTAGTTTCGAAAATAATTTTGAAATAATTAAATGAAATTATTTAATTAAATGGAGTACTTACTTCTAATTAATTAAACAAAGTTATTTAATTAAATAAGAAGCCATTCCTAATTAATTAAATGAAGTTATTTAATTAAATAAGAAAAGTGTCTCTAATTAATTAAAGATTATTTAATTAAATAGAAAAAGTAATTATGAGAGCATATCTCATTTTATTTAAATTTCCAGTTCACTATTGATCAAAAATGAGTTAAATGAGTTAACTCTTTTTTCTATTTAAATTGAATCAGTTAACTCTTTATTTTACTCAAATTAAATTTGTTAACTCCCTTTAATTTGGAGATCTCCCTTTATGACTGAACTTCACCTTTAATCCTGACCGTTGATTGAAATCGATCTCAACCGTTGATGAATTCCAGGAAAGTCTATTTAAGAGACCCTCATCTCTTCATTTTGAAAGGTTGAATGAGAATTTGCATCGAATTGTTGCTGGAATTCATACTCACATTTGCTCATATTCACATATGCAAAGATTAAGTTTGACCAAAAGTTGACCAGATTTAACCACAGTTGACTAGTTTGGAAAAAAATTTGAAATAATTAAACAAAATTATTTAATTAAATAGAGAACTTACTTCTAATAAATTAAACAAAGTTATTTAATTAAATGAGAAGCCATTCCTAACTAATTAAATGAAGTTATTTAATTAAATAAGAAAAGTTTCTCTAAATAATTAAAGATTATTTAATTAAATAGAAAAAGAAATTATGAGAGCATATCTCATTTTATTAAATTAAATATCTCAACAAAATCTCTCTTCAATTCAAAAATTGAAATTTCTAGTTCAATATTGATAAAAAATGAGTTAAATCAGTTAACTCCTTTTTCTACTCAAATTGAATCAGTTAACTCCTTATTTTACTCAAATTAAATCTGTTAACTCCCTTTAATTTTGAAATCTCCCTTTATGACTGAACTTCACCTTTAATCCTGACCACTGATTGAAATAGATCTCAACCATTCATGAATTCCAGGAAAGTCTATTTAAGAGGCCCTCATCTCTTCATTTGAAAAGGTTGAATGAGAATTTGCATCAAATTTTCGTTGGAATTCATACTCACGTTTTCTCATATTCAAATACGCAAAGATCAAGCTTGACCAAAAGTTGACCCGATTTAACCACAGTTGACTTGAGTTGACTAGTTTCGAAAAGAGTTTTAAAATAATTAAATGAAATTATTTAATTAAATGGAGTACTTACTTCTAATTAATTAAACAAAGTTATTTAATTAAATGAAAAGCCATTCCTAAATAATTAAATGAAGTTATTTAATTAAATAAGAAAAGTGTCTCTAATTAATTAAAGATTATTTAATTATATAGAAAAAGTAATTATGAGAGCATATCTCATTTTTTTAAATTAAATATCTCAACAAAATCTCTCTTCTGTTCAAAAAGGAAAATTTCTAGTTCACTATTGATCAAAAATGAGTTAAATCAGTTAACTCCTCTTTCTACTCAAATTGAATCAGTTAACTCCTTATTTTACTCAAATTAAATAAGTTGACTCCCTTTAATTTGGAAATCTCCCTTTATGATTGAACTCCACCTTTAATCCTGACCGTTGATTGAAATCGATCTCAACCGTTGATGAATTCCAGGAAAGTTTATTTAAGAGACCCTCATCTCTTCATTTTGAAAGGTTGAATGATAATTTGCATCGAATTGTTGCTAGAATTCATACTCACATTTGCTCATATTCACATAGGCAAAGATCAACTTTGAACAAAAGTTGACCAGATTTAACCACGGTTGACTTCAGTTGAATATTTTCAGAAATAATTTTGAAATAATTAAATGAAATTATTTAATTAACTGGAGTACTTACTTCTAATTAATTAAACAAAGTGATTTAATTAAATGAGAACCCATTCTGAATTAATTAAATGAAGTTATTTAATTAAATATGAAAAGTGTCTCTAATTAATTAAAGATTATTTAATTAAATAGAAAAAGTAATTATGAGAGCATATCTCATTTTATTAAATTAAATATCTCAACAAAATCTCTCTTCAGTTCAAAAAGGGAAATTTCCAGTTCACTATGGATAAAAAAAAGAGTTAAATCAATTAACTTCTTTTTCTACTCAAATTGAATCAGTTAACTCCTTATTTTACTCAAATTAAATCTGTTAACTCCATTTAATTTGGAAATCTCCCTTTATGACTGAACTTCACCTTTAATCCTGACCGCTGATTGAAATCGATCTCAACCGTTGATAAATTCTAGGAAAGTCTACTTAAGAGATCCGCATCTCTTCATTTTGAAAGGTTGAATGAGAATTTGCATCAAATTTTTGCTAGAATTCATACTCACATTTGCTCATATTCACATACGCAAAGATCAAGTTTGACCAAAAGTTGACCAGATTTAACCACGGTTGACTTGAGTTGACTATTTTCAGAAATAATTTTGAAATAATTAAACGAAATTATTTAATTAAATGGAGTACTTACTTCTAATTAATTAAACAAAGTTATTTAATTAAATGAGAAGCCATTCCGAATTAATTAAATGAAGTTATTAAATTAAATATGAAAAGTGCCTCTAATTAATTAAAGATTATTTAATTAAATAGAAAAAGTAATTATGAGAGCATATCTCATTTTATTAAATTAAATATCTCAACAAAATCTCTCTTCAGTTCAAAAAGGGAAATTTCTAGTTCACTATTGATGAAAAATGAGTTAAATCAGTTAACTCCTTTTTCTACTCAAATTGAATCAATTAACTCCTTATTTTACTCAACTTAAATCTGTTAACTCCCTTTGATTTTGAAATCCCCCTTTATAACTGAACTTCACCTTTAATCCTGACAGTTGATTGAAATCGATCTCAACAGTTGACGAATTCCAGAAAAGTCTATTTAAGAGGCCCTCATCTCCTCATTTTGAAAGGTTGAATGAGAATTTGCATCGAATTGTTGCTAGAATTCATACCCACATTTGCTCATATTCACATACGCAAATATCAAGTTTGACCAAAATTTGACCAAATTTAACCACAGTTGACTTGAGTTGACTAGTTTCGAAAAAAATTTTGAAATAATTAAACGAAATTATTTAATTAAAAGGAGAACTTACTTCTAATTAATTAAACAAAGTTATTTAATTAAATGAGAAGCCATTCCTAATTAATTAAATGAAGTTATTTAATTAAATAAGAAAAGTGTCTCTAATTAATTAAAGATTATTTAATTAAATAGAAAAAGTAATTATGAGAGCATATCTCATTTTTTTAAATTAAATATCTGAACAAAATCTCTCTTCTGTTCAAAAAGGGAAATTTTCAGTTCACTATTGATAAAAAATGAGTTAAATCAGTTAACTCCTTTCTCTACTCAAATTTAATCAATTAACTCCTTATTTTACTTACATTAAATCTGTTAACTCCCTTTAATTTGGAAATCTCCTTTTATAACTGAACTTCACCTTTAATCCTGACCGCTGATTGAAATCAATCTCAACCGTTGATGAATTTGACGAAAGTCTATTTAAGAGACCCTCATCTCTTCATTTTGAAAGGTTGAATGAGAATTTGCATCGAATTGTTGCTGGAATTCATACTCACATTTGCTCATATTCACATACGCAGAGATCAACTTTGACCAAAAGTTGACTAGATTTAACTATGGTTGACTAGTTTCGAAAAAAAATTTCAAAATAATTAAGCGAAATTATTTATTTAAATGGAGTACTTACTTCAAATTAATTAAAAAAAGTTATTTAATTAAATGAGAAGCCATTCCTAATTAATTAAATGAAGTTATTTAATTAAATAAAAAAAGTGTCTCTAATTAATTAAAGATTCTTTAATTAAATAGAAAAAGTAATTATGTGAGAATATCTCATTTTAGTAAATTAAATATCTCAACAAAATCTCTCTTCAGTTCAAAAAGGGAAATTTCCAATTCACTATTGATCAAAAATGAGTTAAATCAGTTAACTCCTTTCTCTACTCAAATTGAAACAGTTAACTCCTTATTTTACTCAAACTAAATCTGTTAACTCCCTTTAATTTGGAAATCTCCCTTGATGACTGAACTTCACCTTTAATCCTGACCGCTGATTGAAATCGATCTCAACCGTTGATGAATTCCATGAAAGTCTATTTAAGAGACCCTCATCTCTTCATTTTGAAAGGTTGAATGAGAATTTGCATCGAATTGTTGATAGAATTCATACTCGCATTTTCTCATATTCACATATGCAAAGATCAAGTTTGACCAAAAGTTGACCAGATTTAACCACTGTTGACTTGAGTTGACTAGTTTCGAAAAGAATTTTGAAATAATTAAACGAAATTATTTAATTAAATGGAGTACTTACTTCTAATTAATTAAATAAAGTTATTTAATTAAATGAGAAGCCATTCATAATTAATTAAATAAGAAAAGTGTCTCTAATTAATTAAAGATTATTTAATTAAATAGAAAAAGTAATTATGAGAGCATATCTCATTTTATTAAATTAAATATCTCAATAAAATCTCTCTTTAGTTCAAAAAGGGAAATTTCCAGTTCACTATTGATAAAAAATGAGTTAAATCAGTTAACTCTTTTTTCTACTTAAATTGAATCATTTAACTCCTTATTTTACTCAAATTAAATCTGTTAACTCCCGTTAATTTGGAAATCTCGCTTTATGACTGAACTTCACCTTTAATCCTGACTGTTGATTGAAATTGATTTCAACCGTTGATGAATTCCAGGAAAGTTTATTTAAGAGACCCTCATCTCTTCATTTTGAAAGGTTGAATGATAATTTGCATCGAATTGTTGCTAGAAACATACTCACATTTGCTCATATTCATATACGCAAAGATAAACTTTGACCAAAAGTTGACCAAATTTAACCACGGTTGACTTGAGTTGACTATTTTTAGAAATAGTTTTGAAATAATTAAACGAAATTATTTAATTAAATGGAGTACTTACTTCTAATTATTTAAATAAAAGTTATTTAATTAAATAGAAAAAGTAATTATGAGAGCATATCTCATTATATTAAATTAAATATCTCAACAAAATCTCTCTTCAGTTCAAAAAGTGAAATTTTCAGTTCACTATTGATCAAAAAATGAGTTAAATCAGTTAACTCCTTTCTCTACTCAAATTGAATCAGTTGACTCCTTATTTTACTCAAATTAAATCTGTTAATTCCCTTTAATTTGGAAATCTCCTTTTATAACTGAACTTCAACAAAATCTCTCTTCAGTTCAAAAAGGGAAATTTCCAGTTCAGTATTGATAAAAAATGCTTTACAGTTAACTCCTCTCTCTACTCAAATTGAATCAGTTAACTTCTTATTTTACTCAAATTAAATCTATTAGCTCCCTTTAATTTGGAAATCTCCCTTTATGACTGAACTTCACCTTTAATCCTGACCGCTGATTGAAATCGATCTCAACCATTGATGAAGTCCAAGAAAGTCTATTTAAGAGACCCTCATGTCTTCATTTTGAAAGGTTGAATGAGAATTTGCATCGAATTGTTGTTGAAATTCATACTCACATTTGCTCATATTCACATACGCAAAGATCAAGTTTGACCAAAAGTTGACCAGATTTAACCACTGTTGACTTGAGTTGACTAGTTTCGAAAAGAATTTTGAGATAATTAAACGAAATTATTTAATTAAATGGATTACTTCTAATTAATTAAATAATTTTATTTAATTAAATGAGAAACCATTCCTAATTAATTAAATTAAGTTATTTAATTAAATAAGAAAAGTGTCTCTAATTAATTAAAGATTATTTAATTAAATAGAACAAGTAATTATGAGAGCATATCTCATTTTATTAAATTAAATGTCTCAACAAAATCTCTCTTCAGTTCAAAAAGTGAAATTTCCAGTTCACTATTGATCAAAAATGAGTTAAATCAATTAACTACTTTCTCTACTCAAATTGAATCAGTTAACTCCTTATTTTACTCAAATTAAATCTGTTAATTCTCTTTAGTTTGGAAATCTCCTTTTATAACTGAACTTCAACAAAATCTTTCTTCATTTCAAAAAGGGAAATTTCTAGTTCAGTATTGATCAAAAATGCATTAAAACAGTTAACTCCTTTCTCTACTCAAATTGAATCAGTTAACTTCTTATTTTACTCAAATTAAATCTGTTAGCTCCCTTTAATTTGGAAATCTCCCTTTACGATTGAACTTCACCTTTAATCCTGACCACTGATTGAAATCGATCTCAACCATTGATGAATTCCAAGAAACTCTATTTAAGAGACCCTCATCTCTTCATTTTGAAAGGTTGATTGAGAATTTGCATCGAATTGTTGCTGGAATTCATACTCACATTTGCTCATATTCACATACGCAAATATGAAGTTTGACCAAAAGTTGACTAGATTTAACCACGGTTGACTTGAGTTGACTAGTTTCAATTTTTTTTTAAAATAATTAAATGAAATTATTTAATTAAATGGAGTACTTGTATATGAGCAATGTTAATATTCTAATAAAAACCAAATTTAAATAAAGCTTCTACAAACTAAACAAAATTCATAAACTTCAAGATAGACTAAGATGAGCTCTCAATTGAGAATATGAGCCATTAATGGGCTCTCTCAATAAGAAGCTCTCTTGTTGAGTGGCTTTGTCTAAATAGATAGGATGTATGCTCAAGCTTACGCTTCAAAAAGGGCTTCAAATGGAGTTGGAATTTGGGTGTGAGTGTATGGTTTTTATGTAAAATGGCTTCTTAAAATGGCATTATGACTTTACTTCATGGATTGTGTTGTTTTGCAAAGGGAAAGCATCCAATTTATAGGCAAGAGGCTTGAGGGATTGGGGTCTAAGATGCAAGGATGGGAAAAAGCTCATGAAGGGCTCGAATTGCATGAGAAGAGAGCACATGGATTTTGCTTCCTTACAGCCAATCAGGGAATGACACATGTCACAGGGTGAGTAGATGGAAGAAAGGGGAAGGATGAGTCAACAAAGGAGGCTCAAGGGATAAAATATTCATAAAGACCCTCATAATGGCTTGTAAGAGCAATAAAAAGGCTTGGAAGAGTCATTTATGGCCTAGTGGGCTTCATAAAGTTTTATGGTTGAGATATTTTGAGGGAGATGAGAGCAATTTCGACTTGGGCTTGATTAGGAGGGTTTTAAGGTTTCTTAGGATTGTGCAAATGATTAGAGGATGGATTAGGATAGTTTAGGATTAGCTTAGGGATAGGCAAGTGGATAGCATTTAATGAGGGTGGGTGAAGGAGGAGATATTTGTTAACTTTGGCTTGGGTTAGTAAGTCTTAACCCATGTTTTGAGAATGTGACAAGGTTAGGAGGGGATTAGGATTAGATTTAAAGACATCTTCTAGAAGAGTCTAAACTTTGGATGAGGATAAAGACTTTCTAGAATAGTCTAGAACTTCCTAGGATGATGATGAAGACTTTCTAGAAGAGTCTAGAACTTCTTAGGATGAGGATAAATTAGATTTTTAGGAAATAAATAAAGTTTTATTTATTTCAAGGGTTTGGGTTGAGGAGATATTTATTAAATTTTTTTTAATAAACATGAGGATTAATATTTAATCTTAATTAAATATTTTGAATTGGGATTAGGGGTAGGAAATGATGGGATTAGCCTTTAATCAAAATTAAAGAAGGATTAGAAGATTTTGAAAGAGGTTAGTGGTCTTAAGAAAATTGGCCAAGTTTTGGGCAAAAAATAAATTTTTTATTTATTTTGAGTTTTTTGGTTAATTTATTAATTAAATAATTAATAAATAAGAAAATAATGTTTAAATAAGATTTAAACATTTTTGGGAGGGATTCCTTAATTAAATATTTTTAATTAAGATAAAGGGACTTAATGGCATAAAAATAAATAAATAAATTAAATAATTAATTAATTAATAAATGATGATGTCATCAGAAATTTTTCAAAAAATAAAAATACTTTATTTTCTAAAGGTTTTTAGGTGTCTACATTTTGCCCCTCTTTGATGTGATGCCGCAAGTGGCATGGCATCAAAGATAAGAAAATAAGATGCCCAAGGCTAGAGCAGAAGAGGAGAGAATGGACTGTAAGATGCCCCCTCAAGAAGGCGGTGAGGAGAGAAAGCGAGGCTCGACGACTTCTTGAAAAGTACAAGAATCCGAGATGAGCAAGAAGACTCAGATTGGCTTAAGAGAAGAGGCTGAATTAACTCAAACTCTCACTATGGGAGAATGATAAAGGAGAATCAGATGCACAATAGGAAGCAAGCTTAAGACCTCAAGATTGAAGAGGATGAAGGAGCGGAGTGATATAAAAGGAATCTTGGATGGGGAGATGGATGAGGGGATTAAAAAGCTTATGCAACAGGATTTCAAAGAGTCAAATTGGCAGAAGATGGGTTTCAGAGATCCCTAAGACTAGGATTGTGGATCTTGAAAGATGAAGCTTGGTGGATTGATTTGTATTGGATGGGGGATAATGGAGATGAAGGAAAACCATTGAAGCCTTTTGATCAGGGGGAATACTTGAAAGAGAAGTACCACCATGTAGTTGAGCACTAGATTTGCTATAAGACTGTTGGTTAATTGTCAAGGTTACCAAGAACATCAAGGCCTTTTCACCAACTATCCAAAGGACTGACAAACTGACTCAAAACAAACATGCAAGGATTGCTCCAGTATCACACATGAATCCCAGAGGAAGCAGTGTGGAAATGACACTGGTAACCCACAAGTAGAAAAGAAAACAAGCAAAAGACATGATCAAGACCTTATGCTCCGATTGCCCCATTCGTAGTATACCATTATATGGAAGATTGTGGCAACCTTGAGGAGGGAACAAGGAGATTGCTTGGAAAAGATATTTCAAGACCCAACAGGGAAGAGTCCAAATCAAAAGAAAGCAAAAATCCAAAAGAGAACTGTTTGCCAACGAGATGGGTAGGATGAGGTACTAACGGACCAAGATCAGACATGAGGAAAGCTATATCCTGCAAGGACCTATCAGAGAGCACCTAAGATGGTGGATTTGGATGAGTGATGCATCTGGCAAGCTGAACTAAGAAAGATAACACTTTGGTGATAGGAAATCTAGCTAAAGGATGCATTGGAATAGCTAACCAAGATGTGCGATGGGTGCAAGATGCTGATCAAGGACGAACTGACACGAACGCTGGATAGGTATAATGGTACTAAGCTAAAGAGGATGTACAAGCTGATGGACCAAGATATGTTACAAATGTACAAGTTTGTTCATGTTTTGGTTTTTGTGAGATGGAAATGTTTGTGAAGGATGGGATGTCTATAATAGGTGATAGGTGGATAGCTAGATGGTTTGCGAAAAGCTTAAGTGAAAATGGGGTTTTGTGTGTGCACGTGATAGTATACAAGCTAGGATACAAGATTATTTACAAGCTGGAATATGGTACAAACTTTGGATAAGATTCGGATATACAAGGTATGGTACAAGATTTACAAGGTATAATACAAGCTTTGGTACAAGATTTTACAAGCTATACAAGAGGTATTTACAAGCTCCATTAGATTTTGGATATTTGGTTGGAACACCAAGGGAACAAGCAGGTGTTTTATTAGATGGTGGTTGAATGGATGAGGGATAGGATAGTGATAGATAATGGATTAATCTTAGTACACAAGGTGCCTGAATTACTAGGTTTTCACCAAGGTACCTATCCAAGGTGCTTGAATTGCCAAGTTTTCACCATTGGACGCTTATTTATCTTTACTATTTTTTAAAAATATTTTTCAAAAGCTGGGTATACCAAGGATCTCCAAGCATAGAACTTCTTGAGATGAATGATGTTAATAGGATCATTCAAGAGTTCTCCTTCCGGTGTAGATAGCTGACAGGCTCCGGAGCCAAAGGAAGCAGTGACAACATAAGGACCAAGCCATGTAGGTTCAAACTTGCCTTTCTTTTCTCGATCTACTTGGACTTTCATGTTTTCTTTGAGGACCATGTCACCTGGTTGAAAGTGTCGTGGAAGCATCTTCTTGTTGAAATTCCTTTTGAGACGAGTTTGATAGACTGTGAGATGATCATAGGCTTGTTGTTGCTTCTCATCTAAGAGATCTAGCTGGGTGAGCTTTGCTACTCTGTATTCTTCATCTGATATTTGCCCTTGCAAAGATATGCGCAAGGAGGTAATTTCAACCTCTATAGGTAGTACCACTTCAGCACCATAGACTAGGGAGTATGGAGTTGTGCCTGTGGATGTATGGAAGGAAGTTCGATAGGCCCATAGGGTTGGATTTATTTGTAGGTGCCAGTCACGACCAAAATCATTGACAACTTTCTTTAGGATTTTGAGGAGGGTTTTATTAGTTGCCTCTGCCTGGCCGTTACCTTCTAGGAAATATGGGCTAGAAAAGTGGTGATGGATGTGGAGGGAAGTGCATAATTCTTCCATGTTGAGATTTTCAAAGTTACCTCTGTGGTCGGTGAAGATGGTGGATGGGATGCTGAAGCGGCAAACAATGTGGTACAAGATGAACTTGGAGACCTGAACTCCTGTAGCTGAGACTAGGGGGACTGCTTCCACCCATTTAGTGAAATAGTCTGTAGCTATTATTATCCATTTATGTCCATCAGATGAGAGGGGTGTGATAGTTCCAACTAGATCAAGGCCCCAACAAGCGAAAGGCCAAGGTGGTGCAATAGGCTGTAGATCCTGTGCTGGAGCGTGCACAAGATTTGCATGCTGCTGACATGGGAGACACTTTCTAACAAAGTCACAGGAGTCTTCTTCAATGGTAGGCCAATAGTAACCTGCTCTAAGGATTTGTCGCGCTAGGACAATACCACTCGTGTGGGCACCGCAAAGTCTAGAGTGTACTTCTTTTAACACCATCACAGCCTCATTTTGGTCTAAACATCGAGGGAGAGTATCGTGATAACCTCGATGATATAGGGTATTGGCAATGATAACATAGCAGGATGATTTTTGAATGAGGTTCTGGCGTTGGGTACGTGTGAGGTGAGGAGATATGATACCATCGTTAAGGTAAGCGTGAATCTCATGGTACCAAGGGGATTGGGGACCAACCAAGATACAAACACGGTTTGAATCCTCATTCACATAGGCGGGTGTGAGGAGCTACTCCACTAAAAACTCATACTGTGTAGCTGCTTGGGGAATTTCCAAGAGTAAGCCTATAGTAGCCATAGCATCTGCTGCTTTCTTCTATATTCGAGGCACTTGTGTAAACTGAGGCCTTGTAAAATGGTGGGTTAGCTGATCAACTAGCTCTTTGTAGGGTAATAGCTTTTCATCTTTGGTTTGATATTCATTTAGGGCTTTCTTGATGATGAGCTGAGAATCGCCAAAGATTTGTAGCTCAGCAATGTTCCATTCTACAACTATCTTTAATCCTGCTATGAGGGCCTCATATTCAGCTATATTGTTGGTGCTAGGGAATTATAGCTTGAAGGCTTTTGGAATGTAATCTCCTTGAGGTGTGACCAACAATATTCCTGCCCCTAATCCATGAGATGGGTATGAGCCATCAAAATAAAGTTTCCATGGGGGTTGTTCTTCAATTAGATAGATATGCTCATTTAGAAATTCTGTGATCAATGGATAAGCATCTATTAGAGGTGCATCAGCTAGGTGATCTGATATAGCTTGCCCTTTGATTACCTTTCTGTCCACATACTGGATGTCAAATTTGCTAAGAAGCATAACCCATTTGGCCAAACGGCCTGTAAGTGCTGTTCTGGAGAGCATATACTTGAGAGGGTCAATCTTGGAGACTAGTTGGATGGTATGACTTAGCATGTAATGGCGAAGCTTTTGAGTTGAGAAAACAATTGCCAAACAAGCTTTTTCCATAGGAGTGTAATTGAGTTCATAACCAACTAGGGTTCTACTGATGTAGTAGATGGCTCTTTCTCTGTTGTAGTCATTGAGCTGTGCTAGAAGTGCCCCTAGAGCAGTAGGTGTTGCTGATATGTACAATATCAGGGGATGACCAAGAACTGGTGGAACCAAGATAGGGGGATTGATGAGATACTGCTTGAGATGTTCGAAGCTGCACTGACATAAAGGATCCCACTTGAAGTTCTCATCCTTCTTCAGTAAATGTGAAAATGGTGTACACTTATCTGCAAGCTGGGAGATGAAGCGCCAAACAGATTGAAGCTTTCCCAAAAGAGAATGAAGCTGTCGCAGTGTTTGGGGAGGAGGCATGTCTAAGATAGCCTTGACCTTCTTTAGGTCGATCTCTATACCTCATTTAGAAACTATAAAGCCTAGAAGCTTGCCAGATGTGACCCCAAAGACACATTTCTTGGGATTCAGCATGAGATGATATTTGGCTAACCTATCAAAGACTTTCTCCAAGTCAGCAAGATGATCCATGAAGGTATGAGACTTGACCAAGATATCATCCACATAATCCTCCAAAATGCTATGGATGAGATCATGAAAAATGGCTGTCATAGCTCTTTGATAGGTAGCCCCAACATTCTTTAGGCCAAAAGGCATCATGTTGTAGCAAAAGGTTCCCCAAGGGGTAGTGAATGTTGTCTTATGCCAATCCTCTTCTGCAATCTTCATTTGATTATACCAAGAAAATCCATCCATGAGGGACAAAATTTCATGTCCAGCTATAAGATCTACAATCATATCTATGTTGGGCAAGGGAAAATCATCTTTTGGACAAGCTTTGTTAAGATCTCTGAAATCAGTGCAAATTCTAATGTCACCAAAAGGCTTAGTGACGAGGACCATGTTGGAGATCCACTCTGAATAGTCAATAGGTCGGATAACCTTAGCAGCTAACATTCTTTCTAACTTAGCTTTGACCAGTAATGCCACCTTGGGGTGCATTTTTCTAAGCTTTTGTCTAACGGGCTTGATCTGTGGATTGACTACAAGATGATGAACTACAAGCTTTGGATCAAGCCCTGGCATGTCTTGATATGACCATGCAAATCAGCCAATGTTCTCTCTTAAGACCTCAAAGAGAAGATCAGCTTGGTCTTGTGATAGGGATGCAACAATGTGAACAAGTCTAGGGATCTCTGAAGAACCAATGTTGACTTCCCTAGTATCTTCAATTAGAATGGAAGATATCTCTAGTTGATTATCTTGAGGAGGTAATGCTAAATCCTCATGTTCTGCTTGTGGCTCTGGATGTTCTTGCTGAGGGGTTCTCTTCGCTGCCTTAGCTAGTCTTAGATTCACCTTAGTTCTAGTTTTGGGTGTATCGGAACTAGGTTGGGGATTTTCTCCAAAATATCCCTTGGGATCTAGCTTGTAGATATAGGATGAATCTGGCTTTGTTTTCTTGTGAGGTGTTTCAGCTCCCATAAATATCAAAAGTGCTTCATCTGATGTGAACTCATCAATGTGTATGACGCTTGGTTGGTCCCAATCTATGAGTTGTGGATGGGTGAGTGGTAGGTCAATGAGGTGGATGGATAGTTCTTGGAGAACAGAGTCTCCGAGGGAGATTTGGTCTAGGATATCATTGTAGGCTCTCTTTTCAACTTCCTCAAGAATATCTTCGATTTTGAAAAGGTCACGGTGAATGTTCAAAAAAGCATGACCGTTCGTATTGATGCCCTCAGTTGTGGGTATGCCAAAGCCAAGACCTGGCTTTAATTCCCACTTGTGTGCATTAATGGGGCACTGCATGCCTCTTTCTTTTGGTCCTAGACCACCACCTTGATAGTTCCATTTGTCAGTGATGAGCTAATGTTCTTGGGGATACTTCTGGCTGAAGTGATCAAGGCGTGGCTGATTCCTTTGAGGTGCATCCTTATGTAACCAATTGTTGATATCTGGAGTGAGCTCCTCATGAAGAGGGATTTTCGAGGATACAAAGGTTGTTGGGCCAAACTATTTGTATCGAGGAGGTGGAATCTCCTTAGCTTTTTGATATGTCGGTCATCCATGGGCATGTGGATCAAGTGGGAGTGCCCCGACAGCAAATGCATTCAACAAACTATACTCTCCACAGCCCTTGTTATCGATCTTCACGGTAGACAGGGTAGAGGCGAGGATGGTTTCTTGATCATTACAAGTGTGGGATGAGCTGGCGATGGATGTGTCGATATCAATTCCAGGGCAATGGTTTGTATATGAAGCTTCAACCACATTGCAATAAGAAAAGGGTTCTAGATCGGAATGGAAGGTTACCTCGGTGCCTTGATGCAAAAATTTGATGCACTAATGGTAAGTGGATGGAACAGCTTTCATGGCATGAATCCATGGGCGACCGAGGAGGATGTTGAATGGTAGGTTTAGATCAATAACATGGCAGAGTGTTTCTTGGATGACTGGCCCAACCTTGATTGGCAGCAAAATAGTTCTTTCCAAGTTGTCATAAGCTTTGATGGTGATAACCTCACTGATGATATCTGCCTCAGTATACCCAGCTTGTTTGATGAATTTTAGGGTGCAAATATTCAAGGCTGATCCATTATCTATCATTACTCTTTTCATGGCAAAATTGGATACCATGATGGCTATGTGAAGCGGAAGGGTGTGATCTGGCTCGACCATGGGTATGTCAGTGGGTTTGAACGATAGGGCACATGACGATGAAAGGTGTCCAACAAGATTACAAAAATCAATAGCATTGATATCAGAAGGGACACGAGATTCTATAAGAGCACTGTCAAGGATGTTCTTGTACACAGGACTAGTGCGAAGAAGGTCTAAAATGGAGATTTGGGCTGGCATGTTCCCAAGGTGTTCCAAGATATTGTACTGGCTTTTTGATGGAGCTTATTGTGCTGGTGAAACGGGTGGGCCTGCGATGTTAAATCGGGCTCTTCGAGTGGGGACTGCACACTCATTGTTTGGTCCTTGGATATTGATAACATTAACAGAAGGTTCTTTCTCGAATATACAACCTATAAGGCTACCATAGCCTATATAGGATGAAGTGTGGTCATTGTTCTTCCCATGCTGTTGGTTTGGTTGACGGTTGTTGGTGTTGTTGTTGTTGGTTTGGATAGGTGCTTTTTCAAGATTTTGATTGTTGTGAGGAGGGAAAGCATTTTGATAGATCTGTAAGCCTGCATTGGGAGAGGTTTGGGCACCAACAGTGATTTCCTTCCGATCAATGAGATCCTGCACATAGTCTTTGAGTTTCATGCATCTGAGGGTAGTGTGACCTTTTACCCTATGAAATTTGTAGTACTCATTGTCTTTGTACCATGCAGCTTTGGATTGGCTTGGGTCAATTTGCTGGGTAGGAGGAAATTTGATGAGGTTTTCCTTGACTAATTTCTCAAAAATGACATCCAATGGCTCACCAAGGGGTGTATAGTTTCTAGGTGTAGGTTGGAATCTGGGCTTTTGTCCTGCAACTACATTGATGGCATTAGCTTGATTGCTAGACCCTTGAAAGTTTGGTCTTGGATTGTGGTTTTGATAGCTATGGTTATTATGTTGTTGGTAGTTCATAGCTTGCTGATTGTTTGGTTGATAGGGCGGGTTGGACTAGTTGTGAGAAGGACCAACAATATTCACATGTCTGGTGTCAGTGACGCCATCTGTTGCAACATAATTGTTTTTGTTCCAATACCTAGACTTGTCATTGGAATGTGATTGATTTTGGTTGACTTCCTTGTAAATCTTGACTACACCATCTTTAATGAGTCTTTGCTCAAGGATCATTCCTTTCTCTTTGATATCTTTGTAGGTCTGCAAACAGTTCATGGTCATGTGGTGAGCCAAGCTAGGATGGGCATTATCAATAAACATTTTCACCAAATGGCACTTTGGCAAGGTGCAATATATGCAGGTGGTAAGGGTTTGCCATCTTTGCAGATATTCGGGAAGGCTTTCTCCACCTTTTTTCTTGGTGTGGACAAGATCAACTACTGATAGCTCTGTTTCAACAAGATGGGCATGTTGGGCTACAAATGCCTCAAATAATTCAGAAATTTTTTTAATTGTGCCATAGGGGATTCTATAAAACCATTCAAGAGCTGGTCTAGCCAAGATTTTGGGAAAGAGACACAAGAGGAAGATGTCATCATATGCAACTTCTTGGCAGTGCATGTAAAATTCTTTGATATGTGTGACAGGGTCTCCTTTTTCTCTAAATTTGTCAAATTTGGGTGTCTCAAAATGCTTGGGGAATGGTGTCATGGTAATGGCTCTGTCAAATGGGTAAGGGCACACATTCTCAAACTTGAAATTTTTTGGATCATTTCCCTCTTGGATGTTCTTCAAAGCTTTTTTCATGGTTTCCCATTCTGAATTAATGGGTGATGGCTGGGGTGCCCCCAATGTAGGAGTGCCTTGAGGTAGGTATGCACTAGATGGGGCCACTGAACATGGATAGTTGTGAGGGATTTTCTGATAGGGATTGTACATTATTTGGTCAGCTGCATGGTGGATGACAGTTTATTGAGGGGGAGGTGGCGTATAGTGCTGCATGTGTTGCGAGGCTTGCTGTTGATATGGGATTTGAGGTTGGGATTGAGGAACATAAGCTGGCTGTGGGATAAATGAATTGCTTTGTGGAGGTAAGGTATAAGATGGTTGTGAAGCTTGGGGAAAGGATCGGGGGGCTTGTGGGGTTTGACCAAGGTATGTAGGCTACGCTCCCATTTGGGATGGTACCTGCAAATAATTGGTGGTTGGCTGGATTGGTGGGTTACCTCCTAGAAGTGGCATTGAAAAGTAGTTGGTAATAGGAGGTAATGGATTAGTTGGTGGTGGAGGTGGTGGGAATTGAAAGCTAGGAAATGGAATTGATGGGGTTTGATAGCTTGTTGGCCGGATTTGGAAGCTTGGTAGAGTGGTGGCGGGAGCTTGGGTCACTTGAGAGCTAGGCAGAACATTGGTAGTAGCTTGTGGGGTTTGATAGCTTTGTAGAGTGAGGGTAGTAGCTTGTGGATTTTTGGTTGATGGCACTGAGCTCCCAAGACCTAATGGAAATGATGGGATTGTGCTTTGGGCTATGGTGAACAAGCTGGGGGTGATGAAAGGTTGATTACTTGGCCCCATGGGCAGCATCCCTGTTGTATATTGCTGAGGTTGGCCAAAGATGCTAGCACTGATTTGGGAGATGGGTGGATTTGGAAGGCTGGGTTGGGGAGCAGCAGCAACAATAGTGAAGGACATAAATGGTGAGGTGTTTTGGGTAAAGGGGGTTTGGAGTAGAGAGGTATGAACCAAGGATGGAGTGGTGGTGGCTAGGTTGGCTTGCGGCATGGAGATTTCAACTTGGGTGGATGGTGGTATGTTTGGGTCTGTTGAATCATATGGATTAGCTGGAGGCTCTTCTTTTGGCATATATTGAGGATAATTTGGATCATAAGAGCCTATGGGTGGTGGCAGCTGTCCAAACAACGGGTGAGATGGATCTAATAATGGATGGGGTCCTCCAAAGTCAAAGGTTCCTACATTGTCCCTTTGAAAAATTAGCCATGATTGTCTCTTTGTTCTTGTCTATAATGGCGTTTACCAATACTGCATTTTCTGGTTGGTTCATGAAAGCTTCAATGTTAGTAGATGATGGCATAGCTTTCTCTGGGCTGAAGGATGGTTGAGTGCTCAAGGGGGGTGAGGCTGTTCGATCCAAATGATAGGGCTCCATTGTTTCTTTCTTCTTGGCTAAGTGAGTGATGGGTGGCATGAAAAATGCTCCTAGGGATGAGATGCAACAAATGCTGGTGGATGCAAAAGGGAGGAAGGCTTTTCTATGCAAATGATTTCCTAGGTTGAGGCAAAGCTATATAAAAAAACCTAAGGAGGATTGGGTTGGGGATTCTAACTTCAAAGATATGTTTCCAAAGCACAAAAGGTCTGCTTTCCTATGTGCAAGCTTGGTGGTGATTGTGTCAACTTAAGGATAGATTGATGATCCTTTAGGAAGAACACGAGATTGACCACTTGTGGATCCCAACCTTTAGCTCAAGGTGATGAGAGATAACAAGTGGCAAAGCGATATTACCCTAGACAAAGCTTTGTCAAAGGGATAACCTTGGTGAGATTGGTGGTTTTGAAAGATTTTAAGAATGGCAAACTTTTAGCAAGGTGACAACAATTTTTGAAGGCTTGAATGTGAAGATTTTGGATTGCTAGCTAGATGGTTTGGTCCTAAATGAGATGGATGAGCTAATAATGCTTAAGGGGATAACCTAAGATGGCTGACTTTTCTACAAAGATGACTCTAAGGTGAAGCTTATCCAAGAAGGTGTGGAGAAACAAGGGTGTCTAGTCATAGAAATCATGCCTAGTTGGTAAGGCATAAGAAGGATTAACTCTTGAATGTTGGCTAAATTTGATGGTGAACTCTAACCAGGCCTCTTGAAGTGCTTCTTCGATAGCTTTATCCTCTACTTTGTGGAGTTTGGAAATTTGAGGACTTGGTGTTAGTTCCTTTCTCTTGGCTAAAAGTTCTTGGTATGCCTGAGATGGTTTGAGTTTAACTTTGTGGAACTTCTGTTTGGGTTTGGGTTGCTCTGACATCAATTCTTGAATCTACTTGGCTTTGAGAGACCTCAGTTATTTTGCTTCAACTTGTTCAACTTCTGGAATAGGCAGTGACTATGCTAAGTGTGCCCTAAGCTAGGATTGACCAAGTTTGGCAAATATGCATTCAATAAGTAAAAGACCAAGCAATAGATAGAAATAACCAGATAGAAGTTTTGATTCCTAGAATGTGATACTTGCGCCAAGGAGTGTGTATGTTTTACAAATGTTTCGATCAGTCACTTCAAACACATTAACATCTTAGATGGTTGTCTACAAGGCTGGCAGTTGGTTTAGCTAGGAAGTCCTCGATATACCCAAGATACGTGAGGCCCAAATCCGTAGATGAAACCAAAAAGATGTCACACAGCCGAGAGGAGTGGTAACCCACTTCTCCTCTTTCACTTCTCAAGGATATAAAGTTCCTTGAGGCTTAGCCTGAGTGACAAAATCTTGATCACAAGAGAGGTGTCTTTCAATTCACCTCCCAGTTCTTATACTCCACCAGAATGCTAGAGTTGAGGTCATCCAAGGGGTGATGAAATCCCCAAGCAGGCCTCCTAAAAAGAAATAAGATTTTGGATCCTAATCTTATGCACCCAAGATGGCCTCGAAAGATGACAAGGGGAGAGAAGACTTGGATGACCCTGGGCTAAAAAACATGCTTGTTCTTTTTACCAACTGACTCTTATGTGTGCTGATCTAGACTTTGCAAGCACTCATATTTAAGAGACAATGTTCAATTCCAACTTTGAAATGCACCAACAAAGAAAAATTGAGTGAAGAATGAATACAAGAAGAAGAGTTAGGGTCAACAACAAAATAAACCCGCGTGCCTGGAGGCCCTCCACGTCAAGTATCGATTAATTTTCTTTAAGGCATTCAAGAGTTGGTGCGATTTTGTTTTTAAGCTCAAAACAAAGATGTGTGAGATTCGATTTCAAGCGCACGTCCAGAGGCCCTCCACATTAATATTTTTTCAATTTTAGTGCCCAAACTTGAAGTGTGATCGATTTAGTCTAGAGTTTTGGTCATTTAAGAATTTTGATAAAGTTAAAGCAAACGTTCAAAGACCAAGTGAGTGAGTTAGATTGTGGAACATTTAACACCTTTTTCAAGTAGACCCATCCCCATAGATGGCACTGAGATTCCAACCAATGGATAAATTGATGGGTGATTAAAGAGGGTGAGTCCAAATACAAACTTACTCAAAGCGTCTTTATTAATTTTTATAACTTAGAAGATTTCAAAAATGTGGATTCTTTTTATGCCCCAAAAGATGATTATTTGATCTATGTCATTCAAGATTGGATTTTTTGTTTTAATCATGCATTCATAAAAAAAAAAAACTTGATTTTAATCCATGGCACTCAAGAGTGATTTTAGCAACATGCATTCAAAGACAAGTGATTAACATTCAAGTTTTTTCCTTTGAGCATTCAAGATTGAGATTTTGTGTGTTATTTTAAGAACTTTCAAGTGCTTTGATTTAACCTTAGATCATTCAAGATTGTTTTGGACTCAAAAGTGAAAATGACTCTTTGAATTTTGGTTTTCATTCAAGATTTTGTGTTCTAGTTTGCATATTTTAAGCCCAAAAATGATATTCCTAGATTGTTTTGATGCATGAAAAATCTAAAAAACATTCAAGATTTTGCAACAAAATGTTTGTTTGGAACAAATAACAAAGCTTTTAGGACAATTTTTGGCAACCATTTAGGACTCTTAGTTTTCATGAAATTTTTTTAAAAGAACTTTAAAATATTTGCAAATGAAGTTCATTTTATCCTTGATTGATGCTTTGAGTTTGATTTAGATTTTAGTGTGCACTTAGTGTTGATTTTGAACCTTTTGAAATGGAAACTTGAAGTTCTTTTTAAATTTTCAAAAATGAAGTGTTCCTAACTTTACATGAATGCATCTAAAACCTTGATGTTACAAGGATGCAAATGATTGGATTGGCTTAGTTTCACTTGTTAAAAGATTTTTTTTTTTTTGCAAATTTTTAATTTTTTAGTGGATTTAAGTATGATTTGGGGGTTCATTTTAATCACTAAAAAGAAGTGTGTATGATTTTGCTTCCTTAAAAAAAAATGGCCAAGATCTCCCACAAGAAGAAGAAGAAGAAGTAGATGGAATAAGAAGAATATAGACAAAAAGAGGAAGAAGAATTCCAAGTGCTTTGTCCACTTATAAGCTTAAAAAATCTGCAAATACTATGAGATAGACTACGAGTTCCTTTGTCTTCTTTGTGCTCATGTGGACCTACAAAACCAATTTATACAATCCTACCAATCACAAAAACAAGCAAAATTAGCCAAAATTAGCAAATGACATACAAAACTTGACTAAAAAAGCTAATGAAGATGACCCATGCGAGGTCCCCTACCTGGCGCACCAAAATCTATATGAGCAATGCTAGTATGCTAATAGAAACAAAATTTAAATAAAGCTTCTACAAACTAAACAAAATTCATAAACTTCAAGATAGACTAAGACGAGCTCTCAATTGAGAATATGAACCATTAATGGGCTCTCTCAATAAGAAGCTCTTTTGTTGAGTGGCTTTGTCTAAATAGATAGGATGTATGCTCAAGCTTATGCTTCAAAAAGGGCTTCAAATGGAGTTGGAATTTGGGTGTGAGTCTACGGTTTTGATGTAAAATGGCTTCTTAAAATGACATTATGACTTTACTTCATGGATTGTGTTGTTTTTCAAAGGGGAAGGATGCAATTTATAGGCAAGAGGCTTGAGGGATTGAGGGCTAAGATGCAAGGATGGGAAAAAGCTCATGGAGGGCTCAGATTGCATGAGAAGAGAGCACATGGATTGTGCTTTCTTACAACCAATCAAAGAGTGACACATGTCATAGGGTGAGAGGATGGAGGAAAGGGGAAGGATGAGTCAACAAAAGAGGCTCAAGGGATAAAATCTTCATAAAGACCCTCATAATGGCTTGTAAGAGCAATAAAAGGGCTTGAAAAAGTCATTTATGGCCTAGTGGGCTTCATAAAGTTTTATGGTTGAGATATTTCGAGGGAGATGAAAGAAATTTTGACTTGGGCTAAATTAGGAGGGTTTTAAGCTTGCTTAAGATTGTGCAAATTATTAGAGGATCGATTAGGATAATTTAGGATTAGCTTAGGGATAGGCAAGTGGATAACATTTAATGAGGGTGGGTGAAGGAGGAGATATTTGTTAACTTTGGCTTGGGTTAGTAAGTCTTAACCCATGTTTAGAGAATGTGACAAGATTAGGAGGGGATAAGGATTAGGTTTAGAGACATCTTCTAGAAGAGTCTTAACTTTGCATGAGGATAAAGACTTTCTAGAATAGTCTAGAACTTCCTAGGATGAGGATGAAGACTTTCTAGAAGAGTCTAGAACTTCTTAGGATGAGGATAAATTATATTTTTAAAAAATAAATAAAGTTTTATTTATTTCAAGGGTTTGGGTTGAGGAGATATTTATTAAAACTTTTTTAATAAACATAAGGATTAATATTTAATCTTACTTAAATAATTTGAGTTGGGGTTATGGGTAGGAAATGATGGGATTGGCCTTTAGTCAAAATTAAAGAAGGATTAGAAGATTTTGGAAGAGGTTAGTGGTCTTAAGGAAATTGGCAAAGTTTTGGGCAAAAAATAATTTTTTTATTTATTTTGGGTTTTTTTATCAATTTATTAATTAAATAATTAATAAATAAGAAAATAATGTTTAAATAAGATTTAAACATTTTTGGGAGGGATTCCTTAATTAAATATTTTTAATTAAGATAAAGGGATTTAATGGCATAAAAATAAATTAATTAATTAATAAATGATGATGTCATCATAAATTTTTCAAAAGATAAAAATAATTTATTTTTTAAAGGTTTTTAGGTGTCTACAGTACTTACTTCTGATTAATTAAACAAAGTTATTTAATTAAATGAGAAGCCATTCCTAATTAATTAAATGAAGTTATTTAATTAAATAAGAAAAGTGTCTCTAATTAATTAAAGATTATTTAATTAAATAGAAAAAGTAATTATGAGAGCATATCTCATTTTATTAATTTAAATATCTCAACAAAATCTCTCTTTAGTTCAAAAAGGGAAATTTTCAGTTCACTATTGATAAAAAAATGAGTTAAATGAGTTAACTCCTTTTTCTACTCAAATTGAATCAGTTAACTCCTTATTTTACTAAAATTAAATCTGTTAACTCCCTTTAATTTGGAAATCTCCCTTTATGACTGAACTTCACCTTTAATCCTAACCGTTGATTGAAATTGATCTCAACCGTTGATGAATTCCAGGAAAGTCTATTTAAGAGACCCTCATCTCTTCATTTTGAAAAGTTGAATGAGAATTTGCATCGAATTGTTGCTGGAATTCATACTCACATTTGCTCATATTCACATACGCAAAGATCAAGCTTGACCAAAAGTTGACCAGATTTAACCATGGTTGACTTGAGTTGACTAGTTTCATTTTTTTTTTAAAATAATTAAACGAAATTGTTTAATTAAATGGAGTACTTACTTCTAATTAATTAAACAAAGTTATTTAATTAAATGAGAAGCCATCCCCAATTAATTAAATGAAGTTATTTAATTAAATAAGAAAATTGTCTCTAATTAATTAAAAATTATTTAATTAAATAGAAAAAGTAATTATGAGAGCATATCGTATTTTATTAAATTAAATATCTCAAAAAAATCTCTCTTCAGTTCAAAAAAGGGAAATTTCCAGTTCACTATTGATAAAAAATGAGTTAAATTAGTTAACTACGTTTTTTACTCAAATTGAATTAGTTATCTCCTTATTTTACTAAAATTAAATCTGTTAACTCCCTTTAATTTGGAAATCTCTCTTTATGACTGAACTTCACCTTTAATGCTGACCGTTGATTGAAATCGATCTCAACCGTTGATGAATTCTAAGAAAGTCTATTTAAGAGACCCTCATCTCTTCATTTTGAAAGGTTGAATGAGAATTTGCATCGAATTGTTGCTGAAATTCATACTCACATTTACTCATATTCACATATGCAAAAATCAAGTTTAAACAAAATTTTACCAGATTGAACCACGGTTCAGTTGAGTTCACTAGTTTCAAAATGAATTTTGAAATAATTAAACGAAATTATTTAATTAAATGGAGTACTTACTTCTAATTAATTAAACAAAGTTATTTAATTAAATGAGAACCCATTCCTAATTAATTAAATGAAGTTATTTAATTAAATAAGGAAAGTGCCTATAATTAATTAAAGATTATTTAATTAAATAGAAAAAGTAATTATGAGAGCATATCTCATTTTATTAAATTAAATATCTCAACAAAATCTCTCTTCAGTTCAAAAAGGGAAATTTATAGTTCAATATTGATAAAAAATAATTAAATCAATTGACTCATTTTTCTTCTCAAATTGAATCAGTTAACTCATTATTTTACTCAATTTAAATCTGTTAACTCCCTTTAATTTTGAAATCTCCCTTTATGACTAAACTTCACCTTTATTCTTGACCGTTGATTGAAATCGATCTAAACTATTGATGAATTCCAAGAAAGTCTATTCAAGAGACCCTCATCTCTTCATTTTGAAAGGTTGAATAAGAATTTTCATAGAATTGTTGCTGGAATCCATACTCACATTTGCTCATATTCACATACGCAAATATCAAGTTTGATCAAAAGTTGACCAGATTTAACCATGGTTGACTTGAGTTGATTAGTTCAAAAAAGAATTTTGGAATAATTAAATGAAATTATTTAATGAAATGGAGTAATTATTTCTAATTAATTAAACAAAGTTATTTAATTGAATGAGAAGCCATTCCTAATTAATTAAATGAAGTTATTTAATTAAATAAGAAAAGTGTCTCTAATTAATTAAAGATTATTTAATTAAATAGAAAAAGTAATTACGAGAGCATATCTCATTTTATTAAATTAAATATCTCAACAAAATTTCTCTTCAGTTCAAAAAGGAAAATTTCCAGTTCACTATTGATCAAAAATGAGTTAAATCAGTTAACTCCTTCTTCTACTCAAATTGAATCAGTTAACTCCTTATTTTACTCAAATTAAATCTGTTAACTCCCTTTAATTTGAAAATCTCGCTTTATGACTTAACTTCATCTTTAATCCTGACCGTTGATTGAAATCGATCTCAACCGTTGATGATTTCGAAGAAAGTCTATTTAAGAGACCCTCATCTCTTCATTTTGAAAGATTGAATGAGAATTTGCATCGAATTGTTGCTGAAATTCATACTCACATTTGCTCATATTCACATACGCCAAGACCAAGTTTGACCAAAAGTTGACCAAATTTAACCATGGTTGACTTGAGTTGACTAGTTTCGAAAAGAATTTTTAAATAATTAAACAAAATTATTTAATTAATTGGAGTACTTACTTCTAATTAATTAAACAAAGTTATTTAATTAAATGAGAAGCCATTCGTAATTAATTAAATGAAGTTATTTAATTAAATAAGAAAAGTGTCTCTAATTAACTAAAGATTATTTAATTAAATAGAAAAAGTAATTATGAGAGCATATCTCATTTTATTAAATTAAATATCTCAACAAAATCTCTGTTCAGTTAAAAAAGGAAAATTTTCAGTTCACTATTGATCAAAAATGAGTTAAATCAGTTAACTCCTTTTTTTACTCAAATTGAATCGGTTAACTCCTTATTTTACTCAAATTAAATCTGTTAACTCCCTTTAATTTGGAAATCTCCCTTTATGACTGAACTTCACCTTTAATCTTGACCGTTGATTGAAATCGATCTCAACCATTGATTAATTCTAAGAAATTCTATTTAAGAGACCCTCATCTCTTCATTTTGAAAGGTTGAATGAGAATTTGCATCAAATTGTTGCTGGAATTCATACTCACATTTGCTCATACTCAGATAAGCAAAGATCAAGTTTGACCAAAAGTTTACCAAATTTAACCACAGTTGACTTGAGTTGACTAGTTTCGAAAAGAATTTTGAAATAATTAAACAAAATTATTAATTAAATGGAGTACTTACTTCTAATTAATTAAACAAACTTATTTAATTAAATGAGAAGCCATTCCTAATTAATTAAATGAAGTTATTTAATTAAATAAGAAAAGTGTCTCTAATTATTTAAAGATTATTTAATTAAATAGAAAAAGTAATTATGAGAGCATATCTCATTTTATTAAATTAAATATCTCAACAAAATCTCTCTTCAGTTCAAAAGGGAAAATTTTCAGTTCACTATTGATAAAAAATGAGTTAAATCAGTTAACTCCTTTTTCTGCTCAAATTGAATCAGTTAACTCCTTATTTTACTCAAATTAAATCCATTAACTCCCTTTAATTTAGAAATTTACCTTTATGACTGAACTTGTCTTTAATCCTAACTGTTGATTGAAATCGATCTGAACCATTGATGAATTTCAGGAAAGTCTATTTAAGAGACCCTCATCTCTTCATTTTGAAAGGTTGAATGAGAATTTGCATCGAATTGTTACTGAAATTCATACTCACATTTGCTCATATTCACATACGAAAAAATCAAGTTTGACCAAAAGTTGTCTAGATTTAACCATGGTTGACTTGAGTTGACTAGTTTCGAAAAGAATTTTGAAATAATTAAATGAAATTATTTAATTAAATGGAGTACATTCTTCTAATTAATTAAACAATGTTAGTTAATTAAATGAGAAACCATTCCTAATTAATTAAATGAAGTTATTTAATTAAATAAGAAAATTGTCTCTAATTAATTAAAGATTATTTAATTAAATAGAAAAAATAATTATGAGAGCATATCACATTTTATTAAATTAAATATCTCAACAAAATCTCTCTTCAGTTCAAAAGGTGAAATTTCCAATTCACTGTTGATCAAAAATTAGTTAAATCAATTAACTCCTTTTTCTACTCAAATTGAATCAGTTAACTCCTTATTTTACTCAACTTAAATCCTTTAACTCCCTTTAATTTGAAAATCTCCCTTTATGACTGAACTTCACCTTTAATCCTGACCGTTGATTGAAATCAATCTCAACCGTTGATGAATTCCAGGAATGTCTATTTAAGAGACCCTCATCTCTTCATTTTGAAAGGTTGAATGAGAATTTGCATCGAATTGTTGCTAGAATTCATACTCACATTTGCTCATATTCACATACGCAAAGATCAAGTTTGACCAAAAGTTGACCAAATTTAACCATGGTTGACTTGAGTTGACTAATTTTGAAAAGAATTTTGAAATAATTAAATGAAATTATTTAATTAAATGTAGTACTTACTTCTAATTAATTAAACAAAGTTATTTAATTAAATGAGAAGCCATTCCTAATTAATTAAATGAAGTTATTTAATTAAATAAGAAAAGTGTCTCTAGTTAATTAAAGATTATTTAATTAAATAGAAAAAGTAGTTATGAGAGCATATCTCATTTTATTAAATTAAATATCTCAACAAAATCTCTCTTCAGTTCAAAAAGAGAAATTTGCAGTTCACTATTGATAAAAAAATGAGTTAAATCAGGTAACTCTTTTTTCTACTGAAATTGAATCAGTTAACTCCTTATTTTACTCAAATTAAATCCATTAACTCCCTTTAATTTGGAAATCTCCGTTTGTGACTGAACTTCACCTTTAATCCTGATCGTTGATTGAAATCGATCTCAACCGTTGATGAATTCCAGGAAAGTCTATTTAAGAAACCCTCATCTCTTCATTTTGAAAGGTTGAATGAGAATTTGCATCGAATTGTTGCTGGAATTCATACTCACATTTTCTCATATTCACATACGCAAAGATCAAGTTTGACCAAAAGTTGACCAGATTTGAGATGTAGTGCCTGCCCCTAGTTCACATTTTGTTTTAATTGCCAAACTCTTTTAGACCAATTTTATACTTGATGTTTAGTAGCATCACATTTAGATTATCAGATATTGTTTTGCATTCAGTTTATTATATAATTAGATTACTGCATATTCTATATTTCAAGCATGTATGATGATTATTCAATGATTTCATTTATCGATGATGATTAGTTAGATTGTCTATTATCACATGTGCTTTCTTATGGATACTTACCCTATACTTCATGTTTATGGTGTGCGTGTTTTTTTTCCTTATGTATGGTGTTTTTGATGTGATTAAGGAAGAGAGTCGTAGTCACCTGCTAGTTGGGATCTACACAATGCACCACTTCCTGCCATTGTCTGTTTAGCCTAGAATATTGTGTTTGTACATGCGTAGATTTTATGCAGGTTGTAGGTATCAGGTATCGACTTCTCTGAATTGCCAGGATGAGCGTACCCTATCGCATTATCTCAATAGTAAGAGAGGGGAGATAAACTCTTAAGTCCAAATCCTAAACCTTTTAGCCAATTGTACTAATTTATAGTTAGGACAAGTATCTAAGTTAAGTACCCTCCAAATGTATCAAATGATGTTATTTTGTGATTATAACCATTTTGTTTGATTTAGTATGTATTTTTCTATGATGGGTTTTTGTATGTTGCTTTATGTGTCCTTGATGTATTTTATATTAATTAAGTCTAATTAAAAAGATTAATTAATGATTTAATTTAATAGAAAATTATTATGATATTTTAATATTTAATTATAATTAATTAATTAAGAAATTAATTAAATAAAAAGAACTGAATTTGGAGATAAAAGTGTAAGGATAATTTAGAACATGATAATATTTACTTAATTTAATAATAATATATCTAGAGTTCATTTTTAAATAAATGCTAAATATTATTTTTATTTAAATTAATTAAATATTTTATCAATTAAGTTTCTAAAATAAATTAAAAGTTGAAAGATATTAAATTATTAAAGTTTCTAGATCGCATGATGTGAGCTTGAGTTGAAAATAAAAGAAATTAATTAAAAGATAAAATAATAGAAAATAATAATGTTATTTTAATTTCATAAAGTGTACATGAGATTAAAGTAATAAATTAATTTAAAATAGAAGTCAAGTGGAATATTAAATAAAGTTATTTAATAATTCAACTTAATGTGCATTAAAAAGATAAAGCAAAGATAAAGAAAGTTAATTTTGGAGTTAACTCAGTTGAGCAAAGAGTCCTCTTGGGTGAACGCTCAATTAGTTCCTTGACTTGAGGAGAAAACTCATTATCACAACTTTGGGGGTTCATTTTTGAGGGACACGAATTTGGACCGGAAATTTGGAGACAGGTTTTGTGGGAAAGAACTTTTGTAAGCAAATTTGAGGAGAATTCTAGGAAGGACTTTCAGAAGAAAATTATTGAAGAGAAGCGAGTCCTCTTACAGTTTTGGGGATTGCGTATTAGCATTAGGTTCAGGTAGGATCTGGTATTTTGACCCCTAAATGATTTAAGAAATTTAATATGTTCTGTCTACTTCGTGATTGTAAGAACTTGTCTTCTCAAATGTGTGAATTATTCATTCTAGATCTGTTGCTATTTGATTTTGTCTGTAAATCTAGATTGGAAAACTATTTAGAAAACCTCACTCATAAGTAAAAAGGAAACTTGGATTAAATCAAGTTTTGAGGTGAATTAAAATTGAATTGAGAAATTTAATTTGGAAAAATTGATTGTAATAGATTTCATTAAAAAAATAAAATTTAAAATTAAATCATATATATAATGTCATGCATGAGAGTTTGGTTTTATGAAAATAAATAAAATTATAATTTAAATAAATAAAAATAATAATATAATAACATTTATTATTTTATTTTTTAAAAAATTATATATAATATAAGTGACGAGGGGTCTGACCCACCCACCCCACGTACTCATTTGTATGGCAGTAGACTGATTCGCAGGTCTGTACTGTGAATTTGCAGTAGTCCTGCCGCATATAATTAAGTGCCAGCAGGCTTTTAAACAGTCGCACGACCATATTAAACTAGCTTTTTTATAAATTGTAATGTGTACTGTAACGTTTTAAAAATATTAATAATTAATAATTTTAATATAAGTTGCATTTAATTATTAATTTAATTAATTAACCATTTTAATATTATTGTAAATTATTATTAATATTATAATAAGATTTTAATATTGCTCAATAATAATTATTCATACATTTTATTATTGATTATTTAAATAATGCATTTAAATATAATTTATTTTCAAATAATAAAATTATGAGTAATTTTATTAATTATTAATAATTGATAATTATTGAGTTGGAAGTATAAGTATTTAGGTTTTTGATAATTATTAATTTTTTTTAAAAAATTATATATATATATATATATATATATAGAATTTTAATTGAATTTAATTAATGATGAATTTAGTTAAAATAAAAATTGTAGATCTATAGTAATATTATCATTTTTTTTTATATAATATTTCTTAGATTGAAATTACTTATTTATTTCAATAAGTTAAATAAACAACTTACCTTTAGATCTTTAAAACAAGCTGCATAGTCAGACTTTTTCAAGAAAAAGGACCAATCTATATGGATTAAAATGTACCTTTTTATACTCAAAAACTCACACTAAAATGAAGATTGGAACTTTACTGTGAACTGTAACACTATGATGTTTTCTGTGTACTATCTATGCTTTGGGAGTTTGGGGGTTGTTTAGTTTTGACCAGTCGTAGGTTTTTACCAAAGGCTCAGGGGTTATGTGATTGTGATGCTATGTTGTTTTGTTCTCGATCTTTCTTAACCCAACCATAGTAATGTGATAGAGTGCTCTATGATATGGATATTTTTACTAGTTGTTATTGCTTTCTAGTTTTCTTGTGTGAGACTGAGGTGTATGTATTTGAGTTACCTGACTTAACCATTTTTGAGTCATCGATCAGTTATACTTGGGTTGCTTTCCAGTTGCATTGATGGGAGTGAAGTGTTTTGCTATGCTCTTGATGATGTCATGTTGTGATATGTTTGACTTGACCATTTTGGAGTCTTCGATCAGTTTTGTGTTCTATTATTGGAATTCTTTCTGGTTGCTCGTTGGAGAATCATGGGATATTGTGATTTATCATTGATGCCTTCAGATGCTAATAGAGATTTGTTGTGATCATTATGATTATTATTTGAGGCTATTCAGTTGTTCATGGAGAACTGATGTGATGATTATGGATAATATTTATGATGTTTTCAGTCGCTTGTATAGGGCTGAGGTGATTTTATTATGATACTTGATTTTGTGATTTCATGAACCTAGGGTAGGTTATCTATGTGTAGTGTCGGGAAGTGGCTTGCAATGAGGGATGGGAGACCCAAAGTGGCTCTGGGCATGACTCATTGTAAGTTGTTTTTTTTAATAAGTGAAAACATCTCACCTAAATACTGACTTAAATGAACCTAATAAGATAATTGTATGTTCTCTCCCATGCCTTGAGTGCTAGTATAGACTAGGATGGGGTAGAGAGAACGCTTGGTTATGACCTTGCATTCCATAGTATGCCTCGTCAGTACGAGAGGATACTAGTGGCTGCAGGATCACAGGGGACCTGAAATTTCTAAGGGATTGCTCAGGTAACTTCCAACATGACTTTTGTGATGACACTTTTCCGCTTGCATAGCAGGTTTCCTACGTGTCTTGTGTGCCTCTGGGTCTAGATGTATATCTATGTTGGAACCTTTTAGTTAGTATACTTTTAGGATTTTCCAGACTTAGAGAGTACTTGTGTTTTGTATTTTGATACCTTGTTTGGGACTTGAGACTATCTCCTCAATGCGGTTGGAGTCGACCATTTGGGTTCCATGCAGTCGGGTGGTAGTGCTTTTACTCTTACCTTTGAGATCTATTCGTAGTCACCGTGGCTAGAGCTTCTTGGGATGCTTGTTTATCATGATTAGATGATGTTATTTACTTATGTATTTCTTTATATTGATGATTAGCATGTTAGATTTCTTTATGATTATGTTGTAGTATGTTTAGTAGCGAAATCCCTAATACTATAGTACCGACGATCTTATCGGTGACTTGGGATGTTATGCGTGGGGGATGGCTAGGGCCCACGATGGTCTGATGATGCTATTGATGGTTGGGAGGAACCACGCACTTAGATTAGTTGTGTTTTATGATAGATGGATAGTTGTATTTCATGTTGGATGCTTATATGTTTTATGATGGATGGTTGGATGTATCATGTGTGGTATATGGTTTCATTTATTTTACTATACTTTGTATCATGGATTCTTGGAGGATGATGTACCTTTATTTTTACTTATGTATATTCTTTTAGCCTTTCATACCCTGTGACATGTACAGTGGATGATTTAGCATTCTGAATTAATTTGCCAAGAGGCATTCAGAACAAATGTATATTAAATGGATATTGGACTTTCTTATTATTCTTTCATGTGAATGTGGTAGTTGTTAGACTTAGAATTAATTAAATTTAAATGTAACTCAATGTCTTGGGATCCTTAAGGAATGTAACCTGTTAGGTATTTTTTTTCATGATTATATGTTACTTCTTCCGCTACTATGTGTTTGATGTGTACATTATACTTTCTTGTTTAAAAATAAAAAAAAGTTTGGCAAACTTAGTAAAACTTTAGGTTAATTCTTTTGGATCCCTTGGTGGGGTGTTACATCTGGTATCAGAGCCCGAGTTTCTACATTGGGAGCTCTGGATATATTAGAACGCCACTAGTGTTAACTAGTTGAACAAGAACAAAAACTTTAAACTATTATGTGTATCTCTTTCAAACTGAAACTTGAAACTAGTTGAATTGAAACATAACTTAAACTGTTAGTTTTATATTTTTCATACTTCAACACTTAAACATAGGAAAAACTAAAATTATATGTAAACATAAACATAGACAAAATTGAACATTGAATTCTGTTTTCAAAATATTTATCTTTCATCTATTCTTTGAGGTAGTATGCCTTGATTGTCCTTGCGAGTATTATGTTATTCTTGTTTAGAGTGTTAGGGGATCAATTTTAGTACTTGGTAAGAAGGATGAATGTCAGATCAATATGGTTTTCGATTTACTATTAAACCAGAATCATATTGCTCTAATTGTGTTGTAGTGTTCTCAGTAAAGCCATATCCTCATATAGGGGGAAAGGGTTCAATGGAACCCACACAATGAGTTCCTAACTTTACCATCCTTGTAGGCTTCCAAGAGTAAGCCTAAGTCAAGGGGGGGGTGGGGGGTGGATGTAGTACCTTCCCCTAGTTCACATTTTGTCTTAATTGCCAAACTCTTTTAAGCCAATTTTATACTTGATGTTTAGTAGCATCACATTCAGATTATCAGATATTGTTTTACATTCAATTTATTATATAATGAGATTACTAGGTACTCTATATTTCAGGCATGTATGATGATTATTCAATGTTTTCAGTTATCGATGATGATTAGTTAGATGGTTTATTATCACACGTGCTTTCTTATGGATACTTACCCCATACTGCATGTGTATGGTGTGCGTGTTTGTTTTCCTTATGTATGGTGTTTCTAATGTGGTTAAGGAAGGGAGTCGTAGTCACCTGCTAGTCGGGATCTACACGATGCACCACTTCTTGCCATTGTCTATTTAGCTTAGAATATTGTGTTTGTAAATGCATAGATTTTATGCAAATTGTAGGTACCGGGTATTGACTTCTCTGAATTGCCAGGATGAGCGTACCTTATCGCATTATCTCAATGGTAAGAGAGGGGAGATAAACTCTTAAGTCCAAATCCTAAACCCTTTAGCCAAAATTTCTAATTGATAATTAGGACAAGTATATGAGTTAAGTACTCTCCAAATGCATCAAATGATGTTATTTCGTGATTATAACCCTTTTGTTTGATTTAGTATGTATTTTTCTATGATGGGTTTTCGTATGTTGCTTTATGAGTCCTTGATGTATTTTCTATTAATTAAGTCTAATTAAAAAGATTAATTAATGATTTAATTTAATAGAAAATTATTATGATATTTTAATATTTAATTATAGTTAATTAATTAAAAAATTAATTAAATAAAAAGAATTGAATTTGGAGATAAAAGTTTAAGGATAATGTAGAACATGAAATATTTACTTAATTTAATAATAATATATCGAGTTCATTTTTAAATAAATGCTAAATATTATTGTTATTTAAATTAATTAAATATTTTATCAATTAAGTTTCTAAAATAAATTAAAAGTTGAAAGATATTAAATTATTAAAGTTTCTAGATCGCATGATGTGAGCTTGAGTTGAAAATAAAAGAAATTAATTAAAAGATAAAATAATAGAAAATAATAATATTATTTTAATTTCATAAAGTGCACATGAGATTAAAGTAATAAATTAATTTAAAATAGAAGTCAAGTGGAATATTAAATAAAGTTATTTAATAATTCAACTTAATGTGCATTAAAAAGATAAAGCAAAGATAAAGAAAGTTAATTTTGGAGTTAACTCAGTTGAGCAAAGAGTCCTCTTGGGTGAATGCTCAATTAGTTCCCTGATTTGAGGAGAAATCTCCTTATCACAACTTTGGAGGTTCATTTTTGAGGGACACGAATTTGGACCGGGAATTTGGAGACAGGATTTTTGGGGAAGAACTTTTGTAAGCAAATTTGAGAAAGAGAATTCTAGGAAGGACTTTCAGAAGAAAATTATTGAAGAGAAGCGAGAATTTAATATGTTTTGTCTACATTGTGATTGTAAGAACTTGTCTTCTCGAATGTGTGAATTATTCATTCTAGATTTGTTGCTATTCGATTTTGTCTGTAAATCTAGATTGGAAAACTATTTAGAAAACCTCACTCATAAGTAAAAAGGAAACTTGGATTAAATCAGGTTTTGAGTTGAATTAAAATTGAATTGAGAAATTTAATTTGGAAAAATTGATTGTAATAGATTTTTTTTAAAAAAAAAATTTAAAATTAAATCATATATATAATGTCATGCATGAGAGTTTGGTTTTATGAAAATAAATAAAATTATAATTTTAAATAAATAAAAATAATAATATAATAATGTTTATTCTATTATTTTAAAAAAAATTATATATAATATAAGTGAGGAGGGGTCTGACCCACCCCCCCCATATACTCATTTGTATGGCGGTGGACTGATTCACAGGTTTGTACTGTGAATTCGCAGTAGTCCTGTCGCATATAATTAAGTGTCGGCAGGCTTTTAAATAGCCACACGGCCATATTAAACCAGCTTTTTTATAAATTGTAATGTGTATCGTAATGTTTTTAAAATATTAATAATTAATAATTTTAATATAAGTTTCATTTAATTATTAATTTATTTAATTAACCATTTTAATATTATTGTAAATTATCATTAATATTATAATAAGATTTTAATATTGCTCAATAATAATTATTCATACATTTTATTATTGTTTATTTAAATAATGCATTTAAATATAATTTATTTTCAATTAATAAAATTATGAGTAATTTTATTAATTATTAATAATTGATAATTATTGAGTTGGAAATATAAGTATTTAGATTTTTGATAATTATTAATTTTTAAATATATATATATATAAATATATATATATATATATATATATATATATATATATATAGAATTTTAATTGAATTTAATTAATGATGAATTTAGTTAAAATGAAAATTGTAGATCTATACTAATATTATCATTTTTTTTTTAATATAAAATTTCTTAGATTGAAATTACTTATTTATTTCAATAAGTTAAATAAACAACTTACCTTTAGATCTTTAAAACAAGCTGCGTAATCAGACTTTTTCAAGAAAAAGGACCAATCTATATGGATTAAAATGTACCTTCTTATACTCAAAAACTCACACTAAAATGAAGATTGGAACTTTACTGCGAACTATAACACTATGATGTTTTTTGTGTACTGTCTATGCTTTGGGAGTTTGGGAGTTGTTTAGTTTTGACCAGTCGTAGGTTTTTACCAGAGGCTCAGGGGTTATGTGATTGTGATGCTATGTTGTTTTGTTCTCGATCTTTCTTAACCCGACCATAGTAATGTGATGGAGTGCTCTATGATATGGATACTTTTACTAGTTGTTATTGCTTTCCAGTTTCCTTGTGTGAGACTGAGGTGTATGTATTTGAGTTACCTAACTTAACCATTTTGGAGTCATCGATCAGTTATACTTGGGTTGCTTTCCAGTTGTATTGATGGTAGTGAAGTGTTTTGCTATGTTCTTGATGATGTCATGTTGTGACATGTTTGACTTGACCATTTTGGAGTCTTCGATCAATTTTGTGTTCTATTATTGGAATTCTTTCTGGTTGCTCGTTGGAGAACCATGGGATATTGTGATTTATCATTGATGCCTTCAGATGTTGATAGAGATTTGTTGTGATCATTATGATTATTATTTGAGGCTATTCAATTGCTCATGGAGAACTAATGTGATGATTATGGATAATATTTTTGATATTTTCAGTCGCTTGTATAGGGCTGAGGTGATTTTATTATGATACTTGATTTTGTGATTTCATAAACCTAGGGTAGGTTATCTATGTGTAGTGTCGGGAAGTGGCTTGCAATGAGGGACGGGAGACCCGAAGTGGCTCTGGGCATGACTCATTGTAAGTTGTTTTTTTTAATAAGTGAAAACATCTCACCTAAATACTGACTTAAATGAACCTAATAAGATAACTGTATGTTCTCTCCCATGCCTTGAGAGCTAGTATAGACTAGGATGGGGTAGAGAGAATGCTTGGTTATGACCTTGCATTCTGTAGTATGCCTCGTCAGTACGAGAGGATACTAGTGGCCGCAGGATCACAGGGGACCAAAAATTCGTAAGGGATTGCTCGGTAACTTCCAACATGACTTTTGCGATGACACTTTTCCGCTTGCATAGCAGGTTTCCTACATGTCTTGTGTGCCTCTGGGTCTAGATGTATATCTATGTTGGAACCTTTGAGTTAGTATACTTTTAGGATTTCCCAGACTTAGAGAGTACTTGTGTTTTGTATTTTAATACCTTGTTTGGGACTTGAGACTATCTCCTCAGCGTGGTGGGAGTGGACCATTTAGGTTCCATGCGATCGGGTGGTAGTGCTTTTACTCTTACCTTTGAGATCTGTTCGTAGTCACCGTGGTTGGAGCTTCTTGGGATGCTTGTTTATCATGATTAGATGATGTTATTTACTTATGTATTTCTTTATATTGATGATTAGCATGTTAGATTTCTTTATGAATATGTTGTAGTATGTTTAGTAGTGACATCCCTAATACTATAGTACCGACGATCTTATCGGTGACTTGGGATGTTATGCGTGTGGGATGGCTAGGGCCCATGATGGTCTGATGATGCTATTGATGGTTGGGAGGAACCACACACTTAGATTAGTTGTGTTTTATGATAGATGGATAGTTGTATTTTATGTTGGATGCTTATATCTTTTATGATGGATGGATGGATGTATCATGTATGGTATATGGTTTTATTTATTTTACTATACTTTGTATCATGGATTCTTGGAGGATGATGTACCTTTATTTCTACTTATGTATATTCTTTTAGCCTTTCATACCCTGTGACATGTATAGTGGATGATTGAGCATTCTGAATTAATTTTTCAAGAGGCACTCGGAACAAATGTATATTAAATGGATATTGGACTTTCATATTATTCTTTCATGTGAATGTGGTAGTTGTTAGACTTAGAGTTAATTAAATTTAAATGTGACTGAACATCTTGGGATCCTTCGGGAATGTAACCTGTTAGGTATGTTTGTTCATGATTACATGTTACTGCTTCCGCTACTATGTGTTTGATGTGTACATTATACTTCCTTGTTTAAAAAAAAAATTTTTTTGGAAAACCTAGTAAAACTTTAGGTTAATTCTTTTGGATCCCTTGGCGGGGCGTTACACCATGGTTGAATTGAGTTGACTACTTTTGAAAAGAAATTTGAAATAATTAAGCGAAATTATTTAATTAAATAGAGTAATTACTTCTAATTAATTAAACAAAGTTATTTAATTAAATGAGAAGCCATTCCTAATTAATTAAATGAAGTTATTTAATTAAAAAAGAAAAGTGTCTCTAATTTATTAAAGATTATTTAATTAAATAGAAAAAGTAATTATGAGAGCATATCTCATTTTATTAAATTAAATATCTCAACAAAATCTCTCTTTACCTCAGAAAGAGAAATTTCCAGTTCACTATTGATAAAAAATGAGTTAAATTAGTTAACTCCGTTTTCTACTCAAATTGAATCAGTTAACTCTTTATTTTACTCAAATTAAATCCGTTAACTCCCTTTAATTTGGAAATCTCACTTTATGACTGAACTTGACCTTTAATCCTGACCGTTGATTGAAATCGATCTCAACCGTTGATGAATTCTGGAAAAGTCTATTTAAGAGACCCTCATCTCTTCATTTTGAATGGTTCAATGAGAATTTGCATCAAATTTTTGCTAGAATTCATACTCATATTTGCTCATATTCATATACGCAAATATCAAGTTTGACCAAAAGTTGACCAGATTAACCACGGTTGACTTGAGTTGACTAGTTTCGAAAAGAATTTTGAAATAATTAAACAAAATTATTTAATTAAATGGAATACTTACTTCTAATAAATTAAAAAAAGTTATTTAATTCAATGAGAAGCCATTCCTAATTAATTAAATGAAGTTATTTTATTAAATAAAAAAAGTGTCTCTAATTAATTAAAGATTATTTAATTAAATAGAAAAACTAATTATGAGAGCATATCTCATTTTATTAAATTAAATATCTCAACAAAATCTCTCTTCAGTTGAAAAAGGGAAATTTCCAGTTCACTATTGATAAAAAATGAGTTAAATCAGTTAACTCCTTTTTCTACTCAAATTGAATCAGTTAACTCCTTATTTTACTCAAATTAAATCTGTTAACTCCCTTTATTTTGGAAATCTTCCTTTATGACTGAACTTCACCTTTAATCCTGACCGTTGATTAAATTGATCTCAACCGTTGATGAATTTTAGAAAAGTCTATTTAAGAGACCCTCATCTCTTCATTTTGAAAGGTTGAATGAGAATTTGCATCAAATTTTTGCTGGAATTCATACTCACATTTGCTCATATTCCCATACTCAAAGATCAAGTTTGACCAAAAATTGACTAGATTTAACCACGGTTAACTTGAGTTGATTAGTTTTGAAAAGAATTTTGAAATAATTAAACGAAATTATTTAATTAAATGGAGTACTTCTAATTAATTAAACAAAGTTATTTAATTAAATGAGAAGCCATTCTTAATTAATTAAATGAAGTTATTTAATTAAATATGAAAAGTATCTCTAACTAATTAAAGATTATTTAATTAAATAGAAAAAGTAATTATCAGAGGATATCTCATTTTATTAAATTAAATATCTCAACAAAATCTCTCTTCAGTTCAAAAAGGGAAATTTCCAGTTCACTATTGATCAAAAATGAGTTAAATCAGTTAACTCCTTTTTCTACTCAAATCGAATCGGTTAACTCCTTATTTTACTGACATTAAATCTGTTAACTCTCTTTAATTTGAAAATCTCCCTTTATGACTGAACTTCACCTTTAATCTTGACCGTGGATTTAAATCGATCTCAACCGTTGATGAATCCAAAAAAGGTCTATTTAAGTGACCCTCATCTCTTTATTTTGAAAGGTTGAATGAGAACTTGCATCGAATACGAGAATTCATACTCACATTTGCTCATATTCACATACCCAAAGATCAAGTTTGAGCAAAAGTTGACCAGATTTAACTATTGTTCACTTGAGTTGACTAGTTTCGAAAAGAATTTTGAAATAATTAAACAAAATTATTTAATTAGATGGAGTATTTACTTCTAATTAATTAAAAAAAGTTATTTAATTAAATGAGAAGCCATTCCTAATTAATTAAATGAAGTTATTTAATTATATAAGAAAAGTGTCTATAATTAATTAAAGATTATTTAATTAATTAGAAAAAGTAATTATGAGAGCATATCTCATTTTATTAAATTAAATATCTTAACAAAATCCCTCTTCAGTTCAAAAAGAGAAATTTTCAGTTCACTATTGATAAAAAATGAGTTAAATCAGTTAACTCTGTTTTCTACTCAAATTGAATCAGTTAACTCCTTATTTTACTCAAATTAAATCCGTTAACTCCCTTTAATTTGGAAATCTCTCTTTATGACTGAACTTCACCTTTAATCCTGACCGTTGATTGAAATCTATCTCAACCATTGATGAATTTCAGGAAAGTCTATTTAATTCACCTTCATCTCTTCATTTAGAAAGGTTGAATGAGAATTTGCATCGAATTGTTGCTGGAATTCATACTCACATTTGCTCATATTCACATACCCAAAGATCAAGTTTGACCAAAAGTTGACCAGATTTAACTATGATTCACTTGAGTTGACTAGTTTCGAAAAGAATTTTAAAATAATTCAACGAAATTATTTAATTAAATGGAGTACTTACTTCTAATTAATTAAACAAAGTTATTTAATTAAATGAGAAGCCATTCCTAATTAATTAAATGAAGTTATTTAATTAAATAAGAAAAGTGTCTCCAATTCATTAAAGATTATTTAATTAAATAGAAAAAGTAATTATGAGAGCATATCTCATTTTATTAAATTAAATATCTCAACAAAATCTCTCTTTAGTTAAAAAAGAGAAATTTCCAGTTGACTATTGATAAAAAATGAGTTAAATCAGTTAACTCCGTTTTCTACTCAAATTGAATCATTTAACTCCTTATTTTACTCAAATTAAATCCGTTAACTCCCTTTAATTTGGAAATCTCTCTTTATGACTGAACTTCACCTTTAATCCTGACCGTTGATTGAAATCTATCTCAACCATTGATGAATTTCAGGAAAGTCTATTTAATTGACCCTCATCTCTTCATTTAGAAAGGTTGAATGAGAATTTGCATCGAATTGTTGTTGGAATTCATACTCACATTTGCTAATATTCACATACGCAAAATCAAGTTTGACAAAAAGTTGACCAGATTTAACCACGGTTGACTTTAGTTGACTAGTTTCAAAAAGAATTTTGAAATAATTAAAAAAAATTATTTAATTAAATGGAGTACTTACTTCTAATTAATTAAACAAATTTATTTAATTAAATGAGCAGCCATTCCTAATTAATTAAATGAAGTTATTTAATTAAATAAGAAAAGTGTCTCTCATTAATTAAAGATTATTTAATTAAATAAAAAAAGTAATTATGAGAGCATATCTCATTTTATTAAATTAAATATCTCAACAAAATCTCTCTTCAGTTCAAAAAGGGAAATTTCCAGTTCACTATTGATAAAAAATGAGTTAAATCAGTTAACTCTTTTTTCTACACAAATTGAATCAGTTAAACCCTTACTTTACTGAAATTAAATCTGTTAACTCCCTTTAATTTGGAAATCTCCCTTTATGACTAAACTTCACCTTTAATCCTGACCGTTGATTGAAATCGATCTCAACCATTGATGAATTCCAGGGAAAGTCTATATAAGAGACCCTGATCTCTTCATTTTGAAATGTTGAATGAGAATTTGCATCGAATTGTTGCTGGAATTCATACTCACATTTGCTCATATTCACATACGCAAAGATCAAGTTTGACCACAAGTTGACCAGATTTAACCACAGTTGGCTTGAGTTGACTAGTTTTGAAAAAAAATTTGAAATAATTAAACGAAATTATTTAATTAAATGGAGTACTTACTTCTAATTAATTAAACAAAGTTATTTAATTAAATGAGAAGCCATTCCTAATTAATTAAATGAAGTTATTTAATTAAATTAGAAATGTGTCTCTAATTAAATAAAGATTATTTAATTAAATTAAAAAAATAATTATGAGAGCATGTCTCATTTTATTAAATTAAATATCTTAACAAAATCTCTCTTCAGTTCAGAAAGGGAAATTTCAAGTTCACTATTGATCAAAAATGAGTTAAATTAGTTAACTCATTTTTTCTACTCAAATTGAATCAGTTAACTACTTATTTTACTGAAATTAAATCCGTTAACTCCCTTTAATTTGGAAATCTCCCTTTATGACTGAACTTCACCTTTAATCCTGACCGTTGATTGAAATCGAATTCAACTGTTGATGAATTCTATGAAAGTATATTTAAGAGACCCTCATCTCTTCATTTTGAAAGGTTGAACGAGAATTTGCATCGAATTATTGCTGGAATTCATACTCACATTTGCTCATATTCAAATACGCAAAGATCAAGTTTGACCAAAAGTTGACTAGATTTAAACACAATTGACTTGAGTTGACTAGTTTCGAAAAGAATTTTGAAATAATTAAATGAAATTATTTAATTAGAAAAAGTAATTGTGAGAGCATATCTCATTTTATTAACTTAAATATCTTAACAAAATCCCTCTTCAGTTCAAAAAGGGAAATTTTCAGTTCATTATTGATAAAAAATGAGTTAAATCAGTTAACTCCTTTTTTCTACTCAAATTGAATCAGTTAACTCCTTATTTTACTCAAATTAAATTTGTTAACTCCCTTTAGTTTGAAAATCTTCCTTTATGGCTGAACTTCACCTTTAATCCTGACCGTTGATTGAAATCGATCTCAACCGTTGATGAATTCCAGAAAAGTCTATTTAAGAGACCATCATCTCTCCATTTTGAAAGGTTGAATGAGAATTTGCATCGAATTGTTGCTGGAATTCATACTCACATTTGCTCATATTCACATACGCAAAGATCAGGTTTGACCAAAAGTTGACCAAATTTAACCACAGTTGGCTTGAGTTGACTAGTTTCGAAAAGAATTTTGTAATAATTAAACAAAATTATTTAATTAAATGGAGTACCTACTTCTAAATAATTAAACAAAGTTATTTAATTAAATGAGAATCCATTCCTAATTAATTAAATGAAGTTATTTAATGAAATAAGAAAAGTGTCTCTAATTAATTAAAGATTATATAATTAAATAGAAAAAGTAATTATGAGACTATATCATATTTTATTAAATTAAATATCTCAACAAAATCTCTCTTCAGTTCAAAAAAGGAAATTTCCAGTTCACTTTTGATCAAAAATGAGTTAAATTAGTTAACTCCTTTTTTTACTCAAATTGAATCTGTTAACTCCTTATTTTACTCAAATTAAATCTGTTAACTCCCTTTAATTTGGAAATCTCCCTTTATGACTGAACTTCACCTTTAATCTTGACCGTTGATTGAAATCGATCTCAACCGTTGATGAATTTCAGAAAAGTCTATTTAAGAGACCCTCATCTCTTCATTTTGAAAGGTTGAATGAGAATTTGCATCGAATTGTTACAGGAATTCATACTCACATTTGCTCATATTCACATACGCAAAGATCAAGTTTGACCAAAAGTTGACCAAATTTAACCACGGTTGACTTGAGTTGTCTAGTTTCGAAAAGAATTTTGAAGTAATTAAAAGAAATTATTTAATTAAATGGAGTACTTATTTCTAATTAATTATACAAAGTTATTTAATTAAATGAGAAGCCATTCCTAATTAATTAAATGAAGTTATTTAATTAAATAAGAAAGGTGTCTCTAATTAATTAAAGATTATTTAATTAAATAGAAAAAGTAATTATGAGAGCATATCTCATTTTATTAAATTAAATATCTCAACAAAATCTCTCTTCAGTTCAAAAAGGGAAATTTCTAGTTCACTATTGATCAAAAATGAGTTAAATCAGTTAACTCCTTTTTCTACTCAAATTGAATCAATTAACTCCTTATTTTACTCAAATTAAATCTGTTAACTCCCTTTAATTTGGAAATCTCCCTTTGTGACTGAACTTCACCTTTAATTTTGACTGTTGATTGAAATCGATCTCAACCGTCAACGAATTTTAGGAAAGTCTATTTAAGAGACCCTCATCTCTTCATTTTGAAAGGTTGAATGAGAATTTGCATCGAATTATTGTTGGAATTCATACTCACATTTGCTCATATTCACATATGCAAAGATCAAGTTTGACGAAAAGTTGACCAAATTTAGCCACGTTTGACTTGAGTTGACTAGTTTCGAAAAAAAATTTGAAATAATTAAATGAAATTATTTAATTAAATGGAGTACTTACTTCTAATTAATTAAACAAAGTTATTTAATTAAATGAGAAGCCATTCCTAATTAATTAAATGAAGTTATTCAATTAAATAAGAAAAGTGTCTCTAATTAATTGAAGATTATTTAATTAAATAGAAAAAGTAATTATGAGAGCATATCCCATTTTATTAAATTAAATATCTCAACAAAATCTCTCTTCAGTTCAAAAAGGGAAATTTCCAATTCACTATTGACCAAAAATGAGTTAAATCAGTTAACTCCTTTTTCTACTCAAATTGAATCAGTTAACACCTTATTTTACTCAAATTAAATCTGTTAACTCCCTTTAATTTGGAAATCTCCCTTTATGACTGAACTTCACCTTTAATCTTGACCGTTGATTGAAATCGATCTCAACCATTGATGAATTTCAGGAAAGTCTGTTTAGGAAACCCTCATCTCTTAATTTTGAAAGGTTGAATGAGAATTTGCATTGAATTGTTGCTGAAATTCATACTCACATTTGCTCATATTCACATACGCAAAGATCAAGTTTGACCAAAAGTTGACCAGATTTAACCACGATTGACTTGAGTTGATTAGTTTCCAAAAAAATTTTGAAATAATTAAATGAAATTATTTAATTAAATGTAGTACTTACTTCTAATTAATTAAACAGAGTTATTTAATTAAATGAGAAGCCATTCTTAATTAATTAAATGAAGTTATTTAATTAAATAAGAAAAGTGTCTCTAATTAATTAAAAATTATTTAATTAAATTGAAATGTCCCTTTACTGATTTTATATGATATTTCATGCCTCTAATCAAATTTTCAAAATCAAACAACTAATATCACAAAGATCCACCAAATTTCTCAAGAAACTCCAAATCGGGTATGCCGAAAATAGTGCCAAAAGCTTCACAGCTTCACCTATTATTAATAAATCTGAAAGTGAAAATTTTTACAAAAATTTTAGCAGCATAACAGCCTATAAAATGACATTTCCAGATCTGTATAACATGCACACAATAGCTCTCAAACGGAGGACAAAAATAATGCTCATCGGGCTGCCGAAAATAGCACAAAATAGCCTGGAATCACCACAAAAACTTAATAATCTATCACAGAAGTATAATCATATCCAAATACATATTTTTAGCTCTATTTTAACATTTAAAAGTTTGATATATAGCAACAACTCAAACTGATATGAAATACTCAACTGGAAACACCAAACTCTTACAAAAAATACACCCGAAAACTCACAAATCTGCACTGTTCAGCACAAAGGAAAACTCTGCATGAGCATGCACATGGAATGGCTTCAAACTCCCATCCTTAGCCTTCTTGAAAACCTGCAAGCTCCCGTTCTTGGGTCTCCCTGGAAACTTGCAAACTCCCGTTCTTGGGTCTCCTTCTCCATAGGTTTGGCAGCCTCTGAAGAATAACAAAGAAATGAGCAAAAATCAAGTTCTAAAATTAGCCCAAAATGCCTCCAAACCCCTTAAAAGAAGGCATAACCCTAACTCACGTACAAGAGGGGTTAATAAAATATATTTTAATAATAATTTTTATTTATTAGTCCATTAGCTTCCAAAGATTATCCCCTTTTTTCTGAAACTTCACCTTTTTGGGCCTGCCTACCTTAGGAAAGATTATTATTTTTAATTATTTGAAAAAGAGACATGACAAGTCCTCCCCTCCCAAATATTGCTTGTCCTCAAGAAATGGCTGAACAATAAACCAATCAATCCACCTAGATCCCAAATGTAGTCATGAACCATACTACTATCAATTAACACAGGCTCTTGCAATACAACCAAGAGGAATCCATAACCAAACTGACAATTATAGCTCAACCAAACTCCAAAATCAACACTACCACAGTCAAAAACCCATGAGACACAAAATCTTAGAACATCAGAACCCAAGTAAAGTGGATAAATCAAACTACCAACATAGTAAATACCATCAACACATCCCACTAGTCTATACAGAATGTACAATCCAACTCTGCAACAATGGTGAATGCTCTTGAATGAAACTGTACCATTCATGGAGAATCCACACACTGTACAACTCCTGTAGGCAACACAACTCTATAGATCACCAACCACTGTCTCATAACCATAACTCCCATGCATTACTGATGGTGAAAAGACATTACAAAATAAATAGCAAGAAATGGAACCCAAACCAAATTTTCTTTCCATCAACTCCTCAACACAAGGATCAAATGCTAACTGATGTACATACCCTGCAATATAATGTTGATAAAAAAAATCAAACTCAATCAACAACTCACCATGAACAAGTGATACAACCCACTCTGACTGATCACCAGCTAAGTCAGGAGATATCATAGCCAAAGGAGTAGAATTAATAACAACACCCGCTGAAGCATCTCTCCAAAACTCCTGCTCTAAGTCATGTATTATCAAGCTGTCAACTGCAGAACCTATCACCATGTCGTGCCCATCACAACTCTCATCCTGAGGCGTCAAACTATCCCATAACTGATGATAAGCATTAGGAACCAAAATACATCTCTGTATCATCATCTCATCAACATGGTCATCAAAAGTGAATTGATGAGCATACCTCACAATGTAATGTTGATAGAATGCACCAATCTCAGTCAATGGCTCAGACTGCAGTCCAGATGAAACTAACTATAATTGATCATTAACCATGTTGGTACTAACTACTACCTCTGAAGATATCACCAAAGGAGTAGTATTAATAGCAGGAACCATGCCAACTGCTAGCTCACCCACATTACACATGATCTTTGATACATCTCTAGTCTCCGTGCCATCAGTACTAGAGGCCACCACCATGTCAGGAATACAACAATTTGCTACAGCAGCCAACTCAACTGAACCTAACTCTAGTGGGAACGAGCCTGATATGCCAATGTTAGTATCAAGGATGGATGCATCCCCATCTCCACTGTCTCTGACAATCTCGGCCATGGACATCCTCGGATCACCAAATACCATAGCTTGTGACTTTATAGAATTAGGTAAAGACTGTAGTCACTCTAATTCCATGGTCACCTTAGCCAAATGAAACTGTGACTCCTCGAAAGCCAACTGTGTACTCTCAAGAATCTCAGAAGTCACCTTGAGTTGCTGAGTAAGATCACTCACCTCATCTTCCTTGGCCAACAATGCATTGTATGTTGTACTCTCCCACTCCATAAGATAATCTCTATCGGCTACCAACTGCATATAATTCTATCTCAAAATCTGGATAGCCTCCCATAAAGAGTGGAACTCTATCAAGTAAAGATAACTACCTCCCTCCTCATCACTAGTAGGAGAACCCCATCCATAAACTGCTAACAACTAACGAGCAGTGTCGAAATGCTGGCAAGCGATAGAAATATCTTGCTCACTAACTCTAAACTGATTAGGCACATGATGGCATTGTCTAGACTGTCTCCTACAAACCTCCTCTGATGCATTGTCTAAAAGAATATCCTCAAAGTTACTAGTCTCTAGAGTATTACCATACATATCCTATGAATCAAATCCAAAGCTCATATCAACATACGGAGTATCAAAAACTATAGCATTGCTGTCCAACTCCTTTGTACCAAAAGAAACTACCAAGGAAACTAAGTCTTCAAAATTTCCCACTGCATCCTCTTGGATGTCATCAATGCCAATATGATCCTAGGACTCATTTTTACACACTGCCAAATATGAAAGATCATCAACACATTCCAGCAAGTATGGTCCACTAGATATATGAACAAAGCTCAACACTGGTGTATAAAAACTAATACCAACATCAAACAAGCTGCTAGCACAAGAAAAGACAACACCGTGCAATCTACTAATCAAATCCATGATAGCACCCAAACAAACACTGCTACCAAAAAGTGTTAAAGATCTCCAGTCAACTAAATCCCAAATGTCAATATAACAATCTTGAGTCCATATTCATAAACTAGAATCAGCTAGTAACTCAAGCAAACTCCTCACCTGAGTAATATGACCAATATCAACTAACTCCACATACCTGTCATGATGAGATAATGTAGTCACAATACTATCTTCACTCACCTTCAGTTGGCGGGATAAATCATGTGAAGTACTAATAGCCTCAACTTCATGTGATAAAGCATCTAATTGTGCCTGGTACTCTCTCTTAGAAAAGTCATGAATGCTCAATGTCTGCTCATCTCTACCAGGTATCTCACCATCATGCACAACAACATCCTCATAATCATCATCCTTGAGGTCAAATCTATCTATCACTCTTTGACTAAAATCATCAAATGTAGTTACCTGATCATGACCTTGAGTAGTCATTCCATGATACCACCAATCATAGGCTGTAACTTCCAAGTGTAGACTTGCAATTTGAACAAAATCACTCTCCTTCATGGGGTTAAGTGTGAAGAAGGTCTATAATTTTTGTAGCCATGCTCTAGCTGAAATTTTTTTTGTTCCATCAAAAATAGGTGCTATAAACTTGCTTATTTTATTTTTGAGCTCTCTTCCACTTATGTCATGCTCCCTTCTGTACTCTTTCTTGGGCATCAAAGTGTTCATCATATCCACATATTCTCTAAAAGGAACTAAACTACGAAAGTCATCATCTAAACCATTGTAAGTAGCTCTTAATGCAATCAAGTTACCTGTAACCTCTTTCATGGGATTAAAGGCTAGATTTGGCACTGGTGGCTCATCTGCATGTAGAAAAATAGTTTTTGTTGATTGAGAGGGTGTGAGTTTCAGATTTCTTGACTCCTCTAAAGTGCTCCCTTTCTCATTAATAGATGCAACTCCTTGCAATTATTTTGTCAATATTCGCAAAGCCTCTCTAGTTTCTGCCAAACTATCCACTGTTTGCTTCTGAGTATTTTGGATGTCTTGGAAGAATTTCTTTGCCATCTCATCTAGATTAGCCATACTTTTTCCTTCCTTGGATTTTGTACTTTTGCTTTCAACTGGAGGTTTCACCAAAATTTTTTTATTCTTTTCTCACTATAAATATCTCTTTTCTCTTTCACTTAGTTGCATGCAACCATAAATTTTGACATGCAGCTGATTAGAAGCAACATGCAACCACCAAATTCACCAAGAACTAACATGCAAATGATTAAAAATAGAATGCAACCATAAATTTTGACATCCAACTGATTGGAAGCAACATGCAACCATAAATAATGACATGCAAGATTTGGGTAGTTATCAAAACTGACATGCAAGATCTAGGTAGTTGTCAAAACTGACATGCAAGATCTGGGTAGTTGTCAAAACTGACATGCAAGATCTGGATAGTTGTCAAAACTGACATGCAAGATTTGGGTAGTGTCAAAACTAACATGAAAGATCTAGGTAGTTGTCAAAACTAACATGCAAAATCTGGGTAGTTGTCAAAATTGACATGCAAGACCTGGGTAGTTGTCAAAATTGACATACAAACTTCTACAAACTCTCAGGCTGGCAAGATCATGGCTCTGATACTACTGAAATGTCCCTTTACTGATTTTATATGATATTTCATGCCTCTAATCATATTTTCAAAATCAAACAACTAATATCACAAAGATCCACCAAATTTCTCAAAAAAACTCAAATCAGGTATGCCGAAAATAGTGCCAAAAGCTTCACAGCTTCACCTATTATTAATAAATCTGAAAGTGGACATTTTTACAGAAATTTGAGTAGCATAATAGCCTATAAAATGAAATTTTTAGATCTGTATAACATGTACACAATAGCTCCCAAACAGAGGACAAAAACAATGCTCATTAGGCTCCCAAAAATAACACAAAATAGCCCAGAATCACCCACAAAAACTTAATAATCTATCACAGAAGTATAATCATATTCAAATACATATTTTCAGCTCTATTTTAACATTTAAAAGTCATATATACAGCAGCAACCCAAACTGATATGAAATACTCGGCCGAAAACACCAAACTCTTACAAAAAATACACCCGAAAACTCACAAATCTGCACTATTCAGCACAAAGGAAAACTCTACATGAGCATGCACATGGAATGGCTTCAAACTCCCATCTTTAGCCTTCCTGGAAACCTGCAAACTCCCGTTCTTGGGTCTCCCTGGAAACTTGCAAACTCCCGTTCTTAGGTCTCCTTCTCCATAGGTTTGGCAGCCTCTAAAGAATAACAAACAAATGAACAAAAATCAAGTTCTAGAATCAGCCCAAAATGCCTCCAAACCGCTTAAAAGAGGGCATAACGTTAAATCATGTCCACGAGGGGTTAATAAAACATATTTTAATAATAATTTTCATTTATTAGTCCATTAGCTTTCAAAGACTATCCCTTTTTTTTCGAAACTTCACCTTTTTGGGCCTGCGTGCCTTAGGAAAGATTATTATTTTTAATTATTTGAAAAAGGGACATGACATAAATAGAAAAAATAATTATGAGAGCATATCTCATTTTATTAAATTAAATATCTCAACAAAATCTCTCTTCAGTTCAAAAAGGGAAATTTCCAGTTCACTATTGATAAAAAATGAGTTAAATCAGTTAACTCCTTTTTCTGCACAAATTCAATCAGTTAACTCCTTATTTTACTCAAATTAAATCCATTAACTCCCTTTAATTTGGAAATCTCCTTTTATGACTGAACTTCACCTTTAATCCTGACCGTTGATTGAAATCGATCTCAACCATTGATGAATTCCAGAAAAGTCTATTTAAGAGACCCTCATCTCTTGATTTTGAAAGGATGAAAGAGAATTTGCATCGAATTGTTGTTAAAATTCACACTCACATTTGCTCATATTCACATACGCAAATATCAAGTTTGACCAAAAGTTGACCAAATTTAACCACGGTTAACTTGAGTTGACTAGTTTCGAAAAGAATTTTGAAATAGTTAAATGAAATTATTTAATTAAATGGAGTACTTACTTCTAATTAATTAAACAAAGTTATTTAATTAAATGAGAAGCCATTCCTAATTAATTAAATGAAGTTATTTAATTAAAAAAGAAAAGTGTCTCTAATTAATTAAAGATTATTTAATTAAATAGAAAAAGTAATTATGAGAGCATATCTCATTTTATTAAATTAAATATCTCAACAAAATATCTCTTCAGTTCAAAAAGGGAAATTTCCAGTTCACTATTGATCAAAAATGAGTTAAATCAGTTAACTCCTTTTCTACTCAAATTGAATTAGTTAACTCCTTATTTTACTCAAATTAAATCTGTTAACTCCTTTTAATTTGGAAATCTCTCTTTATGACTGAACTTCACATTTAATCCTAACCGTTGATTGAAATCGATCTCAACCGTTGATGAATTTCAGGAAAGTCTATTTAAGAGACCCTCATCTCTTCATTTTGAAAAGTTGAATGAGAATTTGTATCAAATTGTTGCTAGAATTCATACTCACATTTACTCATATTCACATACGCAATGATCAAGTTTGACCAAAAGTTTGACTTGAGTTGACTAGTTTCGAAAATAATTTTGAAATAATTAAACGAAATTATTTAATTAAATGGAGTACTTACTTCTAATAAATTAATCAAAGTTATTTAATTAAATGAGAAGCCATTCCTAATTAATTAAATGAAGTTTTTAATTAAATAAGAAAACTGTCTCTAATTAAATTTGTTAACTCCGTTTAATTTGGAAATATCCCTTAATGACTGAACTTCACCTTTAATCCTGACCGTTGATTAAAATCGATCTCAACCGTTGATGAATTTCAGAAAAGTCTATTTAAGAGACCCTCATTTTTTCATTTTGAAAGGTTGAATGAGAATTTGCATCGAATTGCTACTGGAATTCATACTCACATTTGCTCATATTCACATACGCAATGATCAAGTTTGACCAAAAGTTGACCAAATTTAACCACGGTTGAGTTGACTAGTTTCGAAAAGAATTTTGAAATAATTAAACGAAATTATTTAATTAAATGGAGTACTTACTTCTAATTAATTAAACAAAGTTATTTAATTAAATGAGAAGCCATTCCTAATTAATTAAATGAAGTTATTTAATTAAATAAGAAAAGCGTCTCTAATTAATTAAAGATTATTTAATTAAATAGAAAAAGTAATTATGAGAGCATATCTCATTTTATTAAATTAAATATCTCAACAAAATCTCTCTGTAGTTCAAAAAGGGAAATTTTTAGTTCATTATTGATCAAAAAGGAGTTAAATCAGTTAACTCCTTTTTCTACTCAAATTGAACCAGTTAACTCCTTATTTTACACAAATTAAATTCATTAACTCCCTTTAATTTGGAAATCTCCCTTTATGACTGAACTTCGCATTTAATCCTTACAGTTGATTAAAATTGATATCAATCGTTGATGAATTTTAGAAAAGTCTATTTAAGACACCCTCATCTCTTCATTTTGAAAGGTTGAATGAGAATTTGCATCAAATTTTTGCTAGAATTCATACTCACATTTTCTCATATTCACATACGCAACGATCAAGTTTGACCAAAAGTTGACCAGATTTAACCATGGTTGAGTTGACTAGTTTTGAAAAGAATTTTGAAATAATTAAACGAAATTATTTAATTAAATGGAGTACTTACTTCTAATTAATTAAACAAAGTTATTTAATTAAATGAGAAGCCATTCCTAATTAATTAAATGAAGTTATTTATTTTTTTAAAAAAGTGTCTCTAATTAATTAAAGATTATTTAATTAAATAGAAAAAGTAATTATGAGAGCATATCTCATTTTATTAAATTAAATATCTCAACAAAATCTCTCTTTAGCTCAAAAAGGGAAGTTTCCAGTTCACTATTGATCAAAAATGAGTTAAATCAGTTAACTCCTTTTTCTACTCAAATTGAATCAGTTAACTTCTTATTTTACTCAAATTAAATCCGTTAACTCCCATTAATTTGGAAATCTCTCTTTATGACTGAACTTCACCTTTAATCTTGACCGTTGATTGAAATCGATCTCAACCGTTGATGAATTCCAGAAAAGTCTATTTAAAAGACCCTAATCTTCTTATTTTGAAATGTTGAATGAGAATTTGCATCGAATTTTTGTTGGAATTCATACTCACATTTGCTCATATTCACATATGCAAATATCAACTTTGACAAAAAGTTGACCAAATTTAACCATGATTGACTTGAGTTGATTAGTTTCGAAAAGAATATTTAAATAATTGAATGAAATTATTTAATTAAATGGAGTACTTACTTCTAATTAATTAAACAAAGTTATTTAATTAAATAAGAAGCCATTCCTAATTAATTAAATTAAGTTATTTAATTAAAAAAGAAAAGTGTCTCTAATTAATTAAAGATTATTTAATTAAATAGAAAAAGTAATTATGAGAGCATATCTCATTTTATTAAATTAAATATCTCAACAAAATCTCTTTTCAGTTCAAAAAGGGAAATTTTCAGTTCACTATTGATCAAAAATGAGTTAAATTAGTTAACTCCTTGTTCTACTCAAATTGAATCAGTTAACACCTTATTTTACAAAAATTAAATCTGCTAACTCCCTTTAATTTGGAAATCTCTATTTATGACTGAACTTCACCTTTAATCCTGACCGCTGATTGAAATCGATCTCAACCGTTGATGAATTCCAAGAATGTCTGTTTAAGAGACCCTTAGCTCTTCATTTTGAAAGGTTGAATGAGAATTTGCATCGAATTGTTGCTGGAATTCATACTCACATTTGCTAATATTCACATACGCAACGATCAAGATTGACCAAAAGTTGACCAGATTTAACCACGGTTGACTTGAGCTGACCAGACTCGAAAAGAATTTTCAAATAATTAAACAAAATTATTTAATTAAATGGAGTACTTACTTCTAATTAATTAAACAAATTCATTTAATTAAATGAGAAGCCATTCCTAATTAATTAAATGAAGTTATTTAATTAAATAAGAAAATTGTCTCTAACTAATTAAAGATTATTTAATTAAATAAAAAAAGTAATTATGAGAGCATATCTCATTTTATTAAATTAAATATCTCAACAAAATCTTTCTTCAGTTCAAAAAGGGAAATTTCCAGTTCACTATTGATCAAAAATGAGTTAAATGAGTTAACTCACTTTTCTACTCAAATTGAATCAGTTAACTCCATATTTTACTCAAATTAAATCTGTTAACTCTATTTAATTTTGAAATCTCCTTTTAGGACTGAACTTCACCTTTAATCGTGACCGCTGATTGAAATCGATCTCAACCGTTGATGGATTCTAAGAAAGTCTATTTAAGAGACCCTCATCTCTTCATTTTGAAAGGTTGAACGAGAATTTGCATCGAATTGTTGCTGGAATTCATACTCACGTTTGGTCATATTCACATACGCAAAGATCAAGTTTGACCAAAAGTTGACAAGATTTAACCACGGTTGACTTAAGTTGACTAGTTTCAAATTTTTTTTGAAATAATTAAACAAAATTATTTAATTAAATGGAGTACTTACTTCTAATTAATTAAACAAAGTTATTTAATTAAATGAGAAACCATTCCTAATTAATTAAATGAAGTTATTTAATTAAATAAGAAAAGTGTCTCTAACTAATTAAAGATTATTTAATTAAATAAAAAAAGTAATTATGAGAGCATATCTCATTTTATTAAATTAAATATCTCAACAAAATCTCTCTTCAATTGAAAAATGGAAATTTCCAGTTTACTATTAATAAAAAATGAGTTAAATCAGTTAACTCCTTTTTCGACTAAAATTGATTCAGTTAACTCCATACTTGACACAAATTAAATCCGTTCACTCCCTTTAATTTGGAAATCTCTCTTTATGACTGAACTTCACCTTTAATCCGGACCGCTGATTGAAATCGATCTCAACCGTCGATGAATTCCAAGAAAGTCTATTTAAGAGACCCTCATCTCTTCATTTTGAAAGGTTCAATGAGAATTTGCATCGAATTGTTACTAGAATTCATACTCACATTTTCTCATATTCACATAAACAAAGATCAAGTTTAACCAAAAGTTGACCATATTTAACCATTGCTGACTTGACTTGACTAGTTTCAAATTGAATTTTGAAATAATTAAATGAAATTATTTAATTAAATGGAGTACTTACTTCTAATTAATTAAAAAAATTTATTTACTTAAATGAGAAACCATTCCTAATTAATTAAATGAAGTTATTTAATTAAATAAGAAAAGTGTCTCTAATTAATTAAAGATTATTTAATTAAATAAAAAAATTAATTATGAGAGCATATCTCATTTTATTAAATTAAATATCTCAACAAAATCTCTCTTGAGTTCAAAAAGGGAAATTTCCAGTTCACTATTGATCAAAAATGAGTTAAATCAGTTAACTCCTTTCTCTACTCAAATTGAATCAGTTAGCTCCATATTTTACTCAAATTAAATCTGTTACCTCACTTTACTTTGGAAATCTCCCTTTATGACTGAACATCACCTTTAATCCTGACCGCTGATTGAAATCGATCTCAACCGTTGATGAATTTCAGAAAAGTCTATTTAAGAGACCCTCATCTCTTCATTTTGAAAGGTTGAATGAGAATTTGCATCGAATTATTGCTGGAATTCATACTCACATTTGCTCATATTCACATACGCAAAGATCAAGTTTGACCAAAAGTTGACTAAATTTGACCACGGTTGACTTGAGTTGACTAGTTTTGAAAAGAATTTTAAAATAATTAAATGAAATTATTTAATTAAATGAAGTACTTACCTCTAATTAATTAAACAAATTTATTTAATTAAATGAGAAGCCATTCCTAATTAATTAAATGAAGTTATTTAATTAAATAAGAAAAGTGTCTTTAATTAATTAAAGATTATTTAATTAAATAGAAAAAGTAATTATGAGAGCATATCTCATTTTATTAAATTAAATATCTCAACAAAATCTCTCTTCAGTTCAAAAAGGGAAATTTCCAGTTCACTATTGATAAAAAATGAGTTAAATCATTTAACTCCTTTTTCTACTCAAATTGAATTAGTTAATTTTACTCAAATTAAATCTGTTAACTCACTTTAATTTTGAAATCTTCCTTTATGACTGGACTTCACCTTTAATCTTGACTGCTGATTGAAATAGATCTCAACCATTGATGAATTCTGGAAAAGTCTATTTAAGAATCCCTCATCTCTTCATTTTGAAAGGTTGAATGAGAATTTGCATCGAATTGTTGCTGGAATTCATACTCACATTTGCTCATATTCACATACACAAAGATCAAGTTTGACCAATAGTTGACCAGATTTAACCATGGCTGATTTGAGTTTACTAGTTTCGAAAAGAATTTTGAAATAATTAAACAAAATTATTTAATTAAATGGAGTACTTACTTCTAATTAATTAAACAATGTTATTTAATTAAATGAGAAGTCATTCCTAATAAATTAAATGAAGTTATTTAATTAAATAAGAAAAGTGTCTCTAACTAATTAAAAATTATTTAATTAAATAGAAAAAGTAATTATGAGAGCATATCTCATTTTATTAAATTAAATATCTCAACAAAATCTCTCTTCAGTTCAAAACGGGAAATTTTCAGTTCACTATTGATCAAAAATGAGTTAAATGAGTTAACTCATTTTTCTACTCAAATTGAATCAGTTAACTCCATATTTTACTCAAATTAAATCCGTTAACTCCTTTTAATTTGGAAATCTCCCTTTATGACTGAACTTCACCTTTAATCCTAACTGCTGATTGAAATCGATCTCAACCGTTGATGAGTTCCAAGAAAGTCTATTTAAGACACGCTCATCTCTTCATTTTCATAAGTTGAGTGAGAATTTGCATCGAATTGTTGCTGGAATTCATACTCACATTTGCTCATATTCACATATGCAAAGATCAAGTTTGACCAAAAGTTGACCAAATTTAACCACGGTTGACTTGAGTTGACAAGTTTCGACCAGAATTTTTAAATAATTAAACGAAATTATTTAATTAAATAGAGTACTTTCTTTAGATTAATTAAAAAAAGTTATTTAATTAAATGAGAAGTCATTCCTAATTAATTAAATAAAGTTATTTAATTAAATAAAGTTATTTTATTAAATAAAGTTATTTAATTAAATAAGAAAAGTGTCTCTAACTAATTAAAGATTATTTAATTATATGTAAAAAGTAATTATGACAGCATATCTCATTTTATTAAATTAAATATCTCAACAAAATCTCTCTTCAGTTCAAAAAGAAAAATTTCCAATTCACTATTAAGAAAAAATGATTTAAATCAGTTAACTCCTTTTTCTACTAAAATTGAATCAGTTAACTCTATATTTTACTCAAATTAAATCTATTAACTCCCTTTAATTTGAAAATCTCTCTTTATGACTAAACTTCACCTTTAATCCTGTCCACTGATTGAAATCGATCTCAACCGTTGATAAATTCCAAAAAAGTCTATTTAAGAGACCCTCATCTCTTAATTTTGAAAGGTTGAATGAGAATCTGCATCGAATTGTTGCTGAAATTCACAATCACATTTGCTCATATTCACATACGCAAAGATCATGTTTGACCAAAAGTTCACCAAATTTAACCACGATTGACTTGAGTTGACTAGTTTCGAAAAGAATTTCTAAATAATGAAAGAAAATTATTTAATTAAATGGAGTACTTACTTCTAATTAATTAAACAAAGTTATTTAATTAAATGAGAAGCCATTCCTAATTAATTAAATGAAGTTATTTAATTAAATAAGAAAATTGTCTCTAATTAATTAAAGATTATTTAATTAAATAGAAAAAGTAATTATGAGAGCATATCTTATTTTATTAAATTAAATATCTCAACAAAATCTCTCTTCAGTTCAAAAAGGGAAATTTCTAATTCAATTTTGATTAAAAATGAGTTAAATCAGTTAACTCCTTTTTCTACTCAAATTGAATCAGTTAACTCTTTATTTTACTTAAATTAAATCTGTTAACTCCCTTTAATTTAGAAATCTTCCTTTATGACTGAACATCAACTTTAATCCTGACCGCTGATTGAAATCGATCTCAACTGTTGATAAATTTTAGGAAAGTCTATTTAAGAGACCGTCATCTCTTCATTTTGAAAGGTTGAATGAGAATTTGCATCGAATTGTTGCTGAAATTTATGCTCACATTGTCTCATATTCACATACGCAAAGATCAAGTTTGACCAAAAGTTGACCAGATTTAACCACGGTTGACTTGAGTTGACTAGTTTCGAAAATTTTTTTGAAATAATTAAACGAAATTATTTAATTAAATGGAGTACTTACTTATAATTAATTAAACAAACTTAATTAAATGAGAAGCCATTCCCAATTAATTAAATGAAGTTATTTAATTAAATAGCAAAAGTGTCTATAATTAATTATAGATTATTTAATTAAATAGAAAAGGCAATTATGAGAGCATATCTCATTTTATTAAATTAAATATCTCAACAAAATCTCTCTTCAGTTCAAAGAGAAAAATTTCCAGTTCACTATTGATAAAAAATGAGTTAAATCAGTTAACTCCTTTTTCTAGTCAAATTGAATCAGTTAACTCCTTATTTTACTAAAATTAAAGTTGTTAACTCCTTTTAATTTGGAAATCTCCCTTTTTTACTGAACTTCACCTTTAATCCTGACCGCTGATTGAAATCGATCTCAACCGTTGATGAATTCCAAAAAAGTCTATTTAAGGGACCATCATCTCTTGATTTTGAAGGGTTGAATGAGAATTTGCATCGAATTGTTGCTAGAATTCATACTCACATTTGCTCATATTCACATACGAAAACATCAAGGTTGACAAAAAATTGACCAGATTTAACCACGGTTGACTTGAGTTGACTAGTTTCGAAAAGAATTTTAAAATAATTAAACGAAATTATTTAATTAAATGGAGTACTTACTTCTAATTAATTAAACAAAGTTATTTAATTAAATGAGACGCCATTTCTAATTAATTAAATGAAGTTATATAATTAAATGAGAAAAGTGTCTCTAACTAATTAAAGATTATTTAATTAAATAGAAAAAGTAATTATGAGAGCATATCTCATTTTATTAAATTAAATATCTCAACAAAATCTCTCTTGAGTTCAAAAAAGGAAATTTTTAGTTCAATATTGATAAAAAATGAGTTAAATCAATTAACTCATTATTTTACTCAAATTGAGTCAGTTAACTCCTTATTTTACTCAAATTAAATCCGTTAACTCCCTTTAATTTGGAAGTCTCCCTTTATGACTAAACTTCACCTTTAATCATGACCGCTGATTGAAATCGATCTCAACCATTGATAAATTTCAAAAAAGTCTATTTAAGAGATCCTCATCTCTTCATTTTGAAAGGTTGAATCAAAATTTGCATCGAATTATTGTTGGAATTCATACTCACATTTGCTCATATTCACATCCGCAAAGATCAAGTTTGATCAAAAGTTGACTATTTTCGAAAAAAATTTGAAATAATTAAATGAAATTATTTAATTAAATGGAGTACTTACTTCTAATTAATAAAACAAAGCTATTTAATTAAATGAGAAGCCATTCCTAATTAATTAAATGAAGTTATTTAATTAAATAAGAAAAGTGTCTCTAATTAATTAAAGATTATTTAATTAAATAGAAAAAGTAATTATGAGAGCATATCTCATTTTATTAAATTAAATATCTTAACAAAATCTCTCTTCAGTTCAAAAAGGGAAATTTCCAATTCACTATTGATAAAAAATGAGTTAAGTCAGTTACATACTTTTTCTACTCAAATTGAATCAGTTAACTCCTTATTTTACTCAAATTAAATCCGTTAACTCCCTTTAATTTGGAAATCTTTCTTTATGACTGAACTTCACGTTTAATCCTGACCGCTGATTGAAATCGATCTCAACCGTTGATGAATTCTAGGAAAGTTTATTTAAGAGACCCTCATCTCTTCATTTTGAAAGGTTGAATGAGAATTAGCATCGAATTGTTGCTGGAATTCATACTCACATTTGCTCATATTCACATACGCAAAGATCAAGTTTTACCAAAAGTTGACCAGATTTAACCACGGTTGACTTGAGTTAAATAGTTTCGATTTTTTTTTTTTAAATAATTAAACAAAATTATTTAATTAAATGGAGTACTTACTTCTAATTAATTAAATAAAGTTATTTAATTAAATGAGAAGCCATTCCTATTTAATTAAATGAAGTTTTATAATTAAATAAGAAAAGTGTCTCTAATTAATTAAATATTATTTAATTAAATAGAAAAAGAAATTATCAGAGCATATTTCATTTTATTAATTTAAATATCTCAACAAAATCTCTCTTCACCTCAAAAAGAGAAATTTCCAGTTCACTATTGTTCAAAGATGAGTTAAATCAGTTAACTCATTTTTCTACTCAAATTGAATCAGTTAACTCTTTATTTTACACAAATTAAATCCTCTAACTCCCTTTAATTTGGAAATCTCCTTTTATGACTAAACTTTGCCTTTAATCCTGACCTCTGATTGAAATCGATCTCAACCATTGATGAATTAAGGGAAAGTCTATTTAAGAGACCCTCATCTCTTCATTTTGAAAGGTTGAATGAGAATTTGAATCGAATTGTTGCTGGAATTCATACTCACATTTTCTCTTATTCACATACGCAAAGATCAAGTTTGACCAAAAGATGACCAGATTTAACCACAATTGACTTAAGTTGACTAGTTTCAAAAAAAAATTGAAATAGTTAAACGAAATTATTTAATTAAATGGAGTACTTCTAATTAATTAAACAAAGTTATTTAATTAAATGAGAAGTCATTCTTAATTAATTAAATGAAGTTATTTAATTAAATCAGAAAAGTGTCTCTAATTAATTAAAGATTACTAAATTAAATAGAAAAATTTATGAGAGCATATCTCATTTTATTAAATTAAATATCTCAACAAAATCTCTCTTCAGTTCAAAAGAGAAATTTTCAGTTCACTATTGATAAAAAATGAGTTAAATCAGTTAACTCCTTTTTCTACTCAAATTGAATCAGCTAACTCCTTATTTTACTCAAATTAAATCTGTTAACTCCCTTTAATTTGGAAATCTTCCTTTATGACTGAACTTCACCTTTAATCCTGACCGTTGATTGAGATCGATCTCAACCGTTGATGAATTTCAGGAAAGACTATTTAAGAGACCCTCATCTCTTCATTTTGAAAGGTTGAAAAAGAATTTGGACCGAATTGTTGCTAAAATTCATACTTACATTTGCTCATATTGACATACGCAAAGATCAAGTTTGACCAAAAGTTGACTAGATTTAACCACGATTTACTTGAGTTGACTAGTTTCGAAAGGAATTTTAAAATAATTAAACAAAATTATTTAATTAAATGGAGTACTTACTTCTAATTAATTAAATAAAGTTATTTAATTAAATGAGAAGCCAATCTTAATTAATTAAATGAAGTTATTTAATTAAATAAGAAAAGTGTCTCTAATTAATTAAAGATTACTTAATTAAAGAGAAAAAGTAATTATGAGAGCATATCTCATTTTATTAAATTAAATATCTCAACAAAATCTCTCTTTAGTTCAAAAAGGGAAATTTCTAGTTCACTATTCATCAAAAATGAGTTAAATCAGTTAACTCCTTTTTCTACTCAAATTGAATCAGTTAACTCCTTATTTTACTCAAATTAAATCTGTTAACTCCCTTTAATATGGAAATTTTTCTTTATGACTGAATTTCACATTTAATCCTGATCATTGATTGAAATCGATTTCAACCATTGATGAATTCCAGAAAAGTCTATTTAAGAGACCTTCATCTGTTCATTTTGAAAGGTTGAATGAGAATTTGCATCAATTTTTTGCTGGAATTCATACCCACATTTGCTCATATTCACATATGCAAAGATCAAATTTGACCAAAAGTTGATCAGATTTAACCACGGTTGACTTGAGTTGACTAGTTTCGAAAGTAATTTTGAAATAATGAAATGAAATTATTTAATTAAATGGAGTACTTACTTCTAATTAATTAAACAAAGTTATTTAATTAAATAAGAAGCCATTCCTAATTAATTAAATGAAGTTATTTAATTAAATAAGAAAATGTGTCTCTAATTAATTAAAGATTACTTAATTATTTAGAAAAAGTAATTATGAGAGCATATCTCATTTTATTAAATTAAATATCTCAACAAAATCTCTTTTCAGTTCAAAAAGGGAAATTTCAAGTTCACTATTGATCAAAAACGAGTTAAATCAGTTAACTCCTTTTTCTACTGAAATTGAATCAGTTAACTCCTTATTTTACTCAAATTAAATCTGTTTACTCCCTCTAATTTGGAAATCTTCCTTTATGATTGAACTTCACCTTTAATCCTGACCGTTGATTGAAATCAATCTCAACCGTTGATGAATTCCAGGAAAGTCTATTTAAGACACCCTTATCTCTTCATTTTGAAAGGTTGAATGAGAATTTGCATCGAATTGTTGCTGGAATTCATACTCACATTTGCTCATATTCACATACGAAAACATCAAGTTTGACCAAAAGTTGATCAGATTTAACCACGGTTGACTTGAGTTGACTAGTTTCGAAAAGAATTTTGAAATAATTAAACGAAATTATTTAATTAAATGGAGTACTTACTTCTAATTAATTAAACAAAGTTATTTAATTAAATGAGAAACCATTCCTAATTAATTAAATGAAGTTATTTAATTAAATAAGAAAAGTGTCTCTAATTAATTAAAGATTATTTAATTAAATAGAAAAAGTAATTATGAGACCATATCTCATTTTATTACATTAAATATCTCTACAAAATCTCTCTTCAGTTCAAAAAGGAAAATTTCCAGTACACTATTAATAAAAAATGAGTTAAATCAATTAACTCTTTTTGTACTCAAATTGAATCAGTTAACTCCTTATTTTACTCAAATTAAATCTGTCAACTCCCTTTAATTAGGAAATCTCCCTTTATGATTGAACTTCATCTTTAATCCTGACTGTTGATTGAAATCGATCTCAACCATTGATGAATTTTAGGAAAGTCTATTTACGAGACCCTTGTTTCTTCATTTTGAAAGGTTGAATGAGAATTTGCATCGAATTGTTGCTAGAATTCATACTCACATTTGCTCATATTCACATACGCACAGATCAAGTTTGACCAAAAGTTGACAAGATTTAGCCACGGTTGACCTTAGTTGACTAGTTTTGAATTTTTTTTTGAAATAATTAAATGAAATTATTTAATTAAATGAAGTACTTACTTCTAATTAATTAAATAAAGTTATTTAATTAAATGAGAAGCCATTCCTAATTAATTAAATGAAGTTATTTGATTAAATAAGAAAAGTGTCTTTAATTAATTAAAGATTATCTAATTAAATAGAAAAAGTAATTATGGGAGCATATCTCATTTTATTAAATTAAATATCTCAACAAAATCTCTCTTCAGTTCAAAAAGGGAAATTTCCAGTTCACTAGTGATAAAAAATGAGTTAAATCAGTTAACTCTTTTTTCTACTCAAATTGAATCTGTTAACTCTTTATTTTACTCAAATTAAATCCGTTAACTCCCTTTAATTTGGAAATCTCCCTTTATGACTGAACTTCACCTTTAATCTTGACCGTTGATTGAAATCTTTCTCAACCGTTGATGAATTCCATGAAAGTCTATTTAAGAGACCCTCATCTCTTCATTTTGAAAGGTTGAATGAGAATTTGCATTGAATTGTTGCTAGAATTCATAATCACATTTGCTAATATTCACATACGCAAAGATCAAGTTTGATCAAAAGTTGACCAGATTTAACCACAGTTGACTTGTGTTGACTAGTTTCGAAAAAAAATTTGAAATAATTAATCAAAATTATTTAAATAAATGGAGTACTTACTTCTAATTAAATAAACAAGGTTATTTAATTAAATGAGAAGCCATTCTTAATTAATTAAATGAAGTTATTTAATTAAATAAGAAAAGTGTCTCTAATTAATTAAAGATTATTTAATTAAATACAAAAAGTAATTATGAGAGCATATCTCATTTTATTAAATTAAATATCTCAACAAAGTCTCTCTTCTGTTCAAAAAGGGAAATTTCCAGTTCACTATTGATCAAAAATGAGTTAAATTAGTTAACTCATTTTTATACTCAAATTGAATCAGTTAACTCCTTATTTTACTCAAATTAAATCCGTTAACTCCCTTTGATTTGGAAATCTCCCTTTATGATTGAACTTCACCTTTAATCCTCACCATTGATTGAAATCGATCTCAACCGTTGATGAATTTTAGGAAAGTCTATTTAAGAGACCCTAATCTCTTCATGTTGAAAGGTTGGACGAGAATTTGCATCGAATTGTTGCTAGAATTCATACTCACATTTGCTTATATTCACATACGCAAAGATCAAGTTTGACCGAAAGCTGACCAGATTTAACCACGGTTGACTTGAGTTGACTAGTTTTGAAATTTTTTTAAAAATAATTAAATAGAATTATTTAATTAAATGGAGTACTTACTTCTAATTAATTAAACAAAGTTATTTATTTAAATGAGAAGCCATTCCTAATTAATCAAATAAATTTATTTAATTAAATAAAAAAATTGTCTCTAATTAATTAAATAGAAAAAGTAATTATGAGAGCATATCTTTTTTTATTAAATTAAATATCTCAACAAAATCTCTCTTCAGTTCAAAAAGGGAAATTTCGAGTTCACTATTGTTCAAAAATGAGTTAAATCAGTTAACTCCTTTTTCTACTCAAATTGAATCATTTAACTCCTTATTTTACTCAAATTAAATCTGTTAACTCCGTTTGATTTGGAAATCTCCCTTTATGACTAAACTTCACCTTTAATCTTGATCGTTGATTTAAATCGATCTCAACCGTTGATGAATTCCAAAAAACTCTATTTAAGAGACCCTCATCTCTTCATTTTGAAAAGTTCAATGAGAATTTGCATCAAATTGTTGCTGGAATTCATACTCACATTTTCTCATATTCACATACGAAAAGATCAAGTTTGACCAAATGTTGACCGGATTTAACCACGGTTGACTTGAGTTGACTAGTTTCGAAAGGAATTTCGGAATAATTAAACGAAATTATTTAATTAAATGGAGTACTTACTTCTAATTAATTAAACAAAGTTATTTAATTAAATGAGAAGCCATTCCTAATTAATTAAATGAAGTTATTTAATTAAATTAGAAAAGTGTCTCTAATTAATTAAAGATTATTTAATTAAATAGAAAAAGTAATTATGAGAGCATATCTCATTTTATTAAATTAAATATCTCAACAAAATCTCTGTTCAGTTCAAAAAGGGAAATTTCCAATTCACTATTGATCGAAAATGAGTTAAATCAGTTAACTCCTTTTTTTACTCAAATTGAATCAGTTAACTCCTTATTTTACTCAAATTAAATCTGTGAACTCCCTTTAATTTGGAAATCTCCCTTTATGACTTAACTTCACCTTTAATCCTGACCGTTGATTGAAATTGATCTCAACCGTTGATGAATTCTAGGAAATTCTATTTAAGAGACCCTCATCACTTCATTTTGAAATGTTGAATGAAAATTTGCATCGAATTGTTGCTGGAATTCATACTCACATTTTGTCATGCCATAAATTTTTTAACCAAAAATTTTAACGCGAGAACACAACCAATTTTTTTTTTTTTGAATACATTAATGTTTCCCTGACAGGATGAATGGTTTCGTGTGCATTGTGAAGGGGGATTATACTCCTATCAGGTGGCAGTTATAATTGAATTTTACTTTTCATAATTAAAAGTGTGAGTTGCATTTTAAGTTTAGAGTTTACAATGAAGCATCGGTCATAACCTAACTGGAGTTGTCGATAAGATTAAAGGATACACTATCCGTATTTAAACTTGGAATTGTTAGGTTCATTAATAGATCAAAAGGCTCTACTCGGAAAATGAAGTTATGAGCCCTTATTCTTCTACACTTAACCAGGACACTCTGATGGCAAATGTGATGAGTCTTATGTGAGTGTGGCGGTGATAGCATAGAAGATTGTAACAAGAGGATGAATTATTACTCAGTGTGTCTTCATCAATATTCAGGTTACCATTATTATTATATGTTCTATTATGAGTTTACTAGTATCATAGTTATGCCTTACAAGTGCCTGTACTCTCTTAGTTTGCATCTTTTCACGAACAAGCTAACATTATTATTTTCAGTTATTAAATCAAACTACGAAGCTTGGAGTTATGACAATCATTATCTTGATCAGAGCATTGCTCAATCTCGTATCTCCTTATATTGACATCAAAACATCGTTAATTCATATTTAAAATTAAGTGCCCAACTTGTTTATCTTTTCTATACTACACTCCACCTAAATAACCATTAAATAATATAATATATCCAAATATTATACTATAATCTACATAACATATATTGGAAGATTATAATATAATATATCTAGATATATCTATATAATATAGTATATAACTCTAACTACCCATTACATCCCTACATACCTTTAATCACCTTTATTTTAGAATCAAATTTCTTTAATTCAATAACATGCTAATATGACTATTTGATTGGTTAAATAACTATAGCTCATTTATATATCAATGTTTACTACAAACTTTACCTTGTAAATTTATGTGCCACATTTAAATCAACATAATATTAAACTAAACTCCAAACCCACCAAATTACTTTTAAAACTAAAACCACTTTATTAGTCCTAATTTGTTGTCACTTCCTATTCTATATCTAAGCTAGGGGCTAGACTTACATCATGAGCTATAGGATGTCATATCATCCAAGGCTATGTAACTTAAGTCAATTCCTTGTCCAAGTGCATGTTTTGGAATCCAATTAATTTTTGGGTATTGTTTTGCTTGAAACAAAATACAATTAAAGTGCCAACCACTCCCTCCTTACTACCTTGCCACATGGGCACCTAGGTAGGGTTAATGGTAGGTGGGAGGGGAAACTAAGAGAGGATGTGCGTTTCCCAAAGATGTCCTCTCCACATAAAATCTCTTCCCTTAAAACATGGCGCTGCCCAAGGAAGCAAGGACAATCATGACAAGGTCAAGACACATAAAAGCTTCCAAGTACTTTTTCCTTCCCACTAAAAGATGACGCCTAAAATCAAAATACCCTTTGCACTTGTTATATCACGTTGCCTTTTGGTTTATACCCACTTTATGTTATTTACAAGATTTGTTTATTTCAACTTGCAACTCCTCATATATATTGTATTTTAAAAGCAAGGTTTGTTTATTGTTTTGGATGAAAAAGGTAGCGCTTTGGAATTCAAAGCTAGCCCAAAAGTCAAGTAACATTTATGTGTTGCATTAGTAGGTATATATCTTTTTTTTAATATTTTGTTTCTCCATAGGTAGTGATTAGACATTTTAGTTTTATAGTTATTTTTTATTCTCAAATTCTTTCTAGCTAGGGATGTCTTATTCCTTTAGGGATCTAGGTAGACTCTTAGCCAATAAAATATTACTCTGTAATAGAAGAAGTGAATTTAGTTACCTTTCCATATAAATTCCAGAGAGATAAATGAGCACCTTCAGCTAGTTAATTTTTATGTTCTTTACACTTATATGTATTATTATGATTTTCTTTTCCCTTAATAGGACTCATCCTTCATGGATTATTATAATGATATATTATGAATTATTAAACTTGTTCTTACCATTTCAATTAATAAACTCATTAGATCTTTTAGACAAGAGATGCCATTTAAAACAACATATGTAGAGAAGTCAAATTAAAAATAATAGAACTCAGGAAGTGTTGAGCTAATCTTTCATACAACTAATGTTTTCATTATCTTCCATATCATTCAATACCAAGACTTAAAAATTTCTACCATTCTTACTATCAATTGCATACCTTACTTCTTTAGCAATTTCAATACTAACATCAAACTTTTAATCATTCCTTATGCAATAGAGAAATAAGATAACAAGGTGGAAAAGTTCAGTTTCATTCCTATTGTTATCTCAAGATACTCAAATTCTCCTTCCTACATATTCCTATTCATTATAAATGGAACAACATCTAAGCAGCATACCCTCTCTAATATGATCCTTGCAAATTTCTTTCAATAAAATATCAAGCATGAATTTTATCAACTTGAGCACAATAGAAAGATCATATATAATACTGATACATCAACTTCTCTTCTTCATAACATATGAAATAGAAACAACACCACATTCTACAATACAATTTCTTTCACATAACCAAGGAGGATTTCTCTCCCCTTGACACAATAATAATACATCTACTCCTAAGCAAGAAATGGACTCCATAACATCAGGTTTCCAAAACTCTCCAAAGAATACCTGCACAAAAGAGAAACAACTAGGGAACCATGGAGGCTCACCTCCCAACCTAGGCCTCAAAGAGACCACCCCCGCGCTAGGGGAAACAAGGCTCAACGGGGATACATTCAAACATCATCATAATAACAAGAATCCAACATGAAAATCACAGTTTAACAACACATTTACAATTCCCAACCAAGGCTCGCACAATGATTCACAAATGGAATCATAAACATTGGGTGAAGGTGGAAACACTGTCATGCCCAAACTATGAGGGCAAGAACACAATTTTTTTTTATATATATAATTATTAAATAAGCAAGTTCCAAGCTTAAAACGATTGTGATTACAGTTTAAGAAAAGGATCTCTTCGATACGGCTTAAGTTTATAGTCTTGAGGAGGAAGTGAATCGCTACAAGTGAACTCTCGATACAAATCAGATATCGACAAAAGCTACCTTGTTAGTTTAATTTAAGAGCAATCTATTATAACTCAGAATGATTAGAACAAATTTTCCAATCTCACAAAACAAAACAATTCTCTAGATGAATAATTAACATTAAAGTTTAATCTAATAATCTCACTTAATTTTTCACCCTTTACTAGCCTAAAGCATTTCAAGGTAAAATAACACGAACTTTTGATTTAATAACAATATAACTACTTATAATAATTCTCAAGAAATTTTAAGGCAATTTAAATATGCTAACTACTCAACTTATCAACATATTAAAATAATGCCTAACATTCAATTAAAAGCTCTTCATTTTAATAACAATTTATTTGGAACTATAATCTAATTTATAATTAACAAATTTAACTAATAACTAAATGAACTTAAAACAATACTAACAACTTAATTACGTTAAATACTAACTAATTACAAGTATTATCAATTAACAAGGTAACTACATGTATAAATTTATTAAACTAAACTAATTACAATAACTGATCTTTAAAAACTTAAAACTCAATTTGAATTATTTGCAATTTAAGTTCATATTAAAATCGATCTATAAGTTTTTAAGTTTTTACTATAGTTCATATTTGAATTTTACAATTGAATTAATACGCAATTTAAGTTCATATTAAAATCGATCTATAAAGCTTGTAATACAACAGATCTAATGAATGAGACATCAAATTACAATATTCAATTTCAAGAAGATACCTTTTTACTGGAAACTAAAATTGCGTTATTAAATGAACTTAAAACAATACTAATAACTAATAACTAATAACTAAATGAACTTAAAACAATACTAACAACTTAATTACGTTAAATACTAACTAATTACAAGTATTATCAATTAACAAGGTAACTACATGTATAAATTTATTAAACTAAACTAATTACAATAACTGATCTTTAAAAACTTAAAACTCAATTTGAATTATTTGCAATTTAAGTTCATATTAAAATCGATCTATAAGTTTTTAAGTTTTTACTATAGTTCATATTTGAATTTTACAATTGAATTAATACGCAATTTAAGTTCATATTAAAATCGATCTATAAAGCTTGTAATACAACAGATCTAATGAATGAGACATCAAATTAATTAAACTAAACTAATTGCAATAACTGATCTTTAAAAACTTAAAACTAACATAAATTAATTTCCACTAAATTAATAGCGTATTAATAGGCTTAAGGTGGCATAAATTAATTAAACTAAACTAATTACAAATTTATACATGTAGTTACCTTGTTACATGTAGTTACCTTGTTAATAATATGAACTTAAATTGCGTATTAATAGGCTTTATAGATCGATTTTAATTCAAATTGAGTTTTAAGTTTTTAAAGATCAGTTATTGTAATTAGTTTAGTTTAATAAATTAGATGTCTCATTCAACTTATTAGATGCCTCAACTTATTTAGTTTAATAAATTAGATGTCTCATTCAACTACATGTAACAAGGTAACTACATGTATAAATTTATTAAACTAAACTAATTACAATAACTGATCTTTAAAAACTTAAAACTCAATTTGAATTATTTATCAATTAACAAGGTAACTACATGTCTCATTGAATTTGAACTTAAGCCTATTAATACGCAATTTAAGTTCATATTATTAACAAGGTAACTACATGTAACAAGGTAACTACATGTATAAATTTGTAATTAGTTTAGTTTAGTTTATGTAGTTCATAAAACTTATTAACACGCAATTTAAGTTCATATTAAAATCGATCTATAAAGCTTGTAATACATCTAATAAGTTGAATGAGACATCTAATTTATAAATACATCTAATTTTGTGGTAAATACATGTAGTTACCTTGTTAATTGATAAATAATTCAAATTGAGTTTTAAGTTTTTAAAGATCAGTTATTGTAATTAGTTTAGTTTAATAAATTTAAGTTCATATTAAAATCGATCTATGCAACAATATGTATATAAATTTACATACACTAAACTAAGACATATAATTAAACTAAACTAATATTCCTACTTCACATTCAAAAACTAAAACTAAAATTTTTCTTGGTTTAATTATATGGAGATTTTAATATGAACTTAAATTGCGTATTACAAGCTTTATAGATCGATTTTAATTCAAATTGAGTTTTAAGTTTTTAAAGATCAGTTATTGTAATTAGTTTAGTTTAATAAATTAGATGTCTCATTCAACTTATTAGATGTATTACAAGCTTTATAGATCGATTTTAATATTAAAATCGATCTATAAAGTTTTAAGTTTTTACTATAGTTCATATTTGAATTTTACAATTGAATTAATACGCAATTTAATTGAGTTTTAAGTTTTTAAAGATCAGTTATTGTAATTAGTTTAGTTTAATAAATTAGATGTCTCATTCAAATTATTAGATGTCTCATTCAAATTATTAGATGTTGAGTTTAAGATCAGTTATTATAATTAGTTTAGTTTAATAAAAGATCTAATGGATTTTAATATGAACTTAAATTGCAAATAATTCAAATTGAGTTTTAAGTTTTTAAAGATTAGTTATTGTAATTAGTTTAGTTTAATTAATTTGATGTCTCATTCATTAGATCTGTTGTATTACAAGCTTTATAGATCGATTTTAATATGAACTTAAATTGCGTATTAATTCAATTGTAAAATTCAAATATGAACTATAGTAAAAACTTAAAAACTTATAGATCGATTTTAATATGAACTTAAATTGCAAATAATTCAAATTGAGTTTTAAGTTTTTAAAGATCAGCTATTGTAATTAGTTTAGTTTAATAAATTTATACATGTAGTTACCTTGTTAATTGATAAATAATTCAAATTGAGTTTTAAGTTTTTAAAGATCAGTTATTGTAATTAGTTTAGTTTAATAAATTAGATGTCTCATTCAAATTATTAGATGTCTCATTCAAATTATTAGATGTTGATTTTAAGATCAGTTATTATAATTAGTTTAGTTTAATAAAAGATCTAATGGATTTTAATATGAACTTAAATTGCAAATAATTCAAATTGAGTTTTAAGTTTTTAAAGATCAGTTATTGTAATTAGTTTAGTTTAATTAATTTGATGTCTCATTCATTAGATCTGTTGTATTACAAGCTTTATAGATCGATTTTAATATGAACTTAAATTGCGTATTAATTCAATTGTAAAATTCAAATATGAACTATAGTAAAAACTTAAAAACTTATAGATCGATTTTAATATTAAAATCGATCTATAAGTTATTAGTTTAATAAATTAGATGTCTCATTCAACTTATTAGATGCCTCAACTTATTTAGTTTAATAAATTAGATGTCTCATTCAACTTATTAGATGTACCTCCATAATAACTAATGTAGTTTTCAATTCCATGGTAATATTAGTCTTTACCATCTCATTATTTCTTTTTAAAAATTGCAATTTTGTCTACTTCTTCTGCTAGTAGGGTTGTTATAGTTGTTGAGGCTTCATCTACATTTATCTCATACCCTAAGGGTCTCAACCATCTTACCCTTGGTGTGGCAACTTTTATAAATGTATAGTTAGCATCGACAAGAAAACATACATCATTTTAATGTTTCTCAACTAAAGAAACTAGTATCCTAAGTCTTTCCTTCATAGACTTCTTGAAATCTTCAAAGTAGCTAGTCATTAAAGATTTAAAATTTTCTCCTAATTGCTCAATGTACTCACCAATCTGTACTACAACTAATCTATTGGTCTTCCATCCCACAGTACCAATGAGAATACAAACAAACTAATGAGCTGTGTCTATCTCAATTAAATAGCAAGTACTATAGTGAGCATTAGGAAATTGACCTTGCAAATAGCATCCAGTTCATAAAGTATTAGGAAAGTGACCTTGCTGATTAGTTTAACATAGATTGGTGAACAGAAAATTCGTAATAAAAATCTGATCTTTTTCCACACTTATTCAAACTATATAATGAAATGACAAAAAATGAATTGTATACGAGTCACTCCAAACCCTTAGCTTAAACTAATAATTTGAATGAGACATCTAATAATTTGAATGAGACATCTAATTTATTAAACTAAACTAATTACAATAACTGATCTTTAAAAACTTAAAACTCAATTTGAATTATTTGCAATTTAAGTTCATATTAAATTGCAATTTAATATGAACTTAAATTGCGTATTAATTCAATTGTAAAATTCAAATATGAACTATAGTAAAAACTTAAAAACTTATAGATCGATTTTAATATTAAAATCGATCTATAAGTTTTTAAGTTTTTACTATAGTTCATATTTGAATTTTACAATTGAATTAATACGCAATTTAAGTTCATATTAAAATCGATCTATAAAGCTTGTAATACAACAGATCATATTAAACTAATAGTGTTTAAATTAGTTTAGTTTAATAAATTTATACATGTAGTTACCTTGTTAATTGATAAATAATTCAAATTGAGTTTTAAGTTTTTAAAGATCAGTTATTGTAATTAGTTTAGTTTAATAAATTTATACATGTAGTTACCTTGTTAATTGAGTATGAACTTAAATTGCGTATTAATAGGCTTTATAGATCGATTTTAATTCAAATTGAGTTTTAAGTTTTTAAAGATCAGTTATTGTAATTAGTTTAGTTTAATAAATTAGATGTCTCATTCAACTTATTAGATGTATTACAAGCTTTATAGATCGATTTTAATATGAACTTAAATTGCGTATTACAAGCTTTATAGATCGATTTTAATTCAAATTGAGTTTTAAGTTTTTAAAGATCAGTTATTGTAATTAGTTTAGTTTAATAAATTAGATGTCTCATTCAACTTATTAGATGTATTACAAGCTTTATAGATCGATTTTAATATGAACTTAAATTGCGTGTTAATAAGTTTTATCTTTAAAAACTTAAAAAAACACAATCCTACATTAAATATTTTAATTACTAACTTAAGATAAAACTAACTACAAAAATTTAAATTAACCTAACACTAACCTAACTAACCCCCTAACACCTATTACTAACTTCCTATGCTAACCTTTCCTCCCTACCCCTACCCTAAGCTGACACTTGGTCCTTAGGCAAGGACTGACGCGCTGCCCAAGCGCTGATTGGGCGCTCCATGGGCCAGCGCGCCTGCCAAAAGGGTACAGGCGAATCCCTTAAGGTAGCGACCTAGGGAGAATGCACAGCCCAAAAAGAATAAATTTGCAACAAGATTTGGATGCCGCCATCCCATCCTCCCTTGGAAAGAGCGCGCCAAAATAGAGGGAAACCAAAAAAAAAGGTGGTGGTTGATGTCACCCCAAGACAAAGCATTGACCCATCGATTTTTTTTTTTTTTAAATATAAAACCGATCAAGTTCATCTATTGAAAACTGACGCCCAACAAGAGAAAAGAGAGAAGGCATTAATGGGATAAAGTTTTATGGGTGAAATAAAAGATATTAGATTATATCTTAAGGACCATTATAAGTTAACTTAGTTAATCATAATCACTTTATTGATTATTCATTAAATTTGAAAGAAAGAATCAGAATAGAATATTCTCTATTCAACAAGAGAATAAAGTATTCCTCCATACATTTTCCAGCATCCTGTAGGTGGATGTTTTGGAAATTTCTCTTAAGGATGGTGTGAAAAGTAGATTTAATCTTTTTTTTTTTGTTAGATCAAAAATTGAAAGGTTAACATATTGCTAATGTTATCCCAAGTATTAATTCTTAACGTTTCTTACGGCTTGCAAAATTAATAGTGCTTCTTTAAATCTATTAGATGATTAAGATAGGATTCAATGCAATTTCTATCACCTCTAAAATGGATTGATTCAAGGATTAAATACGTTATTAATTTCCTTTATAGGAAAATCTATAATGACTTGGTACCTCCATAACCTATCAAGAGTTGAATTATTTGTTCCATTCAATAATGCAATGCTTTATCATGAGGATCTAACAATCATAAAAAAAAAATGAAACTGCATGCATGATCATAGTTTTCGTTCCATCATATATGAAAGCTTGGAAAATTTGTCAAATTTAACATCATTGATTCCTTCCTATTTGGTTTCCTACTCCAGTAGTCTAAGTTCCTCATGATAAGATATTACAATTGATAATGTGAGCTATTCATTGGACTAAGTAAAGTTTAGGGTGATAATTCATATAACAATCAACATAAAACTTAATCCAGCCAAAAAACAATCCATGGCAAGGTTAAAGAGAACTAACTGATTTATGCTTTAAAATTTAAGGAGATACATAATCTCTTAGTCCAATTGATTCGTTCAAAAGGAAATTTAACAAGGAAGAGATAATTTGAGTTCTCAATGTAGGAATCCTGATTCATCTGATACTTATACATCAACTTGGAAATCCATTCAATCAAATTGTTCTTCCCTAACAATTTAAAAACTTGAAATATCATAATTCATAACATTATCCGTTATCCTTAATTATTTATTTTTTTATGTGCAACCATAGTAAATTTAATACACAATTTAAATCACATGATAACCAAATATGCTCAACACCAATTTTATTGGTAAACCTGATTCAAAGGCTAAGCCGGGAAAGAATCAAGAAGAAAACCCAGCTTCATTGCCATTTACAATAAGGTTTAAAACACAATTTATAATAGGATCTCAATCCTAAATTTCAACAATTTTATCCAATTTTCTTTATGATCATAATCAAGGAGTTTGTAATGTTTTTTAAATCTCATTTCAAGAACCCTAGAGGAAACCAATACCTGATCGGGTGACAACCAAGCAGAACCAAAAGAACATCAAGCATGCATAATCATACATGGTTTACACAATAGGATTCACAATGAATCAAGACTAGGGAGAGGTGGATTCTTCCAACTGGAGAAGTCAAGCACAACACCAATTCAGATGCCCAATCGGAGCCAATAACCAAGAACTTTCGTTCTTCCATTTAAACTTGCCATACTCATACTAGGTTTGTGCTGACGGGTAGGGGCCATAACACCCTACCCTTTATCCCTCTTCTCATCCTGAGAAGAGACTCTACACAGGTTGGACTCCAACTAAACAGACCTCTCCCAAAATTGGTCACTTCTGCCTTCTCCTAGGGTGAGTAATACCAAAACACCCATGCAAGGAAAACTCAAAATTTCAAACATAAACAAGAAAGGAAAAAAATCAAAATGACATGGTTTACAAATCTTTCCAACATACCCACAACCATACAACAGTGAAACAACAACAAGGTAACAAGAACATGAAACAAAACATAAAAACTAAATAAGGGAGATGGGAGTTTCCTACCTTCTCAAAGAGGTAATGGCAATGAACCAGTTTGAGTAGAGTATCCCTCCTTTCTTCAAGCTTCAAGAAATCTTCTCTAAATGTAGAGATTGGGTAACCAAACAACTAGTCCAAGGAAGGCCTCTAAATAAGCCTCCAACTCAACCACCCAAAAGGACCAATAACTATTTCCACCCACTAGCCACACTAGAAACTCCTAACTCAACCTACACCATGGTTAAACCCCAAGTGGAGATGAGGCAAGGTGACTCAAGATAACCATGGTCAATTTTCGCACAAAGGCAAAAAGGGACTTTTTGAGTGACCTCAAAAGTCAGAAAAAGGGGCTTAGGGGTTGGAAAAGACCCCTAACCCATACCCATACCCTTTAGTTAGAATAATAACATATTTAAGAGCCTTAGGAAAGAGGTTTAGAGTCAAATAAAATCTAGGGATAAAATAGGTCTATCTAACAACTCTAACTTGCAAATTAAGCACTAATCCGGATTAGGGATGACTAACCCTAATTAAGAACCTAATAGAAAATTGACACTAACTTGAACCAACTTGAATCCAAAGGTTAAACACTTAACCCTAACTAGCATACTGAAGCACATAAACATTTTACGAGTGTCAAGTAACACTGAAAGAACATAATTACGAACATTAACATTTACTAAACAAAGAAGATACATACATATATCTCACAATACAATACATGAATTACAAACAACAAGGCTTCCAAAAATTAGTACAAAGAGATCAGTTCTGTTCCTCCATAGGGTTTCTCGGTTAAAATACCTGCACACTCATTGCACACATCAATAGTCCCGTAAAATCACATGTATATAAACGTATATGTATCAGAAATTTTCATAATTTAAAACATACATCAATAAAGGTTTCTTCATCCTACATAATTCTTAACCATTTAAAATATCTTAAATCAAATCTCAATCCTACATTTACTGATTTCGTCAACATACATATACATGAACATTAAATGACAATCATCAAATATATCTGCAAATGACATCACACAACATGAAATAATAAAATATGTTCTAAGCATCAGATATTGTCTCGACATCTCGAGTCGTGAATAACAAAATAAGAGTAATGTATCACTATGCTACGATGGGTCGAGGGCAAGGCCTCACATCCTCCTGGAGTTCATCAAAAAGGTACGGGTACTGAGATTGCATCTGCGCTGCATCCTCCCATGAAGTCGTGTCCTCATCGTAACAATCCCATTGGACCCTAACCTGGTCCAGCTCTCAGCCTTGAAGTGCTAGGGTCTGTCAGGCAATAATGCGGATAGGCTCCAGTGCTAGTTGTCTGTCTGACTCCACCTGTAAAGTATCCTAATCTATAATATGAGACTCATCATAAATGTATCCTCTAAGTACTGAAATATGAAACACATCATGGATGCGTGATATGCTAGGTGGAAAAGCTAAACGGTATGCAACAGGTCCTATCCTCTCAAGGATCTCGAACGGCCCAACAAACCGGGGTGCCAACTTAGAGCCCTTTTTGAAATAAATCGGACTCTTATGTGGTCGTACTCTTAGGAACACTCTATCTCCAACCTGATACTCTCGATCTGTCCTCTTCGCATCTGCATACTTCTTCTGCCTATCCTGTGCCTCTTTCAGGCGCTGTCTAATCAGGGTCACCTGTTGCTCCATCTCCTTTACTAATTGGGGACCAATAGATACTCGATCCTCGATCCTATCCCAACTCAAGGGTGTCCTACACGGTCTCCCATACAAAGCCTCATACGGCGGCATACCTATGGAAAAATGATGCCCATTTTTATAGGAAAACTCGAAAAGGTGAAGGTATCCCTCCCATATGACCTGATGATCCATCACGTACATACGTACCATGTCCTCCAAAACTTGATTCACTCGCTCGGTCTGGCCATCGGTCTGAGGATGGTATGCTGTACTAAAATTGAGCCTAGTGCCCAAAGCCGACTGTAACTCTCTCCAAAATGAAGAAGTGAACAAAGAGTCTCTGTCAGATATGATCTTATGGGGAATGCCATGAAGTCTAACAATGTCCTGCAAGAACACCTAAGCTATGTCTCGGGCAGTGAATGTAGTACACATGGGTGAAAAATGGGCAACCTTGGTCAATGTGTCAACTATCACCAAAATGGCATCATGGCGACGAGATGACATAGGAAGACCAACAATAAAATCCATAGATATAGTGTCCCATTTCCACACTGCAATCTCATGTGGTTGGAGAAGCCCGCCAGGATGACGGTGCTCTGCCTTCACCCTCTGGCACTCGAGGCATCTCGCAACTATGCTAGCAATCTACACTCTCATGTCTGGCCAATGATACAACTGCCTCAAATCTGCATGTAACTTCTTAACACCGGGGTGCACTGCATAAGGTGCTCTGTGAGCCTCAAGTACAATGAGCTCGCGCAAACCCCCAATGGGGGGTACATACATACGTCCCCTATGCCACAAAAGTCCATCAGACTCCAAAGAATACTCTGCAAACTTCCCTTCCAAGGGTCTTTGAGAATGTACTAACTGACTTACTTCTGCATAAAGTTCATCAGCTGGTAAGTGCTGCAAAATCCACTCCCTCAAGTCAGTGCAAGTGGTCACAGATGAAAGCTCATGGTGCTGTCTACTCAAGGCATCTGCAACCACATTCTCCTTTCACTTGATGTAATGAACATCAAAATCATACTCACATAGGAACTCCATCCACCTTCTTTGCCTAGCATTTAGGTTCGGCTGAGAAAATATGTACTGCAAGCTCTGGTGATCGAAATGAAGCTCGAATCTATGACTCAGAAGAAAATGTCGCCATCTCACCAAGGCATGAACCACTGCCGCTAGTTGTAGGTCATGAGTAGGATAATTGAGTTCATGAGTCTTCAACTTCCTAGACTCAAAGAAAATAGTCGTCCTTCCTACATAAGGACTACTCCTAAACCATCTAAAGATGCATCAGTGCACACTACAAAATCTGCAACAGGATCTGGTACTGCAAGAATTGGTGCACTCGTGAGGGCTCTCTTGAGCTCTTCAAAAGCTCTACCACACTTCTCTGTCCACTCGTACTTCTTCCCCTTCCTCTGAAGAGAAGTGATGGGGTGTGCCAATCTAGAGAATCATGAAATGAAGCATCGGTAATAACCTGCTAGCCCCATAAAGCTCCTCACTTCAGTAACACTGGTGGGTGCTGGCCAATCCATGATAGCCCTGATCTTCGATGGGCCTACTGAGACACCATCACCTGATATGACATGACCCAAATAATGTATCTCGAGTCTGAAGAATGCACACTTTGACAAGCTGCCAAACAACTAATTCTCTCTTAGCCTCTGCAATACCTATCTCAGGTGCTCTTCATGCTCTCTCTCATCATGAGAATAAATCAGAATGTCATCAAGAAACACAACCACAAACTTATCCAAAAAGGTACGAAATACTCCATTCATGAGGCTCATGAATACAGCTAGAGCATTCGTAAGGCCAAAAGGCACCACAGTGAACTCGTAGTGGCCATACCTAGTACGAAAAACTATCTTGGGGATATCGCTATCCACAATCCTCAACTGATGGTAACCCGACTTTAGGTCAATCTTTGAAAATACTCGAGCACCCTACAACTGATCAAAGAGATCATCGATTCTGGGAAGAGGATATTGGTTCTTGATGGTCACTTTGTTCAATTGTCGATAGTCAATACACAACCTAAGTGATCCATCCTTCTTGACGAAGATCACCGGTGCACCCCAAGGTGACACACTAGGTCAAATATGCCCCTTCTCCAAGAGTTCCTCCAACTGAGCCTTTAGCTCACTAAGCTCATGAGTAGTCATCCTGTATGGTGCTCTCGAAACTGGCTCAGCTCTTGGCACTAGGTCTATGTGAAAATCCACTTCTCGCGGTGGAGGCATACCAGGAAGCTCTGAAGGAAACACATCTGAAAACTCCTAAAGGATTGGAAAATCATCAAGGGATGGCTCCCTTTCTGAATCTTCCTCTCAGTCACTAATAGTGATAGCAAACAACTGACAACCCTTTCGCATGCACCGTCTAAGCTGCATAGCAGAAATCATACGAAGGGACACTGGCCTTTTCACTCCGAAGATCTCCCTAGAGATACCATCATCATCCACACATTCCACCCTCTTCTGTCGACAATCCATCTTGGCGCTGTGGGCATAAAGCCAACCCATGCCAAGAACAACATCATAAGAACCTAGAGGGGTAATGCGTAGATCAGTCCTAGTGGACATGTCTCCAATCTGCATCTGACAACTCCGCACCATGGAACTAACTGATGCTCTAGCTCCTGAGACTAACTCTACCTCCCAACTAACATCCTGTCTAACTTCCAATAGCCCGCAACGCTCCACCACAAATGGAGATATAAAAGAGTTAGTAGCCTCAGAATCAAATAAAATTGCAACCATACGGCCCTGTATAATACATGTAGCCTCGATAACTATGGCCTGATGCTCAGCCTGGCAGTTGTCAACCGCTACAAAAACTCTATGGGATATGCCCATGTCACCAACTGTCGGCTCTGAAAAAGCCCTACTCTAACCATCGGATGCCTGTCCCTGCGGACACTCCCTAGCTATATGACCCATGCCACCACAAGTGTAGCATGTTCCGCAAGTATAAGATCGTGCACCCTATGACCCAGTCTGTTGTGGGTCTCCTGACCTGCTAGATCAGTTGAATCCTCCCCTAGAAGACTGTTGAGTCTTCACTGACTGTGACTGAGGGGCCTGTACTTTTTGATCCTGCCTAGAACCCTATGAATGCCACTGCTTGGGCTTAGAGCCCTGATAACCCTGAGAAGGTTTCTGTTGCTGTTGCTGCTGGGGTTTTGGCTGCTGAGACTGTTGGCCCCTAGAGGACCCTACTGTATAATTCTGATTCCCTTTCCAAGGGGGTTTCTGCTGAGAAGAGTTTCGATTCTGAGACCGATCCCGTGACTCCTACCTACCTCGAGTATCCTCAGGAACTAGTGCTATCTCCACTGCCTGTCTGAATGTGGTAGGGAAGGCCATCCTAACTGGGCCCTGAAGAGAGAAATTCAGACCCATGATAAAGCGATGCACCCGTAGTTTCTTTTCCTTCATGTATTCCACATAGGGAAGGAGCTTGAGAAACCTACTTTTGTACTGAGCCACTGTAAGGCCTCTCTGATAAAGAGAATGGAACTCCTCTATCTATTTCTGTCGAAAATGCTCTGACAAATAACTCTCGCAGAATCTTTCTAGGAAAGATTCCCATGTGAGGGTGTCCATCCTCACTCCACCAATGATCTCCTCCTGATGCACCAGTTGGAGGCATCCCCTCTCAACTAATGAACTTTTAGGCGTGCTTTTAGATTACTCCCATAAGGGCGTAACCCAAAGCACCGCTGTAAGATCTGCAACCATGCCTCTACTACTGAACCCTCAGTGGTACCGGTAAACAATGGTGGTCCAAGTCAAATCAATTCCCTGATGTCATCTCCTATATGTCTAGGAGGTCTGTCAAAAGGGGGTCCTCTCTGGTGTATGGACTCTCCCTCATGTTCATTCTGACCCTCTATCTGTCTCGGTGGGGGACTCCTAGTCCTCTCTCTGACTCTGGGCCTGCCTCCTCCGGGTCCCTCTGCTTCCACTACTGGAATCTGTTGGACTGACTAAACTATAGGTACCACCCTCTGTTGAACTACACATATCAAAGTCTAGAGTGCATCAATAATGTCCTGATTCGGGTTCGGTGGTGGTGGAGTTGGAGGTGGTGCTGGAGGTGGTCCATCCTCCTGTCCTGCTCTACCACCCCTAGTCCTATGACCTCTACCTCTTCGGTTACGAGTAACAGGCAGCATCTACACAATTAAAAGTTTGAGTTAAGTTTTAGGAAGCACAATGGTTCAGGTTCCTAGTTTTTAAACCTGACGCTCTGATACCAAAATGTCATGCCCAAACTATGAGGGCAAGAACACAATTTTTTTTTTTTATATAATTATTAAATAAGCAAGTTCCAAGCTTAAAACGATTGTGATTGCAGTTTAAGAAAAGGATCTCTTTGATACGGCTTAAGTTTATAGTCTTGAGGAGGAAGTGAATCGCTACAAGTGAACTCTCGATACAAATCTGATATCGACAAAAGCTACCTTGTTAGTTTAATTTAAGAGAAATCTATTATAACTCAGAATGATTAGAACAAATTTTCCAATCTCACAAAAAAAAACAATTCTCTAGATGAATAATTAACATTAAAGTTTAATCTAATAATCTCACTTAATTTTTCACCCTTTACTAGCCTAAAGCATTTCGAGGTAAAATAACACGAACTTTTGATTTAAGAACAATATAACTACTTATAATAATTCTCAAGCAATTTTAAGGCAATTTAAATATGCTAACTACTCAACTTATCAACATATTAAAATAATGCCTAACATTCAATTAAAAGCTCTTCATTTTAATAACAATTTATTTGGAACTATAATCTAATTTATAATTAACAAATTTAACTAATAACTAAATGAACTTAAAACAATACTAACAACTTAATTACATTAAATACTAACTAATTACAAGTATTATCAATTAACAAGGTAACTACATGTAGAAATTTATTAAACTAAACTAATTACAATAACTGATCTTTAAAAACTAAAAAAAACACAATCCTACATTAAATATTTTAATTACTAACTTAAGATAAAACTAACTACAACAATTTAAATTAACCTAACACTAACCTAACTAACCCCCTAACACCTATTACTAACTTCCTATGCTAACCTTTCCTCCCTACCCCTACCCTAAGCTGACACTTGGTCCTTAGGCAAGGATTGGCACGCTTCCCAAGCAATGACTGGGCACTCCATGGGCCAGCGCGCTGCCAAAAGGGTACAGGCGAATCCCTTAAGGCAGCGACCTAGGGAGAACGCACAGCCCAAAAAGAATAAATTTGCAACAAGATTTGGATGCTGCCATCCCATGCTCCCTTGGAAAGAGAGCGCCAAAATAGAGGGAAACCAAAAAAAAAGGTGGTGGTTGATGTCACCCCAAGACAAAGCATTGACCCATCGATTTTTTATTTTTTTTTAATATAAAACCCATCAAGTTCATCTATTGAAAACTGATGCCCAACAAGAGAAAAGAGAGAAGGCATTAATGGGATAAAGTTTTATGGGTGAAATAAAAGATATTAGATTATATTTTAAGGACCATTATAAGTTAACTTAGTTAATCATAATCACTTTATTGATTATTCATTAAATTTGAGGGAAAGAATCAGAATATAATATTCTTTGTTCAACAAGAGAATAAAGTATTCCTCCATACATTTTCCAGCATCCTGTAGGTGGATGTTTTGGAAATTTTTCTTAAGGATGGTGTGAAAAGTAGATTTAATCTTTTTTTTTGTTAGATCAAAAATTGAAAGGTTAACATATTGCTAATGTTATCCCAAGTATTAATTCTTAACGTTTCTTACGGCTTGCAAAATTAATAGTGCTTCTTTAAATCTATTAGATGATTAAGATAGGATTCAATGAAATTTCTATCACCTCTAAAATGGATTGATTCAAGGATTAAATACATTATTAATTTCCTTTATAGGAAAATCTATAATGACTTGGTACCTCCATAACCTATCAAGAGTTGAATTATTCGTTCCATTCAATAATGCAATGCTTTATCATGAGGATCTAACAATCATAAAAAAAAAATGAAACTGCATGCAAGATCATAGTTTTCGTTCCATCATATATGAAAGCTTGGAAAATTTGTCAAATTTAACATCATTGATTCCTTCCTATTTGGTTTCCTACTCCAGTAGTCTAAGTTCCTCATGATAAGATATTACAATTGATAATGTGAGTTATTCATTTGACTAAGTAAAGTTTAGGGTGATAATTCATATAACAATCAACATAAAACTTAATGCAGCCGAAAAAAAATCCATGGCAAGGTTAAAGAGAACTAACTGATTTATGCTTTAAAATTTAAGGAGATACATAATCTCTTAGTCCAATTGATTCGTTCAAAAGGAAATTTAACAAGGAAGAGATAATTTGAGTTCTCAATGTAGGAATCCTGATTCATCTGATACTTATACATCAACTTGGAAATCCATTCAATCAAATTGTTCTTCCCTAACAATTTAAAAACTTGAAATATCATAATTCATAACATTATCCGTTATCCTTAATTATTTATTTTTTTATGTGCAACCATAGTAAATTTAATACACAATTTAAATCACATGATAACCAAATATGCTCAACACCAATTTTATTGGTAAACCTGATTCAAAGGCTCAGCCAAGAAAGAATCAGGAAGAAAACCTAGCTTCGTTGCCATTTATAATAAGGTTTAAAACACAATTTATAATAGGATCTCAATCCTAAATTTCAACAATTTTATCCAATTTTCTTCATGATCATAATCAAGGAGTTTGTAATGTTTTCTAAATCTCATTTCAAGAACCCTGGAGGAAACCAATACCTGATCGGGTGACAACCAAGCAGAACCAAAAGAACATCAAGCATGCATAATCATACATGGTTTACACAATAGGATTCACAATGAATCAAGACTAGGGAGAGGTGGATTCTTCCAACTGGAGAAGTCAAGCACAACACCAATTCAGATGCCCAATCGGGGCCAATAACCAAGAACTTCCATTCTTCCATTTAAACTTGCCATACTCATACTAGGTTTGTGCTGACGGGTAGGGGCCCATAACACCCTACCCTTTATCCCTCTTCTCATCCTGAGAAGAGACTCTACACAGGTTGGAGTCCAACTAAGTAGACCTCTCCCAAAATTGGTCACTTATGCCCTCTCCTAGGGTGAGTAATACCAAAACACCCATGCAAGGAAAACTCAAAATTTCAAACATAAACAAGAAAGGAAAACAACCAAAATGACATGGTTTACAAATCTTCCCAACATACCCACAACCATACAACCGTGAAACGACAAAAAGGTAACAAGAACATGAAACAAAACATAAAAACTAAATAAGGGAGATGGGAGTTTCCTGCCTTCTCAAAGAGGTAATGGCAATGAACCAGTTTGAGTAGAGTATCCCTCCTTTCTTCAAGCTTCAAGAAATCTTCTCTTAATGTAGAGATTGGGTAACCAAACAACTAGTCCAAGGAAGGCCTCTAAATAAGCCTCCAACTCCACATAAAAACACTTCACACATTACGATGACATGTCACTAATCAACCATGCTCTCTGACTATAACACTCATACACAGTCACAGTACGAAATAAACATAATACAACGAGGTTTTGAATCTTCCAAAGATTCACCTTGGCTTAACCGTGTTCACATAAGATTGAACCTTGTTTCCCCCATTAATCACCATGGTTCCACTTTCCTGCACACTCAACTTAAACATTAGTAACCCAATAAGATGATACAGGATCCATACAAACACATACAACATAAATCCAATATCTCATACTACTCATTAACATATACAAGTAAGTATCATCTAATCATTTCTATTCTAAGTAATTGCAACAACATATTCCTTTTAACTTTCATCTAAGTGCATATTCAAAACATTTCATTATCATTCCCATAAAAGATTTAAAACATTGAAATATCGAATATGTGGATCAACAGTAATCTTTCTAAATATAAATTATTTTCAATTAGAGTATCATCACAACTCTTTCTTACATAACAATGAAACTCTGAATCATCTTTACTAAATCATAGAAACAATATAAAATGGATTTGTGCCGACTAGTTAACTAGTAACTTGATTAAGTTTAACTCCTTAGACTGTTAGAATGTTTCAGTAATTATGTCATAATAATTTAGAACCAAGTTTCAAACATAGCCATGTATGTGATTATCATCATAACCTATACTCATAGTTGTTCCTAGTAGGTTGAATGTTATTTTATCCTTCCTAACTGCCTAGTAAATCGTCCATAGTGTCACATGGTCAGGTTCTTGTCTTAAACATTTTAAATCTCATGTCCATGTGGTCTTATTTTATAGACCTAATGTTACTAGAGAGAATATCAAAATCCACATTAGTCTCCTATAGGAACCCTTAAATCATGATTTGCAATAAAACAAAGTATAGAGCATAACTCAATTATCTCCTAACCAATTTTATTTCATCAAGATCTAGACACGGGTACTAGTGTGGGCCTTACACATTTGCTCATATTCACATACACAAAGATCAAGTTTGACCAAAAGTTGATCAGATTTAACTACGGTTGACTTGAGTTGACTAGTTTCGAAAGGAATTTTAAAATAATTAAACAAAATTATTTAATTCAATGGAGTACTTCTAATTAATTAAACAAAGTTATTTAATTAAATGAGAAGCCATTCCTAATTAATTAAATGAAGTTATTTAATTAAATAAGAAAAGTGTCTCTAATTAATTAAAGATTACTTCATTAAATAGAAAAAGAAATTATGAGAGCATATCTCATTTTATTAAATTAAATATCTAGAGAAAATCTCTCTTCAGTTCAAAAACGGTAATTTCCAGTTCACTATTGATCAAAAATTAGTTAAATCAGTTAACTTCTTTTTCTACTCAAATTGAATTAGTTAACTCCTTATTTTACTCAAATAAAATCTGTAAACTCTTTTTAATTTGGAATTCTCCCTTTATGACTGAACTTCACCTTTAATCTTGACCGTTGATTGCAATTGATCTCAACCGTTGATGAATTCCAGGAAAGTCTATTTAAGAGACCGTCATCTCTCCATTTTGAAAGGTTGATTGAGAATTTGCATCGAACTGTTGCTGGAATTCATACTCACATTTGCTCATATTCACATATGCAAAGATCTAGTTTGACCAAAAATCGACCAGATTTAACCACGATTGACTTGAGTTGACTAGTTTTGAAAAGAATTTTGAAATAATTAAAAGAAATTATTTAATTAAATGGAGTAGTTACTTCTAATTAATTAAATAAAGTTATTTAATTAAATGAGAAGCCATTCCTAATTAATTAAATGAAGTTATTTAATTAAATAAGAAAAGTGTCTCTAATTAATTAAAGATTATTTAATTAAATACAAAAAGTAATTATGAGAGCATATCTCATTTTATTACATTAAATATCTCAACAAAATCTCTCTTTAGTTCAAAAAGGGAAATTTCCAGTTCACTATTGATCAAAAATGAGTTAAATCAGTTAACTCCTTTTTGTACTCAAATTGAATCAGTTAAGTCTTTATTTTACTTAAATTAAATCTATTAACTCCCTTTAATTTGAAAATCTCCCTTTATGACTGAACATCACCTTTAATCCTGATTGTTGATTGAAATCGATCTCAACTATTGATGAATTCCAGGAAAGTCTATTTAAGAGACCCTCATCTCTTCATTTTGAAAGGTTGAATGAGAATTTACATCGAATTGTTGCTGGAATTCATACTCACATTTGCTCATATTCACATATGCAAAGATCAAGTTTAACGAAAAGTTGACCAGATTTAACCACAGTTGACTTGAGTTGACTAGTTTCGAAAAGAATTTTGAAATAATTAAATGAAATTATTTAATTAAATGGAGTACTTACTTCTAATTAAATAAACAAAGTTATTTAGTTAAATGAGAAGCGATTCCTAATTAATTAAATGAAGTTATTTAATTAAATAAGAAAAGTGTCTTTAATTAATTAAAGATTATTTAATTAAATAGAAAAAGTAATTATGAGAGCATATCTAATTTTATTAAATTAAATATCTCAACAAAATCTCTCTTCAGTTCAAAAAGGGAAATTTCCAGTTCACTATTGATAAAAAATGAGTTAAATTAGTTAACTCCTTTTTCCACTCAAATTGAATCAGTTAACTCCTTATTTTACTCAAATTAAATCCGTTAACTCCCTTTGATTTGGAAATCTCCCTTTATGACTGAACTTCACCTTTAATCCTTATCGTTGATTGAAATCGATCTCAATCGTTGATGAATTCCAGGAAAGTCTATTTAAGAGACCCTAATCTCTTCATGTTGAAAGGTTGAACGAGAATTTGCATCGAATTGTTGTTAGAATTCATACTCACATTTGCTTATATTCACATACGCAAAGACCAAGTTTGACCGAAAGCTGACCAGATTTAACCACAGTTGACTTGAGTTGACTAGTTTAAAAAAAAAAATTAAAATAATTAAATGAAATTATTTAATTAAATGGAGTACTTACTTCTAATTAATTAAACAAAGTTATTTATTTAAATGAGAAGCCATTCCTAATTAATCAAATAAAGTTATTTAATTAAATAAAAAAAGTGTCTCTAATTAATTAAAAATTATTTAATTAAATAGAAAAAGTAATTATGAGAGCATATCTTTTTTTATTAAATTAAATATCTGAACAAAATCTCTCTTTAGTTCAAAAAGGGAAATTTCTAGTTCACTATTGTTCAAAAATGAGTTAAATCAGTTAACTACTTTTTCTATTCAAATTGAATCATTTAACTCCTTATTTTACTCAAATTAAATCCATTAACTCCGTTTGATTTGGAAATCTCCCTTTATGACTAAACTTCACCTTTAATCTTGACCGTTTATTGAAATCGATCTCAACCGTTGATGAATTCCAAGAAACTCTATTTAAGAGACCCTCCTCTCTTCATTTTGAAAAGTTTAATGAGAATTTGCATCAAATTGTTGCTGGAATTCATACTCACATTTGCTCATATTCACATACGCAAAGATCAAGTTTGACCAAAAGTTGACCAAATTTAACCACAGCTGACTTGAGTTGACCAGTTTCGAAAAGAATTTTAAAATAATTAAACGAAATTATTTAATTAAATGGAGTAATTATTTCTAATTAAATAAATAAAGTTATTTAATTAAATGACAAGCCATTCCTAATTAATTAAATGAAGTTATTTAATAAAATAAGAAAATTGTCTCTAATAAATTAAAGATTATTTAATTAAATAGAAAAAGTAATTATGAGAGCATATCTCATTTTATTAAATTAAATATTTCAACAAAATCTCTCTTCGGTTCAAAAAGGATAATTTCCAGTTCACTATTGATAAAAAAAGAGTTAAATCAGTTAACTCTTTTCTCTACTCAAATTGAATCAGTTAACTCATTATTTTACTCAAATTAAATCAATTAACTCCCTTTGATTTGAAAATCTCCTTTTATGACTGAACTTCACCTTTAATCCTGACCGTTGATTGAAATCGATCTCAACCATTGATTAATTCTAGAAAAGTCTATTTAAGAGACCCTCATCTCTTCATTTTGAAAGGTTGAATGAGAATTTGCATCGTATTGTTGCTAGAATTCATACTCACATTTGCTCATATTCACATACGCAAAGATCAAGTTTGACCAAAAGTTCACCAGATTTAACCACGGTTGACTTGAGTTGACTAGTTTCAAAAAGAATTTTGAAATAATTAAAAGAAATTATTTAATTAAATGGAGTACTAACTAATAGTTAATGAAACAAAGTTATTTAATTAAATGAGAAGCCATTCCTAATTAATTAAATGAAGTTATTTAATTAAATAAGAAAAGTGTCTCTAATTAATTAAAGTTTATTTAATTAAATAGAAAAAGTAATTATGAGAGCATATCTAAATTTACTAAATTAAATATCTGAACAAAATATCTCTTCAGTTCAAAAAGGGAAATTTCTAGTTCACTATTGATCAAAAATGAGTTAAATCAGTTAACTCTTTTCTCTACTCAAATTGAATCAGTTAACTCCATATTTTACTCAAATTAAATCTGTTAACTCTCTTTAGTTTGGAAATCTCCCTTTATGACTGAACGTCACTTTTAATCCTGACCGCTGATTGAAATCGATCTCAACCGTTGATGAATTCCAGGAAAGTCTATTTATGAGACCCTCATCTCTTCATTATGAAAGGTTCAATGAGAATTTGCATCGAATTGTTGCCGGAATTCATACTCACATTTGCTCATATTCACATACACAAAGATCAAGTTTGACCAAAAGTTGACCAGATTTAACCACAGTTGACTTGAGTTGACTAGTTTTGAAAAGAATTTTGAAATAATTAAAAAAAATTATTTAATTAAATGGAGTACTTACTTCTAATTAATTAAACAATGTTATTTAATTAAATGAGAAGCCATTCCTAATTAATTAAATGAAGTTATTTAATTAAATAAGATAAGTGTCTTTAATTAATTAAAGATTAGTTAATTAAATAGAGAAAGTAATTATGAGAGCATATCTCATTTTATTAAATTAAATTTCTCAACAAAATCTCTCTTTAGTTCAAAAAGGGAAATTTCTAGTTCACTATTGATCAAAAATGAGTTAAATCAGTTAACTCCTTTTTCTACTCAAATTGAATCAGTTAACTCCATATTTTACTCAAATTGAATTCGTTATCTCAATTTAATTTGGAAATCTCCCTTTATGACTGAACTTCACCTTTAATCCTGACCGTTGATTGAAATCGATCTCAACCAATGATGAATTCTAGGAAAGTCTATTTAAGAGACCCTCATCTCTTCATTTTGAAAGGCTGAATGAGAATTTGCATCGAATTGTTGCTGGAATTCATACTCACATTTTCTCATATTCACATATGCAAAGATCAAGTTTGACTAAAAGTTGACCAAATGTATGCAACGCCCAGCCAAGGGATCCAAAAGAATTAACCTAAAGTTTTGCTAAGTTTGTTAAACATTTTTTTTTTAAAAGTAAGAATGTATAACATACACATCAAACACATTGTAGCGGAAGCTACAACATGTAATCATCAACAATCATACTTAACAAGTTACATTCCATAAGGATCCCAAGACGTTGAGTCACTTTTAAATTTAATTAATTCTAAGTCTAACAACGACCACATCCACATGAAAGAATAATAATAAAGTCCAATGTCCACATTATACATTTGTTCCAAATGCCTCTGGGCAAATTAATTCAAAATGCTCAATCATCCACTGTATATGTCAGAGGGTATGAAAGGCTTAAAAGAATATACATATGTAAAAATAGATATGCATCAACCTCCACGAATCCATGATACAAAGTACAGTAAAAATATATGAACCCATTCACCATACATGATACATCCATACATCCATAATGATAAAACATCTATCATAAAATATAACCATCCATCATAATAATCCAAGAACATAGTGAAGGTAAATGCCAACCAAGAAAGCTTCAGCCACGATGACTACAGACGGATCTCAATTGTAAGAGTAAAAGCACTACCACCCGACCACGTGGAACCTAAATGGTCCACTCCCACCGCGCTGAGGAGATAGTCTCAAGTCCCAAATAGGATATCAAATAACATAATCACAAGTACTCTCTAAGTCTAGGAAATCCTAAAAGTATACTAACTCAAAGGTCCCAACACATAGATCGACATCTAGACCCAGAGGCATCACACAAACACGTAGGAAACCTGTTATGCAAGCAGGAGAGTGTCATCGCAAAAGTCACGTTGGAAGTTACCCGAGCAATCCCTTAGGAATCCTGTGTTCTCTGTGATCCTGCTACCACTAGTATCCTCTCGTACTGACAAGGCATACTACGGAATGCAAGGTCATAACCAAGCGTTCTCTCTACCCCATCCTAGTCTGTACTAGCACTCAAGGCATGGGAGAGAACATACAGTTACCTTATTAGGTTCATTTAAGTCAGTATTTAGGTGAGATGTTTTCACTTATTAAAACAAACAACTTACAATGAGTCATGCCCAGAGCCACTTCGAGTCTCCCGTCCCTCATTGCAAGCCACTTCTCGACACTACACATAGATAACCTACCCTAGGCTCATGAAATCACAAAACACAAAATCACCTCAGTCATATACAAGCAATTGGATAGCATCAAAAGATAAACCACAATAGTCACATCAGTTCTCCACGAGAAACTGGAAAGCATCAAATAATAATCATAATGATCACAACAGTTCTCTATCAGCATCTGAAGGCTTCAATGATAAGTCACAATATCCAATGGTTCTCCAACAAGCAACCAACAAGTATCCCAATAATAGATCACAATACTAATCGAAGACTCCAAAATGGTGAAGTCAAAACAAGTGACAACATGACATCATTAAGAACAAATCACTCTAAAACACCTTAGTCCTCTCAAGAAGCTGGAAAGAAATAACAACCAGTAAACACATCCATCATAGAGCATATCAACACATCACCATGGTTGGGTTTAGAAAGATCAAGAAAAAATCATCATAGTATCACATTCGCATAACTCCTAACCCTTTGGTAAACAATCTAAGACTGGTCATACAAAATCAACCCCCAACACCCCAACACACATATAACACAGATAACACAAAGAAAATAGGATCATGTCACAGTTGAGTATGAATGATAATATATTGTTGAGCTAATGTAAGGACTCTATTCCTAGTTTCATATATGTTTCAGGTAATAAGTTTTTCGCAATTAAGCGCTTACAATTAACCCATTTCTATATTCAAATAATTGTACAATTACCCTATAAATAATCTAAGGATAATCTTTTTAATTTATCAAGTTATAAGAATAGCCATTAATGATTTTAAATAAAATAATTATATTTTTATTTTATTTTTATTAAAATCAACAATTTTTCTTTAACATCAAGAAAATTAAGTCGTTATTAATAACTATCAATTATTAATAAATATTATTTGAATTATATTCAAATAAATTTATTAATAATATATTACATTCAGTGTGTGAGGCCTCGCCCTAACCTATCGTAGCATAGTGATACATTACTCTTATTTTGTTATTCATGACTCGAGATGTCAAGACAGTATCTGATGCTTAGAACATATTTTATTATTTCATGTTGTGTGATGTCAATTTTAGATATATTTGATAATTGTCATTTAATGTTCATGTATATGTATGTTGATGAAATCAGTAAATGTAGGATTGAGATTTGATTTAAGATATTTTAAATAATTAAGAATAATGGATAATGTCATGAATTATGATATTTCAAGTTTTTAAATTGTTAGGGAAGAACAATTTGATTGAATGAATTTCCAAGTTGATGTATAAGTATCAGATGAATCAGGATTCCTACATTGAGAACTCAAATTATCTCTTCCTTGTTAAATTTTCTTATGGACGAATCAATTGGACTAAGAGATTATGTATCTCCTTAAATTTTAAAGCATAAATCAGTTAGTTATCTTTAACCTTGCCATGGATTGCTTATCGGCTGCATTAAGTTTTATGTTGATTGTTATATGAATTATCACCCTAAACTCTACTTAGTCCAATGAATAACTCACACTATCAATTGTAATATCTTATCATGAGTAACTTAGACTATTGGAGTAGGAAACCAAATAGGAAGGAATTGATAATGTTAAAATTGACAAAATTCCAAGTTTTCATATATGTTGAAAACGAAAAACTATGATCATGCATGCAGTTTCACTTTTTATGATTGTTAGATCCTCATGATAAAGCATTGCATTAGTGAATGAAACGAATAATTCAAACTCTTGATAGGTTATGATTGTATCAAGTCATTATAGATTTTCCTATAAAGGAAATTAATGACGTATTTAGTCCTTGAATCTGTAACGCCCCGCCAAGGGATCCAAAAGAATTAACCTAAAGTTTCACTAAGTTTGCTAAACATTTTTTTTTTAAAAGTAAGAATGTATAACATACACATCAAACACATAGTAGCGGAAAAGTTACATTTCTTAAAGATCCCAAGACGTTGAGTCACGTTTAAATTTAATTAAATTCTAAGTCTAACAACTAATACATACATAAGAAAGAATAATCAGAAACTCCAATGTCCATAATATACATTTGTTCCGAATGCTCCTTGGCAAATTAATTCGGAATGCTCCATCATCCACTGTACATGTCACAGGGTATGAAAGGTTTAAAAGAATATACATATGTAAAGATCAAGATACAACATCCTCAAATCCATGATACAAGGTACAGTAAAAATATATGAAACTATTCACCATACATGATACATCCATACATCCATAATGATAAAACATCTATCATAAAATCTAACCATCTATCATAATAATCCAAGAACATAGTGAAGGTAAATGCCAATCACAAAATCTCCAGCCACGGTGACCACGGAATGGATCTCAATGGTAAGAGTAAAAGCACTACCACCCGACCGTGTGGAACCTAAATGGTCCACTCCCACCGCGCTGAGGAGATAGTCTCAAGTCCCAAACAAGGAATCAAAATACAAAACACAAGTACTCTCTAAGTCTGGAAATCCTAAAAGTATGCTAACTCAAGGTTTCCTAAAAAGATCGACATCTAAATCCCAAAGGTACCACAAGAAACGTAAGAAACCTAATATGCAAGCGAGAAAGTGTCATCGCAAAAGTCATGTAGAAGTTACCCGAGCAATCCCTTAGGAATCTCGGGTCCCTACTGATCCCTGCGGCCACTAGTATCCTCTCGTACTGACGAGGCATACTATGGAGTGCAAGGTCATAACCAAGCGTTCTCTCTACCCCATCCTAGTCTGTACTAGCACTCAAGGCATGGGAGAGAACATACAATTATCTTATTAGGTTCATTTTCCCTTCTTTAGTGTAAATGTTTTCACTTATTAAAACAACTTACAATGGGTTACTCCAGGCAGCCTCTTAGGGCCCCGATCCCCATTGCAAGCCACTTCCCGACTCTACACATAGATAACCTACCCTAGGCTCATGAAATCAAAAATCAAAGAATCAAAATAAAATCGCCTTAGTCTTGTACAAGCGACTGAATACATCATAAAAGATAAGTCACAATAATCACATCAATTCTCATGAGCAACTGACAAGCATCAAATAATAATCATATGATCACAACAGTTCTCTATCAGCAACTGAAGGCATCAATGATAAATCACAAAATCCAATGGTTCTCCAATGAGCAACCAGAAAGTATCCCAATAGTAAATTTCAATACTGATCGAAGACTCCAAAATGGTCAAGTCAAAACATGACATCATCAAGAACATAACCACCACTTCAGTCCTCTCAAGCGACCGAAAAGCAATCCAAGTATAACTGATCGAGACTCAAAAATGGTTATCAAATATAACTGATCGAGACTCAAAAATGGTTAAGTTAGATATCTTAAATACATACCTCTCAGCTTCACACAAGGAAACTGGAAAGCAATAACAAATAGTAAGTACAATCATGTCATAGAGCACTTCATCACATTACCATGGTCGGGTTAAGAAAGATCGAGACCAAATCATCATGACATCACATTCACCACCCCGAGCCTCTGGTAACAACCTAAACTGGTCAATGCTAAACCAACCCCATAACACTCAAACATAAACAATATATAGAAAACATCATAGTCTCACAATTGGTTTTGATTTGAAATATACAGTTGAGTTAATAAATAAGGTTTCAGTTTTCAGTGCTTATTTTCAAATAAAAAGTTTTATAGTTCAATTTGATTGATAATATACTATTGAGTAAATGTGAGGTTTCCATTTCTAGTTGAACGTATGTTTTAAACAGATAGAACCCATAGTTCACCTTTACAAATTAACCCATTCCTAACTCCAAATGAAACACCTAATTACCCTTAATTGATTTTAAGTCAAAGTCCTAAAACAATCTAAGGTAATAATTAAATTATTAATAATCCTTGTTGATTATAATAATATGTGCTTCCATTAAAATTGATGTTATAATATTAAACTTGCTTACACAAATATTCGATTTAATTAATCTTAATTAAGTCAAACTATAACTAAGATTATTTAATGATACATAACGAATCATATTATATTTATTAATAATTTATTTATTTATAAAATTATTAATAAATAATAATAAAATTTCAATATAATTTAAAATTTAATAATTTTTAATTTATCTAATAATAATATTAAATAAAATAATTCTAAAAAAAAACAATTTATAAAAATTTAAATTGATTCACTTTTAATAAAATATGGCATTTTTCAAGGCCCGCCGGCCTGCCATCCACCTGCGGCCGCAGGCAGCAGTACCACCTGCTGCAGCAGTCGTGGGAGAGCGTGTGGGGCGTGGGAAGTGGTGGCCCCACCCCACCCAAAATATTTAATTATTTTTTTTAAAAAAAAATTTATTTATTTATTATTAAAAACTCTAACTTGTTTTTTTTTAATAAATGTATAAATTAAGTTTATTTTAAATTAGATTTATTTAACAATATATATAGAATAATTAATGTTTATTAAAAGACAACCCTTCTCATTTAAGTTCAATAATATATGCTTTATTATTACATATATTTTATAATTAATTAATTCTAAATTTTTAATTTTTTTATAAACATTCACAAATATAATCTGATAGAGAAAATAATATTAACCATTCGAATTTTCAACTACAATTTTCATTTCCAAAGATTCAAACTCCTGCCAAATTTAAATTCTTTAAGTCTATGAATTAAACACAGATCCCAATTTGATCCCAAATTCCCTTTTTACCTAGGAACGAGGTTTTCTAAAATGGTTCTCCAATCTAGATTTACAGATGAAATCGAATAGCAAAAAGGTCCAAAATGAAGAATTGACACATTCATACAATGAAATTTGAGAAGACAAGTTCTTACAATCACGAAGTAGACAAAAATATCAAATTGCATAATTCAAGCAATGATCAAAACACAAGACCCTACCTGAATCTGATGCTAACACACAAACACCCAAGAATTGTGAGAAGATTCGCCTCCAAAATCCGCGTCCAAATTCGTCTCTAAAAATGTTGTCTCCAATTCCTCCTTTAAGAATGAACCCCAACGTTTGTGATAAGCAAATTTTCTCCTCAAACCGGGGCACTTAATTGTGCGTTCACCCGAGAAGACTCTTTGCACAACTGAGTTAACTCCAATTAACCTTTCTTATCTTTTATTTTATTTTTCATTCATCATTCATGCACATTAAGTTGATTTATTAAATAACTTTATTTAATATTCTACTCGACTTCTATTTTAGATTAATTTATTACTTTAATCTCATGTGCACTTTATGAAATTAAAATAACGTTATTAATTTCTATTATTTAATCTTTTAATTTCTTTATTTTCAACACATGCTTGCATCATGCAATCTTACAACTTTTAATAATTAATATATTTTCACTTTTTAATTTATTTTAGAAACTTAATTGATAAAATATTTAATTAACTTAAATAACAATAATATTTAGCATTTATTTAAAAATGAACTCTAAATATATTATTATTAAATTAAATTAATATTATAATGTTCTAAATTATCCTTAAACTTTTATCTCGAAATTTAATTCTTTTTATTTAATTAATTTCTCAATTAATTAAATATAATTAAATATTAAAATATCATAATGATTTTATATTAAATTAAATCATTAATTAATCCTTTTAATTAAACTTAATTAATAGAAAATACATCAAGGACTCATAAAGCAACATATAAAAACCCATCATAGAAGAACCATACTAAATCAAACAAAAAGGGTTATAATCATGAAATAACATCATTTGATGCATTCAGAGGGTACTTAACTCAGATACTTGTCCTAATTATCAATTAGGACAATTGGCTAAAGGGTTTAGGATTTGGACTTAAGAGTTTATCTCCCCTCTCTTACCATTGAGATAATGCGATAGGGTACGCTCATCCTGGCAATTCAGAGAAGTAGATGCCCGGTACCTACAACCTGCATAAAATTCACGCATGTGTAGACACAATATTCTAAGCTAAACAGACAATGGCAGGAAGTGGTGCATCGTGTAGATCCCGACTAGCAGATGACTACGACTCCCTTCCTTAACCACATCAGAAACACCATACATAAATAAAAACAAACACGCACACCATACACATGCAGTATGGGATAAGTATCCATAAGAAAGCACGTGTGGTAATAAACCATCTAACTAATCATCATCGATAACTGAAAATATTGAATAATCATCATACATGCATGAAATATAGAGTACCAAGTAATCTCATCATATAATAAACTGAGTGTACAACAACATCTGATAATCTCTAAAATAATAATAATAATCATCAAACATAAATTGGCCTAAAAGAGTTTGGCAAGGATGACAGAAATGCGACTTAGGGGCAGGCACTACAGAATCAATCTTTTTTTTTAGGTGATAGAAATTGTATTGAATCCTACCTTAATCATCTAATAGATTTAATAGATGCTCTATTAGTTTTGTAAGCCATAAGAAATTCTAAGAATTAACTTGGGTTAATGTTTGCAATATGCTAGCTCTTCAAATTTTGATCCAACTTAAAAAAGATTAAATCTACTTTTCATATCATCCCTAAGAAAAATTTCCAAAACACCCACCTACACGATGCTGGAAATTGTATGGAGAAATAATTTATTCTCTTGTTGAACAGAGAATATTTCATTTTGATCTTTTATTTCAAATTTAATTAATAATCAATAAATTAATTATGAATAACCAAAGTAACTTATTATGGTCTTTAATATCCTAAATATCTAATTTTGCAACCATAAAACTTTATTACATAAATGCCTTACCTCTTTCTTTAACGTCAGTATGGAGGGGGGGAATAAAGTAATGTTTTAAATTTTCATGTAAGTCTCAATCATCATAGCGATGACATCACCCTATCGCATCATCCCTGCAAACCATGGAAAAGTGTTTAAATAAAATGAGTTGGGCGCTTGTTTAAACGTGTTCCTTGCATTTTGTTTGGGCGCTTTTTTCTTGGTCTGCGCCTGCCTGGTTTTGGGACAGAGCGCTGCCCTTTGGTCAGCGCTTGGGTGGTGCTTGACCTTGGGAGGCGCTCACCCAAGGTAGGGGTAGATAGGTTTATAGGGGTAGGGGGTTAGTAGGTTAGAGTTAGCTTGTTAGGTGTAGGTTAGTATGTTTTTAATTATATTAGTTTGAGTTTTATTCAATGTTGTAAAATTTTGTTAGAATGTTAAGGGTTAGTTTAGATATTAGTTAGGATAGATTAGTTGTTTAGTAGTTAGTTTGTTAATTTAGTTTCGGTTTTATTTAATGATTAAAATATGTTAGTGATTAATTTTTTTAAATCAGAGTTGAGTTAGTATTTTAGTTAGTCATTGCTTATGATGGGTAGTTATCATTGTTTAGAGTATTATAAATATTTATATTTTAATAGCTTTAATTTAGTATAGTTTAATTATTTATTTTGTCAATGAAATTTGGTTTTCTTCTTTTAATAGTATTTAATTAATTTAAAGATTGGATTACATTAGATGTAGTTAGTTTAGTTTTACAATTAATTTAGTCGTGGATCAATTTAGAGAATCATTACGTAATGATTAGTTAAAAGATTAGTTGATTTCAAATATATAGTTTCGATGAACCTAACCTCGAATGCTTTTACATTGCCATTTAAATAATGGTATCATATTATTGTAAGTTAATGTTAGAACGTAAATAATGATCGATATCAACTTTTTAACGACAGTATTAATCTAATTATGTAGAAAACCTTGACCCAAACTGTGAGCATAACCTTATCATCTTAGTGCATTTTATTTATTTTTTTTAAAAAAAAAAAATTGTGTGTGTTTTTGCCCTCGTAATTTGGGCATGACACAATGTTATTGTATCAAATATTAAAATATTAATATAATTTAATAATTGAATTATTAATAATTAATAACATAAATTTGATTTAATTAAAAATTATTAAATTCAATTTATAATATTAAAATTGATGCACATAAAAAAATGAATTTTAACTATGTTAAAAGGCACATATATAAATTTTCTCTATATATATATATGTTGGATATAATTAAGTAATTGTGTATTGTCTTTGATGTTACACAAATGCCATATCAGTTATCAGACAGAGTCTACTGAGTTCTGTCGGTCAGGAAAACAATTTACAGAGTCTACCGAGCTCAGTCGGTCAGTAAAGCCTTTTGCAGTGTATACCGAGCGTTCCTGTATGTCACACGGTGAGTTAGTGTTAACCGAGTTCGCACGGTAAGCTAAGGAAAGTTTAGTTCTTACCAAGATCACTCGGGTATCAAAGGATTTTGTAGCGGATGGATAGTATTAACCGAGTTCGCACAGTAAGCTAAGGAAAGCTTAGTTTTCACCGAGCTCACTCGGTAATCAAAGACAGCTTTTACCGAGTCTAGTCGGTTTCCAAAGGAAGTGGCAGGTTTACCGAATTCCCCGATAATTGTAGTTTTTATCGAGTTCTGCCGGTTAACACAGGAAGCAGTTTTTTTTTGTTGTTCTATATTAACCGAGCAACGTCGGCCAGTGAAGAATTTTTGTTTTGATTGTTAGTTCAAGTCGACTTTGAAATATGTTTTGTCAAGTTGGTTGGGCCGACCTGGTATTATGTATAGTATATAAAGAGGTGCTCAAGATGCAGAAAAGTGTGGAATAGAGAGTAGATACGGATAGTGCAAGGAAGTGCAAGGAAGAGACTTGCGTGTGCCTAAGCAGAGTTGAGCAGAGGGAAATCTTGGAGCTGCAAAGATATATTTAATCAGTAAGGACCTTGTGGAGCTAAACTAAGATCTGTATTCAGCAAGATAAGTTGCATGTATTTTCAGATCATTCATTGTTGCTTTCTAACCATTGTAACAATGATTTCAAAATTTCCTAACAGAGTTGGTTTAATAGCCATTCCATAAATCGTTTAACAGGGTGGCAATTCAGTTGAATTGTTCTAAAGACCTCTTACAAGGCCACTCCTAACAGGGTGATTAAATCCTCTAACAGGGTCACACCTAACAGTGTGTTTTGTAACCTTTAACAGGGTTGGCTCCTAACAGGGCTCACTTCAGAAGAGTGAAAATTGGTGACTAGTTGCTGGTGGTTTTTCCCATATTGGGTTTCCACGTAAATCTGGTGTCTATTGTGTTCATGATTGCTTTCTTTTGCATGGTTGCTTATTTTAGTAAATGCTTAATAAATTAACTAAACATCTATCCAGTTTTAAGCAGCAATTTATGTGTTTACCAAGTAGCAGCAGCAACTAATTTTAAGGCATCTTTGAGACTGTTGAATTTTTTTTTGTGGTAACTGATTCACCCCTCCCCTCTCAGTTACCCCATCTTCATTTTCCAACAATTGGTATCAGAGCTTTTGGTGCTTGCAGGAGGAGATTTCAAAGATCTAAGCCAAAGATCAAGATGTCTTACAAGAGGGAAATCCCAAATCTTAACCGAAACAACTTCTCAGCATGGCAGGGATTAATGAGACTTCATCTAGCTTCCATTGGTGACACTGGTCTGAAATATCTTGATGAGAAATATGTAGAACCATCAGGTACATTATCAGTCAATGACATTGCTATAAAGAAGACTCATAACATTATGATGATTGATATTGCATCTGCCTTGAGTTATGAAGAGTTTGATGATGTCAAGGACTGCACTACTGCCTATGAAATGTGGGAAAGACTGAAAGAGATCTATGGTGGAGATGACAATGTCAGAAGAGCCAAAGCTGAAAGTCTGAGAGGACAGTTCAATCAGATGAAAATGAAAGAAGATGAAAACATTGCCAAATATGTTGAAAGAATTAAAGCATGTGTCAGTGCTATCAAAGCTTCTGGAGGAAGTATCAGTGAAGAGACAGTCATAAGTAAAGTTCTTAGAACTCTACTTCCAGTTTATGCCATTAGGGTATCAGTCATTCAAGAAAGAATGTGTGAGGCCAATCACAAGATAAACCTAGAGGCCATAGTTGGAAGATTGACAGCATTTGAACTAGATAATTTTGATAATTATGTTCCAGCTGTAAAGAACGTTGAGTCTGCATTTGAAGCCAAGCTTTCACTCAAGGACAAAGGCAAGAAGAAGAAGGAATCTCAGTCAGAGAGTGAAGATCAATCAGATCAGAGTTCTGACAGCGACCTTGAAGTAATTGAAGCTCTACTTGCAAAGAAATATTCAAGAGGAAGAGGTAAATACAGAGGTAAAGTACCTCTAATCTGCTTTTCATGTGAAGAAGTCAATCATATTGCTGCAAGGTGTCCAAACAAGAAAGATAAAGATGAAAAGAAAGATAATAAATGGAATAGTAAGAAAGATCTCAAATCATTTAAGGATAAAAGTAAGAAATCATGTTTTATGGCTAAAGATTCTAATGATTCTAATGATGAAGAAGAGGATGAGATTGTTTACATTGCTATAAAAGATGAATCTGACAATGAAGAAATGGAACTCATCTCTCACATAAGTAAGAATGATACTTGGATCATTGATAGTGGCTGCTCACATCATATGACTGGAGATAAAACAAAGTTTGATCAATTTGAAGAGTATGATGGTGGCAGTGTAAGATTTGGAAACAATGAACCTTGTTGCATCAAAGGAAAAGGAAGAATCACTCTAACCCAGGAACTTGTATGTGATAATGCTTATTGGGTAGAAGGCCTAAAGCACAATTTGTTGAGTGTGGCACAGTTACTCAACAATGGACTCAAAGTAGAATTCATCCAAAGCAAAGCAAGACTGCTGAATGGTAAAGGAAAGCTGATTGGATCTGGTACTCAAACTAAAGGTAACTTGTTCTATCTTGAACTTGATGAACATTCATGTTTTATTGCTCAAGTAGAAGAAAGTTGGTTATGGCATAAAAGGTTATGTCATGTGAATTTTGACAATTTGGTAAAGATACGCAAATTCAAGAAAGTAAGAGGCATTCCTGATTTAAAGAAACCAGAGGTCGGTTTATGCAAGAATTGTCAAATTGGAAAGATGGGTAAGTCTAGTTTCAAAAGCAAAAATTATCAGTCTGAAGATTTATTAGAAATTGTGCATACTGACTTATGTGGACCTATTGAAACTGAAAGCTATACTGGTGAAAAATATTTTATTCTTTTTGTTGATGATTATTCAAGAATGATGACCGTCATGTACCTAAGGAACAAATCAGAAGCATTTGAAAAGTTCAAATGGTATTTGGCAAGAATAGAAAAAGAAATAGGGAAAAGATTGAAATGCCTAAGGTCAGATAGAGGTGGTGAATTTATTTCACATGAATTCAATAACTTTTGTATTGAAAGAGGAATCAAAAGACAGGTTTCAGCACCAGGTACTCCTGAACAAAATGGGATAACTGAAAGAAGGAACAGATCCATCATGGATTGTGCAAGAACCTTGATGATAGAAAAGAATGTTGCTATCAAATACTGGAAGGAGGCTATCAGTACAACAGTTCATACCTTAAACCGAGTACAGTTAAAAAAGGACTCATTCAAAACTCCCTATGAATTATGGTATGGCTATAAACCCAATGTAAGTTATCTGAAAGTATTTGGAAGCAAATGTTATATCTTGAAAGAATCTAGAAAAGGTAAATTTGATGTAAAAGGTGATGAAGGTATATTTCTTGGATACTCATGCAAGAGTAAAGCATATAGATGCTTGAACTTATCTACTCACAAAGTCATATAAAGTATACATGTGAAAGTTGATGAGTTTGCAAAAAAGATTGAAAAAGAAAGCAGAAGAGAACCAGAAGATTACAAAAGATTCGTCTTCAGTGAACCGGATATAATATCAACTGCATCTGAGAATCAAAAACCTTCTTCTACCGATTCATCACTAACCGAGTTGCAGGAAACATCTACCGAGCCAACATCTACCGAGCCAACGTCTACCGAGTCCATAAATACCGAGTTAGAGATTACCGAGCCAGAGGTAACCGAGCATGTGCATACCGAGCCAGTTGATACCGAGGTAGACCAAACCGAGCATGAAGGAGAAATGCAAGAAGATAACAATAAGATTCATCCAAAAGGAAAAGAACCTGTTCTAGCCAAATATGTCAGGAGACATCATTCAGCAGATCAGATCATTGGAAATAAATCTAAAGGAACCATCACAAGAAGTAAGTTGAAAGGTACTTGTTTACTTGTTGATTTTGAACCTAGAACTGTCAAAGATGCATTAGAAAATGATAATTGGATTGAAGCAATGAATGAAGAAATAGACCAGATAGAGAAAAACAAGACATGGACTCTTGTACCCAGGCCTAAAGACAAAAATGTAATCGGTACAAAGTGGGTTTTCAGAAATAAGTTGGATGAAAATGGTAAAGTATCAAGAAACAAAGCTAGATTAGTGTGCAAAGGATATTCTCAAGAGGAAGGCATAGATTATGGAGAAACTTTTGCTCCCGTTGCTAGATTGGAAGGTGTTAGAACCTTATTAGCATATGCTGCTTACAAAGGTTTTAAAGTTTATCAGATGGATGTCAAGTCAGCATTTCTAAATGGTATACTGGATGAAGAGGTCTACATTGAACAACCTGAAGGTTTTATAGATCCAGATAAAAAGAACATGGTTTGCAAATTGCACAAGGCATTATATGGTCTGAAACAAGCCCCTAGAGCATGGTATGAAAGATTGCATAGCTATCTTATTCAAATTGGATTTCAAAGAAATAATGATAACAGTAGTTTGTATATCAAGGAAGGACCAGAAAATAAGATTGTCTTGGCAGAAATATTTGTAGATGATACTATTTTCACAGGGAATGATGATCTTTGCAAAGAATTTTCAGAACAAATGAGCAAGGAATTTGAAATGTCAATGTTCAGTGAAATCAAATTCTTTGTTGGACTTCAAATTCAGCAGAACAAGAATGGCATCTACATCACTCAAGCAAAATACATCAAAAAGATATTGAAAAAGTTTGGTATGGAAGACTGTAAACCAGTTGGAACTCCCATGTGTACTGGACTAAAACTTACTAAAGAAGATGATTCAAAGGAAATAGATCAAACATTGTACAGATCTATGATTGGAAAGTTGCAATATGTAGTTCATACTAGGCCAGATATTGCTCTTGCAGTTGGAATTGTGGCAAGATTTTCAGCCAAACCAAGAGAAAATCACATGATGGCAATCAAGAGGATAATGAGATATCTGAAAGGAACTGAAGATTATGGATTATGGTATAAATTTGGAGGAAACCTAGACTTAAAAGTGTTTACTGATGCTAATTGGGCAGGAAACCTTGACGACAGAAAAAGCACAAGTGGAGGTGCATTCTTTCTTGGAAAGAGGTTGGTTTCTTGGACAAGCAAAAAGCAAAATTGTACATCTCAATCAACAGCAGAGGCAAAGTATGTTGCTGCAGCAGTAAACTGTTCTAATATTGTTTGGTTCAAGCAATTACTACAAGGCATGAAGATGGAAATCAAGGAACCAGTTGTCATGTTTTGTGATAATACAAGTGCAATCAACATATCTAAGAATCCAGTAATGCATTCTAAGACTAAGCACATTGCAATCAAGTATCACTTTGTCAGAGAATTGGTGCAGGACAAGGAAATCAGATTGGAATATGTCCATACAAAGGAATAGATTGCTGACATATTCACAAAGCCTTTACCTAAGGATACATTTTTGTATCTCAGAGGTAAGTTAGGGGTTATTCCCCTATCTGAAGTTCACTAAAAATAAGTTTTAGTGATGCATCAGCTCTTACAAAATTGAACAATCATCAGTTGATGCAGCAAATCAAGGAAATATTGCATATGAATCAGTACTAAAGGTACAATGAAATTCATTGAAATTGGATTGTCTTTGGCATGTGTTGTCAAAGAGGGAGAGTTTTACTATCATATCTTTCCGAAATTTGATTATGTAATTTCTTCACAGAGGGAGATTACTGTAAGAGGGAGAGTTCTCTATCTTAGAGGGAGAATTATTAATTGTGTTGTATTTCTGTAGACTTGCTTTCAAATTTCATTTCTGCTATGACATGTTGTGTTGCCATCAATGCCAAAGAGGGAGATTGTTGGATACAATTAAGTAATTGTGTATTGTCTTTGATGTTACACAAATGCCATATCAGTTATCAGACAGAGTCTACCGAGTTCTATCGGTCAGGAAAATAGTTTACAAAGTCTACCGAGCTCAGTCAGTCAGTAAAGCCTTTTGCAGTGTATACCGAGCGTTCCTGTATGTCACACAGTGAGTTAGTGTTAACCGAGTTTGCACGGTAAGCTAAGGAAAGTTTAGTTCTTACCGAGATCACTCGGGTATCAAAGGATTTTGTAGCGGATGGTTAGTGTTAACCGAGTTCGCACGGTAAGCTAAGGAAAGCTCAGTTTTCACCGAGCTCACTCGGTAATCAAAGATAGCTTTTACCGAGTCTAGTCGATTTCCAAAAGAAGTGGCAGGTTTACCGAATTCCCCGGTAATTGTAGTTTTTATCGAGTTCTACCGGTTAACACAGGAAGCAATTTTTTTTTGTTGTTCTGTATTAACCGAGCAATGTCGGCCAATGAAGAATTTTTGTTTTGATTGTTAGTTCAAGCCGACTTTGAAATATGTTTTGTCAAGTTGGTTGGGCCGACCTGGTATTATGTATAGTATATAAAGAGGTGCTCAAGATGCGAAAAAGTGTGGAATAGAGAGTAGATACAGATAGTGCAAGGAAGTGCAAGGAAGAGACTTGTGTGTGCCTAAGCAGAGTTGAGTAGAGGGAAATCTTGGAGCTGCAAAGATATATTTAATCAGTAAGGACCTTATGGAGCTAAACTGAGATTTGTATTCAGCAAGATAAGTTGCATGTATTTTCAGATCATTCATTGTTGCTTTCTAACCATTGTAACAGTGATTTCAAAATCTCCTAACAAAGTTGGTTTAACAGCCATTCCATAAATCCTTTAACAGGGTGGCAATTCAGTTGAATTGTTCTAAAGACCTCTTATAAGGCCACTCCTAATAGGGTGATTAAATCCTCTAACAGGGTCACACCTAACAGTGTGTTTTGTAACCTTTAACAGGGTTGGCTCCTAACAGAGCTCACTTAAGAAGAGTGAAAATTGGTGACTAGTTGCTGGTGGTTTTTCCCATATTGGGTTTCCACATAAATCTGGTGTCTACTATGTTCATGATTGCTTTCTTTTGCATGGTTGCTTATTTCAGTAAATGCTTAATAAATTAACTTAACATCTATCCAATTTTAAGCAGCAATTTATGTGTTTACCAAGTAGCAGCAGCAACTAAGTTTAAGGCATCTTTGGGACTGTTGAATTTGTTTTTGTGGTAATTGATTCACCCCTCCCCTCTCAGTTACCCCATCTTCATTTTCCAAAAAAAAAATATATATATATATGCCTTTAAGGCTGCTGGCAGTCCACTGTCATGGACAGTGCTGCTGGCTGGGGGGTGGGATGTGACTGCCCACCCTCCAATAATTTATTATTATTATATATATATACTTTTTTTAAAAATTTATAAAATACCTTTATAAATTTTTTTTTTTAAGTTTATACATTTTCAATTTAAATTTTATTAAAAATTAAGTTCACACATAATTTTTTTCTTGTTAATTAATAATTTAATTTAATTATTTTATTTTTATTTCATTTTATTTTTATTTTTATTTTTATTTTTTTTAAATTATTTTCCAATATTAACATGATAGGAAACTACAAACATCCTTTTTAATTTCCAAACTAGAATTTTCTTTTTAATCTCAAAACTCTCCCCAATTAATTCTATCCCTACTCCATTTTAATTCAATTCTAAATCCCGATTTAATTTTGTTGAAGGATGTTCCTAAGATTTTTTTTTTAAATCTAGATTACAAATGAAATCGAATAGCAAAAGATCCAGAACAAAGAAATGATACATTCAAGAAGACAAGATTCTTACAATCACGAAGTAGACAGAACATATTTAAATTTCTTAAATCATTTAGGGGTCAAAATACCAGACCCTACCTGAACCTGATGCTAATATGCAATCTCCAAAACTGTAAGAGAACTCGCTCCTCCTCAATAACTTTCTTTTGAAAATCTTTCCTAGAATTCTCCTTCTGAAATTTGCTTCCAAAAACTCTCCCCAAAATTTTTGTCTCCCCTAAATTCACGATCCAAATTCCTCCTTTTCAAAAATGAACCCCAAAGTTGTGATAAGGAGTTTTCTCCTCAAATCGGGGCACTAATTGTGCGTTCACCCAAGAGGACTCTTTGCTCAACTGAGTTAACTCAAAATTAACTTTTATTAATTCTTTGCTTTATTTTTGCATTCATCTTTTCATGCACATTAAGTTGAATTATTAAATAACTTTATTTAATATTCCACTTGACTTCTATTTTAAATTAATTTATTACTTTAATCTCATGTGCACTTTATGAAATTAAAATAACATTATTATTTTCACTTATTTTATCTTTTAACTTATTTCTTTTATTTTCAACTCAAGCTCACATCATGCGATCTAGAAACTTTCATAATTTAATATCTTTCAACTTTTAATTTATTTAAGAAATTTAACTGATAAAATATTTAATTAAGTTAAATAACAATACTATTTAACATTTATTTAAAAATGAACTCTAAATATATTATTATTGAATTAAATAAATATTATCACGTTCTAAATTTATACTTAAAACTTTTATCTCCAAATTCAATTCTTTTTATTTAATTAAATTTTTAATTAATTAAATATAATTAAATATTAAAATGTCATAATAATCTTCTATTAAATTAAATCATTAATTAATCTTTTAATTAGACTTAAATAATAGAAAATACACCAAAGACTCATAAATCAACATACGAAAACCCATCATAGAAAAACACATACTAAATCAAACAAAAAGGGTTATAATCACAAAATAACATCATTTGATGCATTCAGAGGGTACTTAACTCAGATACTTGTCCTAATTATCAATTAGGACAATTGGCTAAAGGGTTAAGGATTTGGACTTAAGAGTTTATCTCCTCTCTCTTACCATTGAGATAATGCGATAGGGTACGCTCATCCTGGCAATTCAGGGAAGTCGATACCCAGTACCTGCAACCTGCATAAAATCTACGCATGTACAGACACAATATTCTAAGCTAGACAGACAATGGCAAGAACTGGTGCATTGTGTAGATCCTGACTAGCAGGTGACTACGACTCCCTTCCTTAACCACATCAGAAACACCATGCATAAAGAAAACAAACACGCACACCATACACATGCAGTATGGGGTAAGTATCTATAAGAAAGCACATGTGATAATAAACCATCTAACTAATCATCATCGATAACTGAAAACATTGAATAATCATCATACATGCATGAAATATAGAGTACCAAGTAATCTCATCATATAATAAACTAAGCGTAAAACAACATCTGATAATCTCTAAAATAATAATACTAATCATCAAACATAAAATTGGCCTAAAAGAGTTTGGCAAAGATGACTAAAATGCGACTTAGGGGCAAACACTACAATTTAACCACGGTTGACTTGAGTTGACTAGTTTCGAAAAAAATTTGAAATAATTAAATGAAATTATTTAATGAAATGGAGCACTTACTTCTAATTAATTAAACAAAGTTATTTAATTAAATGAGAAGCCATTCCTAATTAATTAAATGAAGTTATTTAATTAAACAAGAAAAGTTTCTCTAATTAATTAAATATTATTTAATTAAATAGAAAAAGTAATTATGAGAGCATATCTCATTTTATTAAATTAAATATCTTAACAAAATCTCTCTTCAGTTCAAAAAGGGAAATTTTCAGTTCACTATTGATAAAAAATGAGTTCAATCAATTAACTCCTTTTTCTACTCAAATTGAATTAGTTAACTCCTTATTTTACTCAAATTAAATCTGTTAACTCTCTTTAATTTGGAAATCTCCCTTTATGACTAAACTTCACCTTTAATCCTGACCGTTGATTGAAATCGATCTCAATCGTTGATGAATTCGAGGAAAGTCTATTTAAGAGACCCTCATCTCTTCATTTTGAAAGGTGGAATAAGAATTTGCATCGAATTGTTGCTAGAATTCATACTCACATTTGCTCATATTCACATACGCAAAGATCAAGTTTGACCAAAAGTTGACAAGATTTAACCACGGTTGACTTGAGTTGACTAGTTTCGAAAAGAATTTTGAAATAATTAAACAAAATTATTTAATTAAATGGAGTACTTGCTTTTAATTAATTAAAAAAAGTATTTAATTAAATGAGAAGCCATTTCTAATTAATTAAATGAAGTTATTTAATTAAATAAGAAAAGTGTCTCTAATTAATTAAAGATTATTTAATTAAATAGAAAAAGTAATTATGAGAGCATATCTCATTTTATTAAATTAAATATCTCAACGAAATCTCTCTTCAGTTCAAAAAGGGAAATTTCTAGTTCACTATTGATAAAAAATGAGTTAAATCAGTTAACTCCTTTTTCTACTCAAATTGAATCAGTTGACTCCTTATTTTACTCAAATTAAATTTGATAACTCCCTTTAATTTGGAAATCTCCCTTTATGACTGAACTTCACCTTTAATCTTGACAGTTGATTGAAATCGATCTCAACCGTTGATGAATTCAAGGAAAGTCTATTTAAAAGACCCTCATCTCTTCATTTTAAAAGGGTGAATAAGAATTTACATTGAATTGATGTTGGAATTCATACTCACATTTGATCATATTCACATACGCAAAGACCAATTTTGACCAAAAGTTGACCAGATTTAACCATGGCAGACTTGAGTTGACTAGTTCTGAAAAGAATTTTGAAATAATTAAACAAAATTATTTAATTAAATTGAGTACTTACTTCTAATTAATTAAACAAAGTTATTTAATTAAAAGAGAAGCCATTCCTAATTAATTTAATGAAGTTATTTAATTAAATAAGAAAAGTGTCTCTAATTAATTAAAGATTATTTAATTAAATAGAAAAAGTAATTATGACAGCATATCTCATTTTATTAAATTAAATATCTCAACAAAATCTCTCTTCAGTTCAAAAAGGGTAATTTCCAATTCACTATTGATAAAAAATGAGTTAAATGAGTTAACTCTTTTTTCTACTCAAATTGAATCAGTTAACTCCTTATTTTACTCAAATTGAATCTGTTAACTCTTTTTAATTTGCAAATCTCCCTTTATGGCTGAACTTCACGTTTAATCTTGACCGTTGATTGAAATTGATCTCAACCGTTGATGAATTCCAGGAAAGTCTATTTAAGAGACCCTCATCTCTTCATTTTGAAAGGTTGAATGAAAATTTGCATGGAATTGTTTTTGGAATTCATACTCACATTTGCTCATATTCACATACACAAAGATCAAGTTTGACCAAAAGTTGACCAGATTTACCACGGTTGACTTTAGTTGACTAGTTCTCTATCCGAATTTTGAAATAATTAAATGAAATTATTTAATTAAATGGAGTACTTACTTCTAATTAATTAAATAAAGTTATTTAATTAAATGAGAAGCTATTCCTAATTAATTAAATGAAGTTATTTAATTAAATAAGAAAAGTGTCTCTAATTAATTAAATATTATTTAATTAAATAGAAAAAAATAATTATGAGAGCATATCTCATTTTATTAAATTAAATATCTCAACAAAATCTCTCTTCAGTTCAAAAAGGGAAATTTCTAGTTCACTATTGATCAAAAATGAGTTAAATCAGTTAATTCCTTTTTCTACTCAAATTGAATCAGTTAACTCCTTATTTTAATCAAATTAAATCTGTTAACTTCCTTTAATTTGAAAATCTCCCTTTATGATTGAACTTCACCTTTAATCCTGACCGTTGATTGAAATCGATCTAAACTGTTTATGATTTAAGGAAAGTCTATTTCAGAGACCCTCATCTCTTCATTTTAAAAGGGTGAATAAGAATTTACATTGAATTGATGTTGGAATTCATACTCACATTTGATCATATTCACATACGCAAAGATCAAGCTTGACCAAAAGTTAACTAGATTTAACCACAGTTGACTTGAGTTGACTAGTTTCAAAAAGAATTTTGAATTAATTAAAGAAAATTATTTAATTAAATAGAGTACTTACTTCTAATTAATTAAACAAAGTTATTTAATTAAATGAGAAGCCATTCCTAATTAATTAAATGAAGTTATTTAATTAAATAAGAAAAGTTTCTCTAATTAATTAAAAATTATTTAATTAAATAGAAAAAGTAATTATGAGAGCATATCTCATTTTATTAAATTAAATATCTCAACAAAATCTCTCTTCAGTTCAAAAAGGGAAATATTCAGTTCACTATTGATCAAAAATGAGTTAAATTAGTTAACTCCTTTTTCTACTCAAATTGAATATGTTAACTCCTTATTTTACTCATATTAAATCGATTAACTCCCTTTAATTTAGAAATCTTCGTTTATGACTGAACTTCACCTTTAATCCTGGCCGTTGATTGAAATCGATCTCAACCATTGATGAATTTTAGGAAAGTCTATTTAAGAGACCCTGATCTCTTCATTTTGAAAGGTTGAATGAGAATATGCATCGAATTGTTGCTGGAATTCATACTCACATTTCCTCATATTCACATACGCAAAGATCAAGTTTGACCAAAAGTTGATCAGATTTAACCACGGTTGAATTGAGTTGACTAGTTTCGAAAAGAATTTTTAAATAATTAAATGAAATTATTTAATTTAGTGGAGTACTTATTTCTAATTAATTAAAAAAAGTTATTTAGTTAAATAAGAAGCCATTCCTAATTAATTAAATGAAGTTATTTAATTAAGTAAGAAAATTGTCTCTCATTAATTAAAGATTATTTAATTAAATAGAAAAAGTAATTATAAGAGCATATCTCATTTTATTAAATTAAATATCTCAATAAAATCTCTCTTCAGTTCAAAAAGAGAAATTTCCAGTTCACTATTGATAAAAAATGAGTTAAATCAGTTAACTCCTTTTTCTACTCCACTTGAATCAGTTAACTCCTAATTTTACTCATATTAAATCTATTAACTCCCTTTAATGTGGAAACCTCCCTTATGACTGAACTTCACCTTTAATCCTGACCGTTGATTGAAATCGATCTCAACTATTGATGAATTCTAGGAAAGTGTATTTAAGAGACCCTTATCTCTTCATTATGAAACGTTGAATTAGAAGTTGCATCGAATTGTTGTTGGAATTCATACTCACATTTGCTCACATTCACATACGCAAAGATCAAGTTTAAACAAAAGTTGACCAGATTTAACCATGGTTGACATGGGTTGACTAGTTTCGAAAAGAATTTTAAAATAATTAAACGAAATTATTTAATTAAATGGAGCACTTACTTCATATTAATTAAACAAAGATATTTAATTAAATGAGAAGCCATTCCTAATTAATTAAATGAAGTTATTTAGTTAAATAAGAAAAGTGTCTCTAATTAATTAAAGATTATTTAATTAAATAGAAAAAGTAATTGTGAGGGCAAATCTCATTTTATTGAATTAAATATCTCAACAAAATCTCTCTTCAGTGCAAAAAGGGAAATTTCTAGTTCACCATTGATAAAAAATAAGTTAAATCAGTTAACTCCTTTTGCTACTCAAATTGAATAAGTTAACTCCTTATTTTACTCAAATTAAATCTGTTAATTCCCTTTAATTTGGAAATCTCCCTTTATGACTAAACTTCACCTTTAATCCTGACCGTTGATTGAAATCGATCTCAACCTTTGATGAATTCCAAAAAAGTCTACTTAAGAGACCCTCATCTATTTATTTTGAAAGGTTGAATGAGAATTTGCTTCGAATTGTTGCTGGAATTCATACTCACATTTGCTCATATTCACATACACAAAGATCAAGTTTGACCAAAAGTTGACCAAATTTGATCACGATTGACTTGAGTTGACTAGTTTCGAAAAGAATTTTGAAATAATTAAATGAAATTATTTTATTAAATGGAGATCGTACTTCTAATTAATTAAACAAAATTATTTAATTAAATGAGAAGCCATTCCTAATTAATTAAATGAAGTTATTTAATTAAATAAGAAAAGTGTCTCTAATTAATTAAAGATTTTTTAATAAAATAGAAAAAGTAATTATGAGAGCATATCTCATTTTATTAAATTAAATATCTCAACAAAATCTCTCTTCAGGTCAAAAATAGAAATTTTCAGTTCACTATTGATCAAAAATGAGTTAAATCAGTTAACTCTTTTTTCTACTCAAATTGAATCAGTTAACTCCTTATTTTACTCAAATTAATTTTGTTAACTTTGTTTAATTTGGAAATCTCCTTTTATGACTGAACTTCACCTTTAATCCTGACCGTTGATTGAAATCGATCTCAACCGTTGATTAATTCCAAGAAAGTCTATTTAAAAGACCCTCATCTCTTCATTTTGAAAGGTTGAATGAGAATTTGCATCGAATTGTTGCTGGAATTCATACTCACATTTGCTCATATTCACATACGCAAAGATCAAGTTTGACCAAAAGTTGACCAGATTTAACCACGGTTGACTTGAGTTGACTAGTTTGGAAAAGAATTTTAAAATAATTAAATGAAATTATTTAACTAAATAGAGTACTTACTTTTAATTAATTAAACAAAGTTATTTAATTAAATGAGAAGCCATTCCTAATTAATTAAATGAAGTTATTTAATTAAATAAGAAAAGTGTCTCTAATTAATTAAAGATTAGTTAATTAAAGAGAAAAAGTAATTATGAGAGCATATCTCATTTTATTAAATTAAATATTTCAACAAAATATTTCTTCAGTTCAAAAAGTGAAATTTTTAGTTCAGTATTCTTCAAAAATGAGTTAAATCAGTTAACTCCTTTTTCTACTCAAATTGAATGAGTTAACTCCTTATTTTACTCAAATTAAATCCGTGAACTCCTTTTAATTTGGAAATCTCTCTTTATGACTTAACTTCACCTTTAATCATAACCGTTGAATGAAATCGATCTCAACTGTTGATGAATTATAGGAAAGTCTATTTAAGAGACCCTCATCTCTTCATTTTGAAAGGTTGAATGAGAATTTGCATCGAATTGTTGCTAGAATTCATACTCACATTTGTTCATATTCACATAACAAAATATCAAGTTTACCCAAAAGTTGACCAGATTTGACAACAGTTTACTTGAGTTGACTAGTTTCGAAAAGTATTTAGAAATAATTAAATGAAATTATTTAATTAAATGGAGTACTTACTTCTAATTAATTAAACAAAGTTATTTAATTAAATGAGAAACCATTCCTAATTAATTAAATGAAGTTATTTAATTAAATAATAAAAGTGTGTCTAATTAATTAAAGATTATTTAATTAAAAAGAAAAAGTAATTATGAGAGCATATCTCATTTTACTAAATTAAATATCTTAACAAAATCTCTCTTCAGTTCAAAAAGGGAAATTTTCATTTTACTATTGATTAAAACTGAGTTAAATCAGTTAACTAGTTTTTCTTCTCAAATTGAATTAGTTAACTCCTTATTTTACTCAAATTAAATCCGTTAACTCCCTTTAATTTGGAAATCTCCCTTTATGACTTAACTTGACCTTTAATCCTGACCGTTGATTGAAATCGATCTCAACCTTTTCTACTCAAATTGAATCAGTTAATTCCTTATTTTACACAAATTAAATCTGTTAACTCCCTTTAATTTGGAAATCTCCCTTTATGACTTAACTTCACATTTAATCTTGACCGTTGATTGAAATCAATCTCAACCATTAATGAATTCTAAGAAAGTCTATTTAAGAGATCCTCATCTCTTCATTTTGAAAGGTTGAATGAGAATTTGCATTGAATTGTTTCTCAAATTCATACTCGCATTTGCTCATATTCACATACGCAAAGATTAAGTTTGACCAAAAGTTGACCAGATTTAACCATGGTTGACTTGAGTTGACTAGTTTGGAAAAAATTTTGAAATAATTAAACGAAATTATTTAATTAAATGGAGTACTTTTAATTAATTAAATAAAGTTATTTAATTAAATGAGAAGCCATTTCTAATTAATTCTATGATGTTATTTAATTAAATAAGAAAAGTGTCTCTAATTAATTAAAGATTATTTAATTAAATAGAAAAAGTAATTATGAGAGCATATCTCATTTTATTAAATTAAATATCTCAACAAAATCTCTCTTCAGTTCAAAAAGGGAAATTTTCAGTTCACTATTGATCAAAAATGAGTTAAATGAGTTAACTCCTTTTTCTACTCAAATTGAATCAGTTAACTCCTTATTTTACTCAAATTAAATCCGTTAACTCCCTTTAATTTGGAAATCTCCCTTTATGACTGAACTTCACCTTTAATCCTGATCGTTGATTGAAATCGATCTCAACCGTTGATGAATTCCAAGAAAGTTTATTTAAGAGACCCTCATCTGTTCATTTTGAAAGGTTGAATTAAAATTTGCATCAAATTGTTGCTGGAATTCATACTCACATTTGGTCATATTCAGATAAGCAAAGATCAAGTTTGACCAAAAGTTGACCAGATTTAACTATGGTTGACTTGAGTTGACTAGTTTCAAAAACAATTTTTAAATAATTAAACGAAATTATTTAATTAAATGAAGTACTTTTTTCCAAGTAATTGATCAAAATTATTTTATTAAATGAGAAGCCATTCCTAATTAATTAAATCAAGTTATTTAATTAAATAAGAAAAGTGTCTCTAATTAATTAAACATTATTTAAATAAACAGGAAAAGTAATTATGAGAGCATATCCCATTTTATTAAATAAAATATCTCAACAAAATCTCTCTACAATTCGAAAAGGGAAATTTCCAACTGACTATTGATCAAAAATAAGTTAAATCATTTAACTCCATTTTCTACTCAAATTGAATCAGTTAACTCCTTATTTTACTGAAATTAAATCTGTTAACTCCCTTTAATTTGGAAATCTCTCTTTATGACTGAACTTCACGTTTAATGCTGACCGTTGATTGAAATCGATCTCAACCGTTGATGAATTGCAGAAAAGTCTATTTAAGAGACCATCATCTCTTCATTTTGAAAGGTTGAATGATAATTTGCATTCAATTGTTGCTGAAATTCATACTCACATTTGCTCATATTCACATACGTAAAGATCAACTTTGACCAAAAGTTGACCAAATTTACCCCATGGTTGACTTGAGTTGACTAGTTTCAAAAAGAATTTTGAAATAATTAAATAAAATTATTTAATTAAATGGAGTACGTACTTCTAATTAATTAAAAAAAGTTATTTAATGAAATGAGAAGCCATTCCTAATTAATTAAATGAAATTATTTAATTAAATAAGAAAAGTGTCTCTAATTAATTAAATATTATTTAATTAAATAGAAAAAGTAATTATGAGAGCATATCTCATTTTATTAAATTAAATATCTCAAAAAAATCTCTATTCAGTTCAAAAAGTAAAATTTTCAGTTCACTATTGATCAAAAATAAGTTAAATCAATTAACTCCTTTTTGTACTCAAATTGAATCAGTTAACTCCTTATTTTACTCAAATTAAATCCATTAACTCCCTTTAATTTGGAAATCTCCCTTTATGACTGAACTTCACCTTTAATCCTGACCGTTGATTGAAATCGATCTCAACTGTTGATGAATTCCAGGAAAGTCTATTTAAGAGACCCTCATCTCTTCATTTTGAAAGGTTGAATGAGAATTTGCATCGAATTGTTGCTGGAATTCATACTCACATTTGCTAATATTCACATACGCAAAGATCAAGTTTGACCAAAAGTTGACCGGATTTAAGCACAGTTGACTTCAGTTAACTAGTTTCAAAAAGAATTTTGACATAATAAAATGAAATTATTTAACTAAATAGAGTACTTACTTCTAATTAATTAAACAAAGTTATTTAATTAAATGAGAAGCCATTCCTAATTAATTAAATTAAAAATGTGTCTCTAATTAATTAAAGATTGTTTTATTAAATAGAAAAAGTAATTATGAGAGCATATCTCATTTTATTAAATTAAATATCTCAACAAAATCTCTCTTCAGTTCAAAAAGGGAAATTTACAGTTCACTATTGATCAAAAATGAGTTAAATCGGTTAGCTCCTTTTCTACTCAAATTGAATCAGATAACTTTTTATTTTACTCAAATTAAATTCGTTAACTCCCTTCAATTTGGAAATCTTCCTCTATGACTAGTTTCAAAAGAGAATTTTGAAATAATTAAACGAAAATATTTAATTAAATGGAGTACTTACTTTTAATTAATTAAACAAAGTTATTTAATTAAATGAGAAGCCATTCCTAATTAATTAAATGAAGTTATTTATTTAAATCAAAAAATTGTCTCTAATTAATTAAAAATTACTTAATTAAATAGAAAAAGTATATATGAGAGCATATCTCATTTTATTAAATTAAATATCTCAACAAAATCTCTCTTCAGTTCAAATAGGCAAATTTCTAGTTCACTATTGATAAAAAAATGAGTTAAATCAGTTAACTCATTTTTATACTCAAATTGAATCAGTTAACTCCTTATTTTACTCAAATTAAATCTTTAACAACGTTTAATTTGGAACTGTCCCTTTACGACTGAACTTCACCTTTAATCCTGACCGTTGATTGAAATCAATGTCAACCGTTGATGAATTTCAGAAAAGTCTATTTAAGAGACCGTTATCTCTTCATTTTGAAAGGTTGAATGAGAATTTGCATCAAATTGTTGCTGAAATTCATACTCACATTTTATCATATTCACATACGCAAAGATCAAGTTTGACCAAAAGTTGATCAGATTTAACCACGGCTGACTTGAGTTGACTAGTTCGAAAGAAATTTTGAAATAATTAAACGAAATTATTTAATTAAATTGAGTATTTACTTCTAATTAATTAAACAAAGTTATTTAATTAAATGAGAAGCCATTCCTAATTAATTAAATGAAGTTATTTAATTAAATAAGAAAATTGTCTCTAATTAATTAAAGGTTACTTAATTAAATAGAAAAAATCATTATGAGAGCTTATCTCATTTTATTAAATTAAATATCTCAACAAAATCTCTCTTCAGTTCAAAAAGGGAAAATTTCAGTTCACTATTGATAAAAAATGAGTTAACTCAGTTAACTCCTTTTTCTACTCAAATTGAATCAGTTAACTCCTTATTTTACTCAAATTAAATCTGTTAACTCTCTTTAATTTTGAAATCTCACTTTATGATTGAACTTCACCTTTAATCTTGACCGTTGATTGAAATCGATCTCAACCGTTGATGAATTTTAAGAAAGTCTATTTAAGAGACCCTCATCTCTTGATTTTGAAAGGTTGAATGAGAATTTGCATCGAATTGTTGCTGGAATTCATACTCACATTTGCTCATATTCACATACGCAAAGATCAAGTTTGACCAAAAGTTGACTAGATTTAACCACGATTGACTTCAGTTGACTAGTTTCGAAAGGAATCTTAAAATAATTAAACGTTATTATTTAATTAAATAGAGTACTTACTTCTAATTAATTAAACAAATTTATTTAATTAAATGGGAAGCCATTCCTAATTAATTATATGAAGTTATTTAATTAAATAAGAAAAGTGTCTCTAATTAATTAAAGATTACTTAATTAAACAGAGAAAGTAATTATGAGAGCATATCTCATTTTATTAAATTAAATATCTCAACAAAATCTCTCTTCAGTTCAAAAAGGGAAATTTCCAATTTAGTATTGATCAAAAATTAGTTAAATCAGTTAACTCCTTATTTTACTCAAATTACATCTGTTAACTCCATTTAATTTGAAAATCTCCCTTTATGACTGAACTTCACCTTTAATCCTGACCGTTGATTGAAATCGATCTCAACCGTTGATGAATTCCAGGAAGGTTTATTTAAGAGACCCTCATCTCTTCATTTTGAAAAGTTGAATGAGAATTTGCATCGAATTGTTGTTGGAATTCATACTTACATTTGCTCATATTCACATACGCAAAGATCAAGTTTGACCAAAAGTTGACTAGATTTAACCACGGTTGACTTGAGTTGACTAGTTTCGAAAAGAATTTTGAAATAATTAAACGAAATTATTTAATTAAATGGAGTACTTACTTCTAATTAATTAAAAAAAGTTATTTAATTTAATGAGAAGCCATTCCTAATTAATTAAATGAAGTTATTTAATTAAATAAGAAAAGTGTCTCTAATTAATTAAAGATTACTTAATTAAATAGAAAAAGTAATTATGAGAGCATATCTCATTTTTTTAAATTAAATATCTCAACAAAATCTCTCTTCAGTTCAAAAAGAGAAATTTTCAGTTCACTATTGATCAAAAATGAGTTAAATGAGTTAACTCCTTTTTCTACTCAAATTGAATCAGTTAACTCCTTATTTTACTCAAATTAAATCTGTTAACTCCCTTTAATTTGGAAATCTCCCTTTATGAATGAACTTCACCTTTGATCGTGACCGTTGATTAAAATCGATCTCAATCGTTGATGAATTCCAAGAAAGTCTATTTAAGAGACCCTCATCTCTTCATTTTGAAAGGTTGAATGATAATTTGCATCGAATTGTTGCTATAATTCATACTCACATTTGCTCATATTCACATACGCAAAGATCAAGTTTGACCAAAAGTTGACTAGATTTAACCATGGTTGACTTGAGTTGACTAGTTTCGAAAAGAATTTTGAAATAATTAAACAAAATTATTTAATCAAATGGAGTACTTACTTCTAATTAATTAATGTAATGCCCTCCCAAGGGATCCAAAGAATTATCCTAGAATTTCACTAAGTTTAGTAGCATTTTTTTTTTGAAAAATAAATACCATATATATAACTTATGTACAATAATGAAAGCAATAGCATTTTCCATCATAACATACATGACAGATTACGTTCTTTAAGATCCCTTAATGTTGAATTACATACATGAATCCATCTAGTACAACATCCACATGAAACAATAATGATAAGTCCAATGTTTATACATTACATTTCAAATACTCAATCATCCATTGTACATGTCACAGGGTATGAACAACCTCAAAAGAATATACATACATAGAATAATGTACATCATCCTATTCTAATCCATGATACATCAAAGTAAAGATAATCACATGATACACATGATACATCATCATAGAAAATATATACATCCATCATAAAGATCAAACATAATAAACTAAGTGCACGGTTCCTCCCACCCGTCAATAGCATCATTAGACCATCGTGGATCTTAGCCATCCCTCTGTGCGTAACATTCCAAATCACCAAAGAGATCATCGGTATTACATAGTAAGAATGTAACTCATAATCAATACAACATCATATGTAGAAGTAATATATCATGCAAATAAAAGCATAAGATAATATCATCTAACATATGGTATTTATCAATGAAAAAGGATACATATCCACCATCATGAAGGACGCATCAGCCACGATGTCTTAATGAATCTCAAAATGATAAGAGTGGAAAATACATTACCACCTGACCACGTGGTACCTAATTGGTCCAGTCCCACCGTGCTAAGGAGATAATCTCAAGTCCCAAACAGGCTATCAAAATCACATAGCACATATTTCTATAAGTCCAGGAATCTTAAAAGTATACTAACTCAAGGTTTCAAACACAAAATCTGACATCTAATCCCAGAGGTACACAATGACATGTGGGAACCTACTATGCAAGCGAGAAAGTGTCATCGCAATTATCACGTACAAGTTACCCTTGCAGTTAGCTAAACTCCACGGGTCCATACTGATTTCATGTGGCCACTAGTATCCTCTCATACTGACGAGGCATACTATGGAATGTAAGGTCACAACCATGTGTCTCACTACTCCCATCCTAGCCTGTATAAGCACTCAAGGCCTGGGCAAGAATAAAACGCTTATCTTTTTAGGTTCATTCAGTTAGTATTAGGTGTAAATGTTATCACTTATTAATCCAACTTACAATGAGTTACCCTGGCAGCCTCTTAGGGCCCCGACCCATATTGCAAGCCACTTCTCGTCACTACATGTAGATATCTTACCCTAATGCTCATGGACTCATAAATCTCAAAATCACAAAAGATAATCCATAAAATCATCAAATATGCATAAAAGCATCAAATCTCTATGAGCTAACATCCATAGAAAATCATGAACACAACAGCTCTCTTTTGGCAACTGAAGTATCACTGATAATCAAATATCCAATGGTTCTCAATAACCAAAAAATATATATATCTAAATCATACTGATCGAAGACTCCAAAAATGGTTGAGTCAAACATGTCACAACATGACATCATCAAAAATAAATACACATTACAGTCTCATCATGGCGACTAGAAAATAAACCAAGGATAACTGATTGATGTCCAAAATAATGGTTAAGTCAAGTGTCTCATACATAAGAATCTCAACTATAACAATCAGTAATCACATACAATACATAGAGCATTCCATCACATAACCATGGTTGGGTTTATAAAGATCGAGATTAAAGCATCATCATGTCACCACAATCACATAACCCCCAAGCCTCTGGTAGACGTCCTATACTAGTCAACACTAGTCAACCCAAAACCCAAAATAATAGCATAAAAAATACTTCTTCTGCCTATCCTGTGTCGTAGTCAAATGCTCAGGGATACGCACTACCTGTTGCTCCATATCACGAAGCATCTCAAGTCCCAACAAGATGAAATCCTCAAGACTGTCCCCAATGGTGTACGGCGAGGACGCCCATATAATGCCTGAAATGGTGTCATACTAATAGAACTATGATATCTGTTTTTGTAAGAAAACTCCACTAAGTAGAGGCAATCCTCCCAATGTGTTTGCCTATCCTTTACATACATTCGTAACATATCCTCCAAAACCTAATTCACCCTCTCTGTCTGACCATCAGTCTCTGGATGATAAGCCGAACTGAAATTTAACTAAGCTCCAAGCTTATACTGTAGCGATGTCCAAAATGCAGATGTGAATACAAGATCCCTATCAGAAATGATCTTTCTAGGAATACCATGTAATCTCACAATATCACACATAAAGACATTAGCTATAGAAGTTGTTGTGTAGGAAGACTTAATCATCAAAAAATGTGCCACCTTAGTCAACCGATCAACGGTGACCATGATAGCATCATGACGTCGAACTGTCATAGGTAATCCCACAATGAAATCTATGGAGATGATATCCCACTTCCAAGAAGGAATGAGATTAGGGTTCAAAAGTCCAGTCGGGTGCTGATGTTCTACCTTAACTCTCTGACACTCAAAGCACCTAGCCACAAAATCAACAATATCTTGCTTCATCCTAGACCAAAAGAATAAACGTCTCAAATCAGCATGCATCTTCTTGACACCTGGATGTGCTGAGTAAGGTGTACGATGGGCTTCTGCCAAAATCAAGGTGTGAAGCTCATCCAAAAATGGCACATAAATTCTCCCCAAATGTCTCAAAAGACCATCTGACTCTCAAACGAAATCTGCAAACTTACCTTCCAAAGATCTTCCTGAATCAATCTCTCTACACACTTCCTGATACTAGGAATCCGTAGGAAGTGCTTGAAGAATCTGACTCCTCAAATCCACACTAAGAGTCATTGATGATAACACATGTCTCCTCTGACTCAAAGCATCCACCACCACATTCTCCTTACCTTGAATGTACTTAACCTCAAAATCATACTCGCATAGAAACTCCATCCATCGCCTCTGGCGAGCATTCAAATTAGGCTAAGTAAAAATGTACTGAAGACTACGATGATCGCTATGTAGCTCAAATCTATGCCTCAAAAAGAAATATCTCCATCTAGTCAAAGCATGAACTACTACTGCTAACTCAAGATCATGTGTAGGATAATTTAACTCATGATCCTTGAGCTTGTGTGATTCATACGCAATCACCCATCCATTCTGCATCAACATTGCCTCAATCCCTTCAAGAGAAGCATTTGTACATACCATGAAATCACCTTCTGGATTAGGTACAACTAGAATCGGTGCACTGGTCAAAAGCTCCTTGAGCTTCTGGAAAGTTTTCTCACATTTCTCTGTCCATACAAACTTCTTTCCTTTCCTTTGAAGAGAAGTGATAGGATGTGCTATCCGAGAGAAGTTCTAGACAAATCTACAATAATAACCAGCTAAACCCATGAAACTACGAATCTCTGACACATTAGTCGGTGTTGGCCAATCTATTATTTCCTAAATCTTTGCATGATCCACTAAAATACCATCACCTGAAATAACATGCCCTAAATATTGAATCTCCAATTTGAAGAATTCACACTTAGCTGCATTGGCATAAAGTTGATTGTCTCTCAAACACTGCAATACCAACCGCAGGTGTTCCTCATGCTCCTTTTGAGTCTTAGAATATATCAATATGTCATCAAGAAACATGAGTACAAAGCTATCCAGATAAGATCAGAACACACCATTCATCAAACTCATGAAAACCGATGGAGCATTAGTCAATCCAAAAGGTACCACTGTAAACTCATAATGCCCGTAACGAGTTCGAAAAGCAGTCTTGTGAATATCTGCTTCATTAATGCAAAGCTGGTGGTATCCTGACTTAAGATCAATCTTGGAGAATATTGTAGCTCCCTTAATCTAATTGAATAAGTCATCAATCCTAGGTAAAGGACACCTTTTCTTAATAGTCACCTCATTCAATTGTCTATAGTCAATACAAAGGCACAAAGAACTGTCTTTCTTCTTCACAAAGAGCACTAGAGCTCCCCAACGTGATACACTAGGTCGAATGCTCCCTTTGGCTAGAAGTTCCTCTAGCTAAAGACATAGCTCACCCAATTCCTAAGTAGTCATGCAATAAGGAGCTTTAAAGATAGGCTCCGCTCTAGGAATCAGATCAATACTAAAGTCAATGTCCCTCTTCAGAGGCATGCCTGAAATCTCACCTAGAAAAACATCTGCGTACTCTTGCAAAATTGGGTGATCTAAAGTCTCCCTCATGGAATCTTCCTCATCAAGATCATTTACCATAACAACAAATATTTGACATTCCTTACAAAAACTTCGCTTCAATTGCATAGCAGAAATCATCCGCAAAGATATAGGCCTTGGTATCCCAACTATCTGCACATCATTCCCTTGGTCATCTTGGCACATAATAATCTTCTTCCTGCAATCTATACTGGCTCTATGAGATCCAAGCCAGTCCATGCCTAAAACCACATCATAGGAACCAAGGGGTATGATTCGAAGATCCACTGTAGTATCAAAGCTTCCTAAGCTAAGCCCACACTTATGAACTACAGAATCTGTGGAGACCTTAATGCCTGAGGCTAGTTCCACTTGCCAACCACGATCTTGCTTCACCGCATCCAGCTTACACCTAGAAACTATAGATGGTGAAATAAATGAATTTGTAGCTCCTAAATCAAACAATACTGAAAGAGATATACCTCTAATAGCACCTGTGGTCTCAACCACTGTTCCTTGATGATCTGCCTGACGCTGATCAACTGCTGCAAAAACTCCATGAGCTCTACCTGCATCACCAACTGTAGGCTCTAAAATGGTAGGTCTAGGTCTTGAAAATTCAGGTGCTCGCTAAGGACACTAAGTTACATAATGTCCAATCTGACTACATAAAAAGGATTTGGTATTTCTACCAGAACCTCTTCCCATAGGTGGTACATTTGATTGTTGGCGACTGTTCCTGCTCACAAAAGATTGGCTACTCTGAGCTAGCTGATTGGACTAATTCTATTTATTGCGTTGAGCATTGTGGTTGTTCTTGGTGTTAGCACCTTTGCCACCACCTTGAGCTTGAGAATTCGATCCCTTCTATTTTTGTGTCTATTGAGACTGCTGCTGATACTGTTTCCCCTTAGAGAAAGAAAACTTCTTGTTACCACCTAAATTGTAGTTGCTTTTAGATCCTGATGCTATTGGCACTCCTACAAAACCACCTTGACCAATGTTGACACTTTGCTCAACAAGGATAGCTCGATGCACCGCATCCTTGAGGGTTTTTGGCTCAAATACCTTAACTCCCCTAATAATACGATTATTCAAACCCCTAATAAAATGTTGTGTCAACTGAGCTAAATTTTCACTGAACCCTGAAGAAGGCATAAGCTCATAAAACTTACGCTCATACTCAGTCACTAACAAAGTGTACTGTCTAAGATTATGAAATTCATCAACCCTTTGTTGTTTCCATTCCTCTGGTAGGAATCGTTCACAAAAACTTTCTAGGAATAATTCCCATGTAACACTGCTCATATCGATTCCCAACTTCTTCTCCTCAATCGTCCACCAAGTGGCCCCAAAATTCTCTAGATTAGTGATTGCAAACCTTGCCTTAACATTTCTATCGAACTCCTGCATGGCAAAAATCCTATCGAGAGAAATAAGCCACTGCTCGGCCACATAACCAGAACCTTGCCCATTGAAAGGCTTAACCTTGGATCTTGAAAGATCCTTCATCTGAGTGGACGCAATGGACCTCTTACGTTCCTTCCAAGGACTTCTAGATTTGGGTCTATTCTCTTGTTCTATCTGATGCACTTTAGGCTGTTCTTGAACAGGAGGTAGACATTCTAGAATAGTTTGCATCATCTGCCTCAAACTGACCTCTTCAGACTCAGCTTGGTCCTCTCTACGGCTCTCTTCCTGCTGCCTACTAGAGTGCTATTCCCTGCTCTCTACATGAGCTGATCCCTGATGGGAAAACTCATGGACACTAATAGTTCTGCCACGACCACAGCCTCTACCATGGCCTCTAACAGAAGACCTAGTCCCAGATACCATCCTACAATAGTACAAGGTACTAAATTCAGTTCTATGTCTAGGTTTAAGTAAAATTTCCAGTTTTGAAACTAAGTGTTGAAGTATGAAAAATATTCAAGTAATAGTTTGAGTCCTGTTTCAATTCACCTAGATCAAGTTTGGAAAGTTACACTTAATAGTTCATAGTCCTAGTTGTTCCAAAATACCCAGAGCTCCCAATGTAGAAACTCGGGCTCTGATACCAAATGTAATGCCCCGCCAAGGGATCCAAAGAATTATCCTAAATTTTCACTAAGTTTAGTAGCATTTTTTTTTTTGAAAAATAAATTTCATATATATAACTCATGCACAATAACGGAAGCAATAGCATTGTCCATCATAACATATATAACAGATTACATTCTTTAAGATCCCTTAACATTGAATTACATACATGAATCCATCTAGTACAATTTCCACATGAAACAATAATGATAAGTCCAATGTTTATACATTACATTTCAAATACTCAATCATCCACTGTACATGTCATAGGGTATGAACAACCTCAAAAGAATATACATACATAGAATAAGGTACATCATCCTATTCTAATCCATGATACATCAAAGTAAAGATAATCACATGATACATATGATACATCATCATAGAAAACAAATACATCCATCATAAAAATCAAACATAATAAACTAAGTGCACGGTTCTTCCCAACCGTCAATAGCATCATTAGACAATCGTGGATCCTAGCCATCCCTCGGTGCGTAACATTCCAAATCACCAAAGAGATCATTGGTATTACATAGTAGGAATGTCACTCCTAATCAATACAACATCATATGTAGAAGTAATCTATCACACAAATAAAAGCATAAGATAACATCATCTATATGCTATTCATCAATGAAAAAGGATACATATCCACCATCATGAAGGACGCATCAGCCACGATGTCTCAATGAATCTCAAAATGATAAGAGTGGAAAATACACTACCACCCGACCATGTGGTACCTAATTGGTCCACTCCCACCGTGCTAAGGAGATAATCTCAAGTCCCAAACAGGCTATCAAAATCACATAGCACATATTTCTATAAGTCTAGGAATCCTAAAATTATACTAACTCAAGGTTCCAAACACAAAATCTGACATCTAATCCTAGAGGCACACAATGACATGTAGGAACCTACTATGCAAGTGGGCAAGTGTCATCGCAATTATCACGTACAAGTTACCCTAGCAGTTAGCTAAACTCCACGGGTCCATACTGATTTCATGTAGCCACTAGTATCCTCTCATACTGATGAGGCATACTACAGAATGCAAGGTCACAACCATGCATCTCACTACTCCCATCCTAGCTTGTACAAGCACTCAAGGCATGGGTGAGAACAAAACACTTATCTTTTTAGGTTCATTCAGTTAGTATTAGGTGTGAATGTTATCACTTATTAATCCAACTTACAATGAGTTACCCTGGCAGCCTTTTAGGGCCCTGGCCCCCATTGCAAGCCTCTTCCCGTCACTACATGCAGATATCCTACCTTAATGCTCATGGACTCATAAATCTCAAAATCACAAAAGATAATCCATAAAATCATCAAATATGCATAAAAGCATCAAATTTCCATGAGCTAACATCCATAGAAAATTATGAACACAATAGCTCTCTATTGGCAACTGAAGTATCACTGATAATCAAATATCCAATGGTTCTCAATAAGAAAAATATATATATATCTCAATCTAACTAATCGAAGACTCCAAAAATGGTTGAGTCAAACGTGTCACAACATGACATCATCAAAAATAAATCCACATTACAGTCCCATCATGGTGACTAGAAAATAAACCAAGGATAACTAATCGATGTCCAAAATAATGGTTAAGTCAAGTGTCTCATACATAAGAATCTCAACTATAACAATCAGTAATCACATACAATACATAGAGCATTCCATCACATAACCATGGTTGGGTTTATAAAGATCAAGATTAAAATATCATCATTTCACCACAATCACATAACCCCCAAGCCTTTGGTAGACGTCCTATACTAGTCAACACTAGTCAACCCAAAACCCAAAACAATAGTATAAAGAATACACAATGTAAACACATGTTTTGGCTTTTACAACTTTGATTGTAGAGATCTCAGTTTAAGTTCCCAAGTTTGAAGAATGAATGGAGGAACACATACATTATTTTTGGATATAAGTTTTCCTTAATAGAACTAAAAATCCATCTTCCAATTTATAATGTTTGTTTGATACATCCCCCACCAAACTATCAACTCTTTATTTAATAATTTAAAATAATTAAATTATTAAATAGTTGAAAATTATTAAAGAGTCACCTTTATGAAAATAAACCATCAATATAAGTCATTGATCAAATAATAATATTTATAATAACTTATTTACATATTACACACACACACACACACACACACATATACATACATACATATGTAAATATATTAATCAGTTTTCATAAAATCGATTTAACAATTTCGATTGACACCATATTATATAGCAATGTGAATCGATTGTTTATAAACATTTTAACATAACATTTTTTTTTGCATAACATTAACATCAATTAAACCCCCCCCCCCAAACTCTTGCTGCAGTACGTAGTACCTGCAGTCGCAGGCACTGTGCCAACAATGGGTACGTAGTACCCCTGTCACCGCAGACCTGCGATGGCAGGTCTCTGCCTTCCTTAGGTGCGGGGTACGAATCATTCCCACGACATTATAATATAAACTTGTTTCATGCGATATGAATCACGATGCAATTTATTAAATTTTCCACTGCAATTTTATCAATCGCTCAATTCGGTGCATTATATACATAGGTATATATATATATATATATATATATATGTATCAGTATATATATATATATATATATATATATATATATATATATATGTATCAGTATATATATATATATATATATATATATATATATATATATATATATGTATGTATATGTATATGTATGCAGATTTGAACATATAACCATGTAATTCTCTTTTTTTCACAAAGATTATATCTACAATTAAGAATAAAATATTTTCATTATAGAATGCATATAAAATTCTCCAATAAAATTTATCTACCCACATTGAGAATGCATATAAATATGAAACTTCTCGGAAGACATATGGAAGACACGAAGAAGACAGGGAATGCATAATGCAAAAATATAATAAGTAAAACCACAAGAATCTACCTAGATTCTGATGTTAAATCGCTCTTCCTCAGAAAATTCGCAGAGCAAGCTCCTCCCTTCTTCAGAATTCTCGAGTCCTCCAATGCTCCAATTGCTCTCCCAACGCTATGTCTAAGCTTCTATGAATGCCTGAATATAAAGAGCTTTTAGGAAACATCTAGAATGCTTCTAGAAACAGCTGGAAGGTGTCATCAACTAAGCATGGGTCTTTTCCAACCTTCAAGATGAGCCATAGGGTTGTAGACACCATGTGCTTAATTGATGCACTAACCCCCATGTTGTTGACACTTGAGAAATAGAGAAGTGCGCTAACTCCCATGCAAACTTATAACTTCAATTCACTTTTTATATAATTTCTATTTAAATATTAATAACTTTCATTTTAACTTTATAACTTTTATTATTATTATTTATTTGTTACTTTACTATTATTTTATTATTATTAATTTTAATTTCTAATTTTTTTTTATTTAATTCATTTTTCCTCAATAATTCACATTTAATTAATTATAATCAAAATATCAAATAACATGATATTTCATATTAATTTTCTAAAATAATTAATTTATTAATTAAATCTATTTATTAAGACTTAATTAATAGAAGATTCGCCGTAGACTTCCAAGATAAGATATGAAAACCCATCATAGAGAAAATCACTCAAAATCAGTCTAAAAGGTTAAAAATCATGAATTATGTCATCCGACACATTCGGTGGGTAAAATATCCAAATACTTGTCCTACCTCACTAGGACAATTGGCTTAAAAGTTTGGGATTTGGACTTGAGAATTTATCTCCCTCCTCTTATCATTGAGATAGTATAATAGGGTACACTCATCCTGGCAATTCAGGGAAGTCGATACCCGATAGCTGCAACCTGCAAAAAAATCATGTATGTACAAACAATATTTATAATGCTAAGCTAAACAAACAATGGCAGGAAGTGGTGCATCGTGTAGATCTCGACTAAGCAGGTGACTATGACTCCCTTACTTAAACACATCAAAAATGCCATACAATATGAAAACACGCACACCATACACATGCAAGTATGGGGTAAGTATCAATAAACCATCCAACTAATCATCAATAATAGCTGAAAACAATATAATGATTATTATGTATGCATGAAATGTAAAGTCTAAATGATCTCATCATAAAACCACTGAATCCATAACATAATGTCTGATAGTCTCAAAACAATACCACTAATCTATCAATATAATACTAGTCCATCAAAGTCTGATAATAAAAACAACAATGTCCAGAAAAGATGTGAACGAGGGTAGGCACTACAATTAAACAAAGTTATTTAATTAAATGAGAAGCCATTCCTTATTAATTAAATGAAGTTATTTAATTAAATAACAAAAGTGTCTCTAATTAATTAAAGATTACTTAATTAAATAGAAAAAGTAATTATGAGAGCATATCTCATTTTATTAAATTAAATATCTCAACAAAATCTCTCTTCAGTTCAAAAAGGGAAATTTCCAGTTCACTAATGATCAAAAATGAGTTAAATCAGTTAACTCCTTTTTCTACTCAAATTGAATCAGTTAACTCCTTATTTTATTCAAATGAAATATGTTAACTCCCTTTAATTTGGAAATCTCCCTTTATGAATGAACTTCACCTTTAATCCTGAACGCTGATTGAAATCGATCTCAACCATTGATGAATTTCAGGAAAGTCTATTTAAGAGACCCTCATCTCTTTATTTTGAAAGGTTGAATGAGAATTTGCATCGAATTGTTGCTGGAATTCATACTCACATTTGCTCATATTCACATACGCAAAGATCAAGTTTGGCCAAAAGTTGACCAGATTAAACCATGGTTGACTTGAGTTGACTAATTTCGAAAAAAAATTTGAAATAATTAAACAAAATTATTTAATTAAATGGAGTACTTACTTCTAATTAATTAAACAAAGTTATTTAATTAAATGAGAAGCCATTCCTAACTAATTAAATGAAGTTATTTAATTAAATAAGAAAAGTGTCTCTAATAAATTAAAGATTGTTTAATTAAATAGAAAAAGTAATTATGAGAGGATATCTCATTTTATTAAATTAAATATCTCAACAAAATCTCTCTTCAGTTCAAAAAGGGAAATTTTCAGTTCACTATTGATAAAAAATGAGTTAAATCAGTTAACTCCTTTTTCTACTCAAATTGAATCAGTTAACTCCTTATTTTACTCAAATTAAATCTATTAACTCCATTTAATTTGGAAATCTCCCTTTATGACTAAACTTCACCTTTAATCCTGACTGTTTGATTGAAATCGATCTCAACCATTGATAAATTCTAGGAAAGTCTATTTAAGAGACCTTCATCTCTTCATTTTGAAAGGTTGAATGAGAATTTGTATCGAATTGTTGCTAGAATTCATACTCACATTTGCTCATATTCACATACGCAAAGACCAAGTTTGACCAAAAGTTGACCAGATTTAGCCACAGTTGACTTGAGTTGACTAGCATAAAAAAAAATTTTGAAATAATTAAACAAAATTATTTAATTAAATGGAGTACTTACTTCTAATTAATTAAACAAAGTTATTTAATTAAATAAGAAGCCATTCCTAACTAATTAAATGCAGTTATTTAATTAAATAAGAAAAGAGCCTCAAATTAATTAAAGATTATTTAATTAAATAGAAAAAGTAATTATGAGAGCATATATTATTTTATTAAATTAAATCTCTCAACAAAATCTCTCTTCAGTTCAAAAAGGGAAATTTCCAATTCACTATTGATCAAAAATGAGTTAAATAAATTAACTCCTTTTTCTACTCAAATTGAATAAGTTAACTCCTTATTTTACTCAAATTAAATCTGTTAACTCCCTTTAATTTGGAAATCTCTCTTTATGACTGAACTTCACTTTTAATCCTGACCGTTGATTGAAATCGATCTCAACCGTTGATGAATTTCAGGAAAGTCTATTTAAGAGACCCTCATCTCTTCATTTTGAAAGGTTGAATGAGAATTTGCATCGAATTGTTGCTGGAATTCATACTCACATTTGCTCATATTCACATAGGCAAAGATCAAGTTTGACCAAAAGTTGACCAGATTTAACCACGGTTGACTTGAGTTGACTAGTTTCAAAAAAAATTTTGAAATAATTAAATGGAGCACTTACTTCTAATTAATTAAACAAAATTATTTAATTAAATGAGAAGCCATTCCTAACTAATTAAATAAGGTTATTTAATTAAATAAGAAAAGTGTCTCTAATTAATTAAAGATTATTTAATTAAATAGAAAAAGTAATTATGAGAGCATATGTCATTTTATTCGATTAAATATCTCAAGAAAATCTCTCTTCAGTTCAAAAAGTGAAATTTTCAGTTCACTATTGATCATAAATAAGTTAAATCAATTAACTCCTTTTTCTACTCAATTTGAATCAGTTAACTCCTTATTTTACTCAAATTAAAGTTGTTAACTCCCTTTTTATTTGAAAATCTCCTTTTATGACTGAACTTCACCTTTAATCCTGCTGATTGAAATTGATCACAACCGTTGATGAATTCTAGGAAAGTCTATTTAAGAGACTCTCATCTCTTCATTTTGAAAGGTTGAATAAGAATTTGCATCGAATTGTTGCGGGAATTCATACTCACATTTGCTCATATTCATATACTCAAAGATCAAGTTTGACCAGAAGTTGACCAAATTTAACCTCGGTTGACTTGAGTTTTTTAATTTAATAAGAAAAGTGTCTCTAATTAATTAAAGATTATTTAATTAAATAGAAAAAGTAATTATGAGAGCATATCTCATTTTATTAAATTAAATATCTCAACAAAATCTCTCTTCAGTTCAAAAAGGAAAATTTTCAGTTCACTATTGATAAAAAATGAGTTAGATAAGTTAACTCCTTTTTCTACTCAAATTGAATTAGTTAACTCCTTATTTTTCTCAAATTAAATCTGTTAACTCCCTTTAATTTGGAAATCTCCCTTTATGATTGAACTTCGCCTTTAATCCTGATTGTTTATTGAAATCGATCTAAACCGTTGATGAATTCTAGCAAAGTCTATTTAATAGACCCTCATCTCTTCATTTCGAAAGCTTGAATGAGAATTTGCATCAAATTTTTGCTAGAATTCATACTCACATTTGCTTATATTCACATACGCAAAGACCAAGTTTGACCAAAAGTTGACCAGATTTAACCATAGTTGATTTGAGTTGACTAGTTTCGAAAAGAATTTTGAAATAATTAAACGAAATTATTTAATTAAATGGAGTACTTACTTCCAATTAATAAAACAAAGTTATTTAATTAAACGAAAAGCCATTCCTAACTAATTAAATGAAGTTATTTAATTGAATAAGAAAAGTGTCTCTAATTAAATAAAGATTATTTAATTAAATAGAAAAGTAGTTATGAGAGCATATATCATTTTATTAAATTAAATATCTCAACAAAATCTCTCTTCAGTTGAAAAAGGGAAATTTTCAGTTCACTATTGATCAAAACTTAGTTAAATCAGTTAACTCCTTTTTCTACTCAAATTGAATAAGTTAACTTCTTATTTTACTCAAATTAAATCTATTAACTCCATTTAATTTGCAAATCTCCCTTTATTACTGAACTTCACTTTAATCCTAACCGTTGATTAAAATCGATCTCAATCGTTGAATTCTAGGAAAGTCTATTTAAGAGACCCACATCTCTTCATTTTGAAAGGTTGAATGATAATTTGCATCGAATTGTTGTTGGAATTCATACTCGCATTTGCTTATATTCACATACGCAAAGATCAAGTTTGACCAAAAGTTGACCAGATTTAACCACGGTTGACTTGAGTTGACTAGTTTCGAAAAGAATTTTGAAATAATTAAAAGAAATTATTTAATTAAATGGAGTACGTACTTCTAATTAATTAAATAAAGTTATTTAATTAAATGAGAAGTCATTCCTAACTAATTAAATGAAGTTATTTAATTAAATAAGAGAAGTGTCTCTAATTAATTAAAAATTATTTAATTAAATAGAAAAATTAATTATCAAAGCATATCTCAATTTATTCAATTAAATATCTCAACAAAATCTCTCTTCAGTTCAAAAACGAAAATTTTCAGTTCACTATTGATCAAAAATGAGTTAAATGAGTTAACTTTTTTTTTCACTCAAATTGAATCAGTTAACTCCTTATTTTACTCAAATTAAATTATTTAAATCCCTTTAATTTCGAAATCTCCCTTTATGACTGAACTTCACTTTTAATCCTGACCACTGATTGAAATCGATCTCAACCGTTGATGAATTCTAAGAAAGTTTATTTAAGAGACCCTCATCTCTTCATTTTGAAAGGTTGAATGAGAATTTGCATCGAATTGTTGCTGGAATTCATACTCACATTTGCTCATATTCACATACGCAAAGATCAAATTTGACCAAAAGTTACTTGTAATTAATTAAACATACTTACTTGTAATTAATTAATCAAAGTTATTTAATTAAATGAGAACCCATCCCTAATTAAATAAATGAAGTTATTTAATTAAATAAGAAAAGTGTCTCTAATTAATTAAAAATTATTTAATTAAATAGAAAAAGTAATTATGAGAGCATATCTCATTTTATTAAATTAAATATCTCAACAAAATCTCTCTTCAATTTAAAAAGTGAAATTTCCAGTTCACTATTGATCAAAAATGAGTTAAATTAGTTAACTCCTTTTTCTACTCAAATTGAATCAGTTAACTCCTTATTTTACTCAAATTAAATATGTTAACTCCATTTAATTTGGAAATTTCCCTTGATGACTGAACTTCACCTTTAATCCTGACCGTTGATATAAATCAATCTCAACCGTTAATTAATTTCAAGAAAGTCTATTTAAGAGACCCTCATCTCTTCATTTTGAAAGGTTGAATGAGAATTTGCATCGAATTGTTGCTGGAATTCATACTCACATTTGCTCATATTCACATATGCAAATATCAATTTTGACCAAAAGTTGACCAGATATAACCACAGTTGACTTCTGTTGACTAGTTTTGAAAAAAATTTTGAAATAATTAAACGAAATTATTTAATTAAATGGAGTACTTACTTCTAATTAATTAAAAAAAGTTATTTAATTAAATGAGAAGCCATTCCTAATTAATTAAATTAAGTTATTTAATTAAATAAGAAAATTGTTTCTAATTAATTAAAGATTATTTAATTAAAGAGAAAAAGTAATTATGAGAGCATATCTCATTTTATTAAATTAAATATCTCAACAAAATCTCTCTTCGGTTCAAAAAGGGAAATTTCTAGTTCACTATTGATAAAAAATGAGTTAAATCACTTGACTCCTTTTTCTACTCAAATTGAATTAATTAACTCCTTATTTTACTTGAATTAAATCTGTTAAGTCCGTTGACCGTTAATTGAAATCGATCTCAACTGTTGATGAATTTATAAAAAGTCTATTTAAGAGACCCTCATCTCTTCATTTTGAAAGGTTGAATGAGAATTTGCGTCGAATTGTTGTTGAAATTCATACTCACATTTGCTAATATTCACATACGCAAAGATCAAGTTTGACCAAAAGTTGACCAGATTTAACCACAGTTGACTTGAGTTAACTAATTTTGAAAAGAATTTTGAAATAATTAAAAGAAATTATTTAATTAAATGGAGTACTTACTTCTAATTAATTAAACAAAGTTATTTAATCAAATGAGAAGCCATTCCTAATTAATTAAATGAAGTTATTTAATTAAATAAGAAAAGTTTTCCTAATTAATTAAAGATTATTTAATTAAATAGAAAAAGTAATTATGAGAGCATATATCATTTTATTAAATTAAATATCTCAACAAAATCTCTCTTCAGTTCAAAAAGGGAAATTTTCAGTTCACTATTGATCAAAAATGAGTTAAATCAGTTAACTCCTTTTTCTACTCAACATGAATCAGTTAACTCCTTATTTTACTCAAATTAAATCTATTAACTCCCTTTAATTTGGAAATCTCCCTTTATGACTGAACTTCACCTTTAATCCTGACCGTTGATTGAAATCGATCTCAACCGTTGATGAATTTTAGGAAAGTCTATTTAAGAGACCCTCATCTCTTCATTTTGAAAGGTTGAATGAGAATTTGCATCAAATTGTTGCTGGAATTCATACTCACATTTGCTCATATTCACATACGCAAAGATCAAGTTTGACCAAAAGTTGATCAGATTTAACCACAGTTGACTAGTTTTGAAAAGAATTTTGAAATAATTAAACGAAATTATTTAATTAAATGGAGTACTTAGTTCTAATTAATTAAACAAAGTTATTTAATTAAATGAGAAGCCATTCTTAATTAATTAAATGAAGTTATTTAATTAAATAAGAAAATTGTCTCTAATTAATTAAAGATTATTTAATTAAATAGAAAAAGTAATTATGAGAGCATATCTAATTTTATTAAATTAAATATCTCAACAAAATCTCTCTTCAGTTCAAAAAAGAAAATTTTTAGCTCACTATTGATTAAAAATGAGTTAAATGAGTTAACTCCTTTTTTTACTCAAATTGAATTAGTTAACTCTTTATTTTACTCAAATTAAATCTGTTAACTCTCTTTAATTTAGAAATCTCCCTCTATGACTAAACTTCACCTTAAATCCTGACCGTTGATAAAAAATGAGTTAAATTAGTTAAATCCTTTTTCTACACAAATTGAATCAGTTAAGTCCTTATTTAACTCAAATTAAATCTGTTAACTCCCTTTATGACTGAACTACACCATTAATCCTGACCGTTGATTAAAATCGATCTCAACCGTTGATGAATTCAAGGAAAGTCTATTTAAGAGACCCTTATCTCTTCATTTTGAAAGGTTGAATAAAAATTTGCACCAAATTGTTACTAAAATTCATACTCACATTTGCTCATATTCACATACGCAAAGATCAAGTTTGACCAAATGTTGACCAGATTTAGCCACAGTTGACCTGAGTTGACTAGTTTCGAAAAGAATTTTGAAATAATTAAACGAAATTATTTAATGAAATGGAGTACTTACTTCTAATTAATTAAACAAAGTTATTTAATTAAATGAGAAGCCATTCCTAATTAATTAAATCAAATTATTTAATTAAATAAGAAAAGTGTCTCTAATTAATTAAAGATTATTTAAATCAATAGAAAAAGTAATTATGAGAGCATATCTCATTTTATTAAATTAAATATCTCAACAAAATCTCTCTTCAATTCAAAAAGAGAAATTTCCAGTTCACTATTGATCAAAAATGAGTTAAATCAGTTAACTCCTTTTTCTACTCAAATTGAAATAGTTAACTCGTTATTTTACTCAAATTAAATCTGTTAACTCCCTTTAATTTGAAAATCTCCCTTTATGACTGAACTTCACCTTTAATCATGACTGTTGATTGAAATCGATCTCAACCGTTGATGAATTTCAAGAAAGTCTATTTAAGAGACCCTCATATCTTCATTTTGAAAGGTTGAATGAGAATTTGCATCGAATTGTTGATGGAATTCATACTCACATTTGCTCATATTCACATACGCAAAGATCAAGTTTGACCAAAAGTTGACCAGATTTAACCACAGTTGACTAATTTTGAAAAGAATTTTGAAATAATTAAACAAAATTATTTAATTAAATGGACTACTTACTTCTAATTAATTAAACAAAGTTATTTAATTAAATGAGAAGCCATTCCTAACTAATTAAATGAAGTTATTTAATTAAATAAGAAAATTGTCTCTAATTAATTAAATATTATTTAATTAAATAGAAAAAGTAATTACGAGAGCATATCTCATTTTATTAAATTAAATATCTCAACAAAATCTCTCTTCAATTCAAAAAGAAAAATTTCTAGTTCACTATAGATTAAAAATGAGTTAAATTAGTTAACTCCTTTTTCTACTCAAATTGAATTAGTTAACTCCTTATTTTACTCAAATTAAATCTGTTAACTCCCTTTTATTTGGAAATCTCCCTTTATGACTGAACTTCACCTTTAATCTTGACCGTTGATTGAAATCAATCTCAACTGTTGATGAATTTCAGGAAATTCTATTTAAGAGACCCTCATCTCTTCATTTTGAAAGGTTGAATAAAAATTTGCATCGAATTGTTGTTGGAATTCATTATCACATTTGCTCATATTCACATATGCAAAGATCAAGTTTGACCAAAATTTGACCAGATTTAACCACGGTTGACTAGAGTTGACTAGTTTTGAAAAAAATTTAAATAATTACACGAAATTATTTAATTAAATGCAGTACTTACTTCAAATTAATTAAACAAAGTTATTTAATTAAATGAGAAGCCATTCCTAACGAATTAAATGAAGTTATTTAATTAAATAAGAAAAGTGTCTCTAATTAATTAAAGATTATTTAATTAAATAGAAAAAGTAATTATGAGAGCATATCTCATTTTATTAAATTAAATAACTCAACAAAATCTCTCTTCAGTTCAAAAAGGGAAATTTCCAAGTCCCTATTGATCAAAAATGAGTTAAATCAGTTAACTCCTTTTTCTACTCAAATTGAATTAGTTAACTCCTTATTTTTCTCAAATTAAATCTATTCACTCCCTTTAATTTGGAAATCTCCTTTTATGACTGAACTTCACCTTTAATCCTAACCGCTGATTGAAATCGATCTCAACCGTTGATGAATTCTAGGAAAGTCTATTTAAGAGACCCTCATCTCTTCATTTTGAAAGGTTGAATGAGAATTTGCATCGAATTTTTGCTGAAATTCATACTCACATTTGCTCATATTCACATACGCAAAGATCAAGTTTGACCAAAAGTTGACCAGATTTAACCTCGATTGACTTGAGTTAATTAGTTTCGAAAATAATTTAAAAATAATTTTAAAAAATTATTTAATTAAATGGAGTACTTACTTCTAATTAATTAAACAAATTTATTTAATTAAATGAGAAGCCATTCCTAATTAATTAAATGAAGTTATTTAATTAAATAAGAAAAGTGTCTCTAATTAATTAAAGATTATTTAATTAAATAGAAAAAGTAATTATGAGAGCATATCTCATTTTATTAAATTAAATATCTCAACAAAATCTCTCTTCAGTTCATAAAGGTAAATTTCCAGTTCACTATTGATCAAAAATGAGTTAAATGAGTTAACTCCTTTTTCTACTCAAAATGAATCAGTTAACTCCTTATTTTACTCAAATTAAATCTATTAACTCCCTTTAATTTGGAAATCTCCCTTTATGACTAAACTTCACCTTTAATCTTGACCGTTGATTGAAATCGATCACAAATGTTGATGAATTTCGAAAAAGTCTATTTAAGAGACCCTCATCTCTTCATTTTGAAAGGTTGAATGAGAATTTGCATCGAATTGTTGCTGGAATTCATACTCACATTTGCTCATATTCACATATGCAAAGATCAAATTTGACCAAAAGTTGGTCAGATTTAACCACGGTTGACTTGAGTTGACTAGTTTCAAAAAAAAATTTGAAATAATTAAATGAAATTATTTAATTAAATGGAGTACTTACTTCTAATTAATTAAACAAAGTTATTTAATTAAATGAGAAGCCATTCCTAATTAATTAAATGAAGTTATTTAATTTGTGAGGCCTCACCCAATTCGTCATAGTACCAATGAGATAATTGCATTACGATGATTTTAATCCTATGTTTGATACACTTTTAAGACTGTAGGGTTATGTCATTTTAATATTTGCATTTTGATGATCCGCAATTATGTCTGCATATTATGACCTAATTGATGCTTTTAATGATTCTATTTCATGTTGTAAGCTATTGACATTGCTTTAAAAGAAATTGAAAGGTAGAAATGCTTGTAATATAAGAAGGTAATGTTGAAGTGGGAATTAGAGTTAAAAGATAAATTTTGTTATGCATTGAGACCTAACCCGCATGCCTAGGGATTCAATAGTTATAGATTTAGCATCTTGTCATAGAATATGAAGTTATTCAGAATATTAAATTGGCCATGTTATGTTGATAAGTAAAGTTTAGTTTTATAGTATTTTGAACATTTTACATGGAAATTGTTAGAAGAGGTAATGTAATTATAAGGAATGAAGTATGGAACTCAAATGTCGAATGTGATATGTAAGTTTTGATATTTTAATATTTTGAAGGTTATATTTGAAATGATTAAGAAAGGAAAGTTAATTTGAGATGATGAAATATATGCAAGTCTAATGTTGAATGAGATAATGATTTATTTTACATATGCTTATATGATTTTCTTGGACTACTGGCACTCGAGTTTAGTGTGCAGGAATTTGACCATGGGTTAAAGGGGAATTAAGGCTCAAACTACTACAAACATGACATAACCAAGGTTGAATCATTGGAAAAGATTAAAACCTAATTGTAATGTGTTTTATTTCGTATATGTGAATTGTATGTGTGCGTAGTAGCCTAGTTCATGTATTATTGTAAAACAAGTCTTTTTTTTTAATATAATGTGATATTTTGTGTGTGTCACTTGACACTTGTGCTTGTTATGTGATATGACATGTTATTTTTCAATGGATCATGTGGCCACCTTATTCCGTGATAAATAACTCAGTTGAGAAATTTGATTATTGCCTTAGTCAGTAAAAGGACAAGGTCATCACCTTGGGGAATTTGAAATTTGAATCACCTAGCTTTGGGAGGGTCATAAAGTAACTTTAAGGTAAGTTGGGACTAAAATTAACCCCACCCATCTTAGTACTATAGGCTAGGGAGCTATTAATGAGTTCTAGGGTGTCTAGTGGACCTAGGAGACCCCATGAAAATGACATTCTTTATGGAATCCGAAAATGAGAAGGATATATATATAGAGGTATGGCTAAATGAGAAACCACTTGGCCACTCTCTAATTTTAGAGACAGTTAGGTTTTGGAGGGTGAGGAGGGGAGCTCTATTGCAACTATTCTTACCCTAGCTTGGACCAAGGTTGGTATCTCAAGCTTGCTTCCTTTCCTTTTTCTTTCTTTTAGCATGGTTAAGCCAATCTGCAAGTGTGGAGTTTATTAATGGAGTATGCATTGCATTGCATTGTGGAGTAGCATTCATGTGAGTTTTTGAAAGGTGTTCATTCCATGTAGATTAGTGTGACACCATTGTGCATCTTGTTGTATTGTGTGGAGTATTGTGAGTATGAGGTTCTGATTTCCTCTATTTCCTTGTTGCATTATGGGTGTCGATATTGTGTTGTGATAATGTGATGTGCTCTTGAAAATCTATTGTTTTATTGCTACTTGGTTTTGTTTTCTTGTTGTTCTTGAGTGTTCTTATGGGTTTGGAACTTACACTTACCCTTGTGGGAAGGGAAGAGAAGTCCAAGGTGAACAGGCAGCAGTTGGATTGCATAGTTGAGGACCTTGGAGTATGGGCTCCATTGTAAGCCATTGTCATATTCATATTTTTCCTTGGGGGAGGATAAGAAAAAAAAAAAATGGTGAGGAAGGAAGTAACCTGAAGTATGGGTTTGTAGGAAGCTAAAGCTGTTGGTTGTGTCTGGTGGAGGATGTTGTGTTGGTAGTGTGTGTGGTGGAAGATGTTTATGAAGCTCCGAAAGGGCATGATATTATAAAGCCCCGAAAGGGCCTTGCATTTTGTTGATTTAGCCTCGAAAGGGCATGAGTTTTATGGCAAATATGATATGAAATGGTAAACCTCCTTGTGTTTCCACCTTCACCCTATGTTCAAGGTTCCAATGGTGAGCCTTTGTGAAATATCCTTGGGATGGGATTTGTTGCAGTTTTGTTATGTGGTGTATATGTTTCTTACAAGTGTGTATGTGGATTTTGTTTGAGCCTTGTTCCCCTAGCGCAAGGGTGGTCTCTTTGAGGCCTATGGTTGGGTGGAAAGCACCCATGGTCCTTGTTGTTTTGTTGTGATTCATTTTCAAGTTCTTAGAGAAAAATCCTCAAAACTTGGAGTCCTTGTTATCTTCCATGTGCATAGGAGGAGAAGACAATATTGCATTGAGATGACATAGAGAGAAAAACTCCATTTTGTTATGTGAGCCTAAATGTATTGTAAGAGAAAGCTATTGTCTTGGTTTGATTGTCAATGGAAAGGTTGTGAGTGCTCATGTGTAGTAAAAGTATTTTCCATTGTGTATATTATGATATGTTGACTTCACCACCTTTTTGTGTATCATGAGGGTATCACTAAAGATAATTCATTGTAATAATATTGTTGTTTTATTGAATGGTAACACCAATCAGAGATCCAAATTACTTGATGCTCTTGAGTGGAATGCAAAAGAAATTTGATATGATAGAAGAGATAATGTTCATAGGAAGGATTATCCTGGTGGATTGTTATTATCATTTTAGTTCTATTGTTTACCAATTGTGAATGTACATTCAAATATAGATCTGCATAAGAAGATAATGTTGAGAAAATGGTTTCTAAATTTCATAATTCATAGATAGGGATAATCCAGATAAGTTCATATAAAGTCTTCTCATGAAATGTTGAGTTATTGGATTAAGTTAATGTTTTGAATGCTAAATGAATCACAATTTTAAAACTATACTTAGTTTATAATTATCTCCTAATTATCCTTGCAATAACTTACCTTGAATATCCTAGATTACAGAAGAAGAAAATCAAGTGATGATATAAAATATACAAGACTTAATACATAAGCTTGCTGTAGGTGCACATTTTATCCTCTGAAAAATGTATGAGAAAGTAAAATAAATCTCTTCTCTTAATACAGACATTAAAATATTCAAGAGTATTCCTTAGACTCCTAGGACCCTATAACCTATAAAGCATATTTTAACATAATAAACTAACCATCATATTAATTGCATTAGAAGGGACCTCATATGAGACACATAACTCGAGTCAACACCCTATCAAATCAAAAGAAACTTTTTTTAAAAAAAATATACAATGCTCATGTTAAACAAACCTAAACTAGCACCAAGTAATTATTTAAACAAGACATAGCGTGGAAAACAACCTACTATATTATCTACCCTAGGCTAGCATGGGTTGGTGAATGAGAAAACAATTTAATATGCTATGGAGACCAAGGTATTTAATTTCTCTAACATGACCGAGACTTATTTCATCCACCTATTCCCTAGGTAGTTTGTGCCTTCAAATATTATATTAGAATACCGTGCAAGTTTATGACATAATTCTGACAAGAGGGAATGGCTTCCATTTTATCCTTGACGCCTTGATTTGCCTTGGAAGAAGTTATGGCATTTTATATGTCTTTCTTCACCCACCTAATTAAGACTAGGATAAAATCCACGTTGCCAACAATATGGGACCAAGTAGCAAGTCGATTTAAGATGGGAATTCAAAATTCATATCTTCTAGCTCAAAATTAATAGGATTTGACTCATGGAAAAGGTGCCTATGCTTGTCTTGGCCAAAACTTTGGTAAGTGAGTTCACCATGGAGAGAAACCCAAGGAATTTTCTTGGTCTATGGGTAAGTGAAGAAGATTATGGGGTAGTAGCATGTGGGTAGTAGGGTGATTTGGAACTTTGCTAGAGAAAAAGTATTTCATCTTCTTAAAAGAAATGTGAGTGGGGTCAAGTTAATGGACTATGACTAATAGGGTATTTTAGATAGATGGATAGTTAATATGTTCATATGCATTCATTTTTTTACCTTAGTATTAGTAAGGATAGATTATCTTTTAAAATCATTCTTTTATGATTTATGTTTATATAAATGAATTGATCATTCTTTTCACTACAATTTCAATTGTAGTAGGTATTGACCCTAATATTAAAATGTGATGTCGCTTGCATTAGTGATATAATATGAATAATAAATAGATAATTCAATCTTAATAACTATGTCAATGAAATATGTAAGTTGGGATATGAAAAAAATAAAAATATACACCCATTGATTTTGGGAACATTTTAAATACTCTAGAAAAGTGTTAATTATGTATATATTGTTATTTGAATCAATTGCCTAGAGTAGCATAGTTGGCATCAAAGTTGATGATAGTTCTAATGGATGGTTAATCGAGGGTTACATGCATTGAAGAAATGTTAACTCATATGACAAATTAGTAAAGATGACATTGAAATGTGGAGTGCAGATTGAAGTAGTAGGTATTAGTATTCTCTTTCCAAACCTTGGGTCAGTAGATGTCAGAGGGATGTCCAACTCAGTGATGATATAGTTGTAACACACATATGTCTTTTGGAGGTTATTTAGGCTTATGAAATTAATTAATTAAGAATAATAATAATGATAATAATAATAATAATTTTAAAAAAAAAATTGTGCTTAATGTACATTTAGGGTAAATTTAGGGCGTGACATTTTGGTATCAGAGCCTAGTTGAAGCACTGGGCATTGATGGGTCCATAAACAAATGTAAAATTTAAATGTTACCTTTAAAAGAGAAAAACTTCAATTGACTCATCTTTTAAGCTAGTATCTGCTATGAGAGAGTCAACTAAAGCATAACACCCTTATTGTTCTTAACCTGTTGATAAGATAACCTTTGACAAAAAAAATTTATAAATGACTTTTAATCATATTAAATAGATTATTCTAAATGATACTAACCAATATAATTCTCCTAGTACTAGGTGTAATGCCCTGCCAAGGGATCCAAAGAATTAACCTAGAATTTCACTAAGTTTGGTAACATTTTTTTTTTTTAAATAACATGAAAGTAAATACCACATATAACTTGTACTTAATAACGGAAGCAATAGCAATCTCCATCTGAAAGTAAACATGACATACATAACTAATTACATTCTTTAAAGATCCCTTAACGTTGAATTACATACATGAATCCATCTAATACAACGTCGACATGAAATAATAATGATAAGTCCAATGTTTAAATATTACATTTCAAATGCTCATTCATCCTTTGTACATGTCACAGGGTATGACAAGCTCAAAGAATATACATATGTAGAATAAGGTACATCATCCTATTCTAATCCATGATACATCAAAGTAAAGATAATCACATGATACACATGATACATCATCATAGAAGACATATACATCTATAATAAAGATCAAACAAAATAAACTAAGTGCACGGTTCCTCCCAACCGTTAATAGCATCATTAGACCATTGTGGGCCCTAGCCATCCCTCCGTGCGTAACATCCTAAATCACCGAAGAGATCATCGAAATTAACACAGTAGGAATGTCACTCCTAACATATACAACATCATATGTAGAAAGTAATCTAACATGAAAATATAAGCATAAGATAACATCATCTAACATATGCAAATCATCAATGAAAGGATACATATCCACCATCACGAAGGACGCATCAGCCACGATGTCTCAATGAATCTCAAATGATAAGAGTAGAAAATACACTACCACCCGACCGCGTGGTACCTAAGTGGTCCACTCCCACCGTGCTGAGGAGATAATCTCAAGTCCCAAACATGCTATCCATAACACATAGCACAAATCTCTATAGTCCAGGAATCCTAAAAGTATACTAACTCAAAGGTTTCAATCACGAAACTAACATCTACTTCCTAGAGGCACACAATGACATGTAGGAACCTACTATGCAAGCGGGAAAGTGTCATCGCATTTATCTTGTACAAGTTACCCTAGCAGTTAGCTAAACTCCACAGGTCCATACAGATCTCATGCGGCCACTAGTATCCTCTCATACTGAGAAGGCATACTATGGAATGCAAGGTCGCAACCATGCATTCTCACTACTCCCATCCTAGCCTATACAAGCACTCAAGGCATGGGTGAGAACCAAAACTCTTATCTTTTTAGGTTCATTCAATTAGTATTAGGTGTGAATGTTATCACTTATTAATCCAACCTACAATGAGTTACCCTCGCAGCCTCTTAGGGCCCTGGCCCCCATTGCAAGCCACTTTCTGACACTGCATGCAGATATCCTACCCTAATGCTCATGGAATCATAAAATATCCAAAATCACAAAAATAATCCATAATAAAATCATCAAATATGCATGAAAGCATCAAATCTCCATGAGCACACATCCATAGAAAATCATGACCACAATAGCTCTCTATTGGCAACTGAAGCATCACTGATAATCAAAGTATCCAATGGTTCTCAATAACCAAAATATATATCTCAAACACACTGATCGAAGACTCCAAAAAATGGTTGAGTCAAAGCATGTCACAACATGACATCATCAAGAATATATCCACATTTTAGTCCCATCATGGCGACTAGAAAATAACCAAGGATAACTAATTGATGACCAAAAATAATGGTTAAGTCAAGTGTCTCATACATAAAAATCTCAACTATAACAATCAGTAATTACATCCAATACATAGAGCATTCCGTCACATAACCATGGTTGGGTTTATAAAGATCGAGATTAAAACATCATCATGACATCACAATCACATAACCCCTAAGCTTCTGGTAGACGTCCTATACTGGTCAACACTAGTCAACCCAAAACCCAAAACAATAGCATAAGGAATGCACAATGTAAACACATGTTTTGGTTTTGCTAAGTTTACAACTTGAATTTAAATGCAAAAGTCACGGTTTACGTTTCCAAGTTTAGAGAAAGAATTTGAAGGAACATTTTGTATGTTTTTCCATGTATTGTTTTTGGATGGATAAAAGTTTTCCTCTATAAGTCAAAAATCCAATTTCTAATTATAATATTCTGTTGAAATCTTTCCCTACCAACTTTTAATTAAATTTCATATACTTTCTATATTTTATAATTTAAAACTATTAATTAAATCTTAATAGTTAAATTATAAAATTATAAAATTATTCATCATTATAAAAGATGAATTCCTAAATCTTTTATCAAATAATAATAATTCAAATTTATTAATTACATATATACATTTATATATATATATATATATATATATATATATATATATATATATACATACATATGTACATATATAAATAATAATTATTATCGCATTTTAAAAACAACGAAATATAAAAATCAAATTATACAAATTTGATGGGTGACATATAATATAAGTTAAGCGCTTCACATATTACAACCGGCGGTGACCATACTCAATGGTTAATACACTGTTGCCACACATAAACCGTGCGGCCTACAACGCCGACACTCTGCTAGGTGCAGGTGTCGTGCGCACGGGTTTGCATACGATGGACAGACGGGTTGGTACGTCTACCCGACCCATGGTCAATACATATAATGTTTAGTTTTATAGCATTTTTCAAAAACGCAAATACAAATCGCAATGCGATTTTGTATATATATATTTTCACTGCGATTATTAAACTCGATTCCTCAATTAAATATATATACATGTATATATATGTATATATATATGTATGTATATACAAATTTTGTGTCACAGTATATAAATAATGAATATATATATATATATATATATATATATATATATATATATATATATATATATATATATATGTATGCAGATATAAACATACATATACACAATATATATAAATTTGTAACGCCCCGCTCAGGAACTCAAGAGAAATAAACCTAACATGTTACAATGTTTACTGAACTATTTTTTTATTTTTTTTAAAGTTTAAACAACATCAAGATAACATTAATGCGGAAGCAATATGAACATACACATCAAATACACATATGTAAATATAGATATAGTTTCAATTCCCCAAGAGTTCCTTTACGTTGAGTCACATTTAATAATTTTAAATTAATTAGTTTATGTTTCAAGTACAATGTCTCAAAATCATAAAGGACAACATTTATCTTTTAAATCTCAAGTCCGATTTCAATATCCAATAGATTCTCACATTTGTTTGATTTCTTATTCAATCTTATTCATATTAAAATACAATTCCCTAAAATATACTCAGTGAAATACCCATCTAAGCCATGTACAGATATTTCTCAAACAAGAACAATATTGCATACCAGATAAACAACACATGCAAAATACATGGAGCAGACAGAAACTTGAAGAGTGAAAACCACTATAAAATCAAGCCACGAGATCCTACCTGGATCTGATGCAAACCTCTGACAACTAGATGCAAAATTCCTACCGAAAGGAAAATCTTTCAAGCCACGTAAAATTCTTTTCCTTCCAAACCCTTCGAGTTGCTCTCCATAAACCTGTGTGTGCTCTGAAATCTCTGTGTGCAATAATGACCCGAAACCCTCTAATATAGAATCTAATTACCTTTTAGGGTTTCTGTCACCACCACTTCTAAATTACAATTATTTTAATTTAATTAATTCTTTAACACACAATTAATTCGCTTTTTAATTAAAATATTATTTTATTATTCCTTAATGCACTTTAAGTGAATTGTTAAGTTACTTTATTTAACTTTCCACTTTGACTTTGCTTTTAAAATTAATTTATTAAATTTTTTAAATCTCATGCGCACATTATTAAAATATCTTTATTCAAGTTCACATGTTTTTTTTATCTTTTAATTTATTCTCTTTTATTTCCAACTCATGCATAATTCATGCGAACTATAATCTTTATGATAATTAAATATCCTTTCACTTTTTAATATATTTTTGAATGTTTAATTTGATAAATATTTATTAACTTAAATAACAATAATATTTAGCATTTATTTAAAAATGAACTCTAAATATATTATTATTAAATTAAATAAATATTATCACGTTCTAAATTTAATCTTAAAACTTTTATCTTCAATCCTATTCTTTATATTTAATTAATTTCTCAATTAATTAAATATAATTAAATATTCAAAATATCATAATAATTTTCCATTAAATTAAATTATTAATTTAATCTTTTAATTAGACTTAATTAACAGAAAATTCATCAACGACTCACAAAACAACATACGCACAAAATACTCACGGGTTTTAACAAGGGTAGACAGTTTGTTACGCATCCTCCTTGCAGGACAAGTATTACACGCTTATGGCTAGGATTGGACCTGATCATTATCTTCCCATTCTCACCATTTGAGTATTTGTAATAGGGCATGCTTATCCTAGCAATTCAGGAAAGTCGATGCCCGGTACCTGCATCCTGCATAAAAGACGAGCATGTACATGTATATAATATATCTAAACTAAATAGACAATGGCGGGGAGTGGTTCATCGTGTAGATCCCGACTAGCAGGTGACTACGACTCCCTCCCTTAACCACATCAAACACATCAGATAGAAAGATAAAATAAACATGCACACCATACACATGCAAGTATGGGGTAAGTATCATAAAAATCACAAGTCTAATATCAAATGCGTACATATAATAATGCTTCTCTATCAATACAACATAATCATCATTAAAGACATCATGTTAACATTGTTACAAAAGAAACCACATTTACTAACTAGGAATCATCAAAACATCATTAATGTCATGTGAAATGAAATCAACTAAACAATTATAACAGATATATTTGTAATTCAAGACATGAAATAATATCATAATATTGTAAATCTAGTATCTTTAAAACTAATCAATGCATAAAATCAGCCTAAAAGAATTTGACAATGATATAGAAATGCGATCTAGGGGCAGGCACTACATCCACCCCCCCTAGAATTAGGCTTACTCCTGGAAGCCCATTACAAAGAAACATGAATCAGCACAAAACTAAGGTCCATGATTGGGGCAACTGGTCACTCTTTGACCATATTTTCCACAAAAGTAGTAATCTCCACTAAAGCCTCCCTGAGCTCCAGGTGCACACGACTGATCAAAACTACCAACACTAGCATCCTCACTGAGAGTCTGAGGAACTTGATCCAACCTGTTGCGCATACTACGCTTCCAGTTGCGATAGTTTCCTGACTATGAACCACCACTATTACCATGGAAGAACTTTCTTCCTGGCTTCCCCTGATTACCTTTACAGAAGTTAGGAGAATTTCTAGAACTTCCAGCCCCTTGAGACTGGTTATCCCTCAATGCTCCTGAATAAAGTGCCCCACTAGTCTGAACACCTGGTAGGCCACCTTGGCCTGAAGTCACACTCACCTCAACCAAAGTAGCTTGCAATATAGCATCCTTAAGGGTTTTAGGTTGGAAAACCTTAACACCCCCAATGATGTTAGCATTAAGTCCTCTAATGAAATGTTGGACCATCAATGGTGAACTATCACTAACTCCTGCATAAGACATAAGCTCGAAGAACTTACGCTCATACTCCACCACTGTCTTGGTACCCTATCTCAATTCATGAAACTCATCTGCCCTCTGAAGTTGCCACTACTCTAATAGAAATCGCTCATGGAAGTGTTCAAGGAACAACTCCCATGTGACAGTCTGCATATTTATCCCAAGTTTCTTCTCCTCTATATTCCACCAATTCGTTGCAAAGAGCTCTAAGTGGATGATGGCATATCTTGCTTTGACGTTGGAGTCAAAGTCTTGCATGGAAAAACATCTATCTAGAGTAATCAACCAATTCTCAGCATCATATCCAGTACCTTCTCCATTAAAAGGTTTGATCTTGACCCATAATAGGTCCTTCATCTGGATGGACTGGCTAGACCGCCTTATGCTCTCTAGGTTCCTCCCTCTAGGACTCATGGACCTATCTCTATCTCCATGCTCTGAATGATGAGCTCTATCTTGCAAGGGTAGTCATGCTAGGATCTCCTTGACCAAGTCTCTAGTAACCGGTCCTTCTGTCTTAGCCTTTTGTTTAACACTAACATTCTCTCTAGCCTCTTCCTAAATAGGATCCCCTGAATGGACCAAGGAAGGAATACAATGACTAACTCTCCCACGACTCCTACTATGTCCTGAGCTACGACCCCTAGCAATGGATCTAGAACCAAAAGTCATCTCTCCTACATCACCCAAACACAACAACGACATCTAAGAATCCATCATAACCATAGGGTCATAACTTACTGATATAAAGCAATAATCTGAAAAAATTTATAAGTTTTCTAGTTCCATGTTCAGAATTTGTATCATTTCAAAGTTTGTTGTTCAACAGTTTGGTTTCAAGTTTGAAGTCAATATATGTTTGTCATTTAAATGAGTTGCAAGTTTACTAATTGCTCAAGTGATGGTGCACATAATGCCCAGAGTTCCCAATGTTGAAACTCAGGCTCTGATACCATATGTAACGCCCCGCTCAGGAACCCAAGAGAAATAAACCTAACATGTTACAATGTTTACTAAACTATTTTTTTTTTAAAGTTTAAACAACATCAAGATAACATTAATGTGGAAGCAATATGAACATACACATCAAATACACATATGTAAATATAGATATAGTTTCAATTCCTCAAGAGTTCCTTTACGTTGAGTCACATTTAATAATTTTAAATTAATTAGTTTACGTTTCAAGTACAATGTCTCAAGATCATAAAGGAATAACAGATACATAATCACATAAGCAAATGCATAAGTACAAACAATACAATGAAAGTACATCCACTAAATAACATCCACTGCACATGTTGCAGGGTATGTGAAAATAGATACAACAAATCAGAATACATGATAACATATATACATCATCTGAAAAGAAGTCTCTAAGATAAGAAATAAGAATGATAAAGGTACATCTTCTGCAATGAACATCCAATAGCTGGCAATGTGAAGGGGGACCCAAATGGTAAGAAGACACTAGCTCCCAACCACGTGGTTACCTAGTCAGGCTTCCACTCCCACCATGCAGGGAAGATAATGAACAATCCACATACGACTATCAAACATAAAACATTCCTAGGCATGGAATTCCTAATAGCCAAAACTACCTCAAAGGTAACACATGCTACTCAAGAAGATAAAATAATCCAAAAGTAAGAACACTCAATCCAATACCGACACCACATAACCAAACATCATTCACAAACCAAGTATAAACCAAATACCAAGATCACAAGATAAAGTCAACAAAAAATAATCACCTCAAGTCAAAAACCACATATCAAGAGTACATCATCCATGAATCACCAATCATCCTCAATGAAAGTAATAACCACAATAAACACAATCAATAATAAGTACACCACTAAAGGTACACACAAAATTTACAGAGGAGACTCAGGCTACATACTAGGGAGTGTCATCACATGGCTGCTTGAGTTACCCTGGACTGATCTCTTAATAGACCTCAGACCCTCAAGCGTTGATTTACCCTGGACTAGTTATTCTGAACCCGAGACCCTCAACATCACACATATGGAAAACTAGAAAGCCCTCTCAAGAAGACGAGGCACTCATCTCATTCCCATCCTTAGTCTATACAAGCACTAAAAGCATGGGTAGATCAAAAATCTCTAACTTATCTTTTTAGTGTGTTTCCCCCCATGAATTTTAATTACTAGATTATCACTTATTACATAACTTGCATTAGTTTACCCTGGTACTGACCACTTTGGGTCTCGGACACCTATGCAAGCCACTCCCAAGTTACGTACCTAGACAACCTCTCCTAAGCACATAAAAACACAGTTGTGTCCCATACCACAACACCCATAAAGATCAAACTCGGTTCCTTAATAGGCAACCTGATAACAAGATGGTTCTCCCATCCAAGTACACATAATTTCTCCACAAGATAAACCTCATAAATATAATCTCCAATATGAATCACAAAACACATCACAACATCTAGTCTCATAAATAGTATACAAAAAATCCCAGAAAACCTCTGGTGTACGTCCTAGACTGGTCAACATCTAATCAACACCAAAATCTCAAAGCATAGACAATATAAGCAAAACAATATAGTTTCATAGTTTGCGTTAGTTTTTAAAACATAAAGTTTTAGTTTTGTGTTCAATGTACGTTTTCAAGTAGATACAATCCATTGTTTACTCCTTCCATTAACCTATTCTTTTGTTTACATAATTACGCAATCACCCCTATACTAGGCTTTAAATCAATTTTTCCAAAATACTCAAAGGGAAATTATTTATTTAACTTATTGAAATAACTAAGTAATTAAGATCTAAACAATATTATTAAAAATAATATTAAAATAGATCTATAATTTTATTAACAATACTCATAATTAGTTAAATTTAGTTAAACCAATTTTAATTAAATTAATTAATAATTATCTGACTAAGCACTCATTTTAATATGTCATTAACTATTGATTTATTAAATTTTAACAAAACTATTAATAAATTGATAATTTCAAATAGCTATATTTAAATATATTTAGTAATTTAAAATAACTAAAATTTACTAACATTAATAATTAACAACTTAAATACCATTTTAATTTTAATTGAATCAATATTCAATAAATTAAAATAAATATAATTTAATTTTAATAAAATAATAATAAATAATTTTTTTTAATAAATTATGATTAATTTATAATAATAATAATAATAATCTTTTAATAAAATTATTAATATTTAATATTATACTTAAACTTTTTCACATTCCAAACTTAACATATGTTTGTTCAAAAACCATGTGATTTAATATAATCGCAGGCTGTCGGCTTAATACTTAGCCGTGCGGCCATGTACTAGTACCCCCTGCATCGCAGGTATGTACTCTATGTTTGCAGGCCCACCACCGACCAATGAGAGGTAAGTAAAGTGGGGGGTGCAATGAATTCAATTTTTTTATTTATTTATTTATAATAATAATAACTTTTTTTATAAAAGAAATTGATTTATTATATAGCTTTTTAAAAAATATATATATAATTATGTTTTATAAATTTTAATTTATATAAAGTTTAATAAAAACTAATAAAACTCTCCTATCTAAAATCTTTTTTTTTTAAATATATATATATATATATATATATATATATATTTATACACTTTTATAAATATAACCCGATAGAAATATTTTGATAAGTAGGAGATAATTTCCATAGAAAAGATATCATTAATCAAGTGAATTTCTAACCTAGAATTTTCTTCTCTTTCAAGTCCATTTCCGGATTAATTTTCGTTCCTAAAATTTATTGAAAAAGGACAACATTTATCTTTTAAATCTCAAGTCCGATTTCAATATCCAATAGATTCTCGCATTTGTTTGATTTCTTATTCAATCTTATTCATATTAAAATACAATTCCCTAAAATATACTCAGCGAAGTACCCATCTAAGCCATGTACAGATATTTCTCAAACAAGAACAATATTGCATACCAGATAAACAACACATGCAAAAGACATGGAGTAGACAGAAACTTGAAGAGTGAAAACCACTATACAATCAAGCCACGAGATCCTACCTAGATCTGATGCTAACCTCTAACAACTAGATGCAAAATTCCTACCGCAAGCAAAATCTTTCAAGCCACGTAAAATTCTTTTCCTTCCAAACCCTTCGAGTTGCTCTCCATAAACCTATGTGTGCCCTGAAATCTCCATGTGCAATAATGACCCGAAACCCTCTAATATAGAATCTAATTACCTTTTAGGGTTTCTGTCACCACCACTTCTAAATTACAATTATTTTAATTTGATTAATTCTTTAACACACAATTAATTCGCTTTTTAATTAAAATATTATTTTATTATTCCTTCATGCACTTTAAGTGAATTGTTAAATTACTTTATTAAAACTTTCCACTTTGACTTTGCTTTTAAAATTAATTTATTAAATTTTTAAATCTCATGCACACATTATTAAAATATATTTATTCAAGTTCACATGTTTTTTTTATCTTTTAATTTATTCTCTTTTATTTTCAACTCATGCATAATTCATGCGAACTATAATCTTTATGATAATTAAATATCTTTTCACTTTTTAATATATTTTTGAACGTTTAATTTGATAAATATTTATTAACTTAAATAACAATAATATTTAGCATTTATTTAAAAATGAACTCTAAATATATTATTATTAAATTAAATAAATATTATCACGTTCTAAATTTAATCTTAAAACTTTTATCTTCAAATCCTATTCTTTATATTTAATTAATTTCTCAATTAATTAAATATAATTAAATATTCAAAATATCATAATAATTTTCCATTAAATTAAATTATTAATTTAATCTTTTAATTATACTTAATTAACAGAAAATTCATCAACGACTCACAAAACAACATACGCACAAAATACTCACAGGTTTTAACAAGGGTAGACAGTTTGTTACGAGTCCTCCTTGCAGGACAAGTATTATAGGCTTATGGCTAGGATTGGACCTGATCATTATCTTCCCATTCTCACCATCTGAGTATTTGTAATAGGGCATGCTCATCCTGGCAATTCAGGGAAGTCGATGCCCGGTACCTGCATCCTGCATAAAAGACGAGCATGCACATGTATATAATATATCTAAACTAAACAGACAATGGCGAGGAGTGGTTCATCGTGTAGATCCCGACTAGCAGGTGACTACGACTCCCTCCCTTAACCACATCAAACACATCAGACAGAAAGATAAAATAAACACGCACACCATACACATGCAAGTATGGGGTAAGTATCATAAAAATCACAAGTCTAATATCAAATGCGTACATATAATAATGCATCTCTATCAATACAACATAATCATCATTAAAGACATCATGTTAACATTGTTACAAAAGAAACCACATTTACTAACTAGGAATCATCAAAATATCATTAATGTCATGTGAAATGAAATCAATTAAACAATTATAACAGATATGTTTGTAATTCAAGACATGAAATAATATCATAATATTGTAGATCTAGTATCTCTAAAACTAATCAATGCATAAAATCAACCTAAAAGAATTTGACAATAATATAGAAATGCGATTTAGGGGCAGGCACTACAAAATTCTAATTCTCAAAAAAAATTTATAAACTTTTAATCCCAAATTTTTTCCAATAAATAATCTAATGGGTTTGGCTATGAATTTAAACCCTAGCCCCGTTTTTTTTTTTTTCAGATCTATGCATATAAAGATTTCTACATAAATTCAATTGCCCATATTGAGAATGCATACAATAAAAATATGAAATTCCTTAGAAGACATATGGAAGACACGAAGAAGACAAGGAATACATGATGCAGAAATAGCATAAGTAAAATCACAAGAATTCTACCCGGATTCTAATGCTAATTCACTCTTCCTCAGGAAACCCGCAGAGCAAGCTCCCTTCTTCAGAGTTCTTGAGTCCTCCAATGCTCCAATTGCTCTCCATGCTATGTCTAAGCTTCTAAGAATGCCTAAATATAAAGAGCTCTTAGAAAACCTCTAGAATGCTTCTAGAAACAGCTAGAAGGTGTCACTAACTAAGCACGGGTCTTTTCCAACCTTCAAGATGAGCCATAGGGTTGCAGACACCATGTGCTTAATCGATGCACTAACCCCCGTGTTGTTGACACAAGAGAAATAGAAAATGCATTAATTCCCATGCAAGCTTATAACTCCAATTTACTTTTTAAATAATTCTTATTTAAATTTTATAACTTTTATTTTAATTTTTATAAATTTTATTATTATTATTTATTTATTACTTTATTATTATTTTATAATTATTATTAATTTTAATTTCTAGTTTTCTTTTATTTAATTATTTTTCCTCATTTAATTCTCATTTAATTAATTATAATCAAAATATCAAAGATCATGATATTTTATTAATTTTCTCAAATAATTAATTTATTAATTAAATCTATTTATTAAGACTTAATTAATAGAAAATTCACCATAGACCTCCAAGATAAAATATGAAAAGCCATCATAGAGAAAATCATACAAAATCAGTCCAAAGGGTTAAAAATCACGAAATATGTCATCCAAGACATTCGGTGGGTACTCAACTCTGATACTTGTCCTAACTCACTAAGACAAATGATTTTAGGGTTTGGGATTTGGACTTGAGAATTTATCTCCCTTCTCTTATCATTGAGATAGTGTAATAGGGTACGCTCATCTTGGAAATTCAGGGAAGTCAATACCCAATACCTGTAACCTGTAGAAAAACCATGCATGTACATATAATATATAATGCTAAGCTAAACAGACAATGGCAGGAAGTGGTGCATCGTGTAGATCCTGACTAAGCAGGTGACTACGACTCCCTTCCTTAACCACATCAGAAATGCCATACAATAAGAAAACACGCATACCATACACATGCAAGTATGGGGTAAGTAACCATAATAAAACAAATAATGTAATAAACCATCTAACTAATCATCATTAATAACTAAAAACAATATAATGATCACCATACATATATGAAAGGTAAAGTCTAAATGATCTCATCACATAACAACTGAATCCATATCACAATATCTGATAGTGTCAAAACAATACCACTAAACCATCAACATAATACTAGTCTACATAGTCTGATAATAATAGCAACAATAAGTCTAGAAAAGATGTGAACGAGGGTAGGCACTACATCCACCCCCCCTTGGGTTAGGCTTACTCCTGGAAGCCTACAAACAAATAGGGATATAACTCCCTCAATCTAGCGGCATCCTCCGGAGTAGCTGAAGAATCATCAGTAGGGTCCCATTGGACCCTTACCTACTCGATGGTTCGACCCTTGAGGGTCAACTCCTGCTGCTCCAGAATACGAACTGGCTCCAAAGCCAGCTGCCCGTCCTCTACCTGCAAGACATTCCAATCAAGAACATGTACAATATCAAGAATATACTACCTAATCACTAAAACATGGAAAACATCATGAATGCGAGCTAGGTTGGGCGGTAGAGCAAGGCGGTAAGCAACCGGGCCAATCCTCTCTAGAATCTCGAATGGTCCCACAAAGTGAGGTGCTAGCTTAGAACCCTTTCCGTAAAGGATCGGACTCTTTCGCGGACACACTCTCAAGAAAACCTTATCTCCCACTACAAAATGCTTATCAGTCCTATGAGCATCAACATATTTCTTCTGCCTATCTTGTGCCATAGTCAAATGCTCACGGATATGCACTACCTATTGCTCCATATCACGATGCATCTCAGGACCCAACAGGATGCGATCCTCAAGGTTGTCCCAACTCAAGGGTGTACGACAAGGATGACCATATAAAGCCTGAAAAGGTGTCATGCCAATAGAACTATGATACCCATTGTTGTAAGCAAACTCCACTAGGTAGAGATAGTCCTCCCAATGTGTCTGCCTATCCATCACATACATCTGTAACATATCCTCCAAAACCTGATTCACCCTCTCTATCTGACCATCAGTCTCTGGATGATATGCCAAACTGAAGTTTAACTGCGCTCCAAGCTCATGCTGCAACGATGTCCAAAATGCGGATGTGAATATAGGATCCCTGTCAGAAATAATCTTTCTAGGAATACCATGTAGTCTCACAATGTCACACATGAAGACATTAGCTATAGAAGCTACTATGTAGGAAGACATGATAGGTGAAAAATGTGCCACCTTAGTCAACCGATCAATGGTGACCATGATAACATCATGACATCGAACTGTCATAGGTAATCCTACTATGAAATCCATGGAGATGATATCCCATTTCCAAGAAGGAATGAGATTAGGCTGCAAAAGTCCAGTCGAGTGTTGATGTTCTGCCTTAACTCTTTGACACTCAAGACACCTGGCCACAAAATCAACAATATCTCTCTTCATCCCGGACCAAAAGAACAAATGTCTCAAATCAGCATGCATCTTCTTGACACTTGGATGTGTTGAGTAAGGTGTACGATGGGCTTCTGCTAAAATCAAGGTGTGAAGCTCATCCAAAATGGGCACATAAATCCTCCCCAAATGTCTCAAAAGACCATCTGATTCTCGAACGTAACCTACAAACTTACCTTCCAAGGGTCTCCCTGAATCTATCTCTCTACACACTTCCCGATACCATGAATCTGTAGGAAGTGCCTGGAGAATTTGACTCCTCAAATCCACACTAAGAGTCATCGATGATACCACATGTCTCCTGCAACTCAAAGCATCTGCCACCACATTCTCCTTACCCTGAATGTACTTAACCTCAAAATCATACTCGCATAAAAATTCCATCCATCATCTCTGGCAAGCATTCAAATTAGGCTGAGTAAAAATGTACTGAAGACTACGATGATCGCTATGTAGCTCGAATCTGTGCCCCAACAAGAAATGTATCCATCTTGTCAAAGCATGAACTACTTCTGCTAACTCAAGATCATGAGTAGGATAATTTAGCTCATGATCCTTGAGCTTGTGTGATTCATACACAATCACCCGTCCATTCTGCATCAACACTGCTCCAATCCCTTCAAGAGAAGCATCTGTACACACCATGAAACTACCCTTTGGATCAGGTATGGCTAAAATCGGTGCACTAGTCAAAAGCTTCTTGAGCCTCTGAAATGCTTCCTCACATTTCTCTGTCCACACAAACTTCTTTCCTTTCCTCTGAAGAGAAGTGATAGGATGTGCTATCCTAGAGAAGTTCTGGACAAATCTGTGATAATAACCAGCTAGGCCCATGAAACTATGAATTTTCTACACATTAGTCGGTGTAGGCCAATCTATTATCGCCTGAATCTTTGCAGGATCCACTGAAATACCATCACCTGAGATAACATGCCCTAAATAATAAATCTCTGATTTGAAGAATTCACACTTAGTTGCATTGGCATAAAGCTGATTGTCTCTCAAACATTGCAATACCAACCGCAGGTGTTCCTCATGCTCCTTCTGAGTCTTAGAAAATATCAATATGTCATCAAGAAACAATAGTAAAAACCTATCAAGATATGATAAAAATAAAAATATACACCCATTGATTTTGGGAACATTTTAAATACTCTAGAAAAGTGTTAATTATGTATATATTGTTATTTGAATCGATTGCCTAGAGTAGCATAGTTGGCATCAAAGTTGATGATAGTTCTAATGGATGGTTAATCGAGGGTTACATGCATTGCAGAAATGTTAACTCATATGACAAATTAGTAAAGATGACATTGAAATGTGGAGTGTAGATTGAAGTAGTAGGTATCAGTATTCTCTTTCCAAACCCTGGGTCAGTAGATGTCAGAGGGATGTCCAACTCAGTGATGATATAGCTGTGACACACATATGTCTTTTGGAGGTTATTTAGGCTTATGAAATTAATTAATTAAGAATAATAATAATGATAATAATAATAATAATTTTTTTTTTTTTTTAAATTGTGCTTAATGTACATTTAGGGTAAATTTAGGGCATGACATTTTGGTATCAGAGCCTAGTTGAAGCATTGGGCATTGATGGGTCCATAAACAAATGTAAAATTTAAATGTTACCTTTAAAAGAGAAAAACTTCAATTGACTCATCTTTTAAGCTAGTATCTGCTATGAGAGAGTCAACTAAAGCATAACACCCTTATTGTTCTTGACCTGTTGATAAGATAACCTTTGACCAATTTTTTTTATAAATGACATTTAATCATATTAAATAGATTATTCTAAATGATACTAACCAATATAATTCTCCTAGTAATAGGTAACTTTTTTCATCATCGTAATAATAATTTCATTAATACTAAAATAAAATAATTAACCCTAATAATACATTCACCAAACCCTTCTCTCACTACTTATAGATTTAGTACAAGCCATTGTCATAAAATTACTATAAATAAGGACTTACATATAGATCTAAAGAGTTATATAGATAGCATCAAGGAGCTAGCATTTTCCTTATCTCATAGGTGTACAATGATCTATCATTAGTGTCGTTCTCAACTTCAAGATAAGACATATATAAAAACATTTACCTCTAACATTCCTAGATGAAAGATCTTTCTGAGGCACTACTAATATCATTATAGTGAAAATAAGAAAAGAAAGAAATCAACAATAAACAAGAATTGAATTTCAATTAAAAGATTAAATTTATTTTATAAGATTTTACTCTTTTTTAAAAAATAAATAAATATAATCTATACAGTTTTGCTTTTAACTAACATTAGCTAAACTTGTATTTCTTTACTCATTCCATTGATAAAGGAATACTAAGTTAATATTATGTGTCAAAAATGTTCCTATATGCCTTTCACATTTGTCACTGCATGTAAGAGAGCTTAGTGACCATAGATTGAACTAGAATGAAGGAATTGTAAAGAAAATAAATGCAAGATTTATCTAAGATTTTGTATGCAAGTAAATGAATATAAACTAGATGAAATACAAATTTAATCTAAGAGTTAGTAAGAAAACATTGAAGCTAGAACATGTAAAATGAAAGTATTGAATGAGAATGTAATAAACTTTTTTAATAAGCACAAAAATGGAGTACTCAAACTGATAGAGTTTATTCATTCACAAATTTCATCCTCTCAAATGAGAGACATAAGTTCCCAATTTATAGAGAAATCCAAAATAAATCAATGGTGTATATAAATTAGATGAATGGTGGAGATTGAATGAATGTTCACTTTGAAATGGAAGTTTCCATTTAAGAGAGAGTTAATTGATTTGTTTCCTTGTTCTTTTTAAAATCACTCAATGTTTCCATTTTTTTTTATAAAAACAAATCAAAAGAAGATTTTGGAGATTTTGTTAAAATTATGTCTCATATTTTGAATATTTAAATTTAAATAATATATATATGTAGATATTTAATTCAAATAAGTAATAAATTCATTTTGCATGTAATTTTAGAAAATATCAAAATTAATATAATCAAAGTATTAGGAAAATTTAATTAAATTAATTGATTTAGTGGGTTTAATAGCCAAGATGTCAATATTCATGAGCTTATTATTTTATTTATATTTATTTCTTTATTAATTCTTATAGTGATTTTTGTAGATTAATGATTTTCTACAATTGATATTTAAATCAAATAGAGTCAATTAGGACTAGAAATGCCTAATAAATTAGGATTTTGTTGATCATTAGAAAGATTAGGAGTAAGTTAGTTTTTGAGACCAATTTGAGGTATTACAAATATAAAAATACAAGGTATACTATCCATTATATTATGATCCAATTTAATACTATTCCTATAACTAACAACATTAACTATTTATGATTAATTGTACATATATGACAATTATAATTGATTATAATTAATAATAGTGTTGAAGGGTCTAGGTGTCATAAAAATATAGCATATAAATTAGGGCAGTGTACATGTTGGATAAGCTGGATAATTACTTATTTAGGCACATCCATTTGGACACAATTAAAATTGGGAATCTAGGTTTCAAAAAGAATTTACATTTTACTTTATAGATATCATGCTTACCCTCAAGGATAGGATGTTAAATTGAATCATTGATAAAGGATATTTCTATAGTAAGGTTGTGTAAGCGTATGTTTCCTTCTGAGATCAACTATTAGTAGAGTTTAGTTACAACACTAGGTGCCTAACCCATTATGTTTCAACATATGCAATAAATGAAAACTTGGTGTAAGATGTATTAGTACACCCAATTAAACCACGAGCTATGGATGAAGCACTATGAGACATAGGGGGATATGAGACTTCTTACTAAGCCATTAGTTCCATAAAACAACAATGTATCCTCTTCTCCACTAGGGAACCTTGGTATGGCTATGTTATTTCTGTGAGCTTCATATTTGATTTGAATTCTTGTTGGTCATTTGTTCAAACTTTACATTTATATCATCTTTATTTCTACCAATAATTTGACACTTCACATTTCATTAGATTTCTTGAAGTTGGTCCCATTGTGCCTCAGGGACATGTCTTGTGTTATTTGAAAATTTACTAATGTGGCCACATACATATTATTTTCTTGTAAAATATTCCTTTTATTTGTGAGTTTCTTTTGAGGCATTTTCTTGGATTGTATTGAAATGCCCATACCAAGGAGAATCCTTGAGAAACCATTTAGGGAATTAATGTACCTATAAACTTTCTAGTTATCCATTGAAAAGTTGCTACACAAGATTTCTAAGACACTAACCCCTTTGTATGTCATAATTATGGAATAAGGACCAACCTCTTTTACCATATGTATGTTATGTATATTAAACTAGTTAAGACCATAGATGCCTGTTATGTTGGGGACCCTAAGCAAGGACGTAAGCAATTTAGTAGTTAGACCTTAGTAAAGAAAGGATTGGATTACTTGGCACCAATAGTAGAATACTCAAGTAGGGTCAGCTCTAATAATTACAACATAGGCAATAACACAACACTGATATGTAGTTGATGAACTCCAAGAGGAGGTTCATGCCTAGGGAGGGAGGATGTGAGGCCTCACCCAATTCTTCATAGTACCAATGAGATAATTGCATTACGGTGATTTTAATCCTATGTTTGATACACTTTTAAGACTGTAGGTTTATGTCATTTTAATATCTGCATTTTGATGATCCGCAATTACCTCTGCATATTATGACCTAATTGATGCATTTAATGATTCTATTTCATGTTGTAAGCTATTGACATTGCTTTAATAGAAATTGAATGGTAGAAATGCTTGTAATATAAGAAGGTAATGTTGAAGTGGAAATTCGAGTTAAACGATAAATTTTTTTATGCATTGAGACCTAACCTGCATACCTAGGGATTCGATAGTTATGGATTTAACATCTTGTTGTAGAATATGAAGTTATTCAGAATATTAAACTAACCATGTTATGTTGATAAGTAAAGTTTAGTTTTATAGTATTTTGAACATTTTACATGGAAATTGTTAGAAGAAGTAATTTAATTATAAGGAATGAAGTATGGAACTCAAATGTCGAATGTGATATGTAAGTTTTGATATTTTAATAATTTGAAGGTTATATTTGAAATGATTAAGAAAGGGAAAGTTAATTTGAGATGATGAAATATATGCAATTATAATGTTGAATGAGATAATGATTTATTTTACATATGCTTATATGATTTTCTTGGAGTACTGACGCTCGAGTTTAGTGTGCAGGAATTTGACAATGGGTTAAAGGAGAATTAAAGCTCAAACTACTACAAAAATGACATAACCAAGGTTGAATCAGTGGAAAAGATTCAAACCTAATTGTAATGTGTTTTATTTCATATATGTGAATTGTATGTGTGTGTAGTAGCCTAGTTCATGTATTATTGTAAAGCAAGTCATTTTTTTTAATATAATGTGATATTTTGTGTGTGTCACTTGAAACTTGTTCTTGTTATGTGATATGACATGTTATTCGTCAATGGATCATGTGGCCACCTTATTCCGTGATAAATGTCTCAATTGAGGAATTCGATTATTGCCTTAGTCAGTAAAAGGACAAGGTCATCACCTTGGGGAATTTGAAATTTGAATCACCTAGCTTTGGGAGGGTCATAAAGTAACTTTAAGGTAAGGTGGGATTAAAATTAACCCCACCCATGTTAGTACTATAGGCTAGGGAGCTATTAATGACCTCTAGAGTGTCTAGTGGACCTAGGAGACCGCATGAAAATGACATTCTTTATGGAATCCGAAAATGAGAAGGATATATACATAGAGGTATGGCTAAATGAGGAACCACTTGGCTGCTCTCTAATTTTAGAGACAGTTAGGTTTTGGAGGGAGAGGAGGGGAGCTCTACTGCAACTATCCTTACCCTAGCTTGGACCAAGGTTAGTATCTCAAGCTTGCTTCCTTTCCTTTTTCTTTCTTTTAGCATGGTTAAGCCAATCTGCAAGTGTGGAGTTTATCAATGGAGTATGCATTGTATTGCATTGTGGAGTAGCATTCATGTGAGTGTTTGAATGGTTTTCATTCCATGTAGATTAGTGTGACACCATTGTGCATCTTGTTGTATTGTGTGGAGTATTGTGAGTATGAGGTTTGGATTTCCTCTATTTCCTTGTTGCATTATGGGTGTTGATATTGTGTTGTGATAATGTGATGTGCTCTTGAAAATCTATTATTTTATTGCTAATTGGTTTTGTTTTCTTTTTGTGCTTGAGTGTTCTTATGGGTGTGGGACTTACACTCACCATTGTGGGGAGGAAAGAGAAGTCTAGGGTGAATGGGCAGTAGTTGGATTGCATAATTGAGGACCTTGGAGTATGGGCTCCATTGTATGCCATTTTCATATTCATATTTTTCCTTGGGGGATGATAAGAAAAAAAAAATGATGAGGAAGGAAGTAACTGAAGTATGGGTTTGTAGGAAGCTAAAGTTGTTGGTTGTGTGTGGTGGAGGATGTTGTGTTGGTAGTGTGTGTGGTGGAAGATGTTTATGAAGCCCCGAAAGTGCCTTGCATTTTGTTGATTTAGCCCCAAAAGGCCATGAGTTTTATGGCAAATATGATATGAAATGGTAAACCTCCTTGTGTTTCCACCTTCACCCTATGTTCAAGGTTCCAATGGTGAGCCTTTGTGAAATATCCTTGGGATGGGATTTGTTGCAGTTTTGTTATGTGGTGTATATGTTTCTTACAAGTGTGTATGTGGATTTTTTTTGAGCCTTGTTCCCCTAGCATGGGGGTGGTCTCTTTGAGGCCTATGCTTGGTTGGAAAGCACCCATGGTCCTTGTTGTTTTGTTGTGATGCATTTGCAAGCTCTTAGAGAAAAATCTTGGAAACTTGGAGTCCTTGTTATCTTCCATGTGCATAGGAGGAGAAGACAATATTGCATTGAGATGAGATAGAGAGAAAAACTCCATTTTGTTATGTGAGCCTAAATGTATTGTAAGAGAAAGCTACTGTCTTGGTTTGATTGTCAATGGAAAGGTTGTGAGTGCTCATGTGTAGTAAAAGTATTTTCCATTGTGTATATTATGATATGTTGACTTCACCACCTTTTTGTGTATCATGAGGGTATCAAAGAAGATAATTCATTGTAATAATATTGTTGTTTTATTGAATGGTAACACCAATCAGAGATCCAAATTACTTGATGCTCTTGAGTGGAATGCAAAAGGAATTTGATATCATAGAAGAGATAATATTCATAGGAAGGATTATCCTAGTGGATTGCTATTATCATTTTAGTTCCATTGTTTACCAATTGTGAATGTACATTCAAATCTAGATCTGCATAAGAAGATAATGTTGAGAAAATGGTTTCTAAATTTCATAATTCATAGATAGGGATAATCCAGATAACTTCATATAAATTATTGTCATGAAATGTTGAGTTATTGGATTAAGTTAATGTTTTGAATGCTAAATGAATCACAATTTTAAAACTGTACTTAGTTTATAATTATCACAATTTTAAAACTGTACTTATTTTATAATTTTAATATCCTTGCAATAACTTACCTTGAATATCCTAGATTACAGAAGAAGAAAATCAAGTGATGATATAAAATATACAAGACTTAAGACATAAGCTTGCTGTAGGTGCACATTTTATCCTCTGGAAAATGTATGAGAAAGTAAAATAAATCTCTTCTCTTAATATAGACATTAAAATATTCAAGAATATTCCTTAGACTCCTAGGACCCTATAACCTATAAAGCATATTTTAACATAATAAACTAACCATCATATTAATTGCATTAGAAGGGACCTCATATGAGACACATAACTCGAGTCAACACCCTATCAAATCAAAAGAAACTTTTTTTAAAAAAAATATACAATGCTCATGTTAAACAAACCTAAACTAGCACCAAGTAATATTTTAAACAAGACATGGCGTGACAAACAACCTACTATATTATCTACCCTAGGCTAGCATGGGTTGGTGAATGAGAAAACAATTTAATATGCTATGGAGACCAAGGTATTTAATTTTTTTGACATGACCAAGACTTATTTCATCCACCTATTCACTAGGCGCTTTGTGCCTTCAAATATTATATTGGAATACTGTGCAAGTTTATGACATAATTTTGACAAGAGAGAATGGCTTCCATTTTGTCCTTGATGCCTTGATTTTCCTTGGAAGAAGTTATGGCATTTTATATGTCTTTCTTCACCCACCTAATTAAGACTAGGATAAACTCCACGCTACCAACAATATGGGACCAAGTAGCAAGTCGATTTAACATGGGAATTCGAAATGCATATGTTCTAGCTCAAAATTAATAGGATTTGTCTCATGGAAAAGGTGCCTATGCTTGTCTTGGCCAAAAATTTGGTAAGTGAGTCCACCATGGAGAGAAACCCAAGGAATTCGCTTGGTCTATGGGTAAGTGAAGAAGATTATGGGGTAGTAGCACGTGGGTAGTAGGCTGATTTGGAACTTTGCTAGAGAAAAGTATTCCATCTTCTTAAAAGAAATGTGAGTGGGGTCAAGTTAATGGACTATGACTAATAGGGTATTTTAGATAGATGGATAGTTAATATGTTCATATGCATTCATTTTGTTACCTTAGTATTAGTAAGGATAGATTATCTTTTAAAATCATTCTTTTATGATATATGTTTATATAAATGAATTGATCATTCTTTTCACTACAATTTCAATTGTAGTAGGCATTGACCCTAAAATTAAAATGTGATGTCGCTTGCATTAGAGATATAATATGAATAATAAATAGATAATTTAAACTTAATAACTATGTCAATGAAAGATGGAAGTTGGGATATGAAAAAAATAAAAATATACACCCATTGATTTTGGGAACATTTTAAATACTCTAGAAAAGTGTTAATTATGTACATATTGTTATTTGAATCGATTGCCTAGAGTAGCATAGTTGGCATCAAAGTTGATGATAGTTCTAATGGATGGTTAATCGAGGGTCACATGCATTGAAGAAATGTTAACTCATATGACAAATTAGTAAAGATGACATTGAAATGTGGAGTACAGATTGAAGTAGTAGCTATGAGTATTCTCTTTCCAAACCCTGGGTCAGTAGATGTCAGAGGGATGTCCAACTCAGTGATGATATAGTTGTAACACACATATGTCTTTTGGAGGTTATTTAGGCTTATGAAATTAATTAATTAAGAATAATAATACTAATACAAATAATAATAATTTTTAAAAAAAAAATTGTGCTTAATGTACATAATAAATATAATAATAATAATCAGTTAACTCCTCTTTCTACTCAAATTGAATCAGTTAACTCCAAATTTTACTCAAATTAAATCTATTAACTCCCTTTAATTTGGAAATCTCCCTTTATGACTAAACTTCACCTTTAATCCTGACCATTGATTGAAATCGATCTCAACTGTTGATGAATTCTAGGAAAGTCTATTTAAGAGACCCTCATCTCTTTATTTTGAAAGGTTGAATGAGAATTCGCATCGAATTTTTGCTAGAATTCATACTCACATTTGCTCATATTCACATACGCAAAGAACAAGTTTGACCAAAAGTTGACCAGATTTAACCTTGGTTGACTAGTTTCGAAAAGAATTTTGAAATAATTAAACGAAATTATTTAATTGAATGGAGTACTTACTTCTAATTAATTAACCAAAGTTATTTAATCAAATGAGAAGCCATTCCTAATTAATTAAATGAAGTTATTTAATTAAATAAGAAAAGTGTTTCTAATTAATTAAAGATTATTTAATTAAATAGAAAAATTAATTATGAGAGCATATCTCATTTTATTAAATTAAATATCTCAACAAAATATCTCTTCAGTTCAAAAAGGGAAATTTTCAATTCACTATTGATAAAAAATGAGTTAAATCAGTTAACTCCTTTTTCTACTCAAATTGAATCAGTTAACTCCTTATTTTACTCAAATTAAATCTGTAAACTCCCTTTAATTTGGAAATCTCCATTTACGACTAAACTTTACCTTTAATCCTGACCGTTGATCGAAATCGATCTCAATCGTTGATGAATTCCAGGAAACTTTATTTAAGAGACCCTCATCTCTTCATTTTGAAAGGTTGAATGAGAATTTGCATCGAATTGTTGCTAGAATTCATACTCGCATTTGCTCATATTCACATATGAAAAGATCAAGTTTGACCAAAAGTTGATCAGATTTAACCACGGTTGACTTGAGTTGACTAGTTTCGAAATTAATTTTGAAATAATTAAACAAAATTATCTAATTAAATGGAGTACTTACTTCTAATTAATTAAACAAAGTTATTTAATTAAATGAGAAGCCATTCCTAATTAATTAAATGAAGTTATTTAATTAATTAAGAAAAGTATCTCTAATTAATTAAAGATTATTTAATTAAATAGAAAAAGAAATTATGATAGCATATCTCATTTTATTAAATTAAATATCTCAACAAAATCTCTCTTCAGTTCAAAAAGGGAAATTTCCAGTTCACTATTGATAAAAAATGAGTTAAATCAATTAACTCCTTTTTCTACTCAAATTGAATTAGTTAACTCCTTATTTTACTCAAATTAAATCACTTAACTAACTTTAATTTGAAAATCTTCCTTTATGACTGAACTTCACCTTTAATCCTGACCGTTGATTGAAATCGATCTCAACTATTGATGAATTTTAGGAAAGTCTATTTAAGAGACCCTCATCTCTTCATTTTGAAAGGTTGAATGAGAATTTGCATCGAATTGTTGCTGGAATTCATACTCACATTTGCTCATATTCACATACGCAAAGATCAAATTTGACCAAAAGTTGACCAAATTTAACCACAATTGACTTGAGTTGACTAGTTTCAAAAAGAATTTTGAAATAATTAAACGAAATTATTTAATTAAATAGAGTACTTACTTCTTATTAATTAAACAAAGTTATTTAATTAAATGAGAAGCCTTTCCTAATTAATTAAATGCAGTTATATAATTAAATAAGAAAAGTGTCTCTAATTAATTAAAGATTATTTAATTAAATAGAAAAAGTAATTATGAGAGCATATCTCATTTTATTAAATTAAATATCTCAACAAAATCTCTCTTCAGTTCAAAAAGGGAAATTTCCAGTTTACTATTGATAAAAAATGAGTTAAATCAGTTAACTCCTTTTTCTACTCAAATTGAATCAATTAACTCCTTATTTTACTCAAATTAAATCTGTTAACACCTTTTAATTAGGAAATCTCCATTTATGACTGAACTTCGCCTTGAATCCTGACCATTGATTGAAATCGATCTCAACTGTTGATGAATTCCAGGAAAGTCTATATAAGAGACCCTCTCTTTTCATTTTGAAAGGTTGAATGGGAATTTGCATCAAATTGTTGCTGGAATTCATACTCACATTTTCTCATATTCACATACGGAAAGATCAAGTTTGACCCAAAGTTGACTAGATTTAACCACGATTGACTTGCGTTGACTAGTTTCGAAAAGAATTTTGAAATAATTAGACGTAATTATTTAATTAAATAGAGTACTTACTTCTAATTAATTAAAGAAAGCTATTTAATTAAATAAGAAAAATGTCTCTAATTAATTAAAGATTATTTAATTAAATAGAAAAAGTAATTATGAGAGCATATCTCATTTTATTAAATTAATTATCTCCACAAAATCTCTCTTCAGTTCAAAAAGGGAAATTTCTAGTTCACTATTGATCAAAAATGAGTTAAATTAGTTAACTCCTTTTTCTACTCAAATTGAATCAGTTAACTTCTTATTTTACTCAAATTAAATCTGTTAACTCCCTTTAATTTGGAAATCTGCCTTTATGACTTAACTTCACCTTTAATCCTGACCGTTGATTGAAATTGATTTCAACCTTTGATGAATTTCAGAAAAATCTATTTAAGAGACCCTCATCTCTTCATTTTGAAAGGTTGAATGAGAATTTGCATTGAATTGTTGCTAGAATTCACACTCACATTTGCTCATATTCACATATGCAAAGATCAAGTTTGACCAAAAGTTGACCAGATTTAACCGCGGTTGACTTGAGTTGACTAGTTTTGAAATGAATTTTTAAATAATTAAACAAAATTATTTAATTAAATAGCATACTTACTTCTAATTAATTAAACAAAGTTATTTAATTAAATGAGAAGTCATTCCTAATTAATTAAATGAAGTTATTTAATTAAATAAGAAAAGTGTTTCTAATTAATTAAAGATTATTTAATTAAATAGAAAAAGTAATTATGAGAGCATATCTAATTTTATTATATTATATATGTCAACAAAATCTTCCTTCAGTTCAAAAAGGGAAATTTTCATTTCACTATTGATCAAAAATGAGTTAAATCAGTTAACTCCTTTTTCTACTCAAATTGAATCAGTTAACTCCTTATTTTACTCAAATTAAATCTATTAACTCCCTTTAATTTGGAAATCTCCCTTGATGACTGAACTTCACCTTTAATCCTGACCGTTGATTTAAATCAATCTCAACCGTTGATGAATTCCAGGAAAGTCTATTTAAGAGACCCTCATCTCTTCATTTGTAAAGGTTGAATGAGAATTTGCATCAAATTGTTGCTGGAATTCATACTCACATTTGCTCATATTCACATACGAAAAGATCAAGTTTGACCAAAAGTTGACCAGATTTAGCCACGGTTCACTTGAGTTGACTAGTTTCGAAAAGAATTTTGAAATAATTAAACAAAATTATTTAATTAAATGGAGTACTTACTTTTAATTAATTAAACAAAGTTATTTAATTAAATGAGAAGTCATTCCTAACTAATTAAATGAAGTTATTTAATTAAAAGAGAAAAGTGTCTCTAATTAATTAAACATTATTTAATTAAATAGAAAATGTAATTATGAGAGCATATCTCATTTTATTTAATTAAATATCTCAACAAAATCTCTCTTCAGTTCAAAAAGGAAAATTTCAAGTTCACTATTGATCAAAAATGAGTTAAATCAGTTAACTCCTTTTTCTACTCAAATTGAATCAGTTAACTCCTTATTTTACTCAAATTAAATCAGTTAACTCCCTTTAATTTGGAAACCTCCCTTTATGACTAAACTTCACCTTTAATCCTTACCGTTGATTGAAATCGATCTCAACAGTTGATGAATTTCGGAAAAGTCTTCTTAAGAAGTCCTCATCTCTTCATTTTGAAAGGTTGAATGAGAATTTGCATCGAATTGTTGCTAGAATTCATACTCACATTTGCTCATATTCAAATACGCAAAGATCAAATTTGACCAAAAGTTGACCAGATTTAACCACAGTTGACTTGAGTTGACTAGTTTTGAAAAGAATGTTGAAATAATTAAATGAAATTATTTAATTAAATGGAGTACTTAGTTTTAACTAATTAAACAAAGTTATTTAATTAAATTAGAAGCTATTGCTAACTAATTAAATGAAGTTATTTAATTAAATAAGAAAAGTGTCTCTAAATAATTAAAGATTATTTAGTTAAATAGAAAAAGAAATTATGAGAGCATATCTCATTTTATTAAATTAAATATCTCAACAAAATCTCTCTTCAGTTCAAAAAGGGAAATTTCCAATTCACTATTGATCAAAAATGAGTTAAATCAGTTAAGTCATTTTTTTACTCAAATTGAATCAGTTAACTCCTTATTTTACTCAACTTAAATTTGTTAACTCCCTTTAATTTAGAAATCTCCCTTTATGACTGAACTTCACCTTTAATCCTGACCGCTAATTGAAATCGATCTCAACCGTTGATGAATTCCAAGAAAGTCTATTTAAGAAACCCTCGTCTCTCCATTTTGAAAGGTTGAATGAGAATTTGCATCGAACTATTGCTGGAATTCATACTCACATTTGCTCATATTCACATACGCAAAGATCAAGTTTGACCAAAAGTTGACCAGATTTAACCACAGTTGACTTGAGTTGACTAGTTTCGAAAAGAATTTTGAAATAATTAAATGAAATTATTTAATTAAATGGAGTACTTACTTCTAATTAATTAAACCAAGTTATTTAATTAAGTGAGAAGCCATTCCTAACTAATTAAATGAAGTTATTTGATTAAATAAAAAAATTGTCTCTAATTAATTAAAGATTATTTAATTAAATAGAAAAAGTAATTATGAGAGCATATATCATTTTATTAAATTAAATATCTCAACAAAATCTCTCTTGAGTTCAAAAAGGGAAATTTACAGTTCACTATTGATCAAAAATGAGTTAAATCAGTTAACTCCTTTTTCTATTCAAATTGAATCAGTTAACTTCTTATTTTACTCAATTTAAATCTGTTAACTCCCTTTAATTTAAAAATCTCCATTTATGACTGAACTTCACCTTTAATCCGAATCATTGATTGAAATCGATCTCAACCGTTGATAAATTCCAAAAAAGTCTATTTAAGAGACCCTCATCTCTTCATTTTGAAAGGTTGAATGAGAATTTGCATCGAATTATTGCTGGAATTTATACTCACATTTGCTCATATTCACATACGCAAAGATCATGTTTGACCAAAAGTTGACCAGATTTAACCACGGTTGACTTGAGTTGACTAGTTTCAAAAAGAATTTTGAAATAATTAAACAAAATTATTTAATTAAATGGACTACTTATTTCTAATTAATTAAACAAAGTTATTTAATTAAATGAGAAGCCATTCAGAATTAATTAAATGAAGTTATTTAATTAAATAAGAAAAGTATCTCTAATTAACTAAAGATTATTTAATTAAATAGAAAAAGTAATTATGAGAGCATATCTCATTTTATTAAATTAAATATCTCAACAAAATCTCTCTTCAGTTCAAAAAGGGAAATTTCCAGTTCACTATTGATCAAAAATGAGTTAAATCAGTTAACTCTTTTTTCTACTCAAATTGAATCAGTTAACTTCTTATTTTACTCAAATTAAATCTGTTAACTCCTTTTAATTTGGAAATCTCCCCTTTATGACTGAACTTCACCTTTAGTCCTGACCGTTGATTGAAATCGATCTCAACCGTTGATGAATTCTAAGAAAGTCTATTTAAGAGACCCTCATCTCTTCATTTTGAAAGGTTGAATGAGAATTTGCATCGAATTGTTGCTGGAATTCATACTCACATTTTCTCATATTAACATACGCAAAGATCAAGTTTGACCAAAAGTTGATCAGATTTAACCATGGTTGACTTGAGTTGACTAGTTTCGAAATTTTTTTTGAAATAATTAAACGAAATTATTTAATTAAATAGAGTACTTACTTCTAATTAATTAAACAAAGTTATTTAATTAAATGAGAAGCCATTCCTAATTAATTAAATGAAGTTATGTAATTAAATAAGAAAAGTGTCTCTAATTAATTAAAGATTATTTAATTAAATAGAAATTGTAATTATGAGAGCATATCTCATTTTATTAAATTAAATATCTCGGCAAAATCTCTCTTCAGTTCAAAAAGGGAAATTTCCAGTTTACTATTGATCAAAAATGAGTTAAATCAGTTAACTCCTTTTTCTACTCAAATTGAATCAGTTAACTTCTTATTTTACTCAAATTAAATCTGTTAACTCCCTTTAATTTGGATATCTCCCTTTATGACTGAACTTCACCTTGAATCCTGACCGTTGATTGAAATCGATCTCAACCGTTGATGAATTTCAGGAAAGTCTATTTAAGAGACCCTCATCTCTTCATTTTGAAAGGTTGAATGAGAATTTGCATCGAATTGTTGCTAGAATTCATACTCACATTTTCTCATATTCACATACGCAAAGATCAAGTTTGACCAAAAGTTGACCAAATTTAACCATGGTTGACTTGAGTTGAATAGTTTCGAAAAGAATTTTGAAATAATTAAACGAAATTATTTAATTAAATGGAGTACTTACTTCTAATTAATTAAACAAAGTTATTTAATTAAATAAGAAGCCATTCCTAATTAATTAAATGAAGTTATTTAATTAAATAATTAAAAATGTCTCTAATTAATTAAAGATTATTTAATTAAATAGAAAAATTTATTATGAGAGCATATCTCATTTTATTAAATTAAATATCTCAACAAAATCTCTGTTCAGTTCAAAAAGGAAATTTTCAGTTCACTATTGATCAAAAATGAGTTAAATCAGTTAACTCCTTTTTCTACTCAAATTGAATCATTTAACTCCTTATTTTACTCAAACTAAATCTGTTAACTCCTTTTAATTTGAAAATCTCCCTTTATAACTGAACTTCACCTTTAATCCTGACCGTTGATTGAAATCGATCTCAACCGTTGATGAATTCTAAAAAAAATTATTTAAGAGACCGTCATCTCTTCATTTTGAAAGGTTGAATGAGAATTTGCATCGAATTGTTACTAAAATTCATACTCACATTTGCTCATATTCACATACGCAAAGATCAAGTTTGTCCAAAAGTTGACCAGATTTAACCACGGTTTTTTCGAGTTGACTAGTTTTGAAAAGAATTTTGAAATAATTAAACGAAATTATTTAATTAAATGAAGTACTTACTTCTAATTAATTAAACAAAGTTATTTAATTAAGTGAGAAGCCATTCTTAATTAATTAAATGAAGTTATTTAATTAACTAAGAAAAGTGTCTCTAATTAATTAAAGATTATTTAATTAAATAGAAAAAGTAATTATGAGAGCATATCTCATTTTATTAAATTAAATATCTCAACAAAATCTCTCTTGAGTTCAAAAAGGAAAATTTCTAGTTCATTATTGATAAAAAATGAGTTAAATCAGTTAACTCCTTTTTCTACTCAAATTGAATCAGTTAACTCTTTATTTTACTCAAATTAAATCTGTTAACTCCCTTTAATTTGGAAATCTCCCTTTATGACTGAACTTCACCTTTAATCTTGACCGTTGATTGAAATCGATCTCAACCGTTGATGAATTCTAGGAAAGTCTATTTAAGAGACCCTCATCTCTTCATTTTGAAAGGTTGAATGAGAATTTGCATCGAATTGTTGCTAGAATTCATACTCACATTTGCTCATATTCACATACGCAAAGATCAAGTTTGACCAAATGTTGATTAGATTTAACCACAGTTGACTTGAGTTGATTAGTTTCGAAAAGAATTTTGAAATAATTAAACGAAATTATTTAATTAAATGGAGTATTTACTTCTAATTAATTAAACAAAATTATTTAATTAAGTGGGAAGCCATTCCTAATTAATTAAATGAAGTTATTTAATTAAATAAAGAAAGTGTCCCTAATTAATTAAATATTATTTAATTAAATAGAAAAAGTAATTATGAGAGCATATCTCATTTTATGTAATGCCCCACCAAGGGATCCAAAGAATTAATCTAAAATTTCACTATGTTTTCCAAATAATTTTTTTTTTAAAAAATATGAAAGTAAAACCATTCATAACATTTGCGGAAGCAGTAGTAACATCCAATTGAAATTAAACATAACACAACATAACAGATTACATTCCTTAAAGATCCCTTAACCTTGAATCACATCTAATTTAACTATTCATCTAACATCACATCCTTATGAAATAACAATGATACATCCAACATTCTTAAACCATATACAAGTGTCCTTTTTTGTAATTACATTTTCAGATTACTCAATCCTCCACTGTACATGTTACAAGGTATGAAAAGCTTAAAAGAATAAACATCTATATAAATAAAGTACATCATCATCCAATATTAATCCATGATGCAATAAGATAAATGAAAACCACATGTCATACATGATACATCATCATCATAAAGATATAAACATCTATCATAAAAGATAACCATATATCACATACATAATAAACTAAGTGCACAATTCCTCCCAACTGTAAATAGCATCATTAGACCATTGTGGATCCTAACCATCCCTCCATGCGTAACATTCCAAAGCACCGAAGAGATCATCGGTATTAACATAGTAGGAATGTCACTCCTAAAACATCCTACTAACATGCAAAGTAAAGCATAGGATACCATCATCTAACATATGCAAATCATCAATATAAGAAACATACCAATAAATAAATCCATCATAAGGTATATCATTTGTCATAATGATGCAAGAACAGAATGAAGATAAATACCAACCAAGAAAGCATTAGCCACAGTGTCCCAGATGGATTTCAAATGATAAGAGTGGAAAATACACTACCACCCGACCACATGTGTAATGCCCCGCCAAGGGATCCAAAGAATTTCACTAAATTTACCCAACAATTTTTTTTTTAAAACACGAAATATAAACCATTCACAACACTTGCGGAAGCAATAGAAATAATTTTAATAAAAGTAAACATAACATACATAACAGATTTCATTATTTAAAGATCCCTTAACGTTGAATTACATCTAACCATAACTATTCATCTAACATCACATCCTTATGAAATAACAATAATACATCCAACATTCTTAAACCATATATAAGTGTCTTTTTAGTAATTACATTTTAGATCGCTCAATCATCCACTATACATGTTACAATGTATGGTAAGCTTAAAAGAATAAACATTTGTATAAATAAACTACATCATCATCTAATATTAATCCATGATGCAATATCATAAATGAAACTATAAAAAATACATGATACATCATCGCAAAAGATATAAACATTCATCACAAAATATAACCATATATCACAAACATAAATAACTAAGTGCAAGGTTCCTCCCAACCGTTAATAGCATCATTAGATCATCGTGGATCCTAACCATCCCTCCGTGCGTAACATTCCAAAGCACTGAAGAGATCATCAGTATTATCATAATAGGAATGTCACTCCTAAAACATCCTACTAACATACAAAGTAAAGCATAGGATACCATCATCTAACATGTACAAATCATCAATATAAGAAATATATCAGTAAATACATCCATCATAAGGTATATCATCAATCATAATGATCGAAGAACAAAATGAAGATAAATACCAACCAACAAAGCATCAGCCACGGTGTTTCAGACGGATCTCAAATGATAAGAGTGGAAAAAATACTACCACCTAACCGTGTGGAGCCTAAGTGGTCCACTCCCACCGTGTTGAAGAGATAATCTCAAGTCCCAAACAGGCTATCAAAATCACAAATTATAAATCTCTATAAGTCGAGGAATGCTAAAAGTATACTACTCAAAGGTTCCATCACACACAAAATCGACATCTACTTCCTAGAGGCACAACAATGACATGTAGGAAACCTACTCTGCAAGCAGGAAAGTGTCATCACATTTATCACATACAAGTTACCCTGGCAGTTAGCTAAACTCTACGGGTCCATACTGATCTCATGTGGCCGCTAGTATCCTCTCATACTGACGAGGCATACTACAGAATGCACGGTCACAACCATGCTTTCTCACTACTCCCATCCTAGCCTGTACAAGCGCTCAAGGCATGGGCAAGAACCAAAACAATTATCTTTTTAGGTTCATTTAATCTCCATTTAGTGTGTAAATGTTATCACTTATTAACCAAACTTACAATGAGTTACCCTGGCAGCCACTTGGGGCCTCGGTCCCCATTGCAAGCCACTTCCTGACACTACAAGTAGATTACCTACCCTAAGCTCATGGAATCATAAATCTCAAAATCACAAAAGATAATCCATAATAAAATCATCAAATATGCATAAAAGCATCAAATATCCATAATAAGAATCATCAAATCTCCAAGATAAGAATCATCAAATCTCCATGAGCATCTGAAAAGAATCCATAAAAAAACATGACCACAACAGTTCTCTATTGGCAACTAAAGGCATCACTGACAATCATAAGTATCCATTGGTTCTCAATAACCAAAATATATCTCAAAATAAATCACCATATCCATTGGTTCTTCAATGAGCAACTAGGAATATCAAATCATACTGATCGAAGACTCCAAAATTGTTGAGTCAAATATGTCACAACATGACATCATCAAGAAATAAATCAACATTTTAGACCCATTATGGCAACTAGAAAATAATCCAAGGATAACTGATCGATGACCCAAAAATGATTAGCTCAAGTGTCTCAGATACATATACATCTCAGCTTCACATATGAAGACTGATGAACAATACCAATCAGTAAATACAAACATTTCATAGAGCATACGATCACATTACCATGGTTGGGCTTATAAAGATCGAGACCAAATAAAATCAACATGCCAACACATCTCATAACCCCTGAGCCTCTGGTAACAACCTAGGACTGGTCATCACTAGTCAACCCAAAAACTCAAAACAAAAAGCATATAGAATACACGATGCAAACACATGTTTTGGTTTTGCTAAAATCTCATAGTTGAATCATGTGTAAATTTTCTTTTTCCATTTTCAAGTGTAGGGGTTTCAATTTTCTGTTTGCAAGTATACTTTCAAGTGTCTAAGTTTCATCATTGATCTACAAATCAACCCAATTGTTCCTCGATAGCATTATCCTTCCATTATTAAGAATTACATTCTAAGAATAACTTAACGATAAATATTTACTCATTAAATCATTTATTTTATTTGCTAAGATCCAAGTTACTAATTGAATATCTCTTCCTTATCATTATTTCAACTTTTCGACATAATCCAAGAATCATTATTCTTTTATAAAAGAACCAATTATCAATTCTCGAATAAGAAGATTATAACTTAATTAAAATAATTAATTTAATCAATCAATTAACATAGGTACACCATCCATGACCTATTAACATTCTAATAGTACTCAATTAGAAACTTAATTAAATATTACTAAAGTCTGAGTCTTTCAACTTAATCGTTATCATCGTTGACAACCATATAATATCTAAAGTCATTATTCAAGTCATAAGGCTTACCAACTTCGATACTTAACAACTCCACTAAAGAATCGTTATTAGCATATTAATTAATACTCTATTACATAACTTAATTATTAGTTAAATTTAATTAATTCTTCAATTAATTATATTAATTAATAATTACATATCCTGATTAACCACTCAATGCATATCATTTGATTAACAATAACTTCATGAATTTTAGATTTAACCAGGTCCCACTTCATCAACATTCAAATTAAAAATTTAATAATAACTTGTTAATGACTAATAACAAGTTATATCGAAAATAAATCTACAATATTAATTTCATCATTATTGTTAATGAATTTTAATGCCGATAACAATAATTAGAAACTTCAATTTATAACATTCCCTATCAAATAGCCTTAATTTAATTAAGCTAATTATTAATTTTTCAAGCCAAATTTCACAAATTCAAACAAACTAATCTCTCTCTCTCTCTCTCTTTTTATTATTATTAAATCAAAATCCGTATTTAACAATTATCAGCATTCAACATTTATAACCAACAATATTAAAGTCAAACACTGGATGGATGTATATATATATATATATATAATTATTAAATCACATATTTAATCCCTATATATATATATATATATATATATATATATATATATATATATATATATATATATATATATATATATATATATATATATATATATATATATATATATATATATATATATATATATATATTAATAAACTTAATAATATAATAATTATTCTAAACATGAAATACTATTAACAACTAATTTCACATCATATCAAATAATGAAATATCGAAATACACACATTATAAATTACATATATATGAAACAACATATATATTAACCCGCGTTATGTAAGACTTAAACATTTTTTTTTTTTTTTTAAATGCAATAAAAAAAAAAACAAAGAATCGCTCTCGTTTAATTTAAAACGGGTCGTGCGCTGACGGCTGCTGCCGCAGTTGGCCCTGCGACGGCAGTCGCAGGTACGGCTGCGTCAGCAGACCGTAGGCCGGAAAATAAAAAGGAAGGGTGGGGTGAGGTAATACCCCCGCCCACTAACATTTATTTATTTTAATAAATGTTTTCTTCAAAACGTAAATCGCTTGCGCGATCCATATTTTTTAAATATTGTTTCATTGCAATAATAAAACAGTGTTTTTAATCAAGTATATACATCTATGTATATATGTATATACGTACATGTGTGTATATATATATATATAAGTATATATGTGTATATATATATATGCATTTCTTATCAAGTATATTGTATTTTAATAAGCATATATATATATATATAGATATATACGCAGATCGTTACCAAGAATCATTGCATTTCAGTATTTTACATTGTAAATATAAATATATATATTTATAAAAGAATGCAGATTCTATATATATTAAAAAGAGAACATATATAACTTTAAATAAGAAGGGCTTTCAAATTCTTTAAATTAAGAAATTTTCCTTTAAATTAATTGTTCTCTAAATCTGCTTGTTAATTCCATCTAATAGGTTTGACTATTAGTTTGAAAACAATTTCAAATCTATTTGTCAATTTGATTCTAATTCGAACCCAAACCCGATTCAAATCTAATTTCCTCCTTATTGGATCTAGGGTTTTCTAATGTTTTCTTCTCAACCAAATAAAATATCTAAATTCCAATTTCAATTATAGATTCAATCACAAGGGTATTTATACACATCTAACAGACATGATGAAGATAGGAAGAGAAATAGTGCAAAGAGAATATGCGATTATCACGAGTGCACCTGGACACCGATGCTAATCTGCCATGTCTCAGAAGTCCATAGAAAATCTCTTCCTTCTCCATCATTTGCAATTCCTCCAAGATCCAAGCCAACTGAATCCTTCAAGTGACTAGAAGTACTAGAAGAAGCATAAAAGCAAGTAAAAAATATATGAGCATGTGAATCTTCTCCAATGCATGTAAGCTTTGAAGCTTCCATTTAAGCTTGTAGCTTGTAGCTTCCATTGAGCTTCCATTTAAGCTTGTCCAACCACACTAGGAGAGCCTCAATTTAAAGGCCTCTAAGATGCATCTAGAATGTGTCTAGAAACAACTAGAAGATAAGCATGAGTCTTCTCCAACCTTCTAGATGAGTCTTAAGGTTGTAGACACCATGTGCTCAAATAAAATGCTAACTCTCAAGTGTAGACAACTAGTGCATTCTTAGAGTGCAAACTCCAGTGTTGTCTATATGGCAACTCCTGAGAATTTGCCAACTCCTATGTGAGCAAATATAAATATAATGCACAATCATTAATATAATATTTAATTTACTTCTTCCAATTTAATTAATTTATTTATTAAATCTGATACACTAACTTTAATAATTTCACTTTTCAATCTTAATATATTTATATTTTAATCACATGAGATTTGAAATCTTTTATTAATTTAAATATATTTTCCACTTTTAAATTTCATTTTCCAAAACTTAATTACTAAAATATTTATTAGCTTTAATAATATTATTATTTAGTCATTTATTTAAAAATGAACTCCAAATATATTATTATTAAAATAAATGTTGTCACATTCCAAATTTAAACTTTTAACTTTTATTTTCAAATTTAATTATTTTATTTAATTAATTTTTCAATTAATTACATAAAATAAATATTAAAATACCATATTAATTTTTCATTTAATTAAACCATTAATTAAATCTTTTAATTAGGCTTAATTAATAGAAAATACATCAAAGACTCACAAGGTAAAAATACGAAATTCCATCATAGCTAGCATACATACAAAACCAAACCAAGGCTAATATCACGAATTACGTCATCCGACGCATTCAAAAGGTACTCAACTCAAATACTTGTCCTAATTTTCCAATTAGAACAAATGGCTTAAAGGGTTGAGATTTGGACTTGAGAATTTATCTCTCCTCTCTTATCATTGAGATAATGTGATAGGGTACACTCATCCTGGCAATTCAGGGAAGTTGATACCTGGTACTTGCAACCTGCATAAAAATCATGCATGTACAAGAACAATATATACTAAACTAAACAGGCAATGGTAGGAAGTGGTGCATCATGTAGATCTCGACTAGCAAGTGATTACGACTCCCTTCCTTAACCACATCAGACACGCCATACAAAAATAAACACGCAAAGCAAACACACACAACATACACATGCAAGTATGGGGTAAGTATCCATAATAAAACACATGTGATAATAAATCATCTTACTAATCATCATTAATAACTGCAAACACTGAAAATAATCATTATGCATACATGAAATGTAAAGTCTAAGTAATCTCATCACATACTAAACTAAATTCATAGCACAATATCTGATAATCTCAAAAGAATGTTGCTAACCAACAACATAAAACTAGCTCTAAAAGAGTTTAGCAATGATAACAAAATGCGAACCAGGGGCAGGCACTACAATGTGGAACCTAAGTGGTCCACTCCCACCGTGCTGAGGAGATAGTCTCAAGTCTCAAACAGGCTATCAAAACTACAAAGCATAAATCTCTATAAGTTCAGGAATCCTAAAAGTATACTACTCAAAGGTTCCATTCACACAAAACTAACATCTAATTCCCAGAGGCACACAATGACATGTAGGAAATCTACTCTGCAAGCAAGAAAGTGTCATCGCATTTATCACATACAAGTTACCCTAACAGTTAGCTAAACTCCACGGGTCCATACTGATCTCATGCAGCCACTAGTATCCTCTCATACTGACGAGGCATACTACGGAATGCAAGGTCGCAACCATACGTTCTCACTACTCTCATCCTAGCCTATACAAGCACTCAAGGCATGGGCAAGAACCAAAACAATTATCTTTTTAGGTTCATTTAATCCTCATTTAGTGTGTAAATGTTATCACTTATTAACCAAACTTACAATGAGTTACCCTGGCAGCCACTTAGGGCCCCGGCCTCTATTGCAAGCCACTTCCTGACACTACAAGTAGATTACCTACCCTAAGCTCATAGAATCATAAAATCACCACAGTCCTATACAAGCGATTGTAAAGAAAATCCAAAAGATAATCCATAAAAAGAATCATCAAATATCCATGATAAAAGCATCAAATATCCATAATAAGAATCATCAAATCACCAAGATAAGAATCATCAAATCTCCATGAGCATCTAAAAAGCATCCATAGAAAATTATGACCACAACAGTTCTCTATTGGCAACTGAAGGCATCACTGATAATCAAAAATGTCCATTGGTTCTTAATAACCAAAATATATCTCAAGATAAATGGTTCTCAAAATCATACTGATCGAAGACTCCAAAATGGTTGAGTCAAACATGTCACAACATGACATCCTCAAGAAATAAATTCACATTTCAGTCCCATCATGGTGACTAGAAATTAATCTAAGGATAACTGATCAATGACTCAAAAATGATTAGCTCAAGTGTCTCATACACATACATCTCAGCTTCACACATGAAGACTGATGAACAAATACAAACATTTCATAGAGCATGCAATCACATTACCATGGTCGAGCTTATAAAGATCGAGACCAAATAAAATCAACATGCCATCACATCTCATAACCCCCGAGCCTCTGGTAACAACCTAGGACTGGTCAACACCAGTCAACCCAAAATCCAAAATAAGAAGCATAAAGAATACATGATGCAAACACATGTTTTGGTTTACTAAATTCACATAGTTGAATAATGTGTAGGGGTTTTCAAGTGTCTTAAGTTTCATCATTTGACCTACAAGTCAACCCAATTGTTCCGCGATAGTATTATCCTTCCATTATTATTAACTTAAGGATAAATATTCACTAAACTGATCATCATTGACCTTTAATTAAATTGTCCTCTATATTTAACCATGACCCATATTCTAATTGATTAACCTTTCAATTTTTTTAGGATCATCATTCGTTATATTATAAAAGAACCAATTATCAATCTTCAAATAAGAAGAATATAACTTTATTAAAGTGACCAATTAACTTAGAAACACAATCCATGATTCATTAACATTTAAATGGTTAAAACTTAATTAAGTATCTCTAACACTTAAGCCTCTTAATCATTATAATAATTAAATCGTCACTAATAACTGTTAAAGTATCTAAGTTATTATTTAAGTCATTAGAATAAGACTTATCAATTTTGATATCAATATTTTTTACAATCTTGTTAAAAGAATTATATCAATTAAATCTCTATTACATAACATAATTATTAATTAAATCCAATTAACTTTAGTTAATTGATTTAATTAATAATTGCACAACCATACCATCAACTCAATAAATATCAGTTGACCATTAACTAATTAAAATTTTGTAAGATAAAAGTCAACTATAATCCAATACTCAAATGATCACATTAATAATTTAATAATAATAACTTGTTAATATTAATAACAAGCTATATTGAAAATCTTAATAATAATTATGTATGACCACATTCGTCACTCTGCAACAATGTTCCCATTTATAGTTTAATAATAACAAGTTATAATAAATCCCCAATACCAAGTATTATTATCTCAAATAAGTTTCTCCTATGTACGTTGATTCAGTTAATTGATACTCCTCCAAATTATTAACCAATTCAATTTGATTAATATATTTTACAGTACTTCAATCATTAACTAATCTCCTCTAAATTAACTCTGATCGTATTAATTGATAACTATTTAAACTATTTATACTATTATTTATTAATAGTTTGTTAGACCCAACAAACATTAATAAATAATAAACTCATCAAAACTATTATTAATCAATCTAGAAAACTTTACATAAGCTTTATTAGCTAACTCTTAATACCATTAAGGTATATAAATAATTTATAATCAATATAACAAGGTCAAAACGTAACAATGACCCATTGTCCAATATCATTAAAATTTTCATCTCTTAATAATCATCATTAAACATCTTTATAAATTACCACCTCTTAACTATTTAATATATATTAAATAGTATTTAATATACATTAAATAATTAATATTAAAAATTCACTACATAAACTATATCAATATCTTTTCTCTATTAATTTTCTCTCATATAAAAATCCATTGACTTAGATTGACTAATAATTAATTACACTTCGTCTACTATTAACTAATCTTAATTAAATTTGATTTAATTAGATTAGATAATAAACCATATAAAACTAATGCATATTAATAAGATTCTACTAAGAGAAGATTACAATAATATCTTTAATTCATTCCATGCTTTGATATATTATTTTTGTGAAGTTTAAGCATAAAGAACTCTTGGTTATGGGAAATGGAGAAATATCTGTCCTTGAATAAAATAGTCCCAGTACGACGGCCATATCTCCCTAATGAACTGTTGGATCGAGCTGAAATTAAAATATGTTGAAGAGGGTCAAGTTGCACCAATTCTGACCAGAGCGATCGAATAAATTCTATCACAATAAAAAGTTATGAGTGACTGAGTTCAGGTATATCCAATGGGGCAGCGACAGGGCAGTTTGTGATGAATTAAGATTTTTTAGTTAAAATAATTGTTCTCTAAATTTAGACACTATGTGCTCAAATAAAATGCTAACTTCTAAGTGTAGACAACTTGTGCATTCTTAGATTGCAAACTCCTGTGTTATCTACATGATAATTTTTGAGAATTTACCAACTCCTATGTGAGCAAATAGTAAAATAATGCACATTCATTAATATAATATTTACTTTACTCTTTCCAATTTAATTTATTTATTTATTAAATCTCATGCACTAACTTTAATATCTTCACTTTTCAATCTTAATATATTTATATTTTAAGCACATGAAATATAGAATCTTTTAATAATTTTAAATATATTTTCCACTTTTAAATTTCATTTTTCAAAACTTAATTGCTAAAATATTTATTAGCTTTAATAATATTATTATTTAGTCATTTATTTAAAAATGAACTCTAAATATATTATTATTAAAATAAATGTTGTCACATTCCAAATTTAAAATTTTAACTTCTAATTTAATTATTTTATTTAATTAATTTCTCAATAAAATAAAATAAATATTAAAATACCATATTAATTTTCCATTAAATTAAATCATTAATTAAATCTTTTAATTAGGCTTAATTAATAGAAAATACATCAAAGACTCACAAGGTAAAAATATGAAAATCCATCATAGCCAAAATACATACAAAATCAAACCAAGGGTTAATATCACGAATTACGTCATCTGACGCATTCAGAGGGTACTCAACTCGGATACTTGTCCTAATTTTTCAATTAGGACAAATGGCTTAAAGGGTTGGGATTTGGACTTAAGAATTTATCTCCCCTCTCTTATCATTGAAATAGTGTGATAGGGTACGCTCATCTTGGCAATTCAGGGAAGTCGATACTCGGTACCTGCAACCTGCATAAAAACTACGCATGTACAAGCACAATATACTAAACTAAACAGACAATGGCAGGAAGTGGTGCATCGTGTAGATCCCGACTAGCAGGTGACTATGACTCCCTTCCTTAACCACATCAGACACATCATACAAAAGCAAACACGCACACCATACACATGCAAGTATGGGGTAAGTATCCATAATAAAACACATATGATAATAAATCATCTTACTAATCATCATTAATAACTGCAAATACTGAAAATAATCATCATGCATACATGAAATGCAAAATCTAAGTAATCTCGTCACATAATAAACTCAATCTATAGCACAATATCTGATAATTTCAAAAGAATGCTGCTAACCAACAACATAAAACTAGCTCTAAAAGAATTCAGCAATAATAACAAAATTGCAACCTAGGGGCAGGCACTACATCCACCCTCCCTGGTATTAGGCTTACTCTTGGAAGCCTACAGGAATGAAAAACTAAGTTACTCACTTTGTGGGTTCTATTGAACCCTTTTCTCCTTACAAGAGGATATGATTCCACTGGAAATATTATAACACACTTAGAGCAATATAATTCTAGTTTAATGGTAAACCGAAAACAATATCGATCCAACATTCATTCTTTTAACAACTACTAAAATAGATCCCTTAATATATTCTAAACAAGAGCAACTTAATGCCTGCAAAGATAATCTAGAGCATATTACCTTACTACATAGATAAAAGATACATGTTTTGCAACTAAAACGTGTTTCAATTTTTAGTTTTGCCCTCGTTTAGGTTTAAGTAGAATTTTCAGCTTTGAAAGCTAAGTGTTGAAGTATGAAAAATATGCAAGTAACGGTTTAGGTTCTGTTTCAGTCCACCTAGTTTCCAAGTTTTCAGTTTGAAAGAGATACACATGATAGTTTAAAATTTTCGTTTTGTTTAACTAGTTAACAACTAGTGGCATTCCAATATACCCAGAGCTCTCAATGTTGAAACTCGGGCTCTGATACCAAATGTAATGCCCCGCCAAGGGATCCAAAGAATTAATCTAAAATTTCACTAAGTTTTCCAAATAATTTTTTTTTTTAAAATGAAAGTAAAACCATTCATAACATTTGCGGAAGCAATAGTAACATCCAACTGAAAATAAACATAACACAACATAACAGATTACATTCCTTAAAGATCCCTTAACATTGAATCACATCTAATTTAACTATTCATCTAACATCACATCCTTATGAAATAACAATGATACATCCAACATTCTTAAACCATATACAAGTGTCCTTTTTTGTAATTACATTTTCAGATTGCTCAATCCTCCACTGTACATGTTACAAGGTATGAAAAGCTTAAAAGAATAAACATCTATATAAATAAAGTACATCATCATCCAATATTAATCCATGATGCAATAACATAAATGAAAACCACATGTCATACATGATACATCATTATCATAAAGATATAAACATCCATCATAAAAGATAATCATATATCACATACATAATAAACTAAGTGCACGGTTCCTCCCAACCGTAAATAGCATCATTAGACCATCGTGGATCCTAGCCATCCCTCCGTACATAAAATTCCAAAGCACCGAAGAGATCATCAGTATTAACATAGTAGGAATGTCACTCTTAAAACATCCTACTAACATGCAAAGTAAAGCATAAGATACCATCATCTAACATATGCAAATCATCAATATAAGAAACATACCAATAAATACATCCATCATAAGGTATATCATCTGTCATAATAATCCAAGAACAGAATGAAGATAAATACCAACCAAGAAAGCATCAGCCACGGTGTCCCAGACGGATCTCAAATGATAAGAGTGGAAAATACACTACCACCCGACCACGTGGAACCTAAGTGGTCCACTCCCACCATGCTGAGGAGATAGTCTCAAGTCCCTGGCAGTTAGCTAAACTCCATGGGTCCATACTGATCTCATGCGGCCACTAGTATCCTCTCATACTGACGAGGCATGCTACAAAATGTAAGGTCGCAACCATGCATTCTCACTACTCCCATCCTAGCCTGTACAAGCACTCAAGGCATGGGCAAGAACCAAAACAATTATCTTTTTAAGTTCATTTAATCCCCATTTAGTGTGTAAATGTTATCACTTATTAACCAAACTTACAATGAGTTACCCTGGCAGCCACTTAGGGCCCCAGCCCCCATTGCAAGCCACTTCTTGACACTACAAGTAGATTACCTACCCTAAGCTCATGAAATCATAAAATCACCACAGTCTTGTACAAGCGACTGTAAAGAAAATCCAAAAGATAATCCATAAAAAGAATCATCAAATATCCATGATAAAAGCATCAAATATCCATAATAAGAATTATCAAATCACCAAGAAAAGAATCATCAAATATCCATGAGCATCTGAAAAGCATCCATAGAAAATCATGACTACAACAGTTCTCTATTGGCAACTGAAGGCATCACTGATAATCAAAAATATCCATTGGTTCTCAATAACCAAAATATATCTCAAGATAAATGGTTCTCAAAATCATATTGATCGAAGACTCCAAAATGATTGAGTCAAACATGTCACAACATGACATCCTCAAGAAATAAATCCACATTTCAGTCCCATCATGGCGACTAGAAAGTAATCCAAGGATAACTGATTGATGACTCAAAATGATTAGCTCAAGTGTCTCATACACATACATCTCAGCTTCACACATGAAGACTGATGAACAAATACAAACATTTCATAGAACATGCAATCACATTACCATGGTTGGGCTTATAAAGATCAAGACCAAATGAAATCAACATGCCATCACATCTCATAACCCCCGAGCCTCTGGTAACAACCTAGGACTCGTCAACATTAGTCAACCCAAAATCCAAAACAAGAAGCATAAAGAATACATGATGCAAACACATGTTTTGGTTTACTAAATTCACATTGTTGAATAATGTGTAGGGGTTTTCCAGTTTTCTGTTTGCAAGTATAATTTCAAGTGTCTTAAGTTTCATCATTTGACCTACAAGTCAACCCAATTATTCTTCGATAGCATTATCCTTCCATTATTATTAACTTAAGGATAAATATTCACTAAACTGATCATCATTTACCTTTAATTAAATTGTCCTCTATATTTAACCATGACCCATATTCTAATTGATTAACCTTTCAACTTTTTTAAGATCATTATTCATTATATTATAAAAGAACCAATTATCAATCTTCGAATAAGAAGAATATAACTTTATTAAAGTAACCAATTAATATAGAAACACAATCCATGATCCATTAACATTTAAATGGTTAAAACTTAATTAAGTATCTCTAACACTTAAGCCTCTTAATCATTATAATAATTAAATCGTCACTAATAACTGTTAAAGTATCTAAGTCATTATTCAAGTCATTAGAATGTAAGGTCCCTCCTCACATGTACTTATTAAATATGAATTTCTCTGTCAAATCTGTTGTAGGAGATTTGAATGGATATGGGTAATGTTGTAGGATTTTAGTTGTCCTAAGGAACATTGAGAACAATAGATATATCCATGCTTCAATACTCAAAGATTGGAGAATGACTATGTTGTCTTGACTGTTTAAACATTAATTTGCACTAACAATAATATAAGGTGTTTCACTTAATGATGATGTTATTGATTTTGTTACCTCAGTGATTTGGATTCTATGCATTTAGATAGTTCAATACTCACTATTGGTGATGTTATGATGTTTAGGTACATGCATGCTTAACAATGATTATTCTTGTATTTAATTTGAATTAATGAATAAGTTAGATGTCATATCGATTTTGTAATGACTAATGATTAAATGTGAGTAGAAATGAATTAAATAGTTAAATAATTGAAGCATTATGTTCAGAGTTCACCCCGATCCATCGTAGCATAGTGATACATTACTATTATTTGGATACTCACGACTCGAGATGCCAAGACATTATCTAATGTTTGAACATATTTTATTATTTCATGTTGTGTGATGTTACTTTCAGATATTGATATTCGTCATTTAAGGTTTTATGTATATGTATGCTGATGAATTATGTAAAATGTAGGATTAACACTTTGATTTTTGGAATCTTTATGATTAAGGATATAAGTAGGATGAAAGAAACCCTAATTGATGTATGTTTCAATTTATGTAAATTTCTTATACGTATATACATATGTACATGTGATTTTACGGGACTACTGATGTGTGGAATGAGTGTGCAGGTATTTTAGCTAAGAAACCCGACGGTGGAACATAATTGATCCCTATGTGCTCATTGTGGAAACCTTGTTGTTCGTAATTCAAGTATTTTATTGTGAGATGTGTGAATGTGTCTTTCTGTGATCAGTAAATGTTAATGTTCGTAACTATGTATTTTAGTGCCGCTTGACACTTGTGGATTGTTTGAGATCTTTAGTGTGCTTATTAGGGTTAGTTGTGTAACCTGTGGACCTAAGTCAGTTTAAGTTAGTGTTAATTTGCTAATTGGGTTCTTAATCAAGTTTAGTCACCCTTAATCCGGATTAGTGCTTAATCTTCTTTTTAGAGTTGTTAGTTGGTCCTAATTATTTTCCTAGTTTTTGTTTGGTTCCAAACCTATTCCTAAGGCTTTAAAACATGAAATAATTATGCCCAAGGGGTATGGGTATGGGTTGGGGGTCTTTTCCAACCCTTAAGCCCCTTTTGTTGACTTTTGAGATCACTCAAAAAGTCTCATTTTACCTTTGTGCGAAAATTGCAAGTGGTTACCATGAGTTGCCTTACCTCACCTCCACTTAGTGTTTAACCATAGTGTGGGTTGAGTTAGGAGCTTCTAGATTTGTAAGTGGGTGGGAGAAGTTATTGATCCTTTTGGTGGTTGAGTTCGAGGCTTATTTAGAGGCCTTCTTGGACTAGTTGAGGTTGTTACCCAATCTCTACATTTAGAGAAAGAGTCTTGAAGATTGAAGCAAGGAAAGGGAAGCTCTGCTCAAACTTGTTCATTGTCATTACCTCTTTGTGAAGGTTGGAGTTCTCATCTCCCTTATTCAGATTTCATTCTTGTTTCATGCTTATGCTACCTTGTTGTTGTTCCAATGTTTGTATGTTTGTGGGTATGTTGGGAAGCTTTGAAAACCAGGTTGTTTTTGGATGATTTCTTTTCATGTTTATGTTTGAAATTTTGAGATGTTTCTTGTATGGGTGTTTTGGTATTACTCACCCTTGGAGAGGGCAGAAGTGACCAATTTTGGGAAAGGTCTGTTTAGTCGGACTCCAACCAGTGAAGAGTCTCTTCTTAGGATGAGAAGAGGGAGAAAGGGTAGGGTGTTATAGGCCCCTACCTATCAGCACAAACCTTGTATGATTATGGTATGATAATGGTATGTTGAAATGAAAGAACGGAAGTTCTTGGTATATAGCCCCGATTGGGCATCTGTTTGGTGTTGTGCTTGACTTCTCCTGGTTGGAAGAATCCACCTTTCCCTAGTTTTGATTCATTGTGAATCCTATTGTGTAAATCATGTATGATTATGCTTGTTTGATTGTCTCTTGGTTATGCTTGGTTGTCACCCGATCAGATATTTGTTTCCTCCTTGGTTCGTATAAATGTGTTGCAAAATTTGAAATGAATCCCTTGATGAGGGACATGAAGAAAATTCAATTATATTGTTAAAATTTGGGATTGATATCCTATTGTAAATTGTATTTTAAACTTTGTTGTAAATGGCAACGAAGCTGAATTTTCTTCCTAGTTCTTTCCCGGCTGAGCCTTTGAATCAGGTTTCCCAATAAAATTAATGGTTCAGTATCATTGGTTATCATGTGATTAAATTGTGATTTAAATTTAGATGGATGTATCTCAAAAATAGGATAGAATTGATGATGTTAAATTTGGTAAAATTTCAAGTTTTCTTTCATGTTGAAAATGAAAATTATGATCATGGATGTACATTCAGCTTGCATGATTATTTGAATCAAACAATTCTTGCATTATTGATTTAAGATGGATAATTCATATTCTTGTATGTTAAGGTTGTAATTAGGCTTTATGGAATTTCATTTAAAAGAAATTATTGGCAAAGGTCGAACTATTCCAATTAAATCTATTCCAGTTCACTATTGATCAAAAATGATTTCAATCAGTTAACTCCTTTTACTACTCAAATTGAATTAGTTAACTCCTTATTTTACTCTAATTAAATCTGTTAACTCCCTTTAATTTTGAAATCTCCCTTTATGACTAAACATCAACTTTAATCCTGACCATTGATTGAAATCGATTTCAACCGTTGATGAATTCCTGGAAAGTCTATTTAAGAGACCCTCATCTCTTCATTTTGAAAGGTCGAATGAGAATTTGCATCGAATTGTTGTTGGAATTCATACTCACATTTGCTCATATTCACATATGCAAAGATCAAGTTTGACCAAAAGTTGACCAGATTTAATCACGATTGACTTCAGTTGACTAGTTTCAAAAAGAATTTTGAAATAAATTAACAAAATTATTTAATTAAATAGAGTACTTACTTCTAATTAATTAAACAAAGTTATTTAATCAAATGAGAAGCCATTCCTAATTAATTAAATGAAGTTATTTAATTAAATGAGAAAAGTGTCTCTAATTAATTAAAGATTATTTAATTAAATAGAAAAAGTAATTATGAGAGCATATCTCATTTTATTAAATTAAATATCTCAACAAAATCTCTCTTCAGTTCAAAAAGGGAAATTTTCAGTTCACTATTGATAAAAAAATGAATTAAATCAGTTGACTCCATTCTCTACTCAAATTGAATCAGTTAACTCCTTATTTTATTCAAAGTAAATATGTTAACTCCCATTAATTTGGAAATCTCCCTTTACGACTGAACTTCACCCTTAATCCTGACCGTTGATTGAAATCGATCTCAACCGTTGATAAATTCCAGAAAAGTTTTTTTAAGAGACCCTAAACTCTTCAATTTGAAAGGTTGAATGAGAATTTGCATCAAATTTTTGTTGGAATTCATACTCACATTTGCTCATATTTGCATACGCAAAGATCAAGTTTGACCAAAAGTTGACCAAATTTAACTACGGTTGACTTGAGTTGACTAGTTTCGAAAATAATTTTGAAATAACTAAAAAAAATTATTTAATTAAATGGAGTACCTACTTCTAATTAATTAAACAAAGTTATTTAGTTAAATGAGAAGCCATTCCTAATTAATTAAATGAAGTTATTTAATTAAATAAGAAAAGTGTCTCTAATTAATTAAAGATTATTTAATTAAATAGAAAAAGTAATTATGAGAGCATATCTCATTTTATTAAATTAAATATCTCAACAAAATCTCTCTTCAGTTCAAAAAGGGAAATTTCCAGCTCACTATTGATCAAAAATGAGCTAAATCAGTTAACTCCTTTCTCTACTCAAATTGAATCAGTTAACTCTTTATTTTACTCAAATTAAATCTGTTAACTCCCTTTAATTTGAAAATCTCCCTTTATGACTGAACTTCACCTTTAATCCTGACCGCTGATTGAAATCGATCTCAACCGTTGATGAATTCCAAGAAAGTCTATTTAAGAGACCCTCATCTCTTCATTTTGAAAGGTTGAATGAGAATTTGCATCGAATTGTTGCTAAAATTCATACTCACATTTGCTTATATTCACATACGCAAAGATCAAGTTTGACCAAAAGTTGACCAGATTTAACCACGGTTGACTTGAGTTGACTAGTTTTGAAAAGAATTTTGAAATAATTAAAAAAAAATATTTAATTAATTGAAGTACTTACTTCTAATTAATTAAACAAAGTTATTTAATTAAATGAGAAGCCATTCCTAATTAATTAAATGAAATTATTTAATTAAATAAGAAAAGTGTCTCTAATTAATTAAAGATTATTTAATTAAATAGAAAAAGTAATTATGAGAGCATATCTCATTTTATTAAATTAAATATCTCTACAAAATCTCTCTTCTGTTCAAAAAGGGAAATTTTCAGTTCACTATTGATCAAAAATGAGTTAAATAAGTTAACTGCTTTCTCTACTTAAATTGAATCAGTTAACTCCTTATTTTACTCAACTTAAATCTGTTAACTCCCTTTAATTTGGAAATCTCCCTTTATGACTGAACTTCACCTTTAATCTTGACCGTTGATTGAAATCGATCTCAACCGTTGATGAATTCTAGGAAAGTCTATTTAACAGACCCTCATCTCTTCATTTTGAAAGGTTGAATGAGAATTTGCATCGAATTGTTGCTGGAATTCATTATCACATTTTCTCATATTCACATACGCAAAGATCAAATTTGACCAAAAGTTGATCAGATTTAACCACGGTTGACTTGAGTTGACTAGTTTCAAAAAGAATTTTGAAACAATTAAACAAAATTATTTAATTAAATGGAGTACTTACTTCTAATTAATTAAACAAAGTTATTTAATTAAATAAGAAGCCATTCGTAAATAATTAAATGAAGTTATTTAATTAAATATGAAAAGTGTCTCTAATTAATTAAAGATTATTTAATTAAATAGAAAAAGTAATTATGAGAGCATATCTCATTTTACTAACTTAAATATCTTAACAAAATCTCTCTTTAGTTCGAAAAGGCAAATTTCCAATTCACTATTGATAAAAAATGAGTTAAATCAGTTAACTCCTTTTTCTAGTCAAATTGAATCAGTTAACTCCTTATTTTACTCAAATTAAATCTGTTAACTACCTTTAATTTGAAAATCTCCCTTTATGACTGAGCTTCACCTTTAATCCTGACCGTTGATTGAAATTGATCTCAACCATTGATGAATTCCAGGAAAGTCTACTTAAGAGACCCTTATCTTTTCATTTTGAAAGGTTGAATGAAAATTTGCATCGAATTGTTGTTGGAATTCATACTCACATTTGCTCATATTCACATACACAAATATCAAGTTTGACCAAAACTTGACCAAATTTAACCACGATTGACTTGAGTTGACTAGTTTCGAAAAAAATTTCTTAATAATTAAACAAAATTATTTAATTAAATAGAGTACTTACTTCTAATTAGTTAAACAAAGTTATTTAATTAAATGAGAAGCCATTCCTAATAAATAAATGAAGTTATTTAATTAAATATGAAAAGTGTCTTTTATTAATTAAAGATTATTTAATTAAATAGAAAAAGTAATTATGAGAGCATATCTCATTTTACTAAATTAAATATCTTAACAAAATCTCTCTTCAGTTCAAAAAGGGAAATTTTCAGTTCACTACTGATAAAAAATGAGTTCAATTAGTTAACTCCTTTTTCTACTCAAATTGAATCTATTAACTTCTTAGTTTATTCAAATTAAATCTGTTAACTCTCTTTAATTTGGAAATCTCCCTTTATGACTGAACTTCACCTTTAATCCTGATCGCTGATTGAAATCGATCTCACCCATTGATGAATTCCAAAAAAGTCTATTTAAGAGACCCTCATCTCTTCATTTTGAAAGGTTGAATGACAATTTGCATCAAATTGTTGCTGGAATTCATACTCACATTTTCTAATATTCACATATGCAAAAATCAAGTTTGACCAAAAGTTGACCAGATTTAACCATAGTTTACTTGAGTTGACTAGTTTCGAAAAGAATTTCTTAATAATTAAACAAAATTATTTAATTAAATAGAGTACTTACTTCTAATTAATTAAACAAATTTATTTAATTAAATGAGAAGCCATTCCTAATTAATTAAATGATGTTATTTAATTAAATAAGAAAATTTTCTCTAATAAATTAAAGATTATTTAGTTAAATAGAAAAAGTAATTATAAAAGCATATCTCATTTTATTAAATTAAATATCTCAACAAAATCTCTCTTCAGTTCAGAAAGGGAAATTTCCAGTTCACTATTGATGAAAAATGAGTTAAATCAGTTGACTTTTTTCTCTACACAAATTGAATCAGTTAAGTCCTTATTTTACTCAAATTAAATCTGTTAACTCCCTTTAATTTTGAAATCTCCTTTTATGATTGATCTTCACTTTTAATCCTGACCGTTGATTGAAATCGATCTCAACCGTTGATGAATTCCAGGAAAGTCTATTTAAGAGACCCCCATCTCTTCATTTTGAAAGGTTGAATGAGAATTTGCATCAAATTGTTGCTGAAATTCATACTCACATTTGCTCATATTCACATACATAAAGATCAAGTTTGACCAAAAGTTGACCAGATTTAACCACAGTTGACTTGAGTTGACTAGTTTCGAAAAGAATTTTTAAATAATTAAACGAAATTATTTAATTAAATGGAGTACTTACTTCTAATTAATTAAACAAATTTATTTAATTAAATGAGAAGCCATTCCTAATTAATTAAATAAAGTTATTTAATTAAATAAGAAAAGTGTCTCTAATTAATTAAAGATTATTTAATTAAATAGAAAAAGGAATTATGAGAGCATATCTCATTTTACTAAATTAAATATCTTAACAAAATCTCTCTTCAGTTCAAAAAGGGAAATTTCCAGTTCACTACTGATAAAGAATGGGTTAAATTAGTTAACTCCTTTTTCTACTCAAATTGAATCAGTTAACTCCTTATTTTATTCAAATTAAATCTTTTAACTCACTTTAATTTGGAAATCTCCCTTTATGACTGAACTTCACCTTTAATCCTTACCGCTGATTGAAATCGATCTCAACCGTTGATGAATTCCAGAAAAGTCTATTTAAGAGACCCTCATCTCTTCATTTTGAAAGGTTGAATGAGAATTTGCATCGAATTGTTGTTGGAATTCATACTCACATTTGCTCATATTCACATACGCAAAGATCAAGTTTGACGAAAAGTTGACCAGATTTAACCAGGGTTGACTTGAGACGACTGGTTTTGAAAAGAATTTTGAAATAAGTCAACGAAATAATTTAATTAAATCGAGTACTTTCTTCTAATTAATTAAACAAAGTTATTTAATTAAATGAGAAGCCATTCCTAATTAATTAAATGAAGTTATTTAATTAAATAAGAAAAGTGTCTCTAATTAATTAAAGATTATTTAATTAAATAGAAAAACTAATTATGAGAGCATATCTCATTTTATTAAATTATATATCTCAACAAAATCTCTCTTCAGTTCAAAAAGGGAAATTTCCAGTTCACTATTGATAAAAAATGAGACAAATCAGTGGACTCCTTTCTCTACTAAAATTGAATCAGTTAACTCCTTATTTTACTCTAATTAAATCTGTTAACTCCTTTTAATTTGGAAATCTCCCTTTACAACTAAACTTCACCTTTAATCTTGACCGTTGATTGAAATCGATCTCAACCGTTGATGAATTTCAAGAAAGTCTATTTAAGAGACTCTAATCACTTCATTTTGAAAGGTTGAATAAGAATTTGCATCGAATTGTTGCTGGAATTCATACTCACATTTGCTCATATTCACATACGAAAAGATCAAGTTTGACCAAAAGTTGACCAAATTTAACCAGGGCTGACATAAGTTGACTAGTTTCGAAAAGAATTTTGAAATAATTAAACAGAATTATGAAATTAAATGGAGTACTTACTTCTAATTAATTAAACAAAGTTATTTAATTAAATGAGAAGCCATTCCTAATTAATTAAATGAAGTTATTTAATTAAATAAGAAAAGTTTCTCTAATTAATTAAAGATTATTTAATTAAATGGAAAAACTAATTATGAGAGCATACCTCATTTTATTAAATTAAATATCTCAACAAAATCTCTCTTCAGTTCAAAAAGGGAAATTTTCAGTTCACCATTGATAAAAATTGAGTTAAATCAGTTGACTCCTTTCTCTAGTCAAATTGAATCAGTTACCTCCTTATTTTACTCAAATTAAATCTGTTAACACCCTTTAATTTAGAAATCTCCCTTTATGACTGAACTTCACTTTTAATCTTGATCGTTGATTGAAATCGATCTCAACCGTAGATGAATTCCAGGAAAGTCTATTTAAGAGAACTCCATCTCTTCATTTTCAAAGGTTGAATGAGAATTTGCATCGAATTGTTGCTGGAATTCATACTCATGTTTGCTCATATTCACAAACGCAAAGATCACGTTTGACCAAAAGTTGACCAGATTTAACCAGGGTTGACTTGAGTTGACTAGTTTGGAAGAGAATTTTTAAATAATTAAACAAAATTATTTAATTGAATGGAGTACTTACTTCTAATTAATTAAACAAAGTTATTTAATTAAATGAGAAGCCATTCCTAATTAATTAAATGAAGTTATTTAATTAAATGAGAAAAGTGTCTCTAATTAATTAAAGATGATTTAATTAAATAGAAAAAGTAATTATGAGAGCATATCTCATTTTATTAAATTAAATATCTCAACAAAATCTCTCTTCAGTTCAAAAAGGGAAATTTCCAATTCAAAATTGATCAAAAATGAGTTAAATCAGTTTACAACTTTCTCTACTCAAATTGAATCAGTTAACTCCTTATTTTACTCAAATTAAATCTGTTAACTCCCTTTAATTTGAAAATCTCCCTTTATAACTGAACTTCACTTTTAATCCTAACCGTTGATTAAAATCGATATCAACCATTGATGAATTCCATGAAAGTTTATTTAAGAGACCCTCATCTCTTCATTTTGAAAGGTTGAATGAGAATTTGCATCAAATTGTTGCTGGAATTCATAATCACATTTGCTCATATTCACATACGCAAAGATCAAGTTTGACTAAAAGTTGACCAGATTTAACCACGGTTGACTTGAGTTGACTAGTTTCGAAAAGAATTTTGAAATAATTAAACGAAATTATTTAATTAAATGGAGTACTTCCTTCTAATTAATTAAACAAAGTTATTTAATTCAATGATAAGCCATTGCTAATTAATTAAATGAAGTTATTTAATTAAATAAGAAAAGTGTCTATAATTAATTAAAGATTATTTAATAAAATAGAATATGTAATTATGAGAGCATATCTCATTTTATTAAATTAAATATCTCAACAAAATCTCTCTTCTGTTCAAAAAGGGAAATTTCCAATTCACTATTGATAAAAAATGAGTTAAATCAGTTGACTCCTTTCTCTACTCAAATTGAATCAGTTAACTCCTTATTTTACTCAAATTAAATCTGTTAACACCCTTTAATTTAGAAATCTCCATTTATGACTGAACTTCATTTTTAATCCTAACCGTTGATTGAAATCTATTTCAACCGTTGATGAATTCTAGGAAAGTCTATTTAAGATACACCCATCTCTTCATTTTGAAAGGTTGAATGAGAATTTGCATCGAATTGTTGCTGGAATTCATACTCACATTTGCTCATATTCACATACACAAAGATCAAGTTTGGCCAAAAGTTGACCAGATTTAACCAAGGTTGACTTGAGTTGACTAGTTTCGAAAATTTTTTTGAAATAATTAAACAAAATTATTTAATTAAATGGAGTACTTACTTCTAATTAATTAAACAAAGTTATTTAATTAAAAAAGAAGCCATTCCTAATTAATTAAATGAAGTTATTTAATTAAATAAGTAAAGTGTCTCTAAATAATTAAAGATTATTTAATTAAATAGAGAAAGTAATTATGAGAGCATATCTCATATTATTAAATTAAATATCTCAACAAAATCTCTCTTCGGTTCAAAAAGAGAAATTCCTCATTCACTATTGATAAAAAATGAGTTAAATCAGTTGACTCCTTTCTGTACTCAAATTGAATCAGTTAGCTCCTTATTTTACTCAAATTAAATCTGTTAACTCCCTTTAATTTGGAAATCTCCCTTTATGGCTGAACTTCGCCTTTAATCCTGACCGTTGATTGAAATCGATCTCAACCGTTGATGAATTCCAAGATAGTCTATTTAAGAGACACTCATTTCTTCATTTTGAAAGGTTGAATGAGAATTTCCATCGAATTGTTGCTGGAATTCATACTCACATTTACTCATATTCACATACGCAAAGATCAAGTGTGACCAAAAGTTGACCAGATTTAACCACGGTTGACTTGAGTTGACTAATTTCGAAAAGAATTTTGAAATAATTAAACGAAACTATTTAATTAAATGGAGTACTTACTTCTAATTAATTAAACAAAGTTATTTAATTAAATGAGAAGCCATTCCTAATTAATTAAATGAAGATATTTAATTAAATAAGAAAAGTGTCTCTAACTAATTAAAGATTATTTAATTAAATAGAAAAAGTAATTATGAGAGCATATCTCATTTTATTAAGTTAAATATTTCAAGATAATCTCTCTTTAGTTCAAAAAGAAAAATTTCGAGTTCACTATTGATAAAAAATGAGTTAAATCAGTTAACTCCTTTTTCTACTCAAATTGAATCAGTTAACTCCTTATTTTACTCAAATTAAATCCGTTAACTCCCTTTAATTTTGAAATCTCCCTTTATGACTAAACTTCACCTCTAATCTGGACCATTGATTGAAATCGATCTCAACCGTTGATGAATTCCAAAAAAGTCTATTTAAGAGACCCTCATCTCTTCATTTTAAAAGTTTGAATGAGAATTTGCATCGAATTGTTGCTAGAATTCATACCCACATTTGCTCATATTCACATACGCAAAGATCAAGTTTGACAAAAATTTAACCAGATTTAACCACGGTTGACTTGAGTTGACTAGTTTCGAAAAAAAATTTGAAATATTTAAACGAAATTATTTAATTAAATGGAGTACTTACTTCTAATTAATTAAACAAAATTATTTAATTAACTGAGAAGCCATTCCTAATTAATTAAATGAAGTTATATAATTAAATAAGAAAAGCGTCTCTAATTAATTAAAGATTATTTAATTAAATAGAAAAAGTAATTATGGGACTATATCTCATTTTATTAAATTAAATATCTGAACAAAATCTCTCTTCAGTTCAAAAAGGGAAATTTTCAGTTCACTATTGATCAAAAATGAGTTAAATCAGTTAACTCCTTTATTTACTCAAATTGAATCAGTTAACTCCTTATTTTACTCAAATTAAATCTGTTAACTCCCTTTAATTTGGAAATCTCCCTTTATGAGTGAACTTCACCTTTAATCCTAACCGCTGATTGAAATCGATCTCAGCCATTGTTGAATTCCAAGAAAGTCTATTTAAGAGACCCTCATTTCTTCATTTTGAAAGGCTGAATGAGAATTTGCATCGAATTATTGCTGGAATTCATACTCACATTTGCTCATATTCACATACACAAAAATCAAGTTTGACAAAAAGTTGACCAGATTTAACCACAGTTGACTTGAGTTGACTAGTTTCGAAAAGAATTTTGAAATAATTAAACAAAATTATTTAATTAAATAGAGTACTTACTTCTAAATAATTAAACAAAGTTATTTAATTAAATGAGAAACCATTCCTAATTAATTAAATGAAGTTATTTAATTAAATAAGAAAAGCATCTCTAATTAATTAAAGATTATTTAATTCAATAGAAAAAGTAATTATGAGAACATATCTCGTTTTATCAAATTAAATATCTCAACAAAATCTCTCTTCAGTTCAAAAAGGGAAATTTTCAGTTCACTATTGATCAAAAATGAGTTAAATCAGTTAACTCCTTTCTCTACTCAAATTGAATAAGTTAACTCCTTATTTTACTCAAATTAAATATGTTAACTCCCTTTAATTTGGAAATCTCTCTTTATGATTGAACTTCACATTTAATCCTGACCACTGATTGAAATCGATCTCAACCATTGTTGAATTCCAGGAAAGTCTATTTAAGAGACACTCATCTCTTCATTTTGAAAGGTTGAATGAGAATTTGCATCGAATTGTTGCTGGAATTCATACTCACATTTGCTCATATTCACATACACAAAGATCAAGTTCAACCAAAAGTTGACCACATTTAACCACGGTTGACTTGAGTTGACTAGTTTCGAAAAAAAAATTGAAATAATGAAACGAAATTATTTAATTAAATGGAGTACTTACTTCTAATTAATTAAACAAGGTTATTTAATTAAATGAGAATCCATTCCTAATTAATTAAATGATGTTATTTAATTAAATAAGAAAAGTGTCTCTAATTAATTAAAGATTGTTTAATTAAATAGAAAAAGTAATTATGAGAGCATATCTCATTTTATTAAATTAAATATCTCAAAAAAATCTCTCTTCACTTCAGAAAGGGAAATTTTCAGTTCACTATTCATCAAAAATGAGTTAAATTAGTTAACTCCTTTCTCTACTGAAATTGACTCATTTAACTCCTTATTTTACTCAAATTAAATCTGTTAACTCCCTTTAATTTGGAAATCTCCCTTTACGACTGAACTTCACCTTTAATCCTGACCGCTGATTGAAATCGATCTCAACTGTCGATGAATTCCAGGAAAGTCTATTTAAGAGACCCTCATCTCTTCATTTTGAAAGGTTGAATGAGAATTTGCATCGAACTGTTGCTGGAATTCATACTCACATTTGCTCATATTCACATACGCAAAGATCAAGTTTGATCAAAAGTTGACCAGATTTAATCACGGTTGACTTGAGTTGACTAGTTTCGAAAAGAATTTTAAAATAATTAAATAGAGTACTTACTTCTAATTAATTAAACAAAATTATTTAATTAAATGAGAAGCCATTCCTAATTAATTACATGAAGTTATTTAATTAAATAAGAAAAGTGTCTCTAATTAATTAAAGATTATTTAATTAAATAGAAAAAATTATTATGAGAGCATATCTCATTTTATTAAATTAAATATCTCAACAAAATCTCTTTCAGTTCAAAAAGAGAAATTTCGAGTTCACTATTGATCAAAAATGAGTTAAATCAGTTAACTCCTTTCTCTACTCAAACTGAATCAATTAACTGCTTATTTTACTCAAATTAAATCTGTTAACTCCCTTTAATTTGAAAATCTCCCTTTATGACTGAACTTCACCTTTAATACTGACCGCTGATTGAAATCAAGCTCAACCGTTGATGAATTCCAGGAAAGTCTATTTAAGAGACCCTCATCTCTTTATTTTGAAAGGTTGAATGAGAATTTCCATCGAATTGTTACTTGAATTTATACTCACATTTTCTCATATTCACATACACAAAGATCAAATTTGACAAAAAGTTGACCAGATTTAACCACGGTTGACTTGAGTTGACTAGTTTCGAAAATAATTTTAAAATAATTAAATAAAATTATTTAATTAAATGGAGTACTTACTTCTAATTAATTAAACAAAGTTATTTAATTAAATGAGAAGCCATTCCTAATTAATTAAATGAAGTTATTTAATTAAATAAGAAAAGTGTCTCTAGTTATTTAAAGATTATTTAATTAAATAGAAAAAGTAATTATGAGAGCATATCTCATTTTATTAAATTAAATATCTCAACAAAATCTCTCTTCAGTTCATAAAGGGAAATTTTCAGTTCACTATTGACCAAAAATGAGTTAAATCAGTTAACTCCTTTCTCTACTCAAATTGAATCAGTTAACTCCTTATTTTACTCAAATTAAATCTGTTAACTCCCTTTAATTTGGAAATTTCCCTTTATGAATGAACTTCACCTTTAATCCTAACCGCTAATTGAAATCGATCTCAACCGTTGATGAATTCCAGGAAAGTCTATTTAAGAGACCCTCATCTCTTTATTATGAAAGGTTGAATGAGAATTTGCATCGAATTGTTGCTTGAATTCATACTCACATTTGCTCATATTCACATACGTAAAGATCAAGTTTGACCAAAAGTTGACCAGATTTAACCACAGTTGACTTAAATTGACTAGTTTCGAAAAGAATTTTGAAATAATTAAATGAAATTATTTAATTAAATGGAGTACTTACTTCTAATTATTTAAACAAACTTTTTTAATTAAATGAGAAGCCATTTCTAATTAATTAAATGACGTTATTTAATTACATAAGAAAAGTGTCTCTAATTAATCAAAGATTGCTTAATTAAATAGAAAAAGTAATTATGAGAGCATATCTTATTTTATTAAATTAAATATCTCAACAAAATCACTCTTCAGTTCAAAAAGGGAAATTTCCAATTCACTATTAATAAAAAATGGGTTAAATCAGTTAACTCTTTTTTCTACTCAAATTGAATCAGTTAACTCCTTATTTTACTCAAATTAAATCTGTTAACTCCCTTTAATTTGGAAATCTCTCTTTATGACTGAACTTCACTTTTAATCTTGACCGTTGATTGAAATCGATGTCAACCATTGATGAATTCTAAGAAAGTCTATTTAAGAGACCCTTATCTCTTCATTTTGAAAGGTTGAATGAGAATCTGCATCGAATTGTTGCTGGAATTCATACTCACATTTGCTCATATTCACATACGCAAAGATTAAGTTTGACCAAAAGTTGACCAGATTTAACCACGGTTGACTTGAGTTGACTAGTTTCGAAAAGAATTTTGAAATAATTAAACGAGATTATTTATTTAAATGGAGTACTTACTTCTAATTAATTAAACAAAGTTATTTACTTAAATGAGAAGCCACTCCTAATTAATTAAATGAGTTATTTAATTAAATAAGAAATGTGTCTCTAATTAATTAAAGATTATTTAATTAAATAGAAAAAGTAATTATCAGAGCATATCTCATTTTATTAAATTAAATATCTCAACAAAATCTCTCTTCAGTTCAAAAAGGGAAATTTCCAGTTCACTATGGATCAAAACTGAGTTAAATCAGTTAACTCCTTTTTCTACTCAAATTGAATCAGTTAACTCTTTATTTCACATAGACTAAATCTGTTAACTCCCTTTAATTCAGAAATATCCCTTTATGACTGAACTTAACCTTTAATCCTGACCGTTGATAGAAATCGATCTCAACCGTTGATGAATTCCAAGAAAGTCTATTTAAGAGACCCTCATCTCTTCATTTGGAAAGGTTGAATGAGAATTTGCGTCGAATTGTTTTTGGAATTCATACTCACATTTGCTCATATTCACATATGCAAAGATCAAGTTTGATCAAAAGTTGACCAGATTTAACCACAGTTGACTTCAGTTGACTAATTTTGAAAAAAATAAATTAAATAATTAAACGAAATTATTTAATTAAATGGAGTACTTACTTCTAGTTAATTAAATAAAGTTATTTAATTAAATAAGAAACCATTCCTAAATAATTAAATGAAATTATTTAATTAAATAAGAAAAGTGTCTCTAATTAATTAAAGATTATTTAATTAAATAGAAAAAGTAATTATGAGAGCGTATCTCATTTTATTAAATTAAATATCTCAATAAAATCTTTCTTCAGTTCAAAAAGAGAAATTTTCATTTCACTATTGATCAAAAATGAGTTAAATTAGTTAACTCCTTTCTCTACTCAAATTGAATTAGTTAACTCATTATTTTACTCAAATTAAATCTGTTAACTCCTTTTAGTTTGGAAATCTCCCTTTATGACTGAACTTCACCTTTAATCCTGACCACTGATTGAAATCGATCTCAACCGTTGATGAATTCTAGGAAAGTCTATTTAAGAGACCCTCATCTCTTCATTTTGAAAGGTTAAATGAGAATGTGCATCGAATTGTTGCTGGAATTCATATTCACATTTGCTCATATTCACATACGCAAAGATCATGTTTGACCAAAAGTTGACCAGATTTAACCACGGTTGACTTGAGTTGACTAGCTTCGAAAAGAATTTTGAAATAATTAAATAAAATTATTAAATTAAATGGAGTACTTACTTCTAATTAATTAAACAAAGTTATTTAATTAAATGAGAAGCCATTCCTAATTAATTAATTGAAGTTATTTAATCAAATAAGAAAAGTGTCTCTAATTAATTAAAAATTATTTAATTAAATAGAAAAAGTAATTATGAGAGCATATCTGATTTTATTAAATTAAATATCTCAACAAAATCTCTGTTCAGTTCAAAAAAGGAAATTTTCAGTTCACTATTGATAAAAAATGAGTTAATTCAGGTAACTCTTTTATCAACTCAATTTGAATCAGTTAACTCCTTATTTTACTCAAATTAAATCTGTTAACTCCCTTTAATTTGGAAATCTCCCTTTATGACTGAACTTCACCTTTAATCTTGACCGTTGATTGAAATCGATCTCAACCGTTGATGAATTCCAGAAAAGTCTATTTAAGAGACCCTCATCTCTTCACTTTGAAAGGTTGAATGAGAATTTGCATCGAATTGTTGCTAGAATTCATACTCACATTTGCTCATATTCACAAACGCAAAGATCAAGTTTGACCAAAAGTTGACCAAATTTAATCACGGTTGACTTGAGTTGACTAGTTTCGAAAAGAATTTTGAAATTATTAAACAAAATTATTTAATTAAATGGAGTACTTACTTCTAATTAATTAAACAAAGTTATTTAATTAAATGAGAAGCCATTCCTAATTAATTAAATGAAGTTATTTAATTAAATAAGAAAAGTGTCTCTAATTAATTAAAGATCATTTAATTAAATAGAAAAAGTAATTATGAGAGCATATCTCATTTTATTAAATTAAATATCTAACCAAAATCTCTCTTCAGATCAAAAAGGGAAATTTTTAGTTCACTATTGATCAAAAATGAGTTAATGAGTTAACTTCTTTTTCTACTCAAATTGAATCAGTTAACTCTTTATTTTACTCAAATTAAATCTGTTAAGTCTGTTTAATTTGAAAATCTCGCTTTATGACTAAACTTCACCTTTAATCCTGACCGCTGATTGAAATCGATCTCAACCATTGATGAATTCCATGAAAGTCTGTTTAAGATACCCTCATCTCTTCATTTTTTAAGGTTGAGTGAGAATTTGTATCGAATTGTTGCTGGAATTCATACTCACATTTGCTCATATTCACATATGCAAAGATCAAGTTTGACCAAAAGTTGACCAAATTTAACCACGGTTGACTTGAGTTGACTAGTTTTGAAAAGAATTTTGTAAATAACTAAACAAAATTATTTAATTAAATGGAGTACTTACTTCTAATTAATTAAACAAAGTTATTTAGTTAAATGAGAAGCCATTCCTAATTAATTAAATGAAGTTATTTAATTAAATAAGAAAAGTGTCTCTAATTAATTAAAGATTATTTAATTAAATAGAAAAAGTAATTATGAGAGCATATCTCATTTTATTAAATTAAATATCTCAACAAAATCTCTCTTCAATTCAAAAAGGTAAATTTCCAGTTCACTATTGATCAAAAATAAGTTACATCAATTAACTCCTTTCTCTACTCAAGTTGAATTAGTTAACTCCTTATTTTACTTAAATTAAATTTGTTAACTCTCTTTAATTTGAAAATCTCCCTTTATTACTGAACTTCACCTTTAATCATGACCGCTAATTCAAATCGATCTCAACCATTGATGAATTCTAGGAAAGTCTTTTTAAGAGACCCTCATCTCTTCATTTTGAAAGGTTGAATGAAAATTTGCATTGAATTGTTTCTAGAATTCATACTCACATTTGCTCATATTCACATACGCAAAGATCAAGTTTGACCAAAAGTTTACCAGATTTAACCAAGGTTGACTTGAGTTGACTAGTTTCAAAAAGAATTTTGAAATAATTAAACGAAATTATTTAATTAATTGGATTACTTACTTCTAATTTATAAACAAAGTTATTTAATTAAATGAGAAGCCATTCCTAATTAATTAAATGAAGTTATTTAATTAAATAAGAAAAGTATCTCTAATTTATTAAAGATTATTTAATTAAATAGAAAAAGTAATTATGAGAGCATATCTCATTTTATTAAATTAAATATCTCAACAAAATCTCTCTTCAATTCAAAAAGAAAAATTTCCAGTTCACTATTGATCAAAAATGAGTTAAATCAGTTAACTCCTTTTTCTACTCAAATTGAATCAGTTAACTCCTTATTTTACTCAAATTAAATTTGTTAACTCCCTTTAATTTGAAAATCTCCCTTTATGATTGAACTTCACCTTTAATGTTGACCGTTGATTGAAATCGATCTCAACCATTGATGAATTTCAGGAAAGCCTATTTAAGAGACCCTCATCTCCTCATTTTGAAAGGGTGAATGAGAATTTGCATCGAATTGTTGCTGGAATTGATACTCACATTTGCTCATATTCACATACGCAAAGATCAACTTTGACCAAAAGTTGACCAAATTTAACTACGGTTGACTTGAGTTGACTAATTTCAAAAAGAATTTTGAAATAATTAGAGTAATTATGAGAGCATATCTCATTTTATTAAATTAAATATCTCAACAAAATCTCTCTTCAGTTCAAAAAGGGAAATTTCTAATTCACTATTGATCAAAAATGAGTTAAATCAGTTAACTTTTTTTTCTACTCAAATTGAATCAGTTAACTGCTTATTTTATTAAAATTAAATCTGTTAACTGTCTTTAATTTGGAAATCTCCCTTTATGACTGAACTTCACCTTTAATTCTGACTGTTGATTGAAATCGATGTCAACCGTTGATGAATTCCAGAAAGGTTTATTTAAGAGACCCTCATCTCTTCATTTTGAAAGGTTGACAAAGAATTTGCATCGAATTGTTTTTGGAATTCATACTCACTTTTGCTCATATTCACATACGCAAAGATCAAGTTTGACCAAAAGTTGACTAAATTTAACCACGGTTGACTTTAGTTGACTAGTTTCAAAAAGAATTTTGAAATTATTTAATTAAATGAAGTACTTACTTCTAATTAATTAAACAAAGTTATTTAATTAAATGAGAAGCCATTCCTAATTAATTAAATGAAGTTATTTAATTAAATAAGAAAAGTGTCTCTAATTAATTAAAAATTATTTAACTAAATAGAAAAATTAATTATGGGGCATATGCACCAAGTTGTGGTGCCAAAAAGTTGACAAGAAAATTTTTTTTTCCTATTTTAAAAAGTGCGTACCCGCTATTTTAAAAAATAAAAAGTATATATGATAGTCTGCAAACCCGCAGCCCATCATTTTCATCAGCATTTTCTTCTACTCCTACAGTGAGCAGCGCGTATGAGAGTTGAAGACTCAACATTTGCACCACCATTTGCCAAAATGCCTCCTCGTCGACGAAATCCAAGACCACAAGCACACCCACGATGATGCCGTAGGTGATATAAACCTAACTTTGCATTGTTTGATATATTTTTAATATTGTTTTGTAAGTTTTTTATATTCTTTTGTAGGGTTTTTACAAATTTCATTTAGATTTGTTTATTTATTTGAATTTCAATTAATTTTTTTTTAGGAAATGTTCATAATCAACCAGAAAATCCACAAGAACATCAAAACCCTCAAGAACCCCAAAACCAAAACCCTCCTCAAGAAGAAGAACAAATTCCACAACCCGAACCAATTGCAAGACCTCCACTAGGCACACAAGAAAATATAAGAAATGAAATAGAGAGAGGCAAAACTGAATTAGAAGGAATCATTGCTCGGTTGAAAGAATCTGAACAAACCAATCCCATGAGGGCTCAATTGGCATGATCCCTCGAATCCATTAATACTCAGATAGCCTCAGTTAGTGGTCAGTTAGATATTTGGCGGGCTAAGAGGGATGAACAAAAAAAAATTTATGCAAATAAATTGTCATATGAAGATGTTAGAAAAAAGTTAATACCAAAAGGTAGTATATGTGCATTATTTAGAAAACCCGGTGAGCAAAATACTATTAGAGAAGGTACTAAATGATTCCCCATCCATTGGTGCATACATGATGCTATTAGAAATAATTTTTGGGATAGATGGTGGATGGTTTTTGATGCCCCTCCTTGCAACAATCATGAGGTCCCCATGTATTTTTTGAAGAAATTATATTGTGATTTTGTCCTTGGGGATATCCCCAATTATTTTGATATGTTAGACTCCCAGGGTAGAGGTGGGGGGTCATCATTTGAGAGGCCAGGAGCACATCGTGACCCTAATGTAGTTAGGGCGGCTGTGGTCCATCCACAGCGCGAGCATGTGATTATTCCTTCAGTTGTGAAGGAACATGTAGAGGCCAGCATTCTAGGGACCATTAATGCTTTGACGCAGACCCTCATCCATTCCACGAGCCCATTAGTTGAGGAGGAGCCTTCTATACGTCGTGGTCACATGTGCACTTCATGTGGATCCCTATGCACATTTGGCACTCATGTCAGAGATGGTGCAGATGATGGGCTTGTCACCGATCTGTTCCTGAATGAGACATTTGGCATTGACACACAAGTAAATTACTAATTTGATCAGATTTCATACATATAGTGAATGATTAATTAATTAGGATTTATTGATATTGTTCAAAATTTAGGGTCAAAGTGTTCCTGTGCCTAGCAGCGATCCTCCAGGCCCATTTTTTGTCCCTTCGACGAGTCCTGAGGTATGTATCAATTTAATCATTTTAGTTAAGACATATATTTATTATGTAATCATATTAAGGATTGACCAAAAAAAATATGCATGTGCATCAGTTCTCCACAGGACCCTCAACCTTTACCGCAGACGCAGAGCAGAGACATCATACAAGCTTCACACAGGTACAGTTGTTTCATGTTAATTTAATTCATTTGATTATATTTATTCCATGTTTCATGTTAGATATAACGTGTATTTTATGACATGCAGCTCATGATGTCAGACACACCTCCTCATCTGCGACAGTCTGTTGATAATGGAGTGGCCGCAACTGTGGCTAGCTCACAGCCATTGACGGAGGTATGAAAGAATTTTGCTTTGTTTTAGTTGTTGTTTATAATAGTTAATCTCAAAATTTCTAATGTTATTTATAAGTGATTATATTTATTGAATTGTTGTAGGGTCTTGTCATGCCTGATCATCCACGAGCATTTATGGTAGACTTACAAAGTGACTATTTGTTGGCGATAAGAAAATAATTGATTTTGTGAGTACATATATTTGATTTCAACGTATAATAAATATTGATTCATATCTACTTTCTTTGTATCAGTTGGACCTGGAGAAGAGCCTCAACAAGAGGTCAAGTGAGTGTGTTAGGAGGGCCTCGTCATCTCCACTATCTGCCTCCACACGACGGCAGAGGACGTCGAGAGACTTGTTTCCTTCCCCTCATGGGAAGGAAAAGATGTAGTTGAGATATTTGATACATATATATAGAGACTTGTTTCCTTCCCCATGTATATATATATAGGCATCTGAGAGACATATTCGATACACATTTGATATACATATGACATTCTATATTTGATGTATGACATTATTGGTTAATATATGATATGTTTGTTCATATACGACATTATTGGTTATCATAATATATTATGTGTTTGTTAATGTATATGACATTATTGGTTATCATTTTATATTATATGTTTGTTCATGTATGACGTTAAATTAGATATGTTCGTGTATGACATTAAATTAGATATATGCATGTATGAAATTAAATTCAATTGCTAGAGAGTTGCCATTATGTCTACCAACTAGTAGATATTCTTTTTTGCTTTATTAGTATTTCTCAAAAACTGCAAAGAAGCTATTTCTGGTGAATAGTTGTAAACAATTGTGATCATCGACTTCATGTACTCATGGCTTTGGCTACGAACACTTGTAACTTTGGCTATAAGAATCCATGGCTTTGGCTATGTGCACTAGTGGCTTTGGCTGTGAACATTTATTGCTTTGGTTGTAGGCAAAATATAGCCTTAGCTGTAGGTTGTCTTTCTTGCTGCATGTTGAAGTTACCTTCAAGAATATCATTACTCTAAGATCATTACAATTAAAATACTATGACATAATACCTTGGAAATAATAGTCTTTAACCCATTACTTTATTTGTTAAAACATCATGTAGTATCTACTGTAGTCATTCTACTCAAATATGTTTTCAAAAATACTTAGTATGGCAAAGAAATGTCTATGGAAAGCTTGTCAAATAGGATATTGAAGAACTAAATGTGGATAGTCATTAGTACCCATCAATAAGAACACGAACATCTTTCTCAAGCAAGCCATATGACATTAGCAAGTAATTTATAAATTTCCTTTGCGAATAACTAGAAGATGCTATGAATCTTAATACAGAGTTAATCACGAACTCATTATTCCATCCAAGAAGCATATATCACCCTAAGCCAATTAACTGACAGGATAAAAAATAATAAAATTTTAACAAAATTTTGAGTATAACAAGCATCTTAGGGATTCTTACAAGAATTAACACGATGTTCACAAGAGCATTACAAGTTCTTGTAATGCTATTTCACATATTGTAATCATATTCAGTTTTGAATGGTCATTTGTGTTACAAGCATAAATGTTCTTTAAGGTCTTTTAATTCTAGACATGAATTTTATTAGGAAGCTTTTTTATGAAAACCCACTCAATGCATATATTGTTGTTCCACATTATGCTAATTTGACTTTCATTGGTTGATTTGGGTCTAGACATGACGTTATTCACTACCTTTTTTATATATTATTTTTTTGTAGTGAGGTTCTGTCCTGAATGAATGTATTAATCATCGAAGTTGTGAACCTTGGTCGAGATCCTTACAAATATATTTTCAAATTGGACCTCAAATAGTTTTCTCAGTCACCCCTATACACAGATACTAAAATTGTAGTTAATTACAAAATTAATACTGAATTAACACAAGTTTAATTGAGAAGTATTATGTACCTCAATAGGCTAGATTATTATTGACCGGGAAGCTTTATCTTAGAACAGTTGGTTTCCTAAATCTTTAGCGCAATGACAGTCTTATGGAATGTGGAATTAGGTCTGCTAGCTAAGGAACGTTCTTTAAAAGGTAGAGGAAACTCAAGACTCACGTGTTTCCAATCAATATAAATGTTTAAATCACTTCTCTAATTTTTTCTATTTATGATCTTCTTAAAACTTAACTTTCTAAATGCATTGATGGGGAAATAAAGATCTTCTAGGAACTAAAGGCTTATCATGTTTAATACTTACAATTCTCTATTTTTATCTAATAATTTAAAAAAGATTGTACAAGTGTTTTCAAAGAGCAACACTTGTCACTAACATCATAAGAAGGAATATCCAAGGAGACTTACCACTGATCCCCCACCACCAAATTCAAGAGAAAACAAAATTCCACTACTAAAGAGATAGTAACAATGATCATCCCTAGTCTCTCCCTTATCAAAAAATGATTACCATCAAAATTTGCATTTCCAATTGCGTCATGTGCGTTGAAGCGATAGTAACATTTTCACTCTCTTACCTAATGTCTCCCATTTCTGAAACTCCTAGGGAAGGGCAAGGCCATCTTCTCAGTACTTCAAAATACAACGAGTTCCATTTTTTCACATATTGATAATCGTTGACTTAAATTATAGTCGAAGTATTGACAGCCCATATATATGCCCTGTCAAAGATCGCAGCCTTGTGGCATTTAGTGACCCTTAGGGACATTCTGGTTCAGCGTGCCTGAGAATGTTCGAGCACTGAAGGGGATAGGAAGAGGTTGGGGATAGGGTTTACCCGGCCACCCGGAGCTAATGGAGCAGACAGTTTGATCCCACGACAAAAGATAAGAGAGATTTGGCAGTTGGCAACTTTGTACTAGCCAACACTACAAGTTTCAGCATCACCCGAGATGGCATTATAGAGTGAAAATGGAATGTGATATCCAAAAAGAGAGAGAGGTTATTGTAGTTCTCTGCAACACAGTCCTGTAGGAATTGGAATCTCATCCATATCTCGCACGAGCTCCGAGATATGCCCCGTCAAAGATCACAGCCCTATGGCATTTAGTGACCCTTAGGGACATTCTGGTTCGGCGTGCCTGAGAACATTCGAGCACTGAAGGGGAAAATACAAGGTTGGGGATAGGGTTTATCCGACCACCTAGAGCTAATGGAGTAGACAATTTGATCCCACGACGAAAGATGAGAGAGATTTGGCAGTTGGCAACATTGTACTGGCCAACACTACAAGTTTCAGAATCACCCGAGATGGCGTTGTAAAATAAAAATGGAATGTGATCTCCAAAAAGTGAGAGAGGTTATTATAGGTCTCTGCAACACGGTCTTGTAAGAACTAGAATCACATCCATACCTCGCACGAGCTCCGAGATATGCCCCATCAAAGATCGTAGCCCTATGGCATTTAATGACCCTTAGGGACATTCTGGTTCAGCATGCCTGAGAATGTTTGAGCACTGAAGGGGACAGGAAGAGGTTGGGAATAGGGTTTACCCAGCCACCCGGGGCTAATGGAGCAAACAGTTTAATCCCACGATGAAAGATGAGAGAGATTTGGCAGTTGGCAACTTTGTACTAGCCAACACTATAAGTTTCAGCATCACCCGAGATGGCATTGTAGAATGAAAATGGTATGTGATCTCCAAAAAGAGAGAGAGATTATTGTAGGTCTCTGCAACACAGTCCTGTAGGAATTGGAATCTCATCCATATCTCGCACGAGCTCCGAGATATGCCCCGTCAAAGATCGCAACCCTGTGGCATTTAGTGACCCTTAGGGACATTCGGGTTCGGCGTGCCTGAGAACGTTCAAGCATTGAAGGGGAAAAGACAAGGTTGGGGATAGGGTTTACCCGGCCACTTGGAGCTAATGGAGTAGACAGTTTGATCCCACGACGAAAGATGAGAGAGATTTGGCAGTTGGCAACTTTGTACTGGCCAACACTACAAGTTTCAACATCACCCGAGATGGCATTGTAAAATTAAAATAGAATGTGATCTCCAAAAAGTGAGAGAGTTTATTGTAGGTCTCCACAACACGGTCCTGTAGGAACTAGAATCGCATCCATACCTCGCACGAGCTCCGAGATATGCCCCGTCAAAGATTGCAGCCCTATGGCATTTAGTGACCCTTGGGGACATTCCGGATTGGCATGCCTGAGAACGTTCGAGCACTGAAGGGGATAGGACAAGGTTGGGGATAGGGTTTACCTAGCCACTTGGAGCTAACAGAGCAGACAGTTTGATCCCACGATGAAAGGTGAGAGAGATTTGGCAGTTGCCAACTTTGTACTGGCTCACACTGCAAGTTTCAGCATCACCCGAGATGGCATTGTAAAACAAAAATGGAGTGTGATCTCCAAAAAGTGAGAGAGTTTATTGTAGGTCTCCGCAACATGCTCCTGTAGGAACTAGAATGGAATTCATACCTCGCACTTTCTCCGAGATATGCCCCGTCAAAGATCGCAGCCCTATGGCATTTAGTGACCCTTGGGGACATTCTGGATTGGCGTGCCTGAGAACGTTCAAGCACTGAAGGGGATAGGATGAGGTTGGGGATAGGGTTTACCCAGCCACACAGAGCTAACAGAGCAGACAATTCAATCCCATGAGGAAAGGTGAGAGAGATTTGGTAGTTGGCAACTTTGTACTAGCTGACATTGCAAGTCTCAGCATCACCCGAGATGGCATCGTAAAATGAAAATGGAGTGTGATCTCCAAAAAGTGAGAGAGGTTATTGTAGGTCTCCAAAAAGAGTGTTTAAAAATGCAAAAACAGTGGGGGGTCCTTTGTATGGTTTGGGAGTTTGACCATTAAAACTAGAAATTGTCCTAGTAGTAAGTGTTGGTAATAGTTTTGAAATTTTATTGTTGAGTGTTGAGAAACCTCAAGTTTGGGATTTTTCTTGTTGGTTTGAGTCTATAATAACCATTTCCATCTAAAAATTCAAGTGTTGAAACCATTTAAGAAGTATTTTCATAGTTTTCCCTAAAATTTGAGTGCATAAAAAGGGGTATGTGATTGCTCCCAAGGTGGATTTAGTGTTTTCTCCAAACAAGAGTTTCATTTTATGTTTGAAGTCATCTAATATAACTAAACTGAAGGTGTTTGAACCATTTTGGGGTTCTAGAGACATTGCAAAGTAAGAGTTCTAGAAAGCCCTAGGGTAAAGGGGCTAGAAAGGAGGGTTTTGTAAAAACCATTGTAAAGTTGATCATGAGACCAAAAAAATAGAAGAATCCTTTCATTTGAGTCGTGTCTTAAGATTTTTTTGTGTCATGGGAGTTCCAAAAGTCAAGGGATTGTGAGTTTCTTTGTAAATGGCCTCAAACTAGGCCTAGTTGGCAGACTGAAATAGCCAGTTTTGAGTGATATTTTACAAAACAAGTGTAGTTGGTTTTGGAGTATATTTTAGAGTTTTCACGAAAAATAATGTTTTCACAAAAAATCTTCATGAACTCATACACTGGAATCTTTTCAATGACTAAATCACATCTTTTACCATGTTTCCCATCTTTTAGAGCATATGTCACTGTCTTAATTTTTTTGTAATCTACTATTTCATTTCCAATTGCATGTGTACTATCCATATGTTGACAAGTTGATAAAAGTTGCAAAGAAACACAAAATAAGCACGTACCATCCAAGCATGATGTCTTGTAAAATTTTTGGTCGTCCCTTATTTCACATAAAATGTTGGATATGAATTCCCTTGAAGATCTTGGTGGCTCATTTATGTCACAATCCTGCAAAACAAACTGAGAATGCAAAATTACACATATATGCCTAAAAACATCAAAATGGTTAGAAAATTCAATATGTATCCTACAACAACAAGTTGTGCACGTGTGATTTATCTTCACATAAAAAGGTTTACCCATCTCAAAAAATCTTTGACTTATTCAAATTTGAGGATACATACCAATAAATTTTGCAAAAAATTGTGTCTGAGTTGTGTCCAAAAAATGTTTCGCATGTGGCTCACGATTTTGGCTACCAATCCTCCTTCTTACAACATCTCTTTGATTAGGGGAAACACGTGTGTTATTTTTCCAAAAATCTTCGAGCAATGATTTCAAGGCTTCACTAATTTCTTTATCCTTTCATGGTAGTCTACCGCTAAATGTCCATAACTCATTTTTTTTGGATCTTCCAATCTCTCACGCCTTAGCATGGCTCTCCTTAGAGTACCTCTACCAATTTTTAATGTTTTGCTTGTCTTTCTCATGAGTCGAGCTTTCTTCATTTGGCTACTTACTATTGTTGATGTAAGTACTCATCTTGCAATATTACTATCTTTGGTGCGTGATTTAGAACCCACTTTGTCATAAGCATTCATTAGATTCTTTACAATGTTTTTTTCATTTGAATCATCCATCGCTCTTAGCCCAAGAATCTTTATGATAGGCCTAAATTTTATATTCCTCATCATTTCAACAAATAATTGGCATTGACCTGTAATATTTAATTCATCAAAAAATAATCTCCACATACGATTAACTTTTCTTTGACAAGTACGCTTGCTAATCTTGTCAGGCATTGATTTCAAAATGTTACTATCAATATCAATAAAATATTTTGGTCTTCTAAAATGAATTCTAGAAGGTGTTATAATCTCTTCAATTCTCTCAACATTTTGAACATCAACATAAGGTTGAGTGTATTACGTACCTTGAACCGAAGATGATGTGCCTTGGCAATAAGATGAAAAAGATGGAATATCACCTACTTGATGTGTTGATGTTGTGCCTTCAACATGACATGATGGAGTGTGTATATCGTCAGATCTACAAATCGGTGTCTCTTGAACATGAGAGGACGATATGAATTCAACATTGGAAGATGGTGTAGCGGACGATATGACTCCAACATTAGAAGATGGTGTAGCTTCACAATTCAATAGTCTTCTTGAGCGTAACAGTCTCATTCGTTCTCTTTGTTTTTCCAATTCTTCCTCTTTGTTTCTTGGTACCAGTGGTTCTTGATCCTCTTCGAAAGTCAATTCTTCATTATTGCTTTGCAATTTTCTTTGCTCACGTAGTAATTTCATTTTATCTCTTTTAATTGCCAAATCTCTCTCCCTATCTTCATTTCTTTGATTTTTTAGTTTCTTCCTTGGCATGATGATGATTTCTACATGTCAAATTATTCAAACATTTGAATTACTTAAAATGTGTAAATTACAAATTATTCAAATACATATAAAAATTATAATTATTTGAATGAATACACAATATATATATAAAACGACTTGTCAAATTTCTAACCATTTAGAAATAACATTTCATTGAAACATACAAATTTCAATGAATTCACTATATATTAAACAACATGTCAAATTATAATCAAATTTGTATCTATATATCAACAAATAATATTTAAAATAGATTGCACTAACCTTTTCTATACAAGAAATATTCAAAAAGTCTTCAAATCGTGTATCCAATGATTGAATTTGGTGTTTGCTAGCTTCCAAAAGTGTTTGCCACTTTGAAATAGTGTTTGTTAGATTGAAATAGTGTTTGCCACCTTGAAAGAGTGTTTGCTGTGTTGAAACCCGTGATTTCTGTCGGGATAACAGAGTGCAGAATAGAAAAAAAGCAGAGAATGAATGAAACGGGCCCCAAAGTTGCTTTTTGACCATTTTTAGGTGATTTCACACAGTGCGTATGCGCTATAGCACGTACGCACTATGTGAGAACACATCACTCTCCACCCTCCCTACTCTCTCTCTCTCTCTACTCTCTCTCTCTCTCTTCCTACTCTCTCTCCCCTCTCCCATCCCCTACACTCTCTCTCCCCCCTCTCCCATCCTTTACTCTCTCTCGCTCTCCCTCTCCCACCGCCTACTCTCTCTATCTCTCTCACCCTCTCTCCTCTCCCATCCCCTACTCTTTAGATCTCTCACACACACTCCCATCCTCCCTCTCCCACTTCTTTCTCTCTCTCTCTCTCTCCCCCATCTCCCTACTCTCTCTCACACTCTCACATCTGCTACTCTCTCTCTCCCATCCCCTAAACTCTCTCTTTTACAGATACACACTCCCATCCCCCTCTCTCTCTCCTCTCCCATCCCCTACTCTCTACTCTCTCTCTCCCATCCCCTACTCTCTCTCACACACTCTCTCCCATCCCCTACTCTCTCTCTCTCTCTCTCTCTCTCTCTCTCTCTCTCCCATACCATTCTCTCTCTCTGCCACCTCCTACTCTCTCACACACTCTCTCCCATCCCCTACTCTCTCTTACACACACTCCCATTCGCCCCTCTCTCCCATCTGCTACTCTCTCTCTCTCTCTCTCTCTCTCTCTCTCTCTCTCTCTCTCCCACCACCTACTATCTCTCTCTCTCTCCCTCTCTACTCTCTCTCTCCCATCCCCTACTCTTACTCTCTCTCTCTCCAATCCCCAACTCTCTCTCACACTCTTTCCCATAACCAAATCTCTCTCACACTCTCTCTCATCATTTCACTCTCTCTCTGCCACCTCCTACTCTCTCTCTCTCTCTGCCACCTCCTACTCTCTCTCACACTCTTTCCCATCCTTTCACTCTATCTCTCCCATCTCGTACTCTCTCTTTGCCACCCCCTACTCTCTCTTACACACACTCCCATCCGCCCCTCTCTCCCATCTGCTACTCTCTCTCTCTCTCTTGGGCTACTCTCTCTCTCCCCTCTCCCATCCCCTAAACTCTCTCTTTTGTAGATACACACTCCCATCCCCCTCTCTCTCTCCCCTCTCCCATCCCTTACTCTCTAGATCGCTCACACGCACTCCCATCCCTCTCTCTCCTCCTCTCCCACTCCCTCTCCCACCACCTACTATCTCTCTCTCCCTCTCTACTCTCTCTCTCTCCAATCCCCAACTCTCTCTCACACTCTCTCCCATCCCCTACTCTCTTTGACACTCTCTCTCATCCTTTCACTCTATCTCTCTCATCTCATACTCTCTCTCTCTCTCTGCCACCTCCTACTCTCTCTCACACTCTTTCCCATCCTTTCACTCTGTCTCTCTCATCTCGTACTCTCTCTTTGCCACCCCCTACTCTCTCTCACACTCTCACACTCTCTCATATCCCCTACTCTCTCTCTTTCACAAACACACACACACTCACACTCACACTCCCATCCCCCCTCTCTCTTCTCTCCCATCCCCTACTCTCTAGATTTGTCACACGTACTCCCATCTCTCTCTCTCCTCCTCTCCCACTCCCTCTCCCAGGTCACCTACTATCTCTCTCTCTCTCAAGTTATCTCTCTCCCTCTCTACTCTCTCTCTCCCATCCCCTACTCTTACTCTCTCTCTCTCTCCCATTCCCAACTCTCTCTGACACTCTCTCCCATCCCCTACTCTCTCTCACACTCTCTCCCATCCTTTCACTCTGTCTCTCCCATCCCGTACTCTCTCTCTGCCACCCCCTACTCTCTCTCACACTCTCACACTCTGTCCCATCCCCTACTCTCTACATCTGTCACGCACACTCCCATCCCCCCTATCTCTCTCCCTCTCCCTCTCCTACTGCCTACTATATCTCTCTCTCTCAAGTTCTCTCTCTCTCTCTCTCTCTCTCTCTCTCTCTCTCTCTCTACTCTCTCTCTCTCCCATCCCATCCCTTACTCACTCTCTCTCTCTCCCATCCCCTACTCTCTCTCTCACACTCCCATCCCCTAATCTCACTCTCTCTCTTCCATCCCCTATGAGCTCTCTCCGCCACCACCTACTCTCTCTCACACTCTCACACTCTCTCCCATCCCCTACTCTATCTCTCTTACACACATTCCCATTCCCCCTCTCTCTCTCTCCATCTCCCACTCCCTCTCCCATTGCCTACTTTCTCTCCCCCATCCCCTACTCTCTCTCTCCCCTCTCCCATCCCCTACTCTCTCTCTTTCATAGACACACTCCCATCCCCCCTCTCTCTCTCCTCTCCCATCCCCTACTCTCTAGATTTTTCACACACACTCCCATCCCCCCTCTCTCTCCCTCTCCCACTCCCTCTTGCACCACCTACTATCTCTCTCTCTCAAGTACTCTCTTTCCCTCTTTACTTTCTCTCTCCCATCCCCTACTCTCACTCTCTCTCTTCCATCCCCTACTCTCTCTCACACTCTCTCCCATCCCCTACTCTCTCTCTCTCTCTCTCTCTCTCTCTCTCTCTCTCTCTCTCTCTCTCACCCCCATCTTGTACAAGCTCTCTCTACCACCCCCTACTCTCTCTCAAACTCTCACACTCTCTCCCATCCCCTACTCTATCTCTCTTATACATATTCCCATTCCCCCCCTCTCTCTCTCTCACTCCCTCTCCCATTTCCTACTCTCTCCCATCCCCAACTCTATCTCTCTTACACACTTCCATTCCCCCTCCTCCCTCCCACTCCCTCTCCCATCGCCTACTATCTCTCTCTCTCACTCTCTCCCTCTCTCTCTCATCCCCTACTCTCACTCTCTCTCTTTGCCACCCCTACTCTCTCTCACACTCTCTCCCATCCCCTACTTTCTCTCTTACACACACTTCCATCCCCCCTCTCTCTCCCTCTCCCACTCCCTTTGCCATTGCCTAATCTCTTTCTCTTCAATCCACCCTCTCTCTCCCTCTCCCACTCCCTCTGCCATTGCCTACTCTCTTTCTATCCCATCCCCTACTCTCTCTATCTCTCTCTCCCCTCTCTCATTCCCTACTCTCTCTCGTTTACACACACCCATCCCCCCTCTCTCCTCTCCCATCCTCTACTTTTTCTCTCACTCGCTCTCCCTCTCCCACTGCCTACTCTCTCTCTCTCTCTCTCTCTCTCTCTCTCTCTCTCTCTCAATCTCACTCTCTCCCTCTCTACTCTCTCTCTCTGCTACCCCTTACCCTCTCTCACATTTTTACACTCTCTCTTTCTCTCTTACACACATTTCCATCCCCCCTCTCCCTCTCCCTCTCCCACTCCCTCTCCCATCGCCTACTCTCTCTTCCATCCCCTACTCTCTCTCAAGCTACTCTATCTTCCCCCTCTCTCATTCCCTACTCTCTCTCTTTCACACACATGCACTCCCATCCTCCTCTTTCTCGCTCTTCCTCTCCCACCACCTACTCTCTCTCTCCCAACTTGTACTCTCTCTCACACTTCCTCTCTCTCCCATCCCCTACTTTCAATATCTCTCCCCCATCCCGTACTCTCTCTTTGCCACCTCTACTCTCTCTCACACTTCCTCTCTCTTGCATCTTGTACTCTCTTTGCCACCCCTACTCTCTCACATTTCCTCTATCTCCCATCCTATACTCTCTCTGCCACCCCTACTCTTTCTCACTTCCTCTCTCCCCTCTCCCATCCCCTACTTTCTCTCTATCTCTCTCACACACACAAATAGCCATTCCCTTGCCCCATCCCCCCTAGCTCTCTCTTGGTTTTGCTTTGCAATTTAGGTCTCAATAGTGTGTGCGCACTATAGCACATGTGCACTACCTCGAATTCAATAGCATTTTAATAGCACGTGCACACTATAGGGCGCACGCGCTATTCAAAGCTTTGCATTAAAACCAAGCCTAAGGCTTGGTTTTGCCTTGGAGATCCAACCCAAAGGTTTGGAGTTTATAAACAGGTCTGAGACATGTTTTCCAACAAACATACAAAAAATGATTGATTTTTCTTGTGTGCTCCCGTTCAAGATTCCTCATGGTTGGGTATCGATAAGATCAGGTTACATAACATTATAGGTCTCTGTGTTAGCTATCTAACCATATAATTTATTTTTAATTTAAACTATTTTAAGTCTTTCATCTATAATTTCTTTTGAATGTATGTTCATTTTTTGTCAAAAACCACCATGTACTAATTGGGCTGTAGATTTTAGCTCATTCATCGAATTTTGTAACAACTTAGTTTTTTACGAACTAGACTCCATTCTACACACTTTGAAAAAAAGAAGTTTTGATTTTAGATTAGTTTTCAATCATTTCTAGGGGGAGCACATAGATATTTCACGTTTTTGGGATGGGTCTAATTAAAAAAATCATTAAAAAAAATACGCATTATAAAATTACCCAAAAAATCTGGGATAAACTACATAGTGTGAGGTAACTTTTGACTGGAGCGATTAAAGAATTTCAAAAAAAAAGTTAAAATTTTAGGGGGGCCACACTTTGTACTATGTTTTTTTGGAATAAATAGTACCACTTTCTGTGGCCCCCTTTTTTGAGGACCTAAAACTAAACCATTTTGAAAAAAAATTAGTAGTTTAGAAACTAGATTTAAAGGACTACGACTTTTGTTTTTGTCATATCTTAAAATTTTGAGCGTAACTATCTTCAAATTCTTGTTGACGTCCAGAATTTGCCGATTTCAGGAAAAAGGTGTCCACTTATACTCCCCTTTTGGCACCACAACTTTGTGCACTTACCCTATGAAAGCATATCTCATTTTATTACATTAAATATCTCACCAAAATCTTTCTTCAGTTCAAAAAGGGAAATTTCCAGTTCACTATTGATCAAAAATGAGTTAAATCAGTTAACTCCTTTCTCTACTCAAATTGAATCAGTTAACTCCTTATTTTACTCAAATTAAATCTGTTAACTCTCTTTAATTTAGAAATCTCCCTTTATGACAGAACTTCACATTTAATCCTGACCGTTGATTGAAATCGACCTCAATTGTTGATGAATTATAGGAAAGTCTATTTAAGAGACCCTCATCTCTTCATTTTGAAAGGTTGAATGACAATTTGCATTGAATTGTTGCTGGAATTCATACTCACATTTGCTCATATTCACATACCCAAAGATCAAGTTTGACCAAAAGTTGACTAGATTTAACCATGGTTCACTTGAGTTGACTAGTTTAGAAAAGAATTTTAAAATAATTAAAGGAAATTATTTAATTAAATGGAGTACTTACTTCTAAATAATTAAACAAAGTTAATTAATTAAATGAGAAGCAATTCCTAATTAATTAAATGAAGTTATTTAATAAAATAAGAAAAAGTGTCTCTAATTAATTAAAGATTTTTTAATTAAATAGAAAATGTAATTATGAGAGCATATCTCATTTTATTAAATTAAATATCTCAACAAAATATCTCTTCAGTTCAAAAAGGGAAATTTCCAGTTCACTATTGATAAAAAAATGAGTTAAATCAGTTAACTCCTTTTTCTACTCAAATTGAATCAGTTAACTCCTTATTTTACTCAAATTAAATCTGTTAACTACCTTTAATTTGAAAATCTCCCTTTATGACTGAACTTCACCTTTAATCCTGACCGTTAATTGAAATCGATCTCAACCGTTGATGAATTTCATGAAAGTCTATTTAAGAGACCCTCATCTCTTCATTTTGAAAGGTTGAATGAGAATTTGCATCAAATTGTTGCTGGAATTGATACTCACATTTGCTCATATTCACATACGCAAAGATCAAGTTTGACCAAAAGTTGACCAAATTTAACCACGGTTGACTTGAGTTGACTAGTTTCGAAAAGAATTTTGAAATAACTAAACGAAATTATTTAATTAAATGGAGTACTTACTTCTAATTAATTAAACAAAGTTATTTAGTTAAATGACAAGCCATTCCTAATTAATTAAATGAAGTTATTTAATTAAATAAGAAAATTGTCTCTAATTAATTAAAGATTATTTAATTAAATAGAAAAAGTAATTATGAGAGCATATCTTATTTTATTAAATTAAATATCTCAACAAAATCTCTCTTCAGTTCAAAAAGGAAAATTTCCAGTTCACTATTGATCAAAAATGAGTTAAATCAGTTAACTTTTTTTTTACTCAAATTGAATCAGTTAACTGCTTATTTTACTCAAATTAAATCTGTTAACTCCCTTTAATTTGGAAATCTTCCTTTATGACTGAACTTCACCTTTAATCCTAACCGTTGATTGAAATCGATGTCAACCGTTGATGAATTCCAGGAAAGTCTATTTAAGAGACCCTCATCTCTTCATTTTGAAAGGTTGAATGAAAATTTGCATCGAACTGTTGTTGGAATTCATACTCACATTTTCTCATATTCACATACGCAAAGATCAAGTTTGACCAAAAGTTGACCAGATTTAACCACGATTGACATGAGTTGACTAGTTTCAAAAAAAAATTTGAAATGATTAAATGAAATTATTTAATTAAATGGAGTACTTAGTTCTAATTAATTAAACAAAGTTATTTAGTTAAATGAGAAGTCATTCCTAATTAATTAAATAAAGTTATTTAATTAAATAAGAAAAGTCTCTCTAATTAATTAAAGGTTATTTAATTAAATAGAAAAAGTAATTATGAAAGCATATCTCATTTTATTAAATTAAATATCTCAACAAAATCTCTCTTCAGTTCAAAAAGGGAAATTTCTAATTCACTAGTGATCAAAAATGAGTTAAATTAGTTAACTTTTTTTCCTACTCAAATTGAATTAGTTAACTGCTTATTTTATTCAAATTAAATCTGTTAACTCCCTTTAATTTGAAAATCTCCCTTTATGACTGAACTTCACCTTTAATCCTGACCGTTGATTGAAATCGATGTGAACCGTTGATGAATTCCAGGAAAATCTATTTAAGAGACCCTCACCTCTTCATTTTGAAAGGTTGAATGAGAATTTGCATCGAATTTTTTTTGAAATTCATACTCACATTTTTTCATATTCACATACGCAAAGATCAAGTTTGAGCAAAAGCTTACTAGATTTAACCACAGTTGACTTGAGTTGACTAGTTTCGAAAAGAATTTTTAAATAATTAAATGAAATTATTTAATTAAATGGAGTACTTACTTCTAATTAATTAAAAAAAGTTATTTAATTAAATGAGAAGCCATTCCTAATTAATTAAATGAAGTTATTTAATTAAATAAGAAAAGTGTCTCTAATTAATTAAAAATTATTTAACTAAATAGAAAAAGTAATTATAAAAGCATATCTCATTTTATTACATTAAATATCTCAACAAAATCTCTCTTCAGTTCAAAAAGGAAAATTTCCAGTTCACTATTGATCAAAAATGAGTTAAATCAGTTAACTCCTTTCTCTACTCAAATTGAATCAGTTAACTCCTTATTTTACTCAAATTAAATCTGTTAACTCCCTTTAATTTGGAAATCTCCCTTTATGACAGAACTTCACATTTAATCTTGACTGCTAATTGAAATCGATCTCAACCGTTGATGAATTACAGGAAAGTCTATTTAAGAGACCCTCATCTCTTCATTTTGAAAGGTTGAATGAGAATTTGCATCGAATTGTTGCTGGAATTGATACTCACATTTGCTCATATTCACATACGCAAAGATCAAGTTTGAACAAAAGTTGACCAGATTTAACCATGGTTCACTTGAGTTGACTAGTTTCGAAAAGAATTTTAAAATAATTAAACGAAATTATTTAATTAAATGAAGTACTTACTTCTAATTAATTAAACAAAGTTATTTAATTAAATGAGAAGCCATTCCTAATTAATTAAATGAAGTTATTTAATTAAATAAGAAAATTGTCTCGAATTAATTAAAGATTATTTAATTAAATAGAAAAAGTAATTATGAGAGCATATCTTGTTTTATTAAATTAAATATTTCAAAAAAATCTCTCTTCAGTTCAAAAAGGGAAATTTTCAGTTCATTATTGATCAAAAATGAGTTAAACGAGTTAACTCCTTTTTTTACTCAAATTGAATTAATTAACTTCTTATTTTACTCAAATTAAATCTGTTAACTCCCTTTAATTTGAAAATCTCCCTTTATTACTGAACTTCACCTTTAATCATGACCGTTGATTGAAATCGATCTCAACCGTTGATGAATTCCAAGAAAGCCTATTTAAGAGACCCTCATCTCCTTATTTTGAAAGGTTGAATGAGAATTTGCATCGAATTTTTGCTGGAATTCACACTCACATTTGCTCATATTCAGATACGCAAAGATCAAGTTTGACCAAAAGTTGACTAGATTTAACCACGGTTGACTTGAGTTGACTAGTTTTGAAAAGAATTTTGAAATAATTAAACAAAATTATTTAATTAAATGGAGTACTTACTTATCATTAATTAAACAAAGTTATTTGATTAAATCAAAAGCCATTCCTAATTAATTAAATGAAGTTATTCAATAAAATAAGAAAAGTGTCTCTAATTAATTAAAGATTATTTAATTAAATAGAAAAAGTAATTATGAGAGCATATCTCATTTTATTAAATTAAATATCTCAACAAAATCTCTCTTCAGTTCAAAAAGGGAAATTTCCAGTTCACTATTGATCAAAAATGAGTTAAATAAGTTGACTCCTTTTTCTACTCAAAGTGAAACAGTTAACTCCTTATTTTACTCAAAATAAATCTGTTAACTCCCTTTAATTTGGAAATCTCCATTTATAACTGAACTTCACCTTTAATCATGACCGTTGATTGAAATCAATCTAAACCGTTGATGAATTCCAGAAAAGCCTATTTAAGAGACCCTTATCTCTTCATTTTGAAAGGTTGAATGAGAATTTGCATCAAATTGTTACTAGAATTCATACTCACGTTTGCTCATATTCACATATGCAAAGATCAAGTTTGACCAAAAGTTGACCAGATTTAACCACGGTTGACTTGAGTTGACTAGATTAAAAAAAAATTTTGAAATAATTAAATAAAATTATTTAATTAAATAGAGTACTTACTTCTAATTAATTAAACAAATTTAATAAATTAAATGAGAAGCCATTCCTAATTAATTAAATGAAGTTATTTAATTAAATAAGAAAAGAGTCCCTAATTAATTTAAGATTATTTAACTAAATAGAAAAAGTAATTAAGACAGCATATCTCATTTTATTAAATTAAATATCTCAAAAAAATCTCTCTTTAGTTCAAAAAAGGAAATTTCCAGTTCACTATTGATAAAAAATGAGTTAAATGAGTTAACTCCTTTTTCTACTCAAATTGAATCAGTTAACTCCTTATTTTGCTCAAATTAAATCTGTTAACTCCCTTTAATTTGGAAATCTCCATTTATGACTGAACTTCACCTTTAATCCTGACTGTTGACTGAAATCGATGTCAGTCGTTGATGAATTCCATGAAAGTCTATTTAAGAGACGCTCATTTCTTCATTTTGGAAGGTTGAATGAGAATTTGCATCGAATTGTTGCTAGAATTCACACTCACATTTGCTCATATTCACATACACAAAGATCAAGTTTGAGCAAAAGTTGACCAAATTTAACCATGGTTGACTTGAGTTGACTAGTTTCGAAAAGAATTTGGAAATAATTAAACAAAATTATTTAATTAAATGGAGTACTTACTTCTAATTATTTAAACAAAATTATTTAATTAAATGAGAAGCCATTCCTAATTAATTAAATGAAGTTATTTAATTAAATAAGAAAGGTGTCTCTAATTAATTAAAGATTATTTAATTAAATAGAAAAAGTAATTATGAGAGCATATCTCATTTTATTAAATTAAATATCTCAACAAAATCTCTCTTCAGTTCAAAAAAGGAAATTTTCAGTTCACTATTGATCAAAAATGAGCTAAATAAGTTAACTCCTTTTTCTATTCAAATTGAATAAGTTAACTACTTATTTTACTCAAATTAAATCTGTTAACTCCCTTTAATTTGGAAATCTCCCTTCATGACAGAACTTCAACAAAATCTCTCTTCAGTTCAAAAAGGGAAATTTCTATTTCACCATTGCAAAAAAATGAGTTAAATCAGTTAACTCCTTTTTCTACTCCAATTGAATCAGTTAACTCCTTATTTTACTCAAATTAAATCCGTTAGCTCCCTTTAATTTGGAAATCTCTCTTTATGACTGAACTTCACTTTTAATACTGACCGCTGATTGAAATCGATCTCAACCGTTGATGAATTCCAAGAAAGTTTATTTAAGAGACCCTCATCACTTCATTTTGAAAGGTTCAATGAGAATTTGCATCAAATTGTTGCTGGAATTCATACTCACATTTGCTCATATTCACATACACAAAGATAAAGTTTCACAAAAAGTTGACTAGATTTAACCACGGTTGAATTGAGTTGATTAGTTTCGAAAAGAATTTTGAAATAATTAAACAAAATTATTTAATTAAATGAAGTACTTACTTCTAATTAATTAAACAAAGTTATTTAATTAAATGAGAAGCCATTCCTAATTAATTAAATGAAGTTATTTAATTAAATAAGAAAATTGTCTCATTAATTAAAGATTATTTAATTAAATAGAAAAAGTAATTATGAGAGGATATCTCATTTTATTAAATTAAATATCTCAACAAAATCTCTCTTCAATTCAAAAAGGGAAATTTTCAGTTCACTATTGCTCAAAAATGAGTCAAATCAGTTAACTCCTTTCTCTACTCAAATTGAATCAGTTAACTCCTTATTTTACTCAAATTAAATCTATTAACTCCGTTTAATTTGGAAATCTCCCTTTATGACTGAGCTTCACCTTTAATCCTAACCCCTGATTGAAATTGATCTAAACCGTTGATGAATTCTAGGAAAGTCTATTTAAGAGACCCTCATCTCTTCATTTTGAAAGGTTGAATGAGAATTTGCATCGAATTGTTGCTGGAATTGATACTCACATTTGCTCATATTCATATATGCAAAGATCAAGTTTGACCAAAAGTTGACCAAATTTAAGCACGGTTGACATGAGTTGACTAGTTTCAAAAAAAAATTTGAAATAATTAAACAAAATTATTTAATTAAACGGAGTACTTACTTCTAATTAATTAAACAAATTTATTTAATTAAATGAGAAGCAATTCCTAATTAATTAAATGAAGTTATTTAATTAAATAAGAAAAGTATCTAGAATTAATTAAAGATTATTTAATTAAATAGAAAAAATATTATGAGAGCATATCTCATTTTATTAAATTAAATATCTCAACAAAAACTCTCCTCAATTCAAAAAGGGAAATTTCCAGTACACTATGGATCAAAACTGAGTTAAATCAGTTAACTCCTTTCTCTACTCAAATTGAATCAGTTAACTCCTTATTTTACTCAAATTAAATCTGTTAACTCCCTTTAATTTGGAAATCTCACTTTATGACTGAACTTTAACAAAATCTCTGTTCATTTCAAAAAGGGAAATTTCCAGTTCACTATTGATCAAAAATCAGTTAAATCAGTTAACTCCTTTCTCTACTCAAATTGAATCAGTTAACTCCTTATTTTACTCAAATTAAATCTGTTAACTATTTTTAATTTGGAAATCTCCCTTTATGATTGAACTTCACCTTTAATCCTGACCGCTGATTGAAATCGATCTCAACCGTTGATGAATTGTAGGAAAGTCTATTTAAGAGACACTCATCTCTTCATTCTGAAAGGTTGAATGAGAATTTGCATCGAATTGTTGCTGGAATTTATACTCACATTTGCTCATATTCACATACACAAAGATCAAGTTTGACCAAAAGTTGACCAGCTTTAACCACGGTTGACTTGAGTTGTCTAGTTTCAAAAAGAATTTTAAAATAATTAAATGAAATTATTTAATTAAATAGAGTTCTTACTTCTAATTAATTAAACAAAGTTATTCAATTAAATGAGAAGCCATTCCTAATTAATTAAATGATGTTATTTAATTACATAAGAAAAGTGTCTCTAATTAATTAAAGATTATTTAATTAAATAGAAAAAGTAATTATGAGAGCATATCTCATTTTATTAAATTAAATATCTCAAAAAAATCTCTCTTCAGTTCAAAAAGGGAAATTTTCAGTTCACTATTGATCAAAAATGAGTTAAATCAGTTAACTCATTTTTCTACTCAAATTGAATCAATTACCTCCATATTTTACTCAAATTAAATCTGTTAACTTCCTTTAATTTGGAAATCTCCTTTTATGACTGAACTTCACCTTTAATCCTAACTGCTGATTGAAATCAATCTCAACCGTTGATGAATTCCAAGAAAGTGTATTTAAGAGACCCTCATCTCTTCATTTTGAAAGGTTGAATGAGAATTTGCATCGAATTGTTGTTGGAATTCATACTCACATTTGCTCATATTCACATACGCAAAGATCAAGTTTGACCAAAAGTTGATTATATTTAACCATGGTTGACTTGAGTTGTCTAGTTTCAAAAAGAATTTTGAAATAATTAAATGAAATTATTTAATTAAATAGAGTTCTTACTTTTAATTAATTAAACAAAGTTATTTAATTAAATGAGAAGCCATTCCTAATTAATTAAATGAAGTTATTTAATTACATAAGAAAAGTGTCTCTAATTAATTAAAGATAATTTAATTTAATAGAAAAAGTAATTATAAGAGCATATCTCATTTTATTAGATTAAATATCTCAACAAAATCTCCCTTCAGTTCAAAAAGAGAAATTTCCAGTTCACTATTGATCAAAAATGAGTTAAATCAGTTAACTCCTTTCTCTACTCAAATTGAATCAGTTAACTCCTTATTTTACTCAAATTAAATCTGTTAACTCCCTTTAATTTAAAAATCTCCCTTTATGACTGAACTTCACCTTTAATCCTGACCACTAATTGAAATCGATCTGAACCGTTGATGAATTCCAGAAAAGTCTATTTAAGAGACCCTCATCTCTTCATTTTGAAAGGTTGAATGAGAATTTGCATCGAATTGTTGCTGGAATTCATACTCACATATACTTATATTCACATACACAAAGATCAAGTTTGACCAAAAGTTGACCAGATTTAACCACGGTTGACTTGAGTTGAATAGTTTCGAAAATTTTTTTGAAATAATTAAATAAAATTATTTAATTAAATGGAGTACTTACTTCTAATTAATTCAACAAAATTATTTAATGAAATGAAAAGCCATTCCTAATTAATTAAATGAAGTTATTTAATTAAATAAGAAAAGTGTCTCTAATTAATTAAAGATTATTTAATTAAATAGAAAAAGTAATTATGAGAGCATATCTCATTTTATTAAATTAAATATCTCAACAAAATCTCTCTTTAGTTCAAAAAGGGAAATTTTCAGTTCACTATTGATCAAAAATGAGTTAAATCAGTTAACTACTTTTTCTACTCAAATTGAATCATTTAACTCCTTATTTTACTCAAATTAAATCTGTTAACTCCTTTTAATTTGGAGATCTCCCTTTATGACTAAACTTCACTTTTAATTCTGACCGCTGATTGAAATCGATCTCAACCATTGATGAATTCAATAAAATTCTATTTAAGAGACCCTCTTCTCTTCATTTTGAAAGGTTGAATGAGAATTTGCATCGAATTGTTGTCGGAACTCATATTCACATTTGCTCATATTCACATACACAAAGATCAAGTTTGACCAAAAGTTGACCAGATTTAACCACGGTTGACTTGAGTTGACTAGTTTCAAATTTTTTTTAAAAATAATTAAATAAAATTATTTAATTAAATGGAGTACTTACTTCTAATTAATTAAACAAAGTTATTTAGTTAAATGAGAAGCCATTCCTAATTAATTAAATGAAGTTATTTAATTAAATAAGAAAAATGTCTCTAATTAATTAAAGATTATTTAATTAAATAGCAAAAGTAATTATGAGAGCATATCTCATTTTATTAAATTAAATATCTCAACAAAATCTCTCTTCAGTTCAAAAAGAGAAATTTTCAATTCACTATTGATCAAAAATGAGTTAAATCAGTTAACTCCTTTCTCTACTCAAATTCAATTAGTTAACTCCTTATTTTACTCAAATTAAATCTATTAACTTCCTTTAATTTGGAAATCTCCCTTTATGACTGAACTTCACTTTTAATCCTGACCGCTGATTGAAATCGATCTCAACCATTGATCAATTACAAGAAAGTCTATTTAAGAGACCCTCATCTCTTCATTTTGAAAGGTTGAATGAGAATTTGCATCGAATTGTTGCTGTATAGAATTCATACTCACATTTGCTCATATTCACATACGCAAAGATCAAGTTGGACCAAAAGTTGACCAGATTTAGCCACGGCTGACTTGAGTTGATTAGTTTCAAAAAAATTTTGAAATAATTAGACGAAATTATTTAATTAAATGCAGTACTTACTTCTAATTAATTAAACAATGTTATTTAATTAAGTAAGAAGCCATTCCTAATTAATTAAACGAAGTTATTTAATTAAATAAAACAAGTGCCTCTAATTAATTAAAGATTATTTAATGAAATAGAAAAAGTAATTATGAGAGCATATCTCATTTTATTAAATTAAATATCTCAACAAAATCTCTCTTCAGTTCAAAAAGGGAAATTTTTAGTTCACTATTGATCAAAAATGAGTTAAATCAGTTAACTCCTTTTTCTACTCAAATTGAATCAGTTAACTCCTTATTTTACTCAAATTAAATCTGTTAACTCCTTTTAATTTGGAAATCTCCCTTTATGACTGAACTTCACCTTTAATCCTGACCGCTGATTGAAATCAATCTCAACCGTTGATGAATTCGAAGAAAGTCTATTTAAGAGACCCTCATCTCTTCATTTTGAAAGGTTGAATGAGAATATGCATCGAATTGTTCCTGGAATTCATACACATTTGCTCATATTCACATACGCAAAGATCAAGTTTGACCAAAAGTTGACCAAATTTAACCACGATTGACTTGAGTTGACTAGTTTCGAAAAAAATTTTGAAATAAGTAAATGAAATTATTTAATAAAATGGAGTACTTACTTCTAATTAATTAAACAAAGTTATTTAATTAAAAGAGAAGCCATTCTTAATTAATTAAATGAAGTTATTTAATTAAACAAAAAAAGTGTTTCTAATTAATTAAAGATTATTTAATTAAATAGAAAAAGTAATTATGAGAGCATATCTCATTTTATTAAATTAAATATCTCAACAAAATCTCTCTTCAGTTCGAAAAGGGAAATTTTCAGTTCACTATTGTTGAAAAATGAGTTAAATCAGTTAACTCCTTTTTCTACTCAAATTGAATCAGTTAACTCCTTGTTTTACTCAAATTAAATCTGTTAACTCTCTTTAATTTGGAAATCTCTCTTTATGACTGAACTTCACTTTTAATCCTGACCACTGATTTAAATTGATCTCAACCGTTGATGAATTCCATGAAAGTCTATTTAAGAGACCCTCATCTCTTCATTTTGAAAGGTTGAATGAGAATTTGCATCGAATTGTTGCAGGAATTCATACTCACATTTTCTCATATTCACTTATGCAAAAATCAAGTTTGACCAAAAGTTGACCAGATTTAACCACGGTTGACTTGAGTTGACTAGTTTCGAAAAGAATTTTGAAATGAGTAAATGAAATTATTTAATAAAATGGAGTACTTACTTCTAATTAATTAAACAAAGTTATTTTTTTAAATGAGAAGCCATTCCTAATTAATTAAATGAAGTTATTTAATTAAATAAGAAAATTGTCTCTAATTAATTAAAGATTATTTAAATAAATAGAAAAATTAATTATGAGAGCATATCTCATTTTATTAAATTAAATATCTCAACAAAATCTCCCTTCAGTTTAAAAAGGGAAATTTCCAATTCCCTATTGATCAAAAATGAGTTAAATCAGTTAACTCCGTTCTCTACTCAAATTGAATCAGAACTCCTTATTTTACTCAAATTAAATCTGTTAACTCCCTTTAATTTGGAAATCTCCCTTTATGACTGAACTTCACCTTAAATCTCGACCATTGATTGAAATCGATCTCAATCGTTGATGAATTCCAGGAAAGTCTATTTAAGAGACCCTCATCTCTTCATTTTGAAAGGTTGAATGAGAATTTGCATCGAATTGTTGTTGTAATTCATACTCACATTTGCTCATATTCACATACGCAAAGATCAAGTTTGACCAAAAGTTGACCAGATTTAACCACGGTTGACTTGAGTTGACTAGTTTCGAAAAGAATTTTGAAATAATTAAATGAAATTATTTAATTAAATGGAGTTCTTGTATATGAGCAATGTTAGTATGCTAATAGAAACCAAATTTAAATAAAGCTTCTACAAACTAAACAAAATTCATAAATTTCAAGATAGACTAAGATGAGCTCTCAATTGAGAATATGAACCATTAATAGGCTCTCTCAATAAGAAGCTCTCTTGTTGAGTGGCTTTGTCTAAATAGATCGGATGTATGCTCAAGCTTATGCTTCAGAAAGGGCTTGAAATGAAGTTGGAATTTGGGTGTGAGTGTATGGTTTTGATGTAAAATGGCTTCTTAAAATGGCATTATGATTTACTTCATGGATTGTGTTGTTTTGCAAAGGGGAAGGATCCAATTTATAGGCAAGAGGCTTGAGGGATTGAGGGCTAAGATGCAAGGATGGGAAAAAGCTCATGGAGGGCTCAGATTGCATGAGAAGAGAGCACATGGATTGTGCTTCCTTACAGCCAATCAGGGAGTGACACATGTCACAAGGTGAGAGGATGGAGGAAAGGGGAAAGATGAGTCAACAAAGGAGGCTCAAGGGATAAAATATTCATAAAGACCCTCATAATGGCTTGTAAGAGCAATAAAAGGGCTTGAAAGAGTCATTTATGGCTTAGTGGGCTTCATAAAGTTTTATGGTTGAGATATTTTGAGGGAGATGAGAGCAATTTTGACTTGGACTTGATTAGGAGGGTTTTAAGCTTGCTTAGGATTGTGCAAATGATTAGAGGATGGATTAGGATGGTTTAGAATTAGCTTAGGGATAGACAAGTGGATGGCATTTAATGAGGGTGGGTGAAGGAGGAGATATTTGTTAACTTTGACTTGGGTTAGTAAGTCTTAACCCATGTTTAGAGAATGTGACAAGGTTAGGAGGGGATTAGGATTAGGTTTAAAGACATCTTTTAGAAGAGTCTAAACTTTGGATGAGGATAAAGACTTTCTAGAATAGTCTACAACTTCCTAAGATGAGGATGAAGACTTTCTAGAAGAGTCTAGAACTTCTTAGGATGAGGATAAATTAGATTTTTAGGAAATAAATAAAGTTTTATTTATTTCAAGGGCTTGGGTTGAGAAGATATTTATTAAAACTTTTTTAATAAACATGAGGATTAATATTTAATCTTAATTAAATATTTTGAGTTGGGATTAGGGGTAGAAAATGATGGGATTAGCCTTTAATCAAAATTAAAGAAGCATTAGAAGATTTTGGAAGAGGTTAGTGGTCTTAAGGAAATTGGCCAAGTTTTGGGCAAAAATTTATTTATTTATTTATTTTGAGTTTTTTGGTCAATTTATTAATTAAATCATTAATAAATAAGGAAATAATGTTTAAATAAGATTTAAACATTTTTGGGAGGGATTCCTTAATTAAATATTTTTAATTAAGATAAAGGGATTTAATGGCATAAAAATAAATAAATTAATTAAATAATTAATTAATTAATAAATGATGATGTCATCAAAAAAAATTTAGAAAATAAAAATACTTTATCTTCTAAAAGTTTTTAGGTGTCTACATTTTGTCCCTCTTCGATGTGATGCCGCAAGTGGCATGGCATCAAAGATAATAAAATAAGATGCCCAAGGCTAGAGTAGAAGAGGAGAGAATGGACTGCAAGATGCCCCCTCAAGAAGGCGACGGGGAGAGAAAGCGAGGCTCGACGACTTCTTGAAAAGTACAAGAATCTGAGATGAGAAAGAAGACTCAGATTGGCTTAAGAGAGAGGCTAAATTAGCTCAAACTCTCACTATGGGAGAATGATAAAGGAGAATCAGATGCACAAGAGGAAGCAAGCTTAAGACCTCAGGGATTGCAGAGGATGAAGGAGCGGAGCGCTATAAAAGGAATCTAGGATGGAGAGATGGATGAGGGGATTAAAAAGCTGATGCAATAGGATTTCAAAGAATTAAATTGGCGGAAGATGGGTTTCGGAGATCCCTAAGACTAGGATTGTGGATCTCGAAAGATGAGGCTTGGTGGATTGATTTGGATTGGTGGATCCCTAAGACTAGGATTGTGGATCCCTAAAGCTAAAGGTGAGGACTGATTCAAAGAGATACTGATGCATAAGCTGGGGTAGGAGAGATGGATGTTGGATATGGATGGGGGATAATGGAGATGAAGGTAAACCATTGAAGCTTTTTGAGCGGGGGGATACTTCAAAGAGAAGTACCACCATGTAGTTGAGCACTAGATTTTCTATAGGACGGTTGGTTAATTGCCAAAGTTACCAAAAACATCAAGGCCTTTTCACCAACTGTCCAGAGGACTGACGAACTAACTCAAAACAAACACACAAAGATTGCCCCAGTATCACACATGAATCCCAGAGGAAGCAGTGTGGAAATGACACTGGGTAACCCACAAGCAGAAAAGAAAACAAGCAAAAGACATGATCAAGACCTTACGCTCTGATTGCCCCATTCACAGTATACCATGATATGGAAGATCATGGCAACCTTGAAGAGGGAACAAGGAGATTTTTTGGAAAAGATATTTCAAGACCCAACAGGGAAGAGTCCAAATCAAAAGAAAGAAAAAATCCAAAAGAGAACTGTTTGCCAACGAGATGGGTAGGATGAGGTACTAACGGACCAAGATTAGACATGAAGAAAGCTATATCCTGCAAGGACCTATCGGAGAGCACCTAAGCTAGTGGATTTGGATGAGTGATGCGTCTGGCAAGCTGAACTAAGAAAGATAACACTTTGGTGACAGAAAATCTAGCTAAAGGATGCATTGGAATAGCTAACCAAGATGTGCGATGGGTGCAAGATGCTAATCAAGGATGAACTGACACGAACGCTGGATAGGTAGAATGGTACTAAGCTAAAGAGGATGTACAAGCTGATGGACCAAGATATGTTATAAATGTACAATTTTGTTCATGTTTTGGTTTTTGTGAGATGGAAATGTTTGTGAAGGATGGGATGTTTATAATAGGTGATAGGTGGATGGGTAGATGGTTTGCGAAAAGCTTAAGTGAAAATGGGGTTTTGTGTGTGCACATGATAGTATACAAGCTAGGATACGAGATTATTTATAGGCTAGAATATGGTACAAACTTTGGACAAGATTCAGATATACAAGGTATGGTACAAGATTTACAAGGTATAATACAAGCTTTGGTACAAGATTTTACAAGCTATACAGGAGGTATTTACAAGCTCCATTAGATTTTGGATATTTGGTTGGAACACTAAGGGAACAAGCAGGTGTTTTATGGGATGGTGGGTGAATGGATGAGGGAGAGGATAGTGATAGATAATGGATTAGTCTTAGTACACAAGGTGCCTGAATTACCAGGTTTTCACTAAGGTACCTATCCAAGGTGCTTGAATTTCCAAGTTTTCACCATTGGATGCTTATTTCTCTTTACTTTTTTTTTTTTGTATTTTTCAAAAGCTGGGTATACCAAGCATCTTCAAGCATAGAACTTCTTGAGATGAATGATGTTAGTAGGATCATTCAAGAGTTCTCCTTCTGGTGTAGATAGAACTCCGTGGTCGGTGAAGATGGTGGATGGGATGTCGAAGCGGCAAACAATGTGGTACAAGATGAACTTGGAGACCTGAACTCCTGTAGTTGAGACTAGGGGGACTGCTTCCACCCATTTAGTGAAATATTCTATAGCTGTTATTATCCATTTATGTCCATCAGATGAGAGGGGTGTGATAGTTCCAACTAGATCAAGGCCCCAACAAGCGAAAGGCCAAGGTGGTGCAATAGGTTGTAGATCCTGTGTTGGAGCGTGCACAAGATTTGCATGCTCCTGACATGGGAGACACTTTCTGACAAAGTCACAGGAGTCTTCTTCAATGGTAGGCCAATAGTAGCCTGCTCTAAGGATTTGTTGTGCTAGGACAATACCACTCGTGTGGGTACCGCAAAGTCCAGAGTGTACTTTCTTTAACACCATCACGGCCTCATTTTGGTCTAAACATCGAGAGAGAGTATAGTGATAACCTCAACGATATAGGGTATTGGCTATGATAACACAGCAAGATGATTTTCAGATGAGGTTCTGGCATTGGGTACGTGTGAGGTGAGGGGATATGATACCATCGTTAAGGTAAGCGTGAATCTCATGGTACCAAGGGGATTGGGGACCAACCAAGATACAAACACGGTTTGAATCCTCATTCGCATAGGCGGGTGTGAGGAGATGCTCCACTAAAAACTCATACTGTGTAGTTGCTTGGGGAATTTCCAAGAGCGAGCCTATAGTAACCATAGCATCTGCTGCTTTGTTCTGTATTTGAGGCACTTGTGTAAACTGAAGCCTTGTAAAATGTTGGGTTAGCTAATCAACTAGCTCTTTGTAGGGTAATAGTTCTTCATCTTTGGTTTGATATTCATTTAGGGCTTGCTTGATGATGAGCTAAGAATCGCCAAAGATTTATAGCTCAACAATGTTCCATTCTGCAACTATCTTTAATCCTGCTATGAGGGGCTCATATTTAGCTATATTGTTGGTGCTACGGAATTGTAGCTTGAAGGCTTTTGGAATGTAATCTCCTTGAGGTGTGACCAACAATATTCTTTCCCCTGATCCATGAGATGTGTATGAGCCATCAAAATAAAGTTTCCATGGGGGTTGTTCTTCAATTAGATAGATATGCTCATCTAGAAATTCTATGATCAACGGATAAGCATCTATTAGAGGTGCATCAGCTAGGTGATCTTCTATAGCTTGCCCTTTGATTGCCTTTCTATCCACATACTGGATGTCAAATTCGCTAAGGAGCATAACCCATTTGGCGAAACAGCCTGTAAGTGTTGTTCTAGAGAGCATATACTTGAGAGGGTCAATCTTGGAGACTAGTTGGATGGTATGACTTAGCATGTAATGGCAAAGCTTTTGAGTTGAGAAAACAACTGCCAAACAAGCTTTTTCCATAGGAGTGTAATTGAGTTCATAACCAACTAGGGTTCTACTAATGTAGTAGATGGCTCTTTCTCTACTGTAATCATTGAGTTGTGCTAGAAGTGCCCCTAGATCAGTAGGTGTTGCTGATATGTACAAAATCAGGGGACGACCAGGAACTAGTGGAACCAAGATAGGGGGATTGATGAGATACTGCTTGAGATGGTTGAAGCTGCGCTAACATAAAGGATCCCACTTGAAGTTCTCATCCTTCTTTAGTAAATGTGAAAATGGTATACACTTATCTGCAAGCGGGGAGATGAAGCACCAAACAGATTGAAGCTTTCCCTGAAGAGAATGAAGCTTTCGCAGTGTCTGGGGAGGAGGCATATCTAAGATAGCCTTGACCTTCTTGGGGTCAATCTCTATACCTTGTTTAGAAACTATAAAGCATAGAAGCTTGCCAGATGTGACCTCAAAGACACATTTCTTGGGATTCAGCATGAGATGATATTTGACTAACCTATCAAAGACTTTCTCCAGGTTAGCAAGATGATCCATGAAGGTATGAGACTTGACCAAGATATCATCCACATAATCCTCCAAAATGCTATAGATGATATCATGAAAAATGGTTGTCATAGCTCTTTGATAGGTAGCCCCAGCATTCTTTAGGCCAAAAGGCATCATGTTGTAGCAAAAGGTTCCCCAAGGGGTAGTGAATGTTGTCTTATGTTGATCCTCTTCTGCAATCTTGATTTGATTATACCCAGAAAATCCATCCATGAGGGACAAAATTTTATGTTCAGCTGTAAGATCTACAATCATATCTATGTTGGGCAAGGGAAAATCATCTTTTGGACAAGCTTTGTTAAGATCTCTTAAATCAGTGCAGATTCTAATGTCACCAGAAGGCTTAGTGACGGGGACCATGTTGGAGATCCACTCTAAATAGTCGATAGGTCGGATAACCTTAGCAGCTAACATTCTTTCTAACTCAGCTTTGACCAGCAATGCCACCTTGGGGTGCATTTTTCTAAGCTTTTGTCTGACAGGCTTGATCTATGGATTGACTACAAGATGATGAACTACAAGCTTTAGATCAAGCCCTGGCATGTCCTGATATGACCATGCAAATCGGCCAATGTTCTCTCTTAAGACCTCAAAGAGGAGATCAGCTTGGTCTTGTGATAGGGATGCAGCAATGTGAACAAGCCTAGGGATCTCTAAAGAACCGATGTTGACTTCCCTAGTATCCTTAATTAGAATAGAAGATATCTCTGGTCAATTATCTTGAGGAGGTAATGCTAAATCCTCATGTTATGCTTGTGGCTTTGGATTTTCTTGTTGAGGGGTTCTCTTCGCTACCTTAGCTAGTCTTAGATTCACCTTAGTTCCAATTTTGGGTGTATCAAAACTAGGTTGGGGATTTTCTCCAAAATACCCCTTGGGATCTAGCTTGTAGATATAGGCAGAATTTGGCTTTGTTTTCTTGTGAGGTGTTTCAGCTCCCATGAATTTCAGAAGTGCTTCCTCTGATGTGAACTCATCAATGTGTATGATGCTTGGTTGGTCCCAATCTATGAGTTGTGGATGGGCGAGTGGTAGGTCAATGAGGTGGATGGATAGTTCTTGGAGAACAGAGTCTCCGAGGGAGATTTGGTCTAGGATATCGTCGTAGGCTCTCTTTTCAACTTCCTCAGGAATGTCTTCAATTTCGACAAGGTCGCAGTGAATGTTCAAAAAAGCGTGACTGTCCATATTGGTGCCCTCAATTGTGGGTATGCCAAAGCCAAGACCTGACTTCGATGCCCACTTGTGTGCGTCGATGGGGCACTGCATGCCTCTTTCTTCTGGTCTTAGACCACCACCTTGATAGTTCCATTTGTCAGTGATGAGCTTATGTTCTTGGGGATACTTCTGGCTGAAGTGATCAAGGCATGCCTAATTCTTTTGAGGTGCATCCTTATGTAACCAATTGTTGATATCTGGAGTGAGCTCCTCATGAAGAGGGATTTTTGAGGATACAAAGGTTGTTGGGCCAAACTGTTTGTATTGAGGAGGTGGAATCTCCTTAGCTTTGTGATATTTCAGTCATCCATTGGCATGTGGATCAAGTGGGAGTGCCCCGACAGCAAATGCATCTGACAGATTATACTCTCCACAGCCCTTGTTATTGATCTTCACGGTAGACAGGGTAGAGGCGAGGATGGTTTCTGGGTCATTACAAGTGTGGGATGAGCTAGCAATGGATGTGCCGCTATCAATTCTAGGGCAATGGTTTGTATATGAAGCTTCAACCGCATTGCAGTAAGCAAAGGGTTCTGGATCGGCATGGATGGTTACCTTAGTGCCTTGATGCAGAAATTTGACACACTGATGGTAAGTGGATGGAACGGTTTTCATGGCATGAATCCATGGGCGACCGAGGAGGATGTTGAATAGTAGGTTTAGATCAATAACATGGCAGAGTGTTTCTTGGATGACTGGCCCAACCTTGATTGGCAGCAAAATAGTTCTTTTTGTGGTTCTTTCCAAGTTGTCATAAGCTTTGATAGTGATAACCTCACTGATGATATCTGCCTCAGTATACCCAGCTTGTTTTATGAATTTTAGGGTCCAAATATTCAAGGTTGATCCATTATCTATCATTACTCTTTTCACGGCAAAATTGGATACCATGATGGCTATGCGAAGCAGAAGGGTGTGATCTGGCTCAACCACAGGTATGTCGGTGGGTTTGAATGATAGGGCACATGAGGATGAAAGGTGTCCAACAAGATTATGAAAATCAGTAGCATTGATATCAGAAGGGACACAGGATTCTATGAGAGCACTGTCAAGGATGTTCTTGTACACAAGACTAGTGCGAAGAAGGTCTAAAATGGAGATTTGGGCTGGCATGTTCCCAAGGTGTTCCAAGATATCGTACTGGCTTTTTGATGGAGCTGATGGTGCTGGTGAAATGGATGGGCCTGCGATGTTAAATCAGGCTCTTTGAGTGGTGACTGCACACTCATTGTTTGGTCCTTGGATATTGATAACATTGACAGAAGGCTCTTTCTCGGATATACAACCTATAAGGCTACCATAGTCTATATAAGATGAAGTGTGGTCATTGTTCTTCCCATGCTATTGGTTTGGCTGACAGTTGTTGGTGTTGTTGTTGTTGGTTTGGATAGGTGCTTTTCCAAGATTTTGATTGTTGTGAGGAGGAAAAGCATTTTGATAGATTTGTAAGCCTACATTGGGAGAGGTTTGGGCACCAATAGTGATTTCCTTCCGATCAATGAGGTCCTACACATAGTCTTTCAGTTTCATGCATCTGAGGGTAGTGTGACCTTTTACCCTATGAAATTTGTAGTACTCATTATCTTTGTACCATGCAACTTTGGATTGGCTTGGGTCAATTTGCTGGGTAGAGGAAATTTGATGAGGTTTTCCTTGACTAATTTCTCAAAAATGACATCCAATGGCTCACCAAGGGGTGTATAGTTTCTAGGTGTAGGTTGGAATATGGGCTTTTGTCCTGTAGCTACATTGATGGCATTAGCTTGATTGCTAGACCCTTGAAATTTTGGTCTTGGATTGTGGTTTTGATAGCTATGGTTATTCTGTTGTTGTTAGTTGATAGCTTGCTGATTGTGTGGTTGATAGGGTGGGTTGGACTAGTTGTGAGAAGGACCAACAATATTCACATGTCTGGGGTCAGTGATGCCATCTGTTGCAACATGCTTGTTTTTGTTCCAATACCTAGACTTGTCATTGGAATGTGATTGATTTTGGTTGGCTTCCTTGTAAATCTTGACCACACCATCTTTAATGAGTCCTTGCTCAAGGATCATTCCTTTCTCTTTGATATCTTTGTAGGTCTGCAAACAGTTCATGGTCATGTGGTGAGCCAAGCTAGGATGGGTATTATCAATAAACATTTTCACCAAATGGCGCTCTGGCAAGGTGCAAGATATGTGGGTGGTAAGGGTTTGCCATCTTTACAGATATTCAGGAAGGATTTCTCCACCTTTTTGCTTGGTGTGGACAAGATCAACTACTGATAGCTCTATTTCAACAAGATGGGCATATTGGGCTACAAATGCCTCAGATAATTCAGCAAAATTTTTAATTGTGCCATAGGGGATTCTATAAAACCATTCAAGAGCTGGTCCGGTCGAGCTTTTGGGAAAGAGACACAAGAGGAAGACGTCATCGTATGCCACTTCTTGGCAGTGCATGTAAAATTCTTTGATATGTGTGACAGGGTCTCCTTTTCCTCTAAATTTGTCAAATTTGGGTGTCTCAAAATGCTTGGGGAATGGTGTCATGGTAATGGCTCTGTCAAATGGATAAGGGCGTTTACCAATACTACATTTCTTGGTTGGTTCATGAAAGCTTCAATATCAGTAGATGATGACATAGCTTTCTCTGGGCTGAAGGATGGCTAAGTGCTCAAGGGGGGTGAGGTTGTTCGATCTAAATGATAGGGCTCCATTGTTTCTTTCTTCTTGGCTAAGCGAGTGACGGGTGGCATGAAAAATGCTCCTAGGGATGAGATGCAACAAATGCTGGTGGATGCAAAAGGGAGGAAGGCTTTTCTATGCAAATGATTTCCTAGGTTGAGGCAAAGCTATATGACAAAACCTAAGGAGGATTGGGTTGTGGATTCTAACTTCGAAGATATGTTGCCAAAGCACAAAAGGTCTGCTTTCCTATGTGCAAGCTTGGTGGTGATTGTGTCAACTTAAGGATAGACTGATGATCCTTTAGGAAGAACACGAGATTGACCACTTGTGGATCCCGACCTTTAGCTCAAGGTGATGAGGGATAACAAGTGGCAAAGCTAGATTACCCTAGACAAAGCTTTGTCAAAGGGATAACCTTGGTGAGATTGGTGGTTTTGAAAGATTTTAGGAATGGCAAACTTTTAGCAAGGTGACAACAATTTTTGAAGGCTTGGATGTGAAGATTTTGGATTGCTGGCTAGATGGTTTGGTCCTAAATGAGATGAATGAGCTAATAATGCTTAAGGGGATAACCTAAGATGGCTGACTTTTCTACAAAGATGACTCTAAGGTGAAGCTTATCCAAGAAGGTGTAGAGAAACAAGGGTGTCTAATCATAGAAATCATGCCTAGTTGGTAAGGCATAAGCAGAATTAACTCTTGGATGTTGGCTAATTTTGATGGTGCGCTCTAACCAGGCCTCTTGAAGTGCTTCATCGGCAGCTTTATCCTCTGCTTTGTGGAGTTTGGAAATTCGAGGACTTGGTGTTAGTTCCTTTCTCTTGGCTGAAAGTTCTTGGTATGCCTGAGATGGTTTGAGTTTAAATTTGTGGAACTTCTGTTTGGGTTTGAATTGCTCTGACATCAATTCTTGAATCTGCTTGGCTTTGAGAGACCTCAGTTATTTTGCTTCAACTTGTTCAACTTTTGGAATAGGCAGTGACTACGCTAAGTGTGACCTAAGCTAGGATTGACCAAGTTTGGCAAATATGCATTCAATAAGTAAAAGACCAAGCAATAGATAAAAACAACCAGATAGAAGTTTTGATTCCTAGAATGTGATACTTGCGCCAAGGAGTGTGTATGTTTTACAAATGTTTCGATCAGTCACTTCAAACACATTAACATCTTAGATGGTTGTCTATAAGGCTGACAGTTGGTTTAGCTAGGGAGTCCTCGATATACCCAAGGTATGTGAGGCCCAAATTCGTAGATGAAACCAAAAAGATGTCACACAACCGAGAGGAGCGGTAACCCACTTCTCCTCTTTCACTTCTCAAGGGTATAAAGTTCCTTGAGGCTTAGCCTGAGTGACAAAATCTTGATCCCAAGAGAGGTGTCTTTCGATTCACCTCCCAGTTCTTATACTCCGCCGAAACGCTGGAGTTGAGGTTGTCCAAGGGGTGATGAAATCTCCAAGCAGGCCTCCTAAAAAGAAACAAGGTTTTTGATCATAATCTTATGCACCCAAGATGGCCTCGAAAGATGACAAGGGGAGAGAAGACTTGGATGACCTTGAGCTAAAAAACACGCTTGTTCTTTTTACCAACTGACTCTTATGTGTGCTGATCTAGACTTTGCAAGCACTCATGTTTAAGAGACAATGTTCAATTCCAACTTTGAAATGCACCAACAAAGCAAAATCGAGCGAAGAATGAATACAAGAAGAAGAGTTAGGGTCAACAACAAAGTAAACCCATGCGTCCGGAGTCCCTCCATGTCAAGTATCGATTAATTTTTTTTAAAGCATTCAAGAGTTGATGTGATTTTGTTTTTAAGCTCAAAACAAAGATGTGTGAGATTCAATTTCAAGCGCGCGCCTGGAGGCCCTCCACGTCAATATTTGTTCAATTTTAGTGCCCAAACTTGAAGTGTGATCGATTTAGTCTAGAGTTTTGGTCAATTAAAAATTTTGATAAAGTTAAAGCAAACGTTCAAAGAACAAGTGAGTGAGTTAGATTGTGGAACATTTAACACCTTTTTCAAGTAGACCCATCTCCATAGATGGTGCTAAGATTGCAACCAATGGTTAAATTGATGGGTGATTAAAGAGGGTGAGTCAAACTGCAAACTTACTCAAAGTGTCTTTATTAATTTTTATGACTTAGAAGATTTCAAAAATGTGGATTCTTTTTATGCCCCAAAAGATGATTATTTGATCTATAGCATTCAAAATTGGATTTTTTGTTTTAATCATGCATTCATAAAAAAAACAAACTTGATTTTAATTCATGGCACTCAAGAGTGATTTTAGCAACATGCATTCAAAGACAAGTGATTAACATTCAAGTTTTTTCCTTTGAGCATTCAAGATTGAGATTTTGTGTGTTATTTTAAGAACTTTGAAGTGCTTTGTTTTAACCTTAGATCATTCAAGATTGTTTTGGACTCAAAATTGAAAATGACTCTTTGGATTTTGGTTTTCATTCACGATTTTGTGTTCTAGTTTGCATATTTTAAGCCCAAAAATGATATTCCTAAATTGTTTTGATGCATGAAAAACCTAAGAAACATTCAAGATTTTGCAACAAGACATTTGTTTGAAACAAATAACAAAGCTTTTAGGACAATTTTTGGCAACCATTTAGGACTCTTAGTTTTCATGAGATTTTTTTAAAAGAACTTTAAAATATTTGCAAATGAGGTCCATTTTATCCTTGATTGATGCTTTGAGTTTGACTTAAATTTTAGTGTGCACTTAGTGTTGATTTTGAACCTTTTGAAATGGAAACTTGAAGTTCTTTTTAAATTTCAAAAAATGAAGTGTTCCTAACTTTGCATGAATGCATCTAAAACTTTGATGTTGCAAGGATGCAAATGATTGGATTGGTTTAGTTTCACTTGTTAAAAGATTTTTTCTTTTTTTCAAATTTTTAATTTTTTAATAAATTTAAGTATGATTTGGGAGTTCATTTTAAGCACTAAAAAGAAGTGTGTATGATTTTGCTTCTTTAAAAAAAAGGCCAAGATCTCCCACAAGAAAAAAAAGAAGAAGTAGATGGAATAAGAAGAATATAGACAAGAAGAGGAAGAAGAATTCCAAGTGCTTTGTCCACCTATAAGCTTGAAAAATCTGCAAATACTATGAGATAGACTATGAGTTCCTTTGTCTTCTTCATGCTCATGTGGACCTACAAAACCAATTTATACAATCCTACCAAATACAAAAATAAGAAAAATTAGCCAAAATTAGCAAATGACATACAAAACTTGACTAAAAAAGCTAATGAAGATGACCCATGTGGGGTCCACTACCTGGTGCGCCAAAATGTATATGAGCAATGTTAGTATGCTAATAGAAACCAAATTTAAATAAAATATCTACAAACTAAACAAAATTTATAAACTTCAAGATAGATTAAGATGAGCTCTCAATTGAAAATATGAACCATTAATGGGCATTCTAAATAAAAAGCTCTCTTTTTGAGTGGCTTTGTCTAAATAGATAGGATGTACATGCTCAAGCTTATGCTTCAAAAAGGGCTTCAAATGGAGTTGGAATTTGGGTGTGAATGTATGGTTTTGATGTAAAATGGCTTCTTAAAATGGAATTATGACTTTACTTCATGGATTGTGTTATTTTGCAAAAGGGAAGGATCCAATTTATATGCAAGAGGCTTGAGGGATTGAGGGTTAACATGCAAGGATGGAAAAAAGCTCATGGAGGGCTCATATTGCATGAGAAGAGAGCACATGGATTGTGCTTCCTTACAACCAATCAGGGAGTGACACATGTCACAAGGTGAGAGGATGAAGGAAAGCGGAAGGATGAGTCAACAAAGGAGGCTCAAGGGATAAAATCTCCATAAAGACCCTCATAATGGCTTGTAAGAGCAATAAAAGGGCTTGAAAGAGTCATTTATGGCCTAGTGGGCTTCATAAAGTTTTATGGTTGAGATATTTTGAATGAGATGAGAGCAATTTTGACTTCGGCTTGATTAGGAGGGTTTTAAGCTTGCTTAGGATTGTGCAAATGATTGGAGGATGGATTAGGATGGTTTAGGATTAGCTTAGGGATAGGCAAGTGGATGACATTTAATGAGGGTGGGTGAAGGAGGAGATATTTGTTAACTTTGGCTTGGGTTAGTAACTTAACCCATGTTTAGAGAATGTGACAAGGTTAGGAGGGGATTAGGATTAGGTTTAAAAACATCTTCTAGAAGAGTCTAAACATTGGATGAGGATAAAGACTTTCTAGAATAGTCTATAAATTCTTAGGATGAGGATGAAGACTTTCTAGAAGAGTCTAGAACTTCTTAGGATGAGGATAAATTAGATTTTTAAGAAAACAATAAAGTTTTATTTATTTCAAGGGTTTGGGTTGAGGAGGTATTTATTAAAACTTTTTTAATAAATATGAAGATTAATATTTAATCTTAATTAAATATTTTGAGTTGGGATTAGAGGTAAGAAATGATGGGATTAGCCTTTAATCAAAATTAAATAAGGATTAGAAGATTTTGGAAGAGGTTAGTGGTCTTAAGAAAATTGGCCAAGTTTTGGGCAAAAAATAAATTTTTTATTTATTTTCGATTTTTTGATCAATTTATTAATTAAATAATTAATAAATAAGGAAATAATGTTTAAATAAGATTTAAACATTTTTGGGAGGGATTCCTTAATTAAATATTTTTAATTAAGATAAACGGATTTAATGGCATAAAAATAAATTAATTAATTAACTAATAAATGATGATGTCATCACAAATTTTTCAAAAAAAAAATACTTTATTTTCTAAAAGTTTTTAGGTGTCTACAATACTTACTTCTAATTAATTAAACAAAGTTATTTAATTAAATGAGAAGCCATTCCTAATTAATTAACTGAAGTTATTTAATTAAATAAGAAAAGTGTCTCTAATTAATTAAAGATTATTTAATTAAATAGAAAAAGTAATTATGAGAGCATATCTCATTTTATTAAATTAAATATCTCCACAAAATCTCTCTTCAGTTCAAAAAAAGAAATTTTCAGTTCACTATTGATAAAAAATGAGTTCAATCAGTTAACTCCTTTTTCTACTCAAATTGAATCAGTTAACTCCTTATTTTACTCAAATTAAATCTGTTAACTCCCTTTAATTTGGAAATCTCCCTTTATGACTAAACTTCCCCTTTAATCCTGACTGCTGATTGAAATCGATCTCAATCGTTGATGAATTCCAGGAAAGTCTATTTAAGAGACCCTCATCTCTTCATTTTGAAAGGTGGAATGAGAATTTCCATCGAATTGTTGCTGGAACACATACTCACATTTCCTCATATTCACATACGTGAATATCAAGTTTGACCAAAAGTTGACCAGATTTAACCATGGTTGACTTGAGTTGACTAGTTTCAAAAAGAATTTTGAAATAATTAAATGAAATTATTTAATTAAATGGAGTACTTACTTCTAATTAATTAAACAAAGTTATTTAATTAAACGAGAAGCCATTCCTAATTAATTAAATAAAGTTATTTAATTAAATAAGAAAAGTGTCTCTAATTAATTAAAGATTATTTAATTAAATAGAAAAAGTAATTATGAGAGCATATCTCATTTTATTAAATTAAATATCTCAAAAAAATCTCTCTTCAGTTCAAAAAGGGAAATTTCAAGTTCACTATTGATAAAAAATGAGTTAAATCAGTTAACTCCTTTTTCTACTCAAATTGAATCAGTTAACTCCTTATTTTATTCAAATTAAATCTATTAACTCACTTTAATTTAGAAATCTCTCTTTATGACTGAACTTCACCTTTAATCCTGACCGCTGATTGAAATTGATCTCAACCGTTGATGAATTCCAGGAAAGTCTATTTAAGAGTCCCTCATCTCTTCATTTTGAAAGGTTGAATGAGAATTTGCATCGAATTGTTGTTGGAATTCGTACTCACATTTGCTCATATTCACATATGCAAAGATCAAATTTGACCAAAAGTTGACTAGATTTAACCACAGCTGACTTGAGTTGACTAGTTTCGAAAAAAATTGAAATAATTAAACGAAATTATTTAATTAAATGGAGTACATACTTTTAATTAATTAAAAAAAGTTATTTAATTAAATGAGAAGCCATTCCTAATTAATTAAATGAATTTATTTAATTAATTAAGCAAATTGTCTCTAATTAACTAAAGATTATTTAATTAAATAGAAAAAGTAATTATGAGAGCATATCTCATTTTATTAAATTAAATATCCCAACAAAATCTCTCTTCAGTTCAAAAAGGGATATTTTCAGTTCACTATTGATCAAAAATGAGTTAAATCAGTTAACTCTTTTTTCTACTCAAATTGAATCAGTTAACTCTTTATTTTACTCAAATTCAATCTGTTAACTCCCTTTAATTTGGAAATCTCCCTTTATGACTGAACTTCACCTTTAATCCTGATCGTTGATTGAAATTGATCTCAATCGTTGATGAATTCCAAAAAAGTCTATTTAAGAGACCCTCATCTATTCATTTTAAAAGGTTGAATGAGAATTTGCATCGAAAATTTGCTGAAATTCACACTCACATTTGCTCATATTCACATACGCAAAGATCAAGTTTGACCAAAAGTTGACAAGATTTAACCACGGTTGACTTGAGTTGACTAGTTTCGAAAAAAATTTTGAAATAATTAAACAAAATTATTTAATTAAATGGAGTACTTACTTCTAATTAATTAAACAAACTTATTTAATTAAATGAGAAGCCATTCATAATTAATTAAATGAAGTTATTTAATTAAATAAGAAAATTGTCTCTAATTAATTAAAGATTATTTAATTAAATAGAAAATGTAATTACGAGAGCATATCTCATTTTATTAAATTAAATATCTCAGCAAAATCTCTCTTTAGTGCAAAAAATGAAATTTCCAGTTCACTATTGATAAAAAATGAGTCAAATCAGTTAACTCCTTTTTCTACTCAAATTGAATTAGTTAACTCATTATTTTACTCAAATTAAATCTGTTAACTCTCTTTAATTTGGAAATCTCCCTTTATGACTAAATTTCACTTTTAATCCTAACCGTTGATTGAAATCGATCTCAACCATTGATGAATTCCAAGAAAGTCTATTTAAGAGACCCTCATCTCTTCATTTTGAAAGGTTGAATGAGAATTTGCATCGAATTGTTGCTGGAATTCATACTCACATTTGCTTATATTCACATACGCAAAGATCAAGTTTGACCAAAAGTTGCCCAGATTTAACCGTGGTTGACTTGAGTTGACTAGTTTCAAAAAGAATTTTGAAATAATTAAACGAAATTAGTTATTTAAATGGAGTACTTACTTCTAATTAATTAAACAAAGTTATTCAATTAAATGAGAAGTCATTCCTTATTAATTAAATGAAGTTATTTAATTAAATAAGAAAAGCGTATCTGATTAATTAAAGATTATTTAATTAAATAGAAAAGGTAATTATGAGAGAATATCTCATTTTATTAAATTTAATATCTCAACAAAATCTCTCTTTAGTTCAAAAAGAAAAATTTTCAGTTCACTATTGATCAAAAATGAGTTAAATCAGTTAACTCCTTTTTCTACTCAAATTGAATAAGTTAACTCCTTATTTTACTAAAATTAAATCTGTTAACTCCTTTTAATTTGGAAATCTCCTTTTATGACTGAACTACACTTTTAATCCTGACCATTGATTGAAATTGATGTCAACCGTTGATGAATTTTAGGAAAGTCTATTTAAGAGACCCTCATCTCTTCATTTTGAAAAGTTGAATGAGAATTTGCATCGAATTGTTGCTAGAATTCATACTCACATTTGCTCATATTCACATATGCAAAGATCAAGTTTGACCAAAAGTTGACTAGATTTAACCTCGGTTGCCTTGAGTTGACTAGTTTCAAAAAGAATTTTGAAATAATTAATCAAAATTATTTAATTAAATAGAGTACTTACTTCTAATTAATTAAAAAAAATTATTTAATTAAATAAGAAGCCATTCCTAATTAATTAAATGAAGTTATTTAATTAAATAAGAAAACTATCTCTAATTAATTAAATAGAAAATGTAATTACGAGAGCATATCTCATTTTATTAAATTAAATATCTCAACAAAATCTCTCTTCAGTTAAAAAATGGAAATTTCTAGTTCACTATTGATCAAAAATGAGTTAAATCAGTTAACACCTTTTTCTACTCAAATTGAATCAGTTAACTCCTTATTTTACTCAAATTAAATCTGTTAACTCACTTTAATTTGGAAATCTCCCTTTATGACTGAAATTCACCTTTAATCCTGACCGTTGATTGAAATCGATCTCAACCGTTGATGAATTCCAGAAAAGTCTATTTAAAAGACCCTCATCTCTTCATTTTGAAAGGTTGAATGAGAATTTTCATCGAATGGTTTCTGAAATTCATACTCACATTTGCTCATATTCACATACGCAAATATTAGGTTTGACCAAAAGCTGACCAGATTTAACCACGGTTGACTTAAGTTGACTAGTTTCGAAAAGAATTTTGAAATAATTAAACAAAATTATTTAATTAAATGGAGTACTTACTTCTAATTAATTAAACAAAGTTATTTAATTAAATGAGCAGCCATTTCTAATTAATTAAATGAAGTTATTTAATTAAATAAGAAAAGTGTCTCTAATTAATTAAAGGTTATTTAATTAAATAGAAAAATTAATTATCAGAGCATATCTCATTTTATTAAATTAAATATGTAAACAAAATCTGTCTTCAGTTCAAAAAGGAAAATTTTCAGTTCACTATTGATCAAAAATGACTTAAATCAGTTAACTCTTTTTTCTACTCAAATTGAATCAGTTGACTACTTATTTTACTCAAATTAAATCTATTAACTCCCTTTAATTTGGAAATCTTCCTTTATGATTGAACTTCACCTTAAATCCTGACCGTTTATTGAAATCGATCTCAACCGTTGATGAATTATAGTAAAGTCTATTTAGGAGACATTCATCTCTTCATTTTGAAAGGTTGAATGAGACTTTGCATCGAATTGTTGCCGGAGTTCATACTCACATTTGCCCATATTCACATACGCAAAAATTAAGTTTGACCAAAAGTTGACCAGATTTAACCACAATTGACTTGAGGTGACTAGTTTTAAAAAGAATTTTGAAATAATTAAACAAAATTATTTAATTAAATGGACTATTTACTTCTAATTAATTAAAAAACATTATTTAATTAAATGAGAAGCCATTCTTAATTAATTAAATGAAGTTATTTAATTAAATAAGAAAAGTGTCTCTAATTAATTAAAGATTATTTAATTAAATAGAAAAAGTAATTAGGAGAGCATATCTCATTTTATTAAATTAAATATCTCAACAAAATCTCTCTTTAGTTCAAAAAGGGAAATTTTCAGTTCACTATTGATAAAAAATGAGTTAAATCAGTTAACTCCATTTTCTACTCAAATTGAACCACTTAACTACTTATTTTACTCAAATTAAATCTGTTAACTCCCTTTAATTTGTAAATCTCCCTTTATGACTGAACTTCACCTTTAATCTTGACCATTGATTGAAATTGATCTCAACCATTGATGAATTCCAAGAAAGTCTATTTAAGATAACCTCATCTCTTCATTTTGAAAGGTTGAATGAGAATTTATATAGAATTATTGCTGAAATTCATACTCACATTTGCTCATATTCACATACGCAAAGATCAAGTTTGACCAAAAGTTGACCAAATTTAACCACGGTTGACTTGAGTTGACTAATTTTGAAAAAAAATTTGAAATAATTAAACGAAATTACTTAATAAAATGGAGTACTTACTTCGAATTAATTAAACAAAGTTATTTAATTAAATGAGAAGCCATTCCTAATCAATTAAAAGAAGTTATCTAATTAAATAAGAAAAGTGTCTCTAATTAATTAAAGATTTTTTAATTAAATAGAAAAAATAATTATGAGAACATATCTCATTTTATTAAATTAAATATCTCAACAAAATCTCTCTTCAGTTCAAAAAGGGAAATTTTCAGTTCACTATTCATAAAAAATGAGTTAAATCAGTTAACTCCTTTTTCTACTCAAATTGAATCAGTTAACTACTTATTTTACTCAAATTAAATCTTTTAACTCCATTTAATTTTGAAATCTCCCTTTATGACTGAACTTCACATTTAATCCTGACTGTTGATTGAAATCGATCTCAACCGTTGATGAATTCCAGGAAAGTCTATTTAAGAGACCCCCATCTCTTCATTTTGAAAGGTTGAATGAGAATTTGCATCGAATTGTTGCTAGAATTCATACTCACATTTGCTCATATTCACATACGCAAAGATTAAGTTTGACCAAAAGTTGACCAGATTTAACCATGGTTGACTTGAGTTGACTAGTTTCAAAAAAACATTGAAATAATTAAACGAAATTATTTAATTAAATGGATTACTTACTTCTAATTAATTAAACAAAGTTATTTAATTAAATGAGAAGCCATTTCTAATTAACTAAATGAATTTATTTAATTAAATAAGAAAAGTGTCCTAATTAATTAAAGATTATTTAATTAAATAGAAAAAGTAATTATGAAAGCATATCTCGTTTTATTAAATTAAATATCCCAACAAAATCTCTCTTCAGTTTAAAAAGGAAAATTTCCAGTTCACTATTGATCAAAAATGAGTTAAATCAGTTAACTCCTTTTTCTACTCAAATTGAATTATTTAACTCCTTATTTTACTCAACTTAAATCTATTATCTCCCTTTAATTTGAAAATCTCCTTTTATGACTGAACTTCACCTTTAATCCTGACCATTGATTGAAATCGATCTATACCGTTGATGAATTCCAGGAAAGTCTATTTAAGAGACCCTCATCTCTTTATTTTGAAAGGTTGAACGAGAATTTGCATAGAATTGTTGCTGGAATTCATACTCACATTTGCTCATATTCACATACGCAAAGATCAAATTTGACCAAAAGTTGACCAAATTTAACCATGGTTGACTTGAGTTGACTAGTTTCGAAAAGAATTTTGAAATAATTAAACAAAATTATTTAATTAAATGGAGTACTTACTTCTAATTAATGAAAAAAAGTTATTTAATTAAATGAGAAGTCATTCCTAGTTAATTAAACGAAGTTATTTAATTAAATAAGAAAAGTGTATCTAACTAATTAAAGATTATTTAATTAAATAGAAAAAGTAATTATGAGAGCATATCTCATTTTATTGAATTAAATATCTCAACAAAATATCTCTTCAGTTCAAAAAGGGAAATTTACAATTCACTATTGATAAAAAATGAGTTAAATGAGTTAACTCCTTTTTCTAATCAAATTGAATCAGTTAACTCCTTATTTTACTCAAATTAAATCTGTTAACTCACCTTAATTTTGAAATCACTCTTTATGACTGAACTTCACCTTTAATCCTGACCGTTGAGTGAAATAGATCTCAACTGTTGATGAATTCCAGAAAAGTCTATTTAAGAGACCCTCATCTCTTCATTTTGAAAGGTTGAATGAGAATTTGCATTGAATTGATGCTAGAATTCATACTCACATTTGTTGATATTCACATACGCAAAGATCAAGTTTGACCAAAAGTTGATCGGATTTAACCACGGTTGACTTGAGTTGACTAGTTTCGAAAAGAATTTTGAAATAATTAAACGAAATTATTTAATTAAATGGAGTACTTACTTCTAATTAATTAAATAAAGTTATTTAATTAAATGAGAAGTCATTCCTAATTAAATAAATGAAGTTATTTAATTAAATAAGAAAAGTGTCTCTAATTAATTAAAGATAATTTAATTAAATAGAAAAATTTACTATGATAGCATATCTCATTTTATTAAATTAAATATCTGAACAAAATCTCTCTTCAGTTCAAAATGGGAAATTTCCAGTTCACTATTGATCAAAAATGAGTTAAATCAGTTAACTCCTTTTTTTACTCAAATTGAATCAGTTAACTCCTTATTTTACTCAAATTAAATCTGTTAACTCTCTTTAATTTGAAAATCTCCCTTTATGACTGAACTTCACCTTTAATCCTTACTGTTGATTGAAATCGATCTCAATCGTTGATGAATTCTATGGAAGTCTATTTAAGAGACCCTCATCTCTTCATTTTGAAAGGTTGAATGAGAATTTGCACCGAATTGTTGCTGGAATTCATACTCACATTTGCTCATATTCACATACGCAAAGATCAAGTTTGACCAAAAGTTGATCGGATTTAACTACGGTTGACTTGAGTTGACTAGTTTCGAAAAGAATTTTGAAATAATTAAACAAAATTATTTAGTTAAATGGAGTACTTACTTCTAATTAATTAAATAGAGTTATTTAATTAAATGAGAAGCCATTTCTAATTAATTAAATGAAGTTATTTAATTAAATAAGAAAAGTGTCTCTAATTAATTAAAGATTATTTAATTAAATAGAAAAAGTAATTATGAGAGCATATCTCATTTTATTAAATTAAATATCTCAACAAAATCTCTCTTCAGTTCAAAAAGGGAAATTTTCAGTTCACTATTGATCAAAAACGAGTTAAATTAGTTAAGTCATTTTTCTCCTCAAATTGAATCAGTTAACTCCTTATTTTACTCAAATTAAATCTGTTAACTCCCTTTAATTTGGAAATCTCCCTTTATGACTGAACCTCACTTTTAATCCTAACTATTGATTGAAATCGATCTCAACCATTGATGAATTCCAGGAAAGTCTATTTAAGAGACCCTCATCTCTTCATTTTGAAACGTTGAATGAGAATTTGCATCGAATTGTTCCTGGAATTCATACTCACACTTGCTCATATTCACATACGCAAAGATCAAATTTGACCAAAAGTTGACCAGATTTAACCACGATTGACTTAAGTTGACTAGTTTCGAAAAGAATTTTGAAATAATTAAACGAAATTATTTAATTAAATGGAGTACTTACTTCTAATTAATTAAACAAAGTTATTTAATTAATTGAGAAGCCATTCCTAATTAATTAAATGAAGTTATTCAATTAAATAAGAAAAGTGTCTCTAACTAATTAAAGATTATTTAATTAAAAAGAAAAAGTAATTATGAGAGCATATCTCGTTTGATTGAATTAAATATCTCAACAAAATCTCTCTTCAGTTCAAAAAGAGAAATTTACAGTTCATTATTGATAAAAAATGAGTTAAATTAGTTAACTGTTTTTTCTGCTCAAATTGAATTAGTTAACTCCTTATTTTACTCAAATTAAATCTGTTAACGCCCTTTAATTTGGAAATCTCTCTTTATGACTGAACTTCACCTTTAATCATGACCATTGATTGAAATCGATCTCAATCGTTTATGAATTGCATGAAAGTCTATTTAAGGGACCCTCATCTCTTCATTTTGAAAATTTGAATGAGAATTTGCATCGAATTGTTAATGGAATTCATACTCACATTTGCTCATATTCACACACGCAAAGATCAGGTTTCACCAAAAGTTGACCGGATTTAACCACGGTTGACTTGAGTTTACTAGTTTCGAAAAGAATTTTGAAATAATTAAATGAAATTATTTAATTAAATGGAGTACTTACTTCTAATTAATTAAACAAAGCTATTTAATTAAATGCGAAGTCATTCCTAATTAATTAAATGAAGTTATTTAATTAAATCAGAAAAGTATCTCTAATTAATTAAAGATTATTTAATTAAATAGAAAAAGTAATTATGAGAGCATATCTCATTTTATTAAATTAAATATCTCAACAAAATCTGTCTTCAGTTCAAAAAGAAAAATTTTCAGTTCACTATTGATCAAAAATGAGTTAAATCAATTAACTCCTTTTTCTACTCAAATTGAATCAGTTAGCTCCTTATTTTGGTCCAATTAAATCTGTTAACTCCCTTTAATTTGAAAATCTCCATTTATGACTGAACTTCACCTTTAATCCTGATCGTTGATTGAAATTTATCTCAACCGTTGATGAATTCCAGGAAAGTCTATTTAAGAGACCCCCATCTCTTCATTTTGAAAGGTTGAATGAGAATTTGCATCGAATTGTTGCTAGAATTTATACTCACATTTGCTAATATTCACATATGCAAAGTTCAAGTTTGACCAAAAGTTGACCAGATTTAACCACGGTTGACTTGAGTTGACTAATTTCAAAAAAAAATTTGAGATAATTATACAAAATTATTTAAATAAATGGAGTACTTACTTCTAATTAAATAAACAAAGTTATTTAATTAAATGAGAAGCCATTCCTAATTAATTAAATGAAGTTATTTAATTAAATTAGAAAAGTGTCTCTAATTAATTAAAGATTATTTAATTAAATAGAAAAAGTAATTATGAGAGCATATCTCATTTTATTAAATTAAATATCTCAACAAAATCTTTCTTCAGTTCGAAAAGGGAAATTTTCAGTTCACTATTGATCAAAAATGAGTTAAATCAGTTAACTCCTTTTTCTACTCAAATTCAATCAGTTAACTCCTTATTTTACTCAAACTAAATCTGTTAACTCTCTTTAATTTGAAAATCTCCCTTTATGACTGAACTTCACCTTTAATCCGGGCCGTTCATTGAAATTGATCTCAATCGTTGATGAATTCTAGGAAAGTCTATTTAAGAGAGCGTCATCTCTTCATTTTGAAAGGTTCAATGAGAATTTGCATCGAATTGTTGCCGGAATTCATACTCACATTTGCTCATATTCACATACGCAAAGATCAAGTTTGACCAAGAGTTGACCAGATTTAATCACGGTTGACTTGAGGTGTCTAGTTTCGAAAAGAATTTTGAAATAATTAAACAAATTTATTTCATTAAATGTAGTACATACTTCTAATTAATTAAAAAAAGTGATTTAATTAAATGAGAAGTCATTCCTAATTAATTAAATGAAGTTATTGAATTAAATAAGAAAAATGTCTCTAATTAATTAAGGTTATTTAATTCAATAGAAAAAGTAATTATGAGAGTATATCTCATTTTATTAAATTAAATATCTCAACAAAATCTCTTTTCAATTCAAAGAGGGAAATTTTTAGTTCACTATTGATAAAAAATGAGTTAAATCGGTTAACTCCTTTTTCTACTCAAATTGAATCAGTTAACTCCTTATTTTACTCAAATTAAATTTTTTAATGACCTTTAATTTGAAAATCTCCCTTTATCACTGAACTTAACCTTTAATCCTGACCATTGATTGAAATCGATCTCAACCGTTGATGAATTCCAGGAAAGTCTATTTAAGAGACCCTCATCTCTTCATTTTGAAAGGTTGAATGAGAATTTGCATCGAATTGTTGCTGGAATTCATACTCACATTTGCTCATATTTACATATGCACAAATCAAGTTTGACCAAAACTTGACCGGATTTAACCACGGTCGACTTGAGTTGACTAGTTTCGAAAAGAATTTTGAAATAATTAAACGAAATTAATTAATTAAATGGAGTACTTACTTTTAAATAATTAAACAAAGTTATTTAATTAAATGAGAAGTCATTCCTAATTAATTAAATGAAGTTATTTAATTAAATAAGAAAATTTTCTCTAATTAATTAAAGATTATTTAATTAAATAGAAAAAGTAATTATGAGAGCATATCTCATTTTATTAAATTAAATATCTCAACAAAATCTCTCTTCAGTTCAAAAAGAAAAATTTTTCAGTTCACTATTAATCAAAAATGAGTTAAATTAGTTAACTCCTTTTTCTACTCAAATTGAATCTGTTAACTCCTTATTTTACTCAAATTAAATCTGTTAACTCCCTTTAATTTGGAAATCTTCCTTTATGACTGAAGTTCACCTTTAATCTTGACCGTTGATTGAAATCGATCTAAACCATCAATGAATTTCAGGAAAGCCTATTTAAGAGACCCTCATCTCTTCATTTTGAAAGGTTGAATGAGAATTTGCATCGAATTGTTGATGGAATTCGTACTCACATTTGCTCATATTCACATATGCAAAAATCAAGTTTCACCAAAAGTTGACCAGATTTAACCACGGTTGACTTGAGCTGACTAGTTTCGAAAAATATTTTGAAATAATTAAATGAAATTATTTAATTAAATGGAGTACTTACTTCTAATTAATTAAACAAATTTATTTAATTAAATGAGAAGCCATTCTTAATTAATTAAATGAAGTTATTTAATTAAATAGAAAAAGTAATTATGAGAGCATATCTCATTTTATTAAATTAAATATCTCAACAAAATCTCTCTTCAGTTCAAAAAGGGAAATTTTCAGTTCAATATTGATCAAAATGGAGTTAAATCAGTTAACTCCTTTTCCTACTCAAATTGAATCAATTAACTCCTTATTTTACTCAAATTAAATCTGTTAACTCCCTTTAATTTGAAAATCTCCCTTTATGACTAAACTTCACCTTTAATCTTGATCGTTGATTGAAATCGATCTCAACCATTGATGAATTCCAGAAAAGTCTATTTAAGAGACCCTCATCTCTTCGTTTTGAAAGGTTGAATGAGAATTTGCATCGAATTGTTGCTGAAATTCACACTCACATTTGTTGATATTCACATATGCAAAGATCAAGTTTGACCAAAAGATGACCAAATTTAACCACGATTGACTTGAGTTGACTAGTTTCAAAAATTTTTTGAAATAATGAAACGAAATTATTTAATTAAATGGAGTACTTACTTATAATTAATTAAACAAAGTCATTTAATTAAATGAGAAGCCATTCCCAATTAATTAAATCAAGTTATTTAATTAAATTAGAAAAGTGTCTATAATTAATTAAAGATTATTTAATTAAATATAAAAAGTAATTATGAGAGCATATCTCATTTTATTAAATTAAATATCTCAACAAAATCTCTCTTCAGTTCAAAAAGGGAAATTTCCAGTTCACTATTGATCAAAAATGAGTTAAATCAGTTAACTCCTTTTTCTACTCAAATTGATTCAGTTAACTCCTTATTTTACTCAAATTTAATCTGTTAACTCCCTTTAATTTGAAAATCTCCCTCTATGACTTAACTTCACCTTTAATCCTGACCGTTGATTGAAATCGATCTCAACCGTTGATGAATTCCATGAAAGTCTATTTAAGAGACCCTCATCTCTTCATTTTGAAAGGTTGAATGAGAATTTGCATCAAATTGTTGCTAGAATTCATACTCACATTTCCTAATATTCACATAAGCAAACATCAAGTTTGACCAAAAGTTGACCAGATTTAACCACGGTTGACTTGAGTTGACTAGTTTCAAAAATAATTTTGAAATAATTAAACGAAATTATTTAATTAAATGGAGTACTTACTTCTAAATAATTAAACAAAGTTATTTAATTAAATGAGAAGTCATTCCTAATTAATTAAATGAAGTTATTTTATTAAATAAGAAAAGCATCTCTAATTAATTAAAGATTATCTAATTAAATACAAAAAGTAATTATGAGAGCATATCTCATTTTATTAAATTAAATATCTCAACAAAATCTCTCTATTGATCAAAAATGATTTAAATCAATTAACTCCTGTTTCTACTCAAATTGAATCAGTTAACTCCTTATTTTACTCAAATTAAATCCGTTAACTCCCTTTAATTTGGAAATCTCCATTTATGACTGAACTTCACCTTTAATCCTGACCGTTGATTGAAATCGATCTCAGTCGTTAATGAATTGCAGGAAAGTCTATTTAAGAGACTCTCATCTCTTCATTTTGAAAGGTTCAATGAGAATTTGCATCGAATTGTTGCTGGAATTCATACTCACATTTGCTCATATTCACATACGCAAAGATCAAGTTTGACCAAAAGTTGACCAGATTTAACCACGGTTGACTTAAGTTGCCTAGTTTCGAAAAGAACTTTGAAATAATTAAATGAAATTATTTAATTAAATGGTGTACTTACTTCTAATTAATTAAACAAAGTTATTTAATTAAATGAGGAGCCATTCCTAATTAATTAAATGAAGTTATTTAATTAAATAAGAAAAGTGTCTCTAATTAATTAAAGATTATTTAATTAAATAGAAAAAGTAATTATGAGAGCATATCTCATTTTATTAAATTAAATATCTCAACAAAATCTCTCTTCAGTTCGAAAAGGGAAATTTCCAGTTCACTATTGATCAAAAATGAGTTAAATCAGTTAACTCATTTTTCTACTCAAATTGAATCAGTTAACACCTTATTTTACTCAAATTAAATCTGTTAACACCCTTTAATTTAGAAATCTCCCTTTATGACTGAACTTCACCTTTAATCCTGACTGTTGATTGAAATCGATCTCAACCATTGATGAATTCCAGGAATGTTTTTATAAATGAGAAGCCATTCCTAATTAATTAAATGAAGTTATTTAATTAAATAAGAAAAGTGTCTCTAATTAATTAAAGATTATTTAATTAAATAGAAAAATTAATTATGAGAGCATATCTCATTTTATTAAATTAAATATCTCAACAAAATCTCTCTTCAGTTCAAAAAGGGAAATTTCCAATTCACTATTGATCAAAAATGAGTTAAATCAGTTAACTCCTTTTTCTACTCAAATTGAATCAGTTAACTCCTTATCTTACTCAAATTAAATCTGTTAACTCCCTTTAATTTGGAAATCTCCCTTTATGACTTAACTTCACCTATAATCCTGACCGTTGATTGAAATCGATCTCAACCGTTGATGAATTACAGAAAAGTCTATTTAAGAGACCCTCATCTCTTCATTTTGAAAGGCTGAATGAGAATTTGCATCGAATTGTTGCTGGAATTCATACTCACATTTGCTCATATTCACATACGTAAAGATCAAGTTTGACTAAAAGTTGACCAAATTTAACCACAGTTGACTTGAGTTGAGTAGTTTCGAAAATAATTTTGAAATAATTAAATGAAATTATTTAATTAAATGGAGTACTTACTTCTAATTAATTAAACAAAGTTATTTAATTAAATGAGAAGCCATTCTTAATTAATTAAATAAAGTTATTTAATTAAATAAGAAAAGTGTCTCTAATTAATTAAAGATTATTCAATTAAATAGAAAATGTAATTATGAAGTCATATCTCATTTTATTAAATTAAATATCTCAACAAAATCTCTCTTCAATTCAAAAAGGGAAATTTCCAATTCACTATTGATTAAAAATGAGTTAAATCAGTTAACTCCTTTTTCTACTCAAATTGAATCAGTTAACTCCTTATTTTACTCAAATTAAATCTTTTAACTCCCTTTAATTTGGAAATCTCCTTTTATGACTGAACTTCACCTTTAATCCTGACCGTTGATTGAAATCGATCTCAACCGTTGATGAAGTCTAGGAAAGTCTATTTAAGAGACCCTCATCTCTTCATTTTGAAAGGTTGAATGAGAATTTGCATCGAATTGTTGCTAGAATTCATACTCACATTTTCTCATATTCACATATGCAAAGATCAAGTTTGACCAAAAGTTGATCAGATTTAACCACGGTTGACTTGAGTTGACTAGTTTCGAAAAGGAATTTGATATAATTAAACAAAATTATTTATTTAAATGGAGTACTTACTTCTAATTAATTAAAAAAAATTATTTAATTAAATGAGAAGCCATTCCTAATTAATTAAATGAAGTTATTTAATTAAATAAGAAAAGTGTCTCTAATTAATTAAAGATTATTTAATTAAATAGCAAAATTAATTATTAGAGCATATCTCATTTTATTAAATTAAATATCTCAACAAAATCTCTCTTTATTTCAGAAATTGAAATTTCTAGTTCACTATTGATCAAAAACTAGTTAAATCAGGTAACTCCTTTTTCTACTCAAATTGAATCAGTCAACTCCTTATTTTACTCAAATTAAATCTTTTAACACCCTTTAATTTGGAAGTCTCCCTTTATGACTGAACTTCACCTTTAATCCTGACCATTGATTGAAATCGATCTCAACCATTGATGAATTCTAGGAAAGTCTATTTAAGAGACCCTCATCTCTTCATTTTGAGAGGTTGAATGAGAATTTGCATATAATTTTTGCTTGAATTCATACTAACATTTGCTCATATTCACATACGCAAAGATCAAGTTTGACCAAAAGTTGACCAAATTCAACCACAGTTGACTTGAGTTGACTTATTTTGAAAAGAATTTTGAAATAATTAAACGAAATTATTTAATTAAATGGAGTACTTACTTCTAATTAATTAAACAAAGTTATTTAATTAAATGAGAAGCCATTCCTAATTAATTAAATGAAGTTATTAATTAAATAAGAAAAGTGTCTCTAATTAATTAAAGATTATTTGTAACACCACCAAAAATAAACCCATACAAAAGAATCAAAGAACAAGAACAAAGAACGTAATAATTTTTTTTTTATATTTAAATACCACTTAATGCAAGTACAAGTACACAGATTGATTCACTCTTAATCTAAAAACCTCATAATACAAATAGACATCATCCAATTATGATTTCATAAAGATTCCAATACATAACGAGTTCAGTAGAATAAAGAAGTACAATATCATTCTAGAACAGCTATGTCCAACATTCAGACCCTTCTAGTAATTGAATACTAGTTCAATATGAACTTCAATAAACATCCTTAGCTACTAGAAATCTCGAAGCACCTGAAAATCACACAGAATGCAACAACACACAAAAAAGGGGGCTCAATATACACTATGTTGAAAAGCGTAATCCACCTTCGTACATGTTAGATTAAGCATATACATAATCATAATGCAGATATCTGATTCACTTAACATAGTGGAGTTTCAAAATTAATAAGAAGTAGACATTTACTTAACAATGCAAAATTAAATTCGCACTAAGAATAACCCGCAAATGAACCATATATATACTGAGGTGTCATCGTTATGGCACTAAGATTCTGCATCCATGTATGGTATGCTCATAGTCTCACATAACGGTAAACTCTATTTTACTTGTCAATGACAGAATAGAGTTATGCCTTGTTCTCTGTACTTAACCATATCGGTTTAAGTCATAGGTAAGGCCAATTATCTTTTATATGTAATTAACCCACCCAATACATTTTAACGTTATCACTGAATTAATTAACTAAATTGGATAAACCAAATTCAGCCACCCCGATATATGTTCATCACAGCTATTCCTAAAAATACACATCAAACAGATATACTAAGAATGTACATGCAACAGATATAAATCAGTTTACAACATGATACTACATCCTTTAATCCATCTAAAACACATCTTATTCTGTCAAGTTCAAATGTAAATATAAATAATTATAATCAACAGAACTTAAACCTATAATATCAAGATTGCCCAAATACCATTGAACTGTAGCTCAGCCTAATGATACTTACGAAATATTCACATTATATGTTCGATTCCTTGCTGACTTAACTAGCTATACTTAACATTGAACTGACCAAGACAACAAATCAAAATGCACATGATATTCTTGTTTCAAAATGTCACATCATCAAATATATATCAAATTCTGCCTCAATTCTTATACTACTTTTATTAAGATCTGAAAACATCTTTGTAATAAAAGAATTCTATATTAAACATCTTATTACAAAACAATTTCAACAGTACTAAAAAGACATTCATAATCCAAATAAAAACTAAATACAATCCAAGTTTATCAAGTGACCGTTACCATGTTATTAAAGGTAAACAAGTGTCTATAAAAATAACACCCCTGATTTCACAATAAGTCATTACACAATATAACTACCACAGATTTTAAAGATATATTGTCTAAAATCAACTTAAAATGTGATTCACAAATGCAATGTGGCTTTCAGCATTCAGACATCCAATGGTAATTTAGGATACAAAAGTTCCTAATCTAAAATGTACAACTAGCTGTCCATAAAATTGCTATTTTAATAATGATACAGCAATTCTAAAAAAAATGTTTTGATTATCAATACTATCATATTCAACTACAACTAATATCTCAAAACGTCAGTTAATGATGACTCAGAATACATCATATTTACTGAACATAATAAACTATTTCAATGTTCCTTTGTTACTGTCGAGTCTCATATTAACATTCTAATAATATTGCTCTCAATTTTTAATTTGTAATATTCATCATATCCTTTCAAACACTACTAAATATAAATTCAAAAACTCTTCATTGAAAATGACTTCAATATTTATAAAAGATAACAAACTATAATGCTATTCGAAAAGATCACATAATCCAAATTATTCTCACAACTGTTTGACAGAGCGTCACACAACAACAAACATTATAATTTCCATACAACACGTAATTTTCTTTATATTGCTGTTTGGGATTCAATCCACATCACACTACAACGATAGACAGCCAATAAAACTCATTCACAATAACTGATAACTGCTAAAACTACATTTTCTATGTTTCATTCCAATTGTTTGACGAATTGTCTGCCTATGAATTCATTTAATGACTCGACTGTTGTCTACGTCTTCTTTCCAACAACTTGATGCCTTTTAACTTCTAAGAGCCGAGTTACAAAACATGCACAGTGGTCGAGCTAACAATGCTCATGTAACCAAATTTCAAAAGTTAAATTCGGCTTTACACCAACAAACTCAAACACACAGCAAAACAATGACAAAACCCTCTTTTTTTTCGTAAATGTTACTTTGATAACATATCTATGCCTATGGTCTGAGTTGATTCATAAAAATGAAAACAAAAAAAAACCATACGAATTCGACTTGATAACATTCATGAATATGCAAATAGTCGACTCCAGTAAATGCACCAACTGAATCTACAAAATATCCAAGCCAAACTATAGCTCATTTTTTTAATTTAACAGTGAACTACATTACATCCCATTTATATGATAGAATGACAACAATTCACATGAAATTGAAACACCCAAATGACCACGGCTTGATAAAACAGAGTAAAGAAACCGTTTTTAAAACAAAACCACAACTAAACCTCAAAGCAATAGCATTGCATAACACAAAGATATATTTATAAATATTGCCCATATCCAAATATGGATACAAACAGGTCTCGACTCTTATGCCCAGCACTGCTTATACCCATACCTGGGTATCAACTAACATTTTTTAATGAAAACTATAACCTCTACATTTCCTTCCACAAAATTAACACTCAAATACATGAAAGGAGTAGGTAAGAAATGGCCCCCTACCTTTGCTCACTGAAAGAGGAAGAACCCAATAAAACTTGATACCAAAAACCCGAAATGCCCAACTCGACAACTTGAGAGAAACCTCGAACACCAAGAATAATAGAGGCTGTGTGAAATTCAACCTTCTCGGCCTCATAAAACATAGCTTTTTCCCCAAACATGTTGCCTATACAATAGCAACGTCTCACAGATGTATTACATCCCAATGCAAGTGGCCCAAAACTCTGCCAAAACCAAACAAACACAAAACCAGATGAAATGGCTGACCCAATCCTTGGGTACCATTAATTCCCTCATAAAAGATCATTAATTTCAACTGCAGTGTCAAGTACAGAAGGTAGTCCAAATCCACCGCCAAACTTGGCTTACAAACAATTAACATAATTCCACATAAAAACATTCAAAACCCTCTAGGGTTTTAGGGAGAACAAAACTTCATAGATATTAAGACTACAAATTAATCAAACATATGCAAAGTTAACTTGAATATCTCCCACATTAATTAATTTATGTGAATCAATATATATGAGTGATTATTTCACATTAAAACTTATATGAATTGTGTGTGAATTTTCATTAAATATTCACATATGTATATATATATATATATATATATATATATATATATGTGGATTAATATCCACACGTATGTTTATATATATATATATATATATATATATATATATATATATATATATATATATATATATATATATATATATATATATATATATATATATATAAACATAGGTCTAATACATAAAAGTGAACTGAATTTCTCAAAAGTTATAAAAACATCATTATAAAGGAGAAATTCCCAATAACACCTCAATGAATATTCCAGATGCACGTTAAGTGTGATTAATTTCCAGAACTCAATAAAACATCTAAGCTCATCTTAAAAGAATAAAATTAATTCTTAACATTAATTGAATTAGAAGTACTATGTTGAATACATACTATTTCAATGCTTAAGTTAAGAAATTAATCATCAAATTAAATTCACTACCATCTAACTCAAACTTTAGTATCAGATCCGAGTTCAAACATGAACTAAGAATCAACGTACTCAGACAGATCAAAACAGCTAAATCCTCAAAACAATAAACTGACATAAACAGATAATGATCACTATAACTGTATCAGCACAGACCACATTTCAGCTAACTAAATTAACCAATAGATAAATAAAGTTTGATAATGTCATAACAATTAACTTTGAAACACAGCAACAACTAAAGCAACGAAGAGAAACAGGAAGAAGTAAGGTCAAGCATGACATCCTCCCCCACTAGGTCTTGACTTTCTCCTGGAAGTCAGCAAATAAGTACAGATGAGCTGCTCTCATCATTTCATTATCTTCCCAGGTAGCAGATGTTTCATCATTGGGGTCCCATAGGACATTTACCTACCTTATTTCTCTTCCTCTTAAACTCATAGTTTTGCCTTGCATGATCTACATTGGTTCCAGCATGATCTGTCCATCCAAAATCTGCAAATTTTTCCAATCAAGTACGTGAGCAATATCAGGTATATACATACGCAGGACTGAAACATGAAAAACATTATGAATGCGTGAAAGATTCGATGGAAAGGCAAGTTTGTAGGCAACAAGTCCAATCCGTTCCAGAATTTCAAACGGACCAACAAATCGTGGTGCTAACTTGGACCCCTTTCCATAATGAATCAGACTCTTACGCGGCCTAATCTAGAGAAACACTTTATCACCAACCAAGAATTGACAGTCGATTCTATGCTTATCAGCATATTTCTTCTGCCTATCCTAAGCAGTAATAAGGTGCTCTCTGATCCTCTTAACCTGTTGCTCCAAATCTAACAACATATCAAGTCCTAGAAGAATCTTGTCCTCCAAATTGTCCCAGCTGAGAGGAGTCCTACAAGGTCTTCCATACAATGCTTGAAATGGTGCCATACTTATGGAACTGTGATATCCATTGTTATACGCAAACTCAACCAAGTGTAGATACTCCTCCCATTTATTCTGTCTATCCATTACGTACATCCTAAGCATGTCTTCTAGAATTTGGTTGACACGTTTAGTTTGTCTATTTGTCTCAAGGTGATAGGCTGAACTGAAATTCAGCTGAGTACCTAACTCTCGCTACATGGATTTCCAAAGAGACGAAGTAAACACTGGATCCCTATCAGAAATAATCTTTTTAGGAATTCCGTGTAACTTAACTATTTGTTACATATATACTTTGGCAACCATTGTTGCATTATAGGATGATCTAACTGGAATGAAATGAGCAACCTTAGATAAACAGTCCACAACCACCATGATAGCATCATGCCTTCGAGCTGTCATAAGCAATCCAGTAATAAAATCTATCGAAATGGTGTCCCATTTCCATTCTGGAATATTATGTGGCTGCAATAAACCTGCAGGGTGCTAATGTTCAGCCTTAACACGCTGACATTCCAAGCATCTAGCCACGAAGTCTGCTATGCCTCTTTTCATTCTAGGCCAATAATAATGCCGCTTAAGGTCAGCATGCATTTTCTTGACACCTGGATGAGCAGAATATGGTGCCTTTTGTGCTTCAACCAAAATTAGATTTCTCAAATCCCCTAGCTCAGGAACATACACATTCCCTCTATACAGCAGCAAACCTTCAGGATTCATAGAATACCCCTCAAAACGTCCTTCCAAGACGCTGCCGCTGTCCATAACAACCTTAACATCCTAAAACCAATGATCTGCGAAAAGGTTCTGTAAGATCCTATCCTTAAGATCCACTGAAAGAATCAAAGAAGATAGTTCATGTCACCTTCTGCTAAGAGCATCAGCAACCACGTTCTCCTTCCCTTGCACATATTTAATCTTGAAGTTGTATTCGCACAGGAATTCCATCCATCTTCGCTGCCTAGCGTTGAGGTTTGGTTGCGTGAAAAGATACTGAAGACTTCAATGATCCGAATGTAACTCAAAACGTTGACCCAAAAGAAAATGCCACCACTTGGTCAAAGCATGCATAATCGTAGCAAGTTCAAGATCATGAGTAGGGTAATTCACCTCATGACTCTTAAGTTTTCTGGACTCATAAGCTATAACACGTCCCTCTTGCATTAAAACTGCCCCTATGCCATCCAATGATGCATCAGTGCAAACAACGAACTCCTTAGCTGAATCAGGGACCGCTAGAACTGGTGCGCTGGTCAAACATTCCTTTAGTTTCTGAAATGCTGCCTCACACTCAACTGTCCACACAAATTTCTTCCCTTTTCTCTGAAGAGATGTGATAGGATGCGCTATTCTAGAGAAATTTAATACAAATCTACGATAATAGCTTGCTAAGCCCATGAAACTTCGAACCTCGGATACATTCATAGGTGCTGGCCAATCTACAATAGCCCAAATTTTGGATGGATCCATAGAAATTCCATCACCAAAAATAATATGCCCTAAGTAACAAATCTCCGATTTGAAAAATTTACACTTTTAAGGATTGGCATACAATCTGTTCCTACGAAGGCATTCCAAAACCTGCTCTAAATGTTGCTTGTGCTCCTCAACAGAGTTGGAGTAAACCAAAATGTCATCCAGAAAAACCACCACAAACTTGTCAAGGTAAATTCTGAACACACCATTCATTAGACTCATGAACACAGAAGGTGCATTAGTTAACCCAAAAGGTACCACTATGAACTCAAAGTGTCCATACTTGGTGCGAAAAGTTGTCTTATGTATATCGACTTCCTGGATTCTCAGCTGATGATATCCAAATTTCAGATCAATCTTAGAAAAGATTCGGGCACCCTTGACCTGGTCAAACAAGTCATCAATTCGAGGCAAAGGATACCTGTTCTTAATAGTGACTTTGTTCAACTATCTATAATCGATACAAAGTCTTAAAGAACCATCTTTGTTCTTGACAAAGATCATCGGAGCACCCCAAGGTGAAACACTAGGATGAATCAAACCTTTTTCCAAAAGCTCTTCCAACTAAGACTTAAGTTCAACCAGCTCTTGAGCTGTCATTCTATAAGGAGTCTTGGAAATTGGTTCCGTTCCTGGCACTAAATTGATTCAAAAATCAATTTCTCTCTTCGGAGGTATCCCAGGAATCTCCTTAACAAAAACATCTAAAAAGTTTCACAAAATAGGATGATCGAGAGAAGAACTCTTAACTACTAAATCTTCTAAGTTGTTTACCGAAATGGCAAACAAACTGCAGCCTTTTCGAGCACACCTTGCCAGTTGCTTGGCAGAAATTGTCCGCAAAGAGATAGGTCTCTTGATTCCTATGATAACTCTAGCTGATCCAGAATCATCAACGCAATAGATTGACTTATCTTTTCAATCCAAAATAGCTTGATGCTGTTCTAACCAATCCATACCCAAAACTATGTCATACGATCCTAAAGGTATAACCCTAAAGTTCACCGAAGTTGAGAAAGATTTCATACAAATCTTACAGTCAGGAGCAATAATATCAACATTTACCTTAGACCCTGACGCTAACTCCACTTGCCATCTATTCCTTGCCTTAACCACAGGTATATCACAATGTGCAACTAAAGCAGAAGAAATGAATGAGTTTGTAGCTCCTGAGTTGAATAAGATAGAAACTTTCATACCTCAAGTATTACCTCAAGCTTCTATAACTGAGTTCTGGTGTTTGGCCTACTTCTAATCCAAAGTTGCAAAGATACGATGGTTCCTAGTAGAATCACCAACCATCACTTCAGATCTAGCTGGCTTAGGTCCAACCTTCAGCTTATCCCAATTAGGACACTTAGACTGATAGTGCCCTAACTGTCCGCAATGAAAGCACTCAACAGATTTCCTAAATCTCATATTCTGACCAGAAGGTTTAGGAGATGGCTTGTTACTCTACACACTCTGAGGTGATTGAGATTGCTTAGGTTGTTCTGAACCTTTGGAGTTCTTATCAAACTTCCTCTTCTTGAATTTTCCACCTGAAAATCCAGTTTTTGAACTACTCTGTGGAGGCTTCTGATTCTTACTGACATTCGGAGTAGGTGAATTCATGCTGGTTTTGTAAGCAGCTCCATGATAACCAGAGTTCATCTCAATTAAATTTTCTCGCTCTGAGGCTTCTTGCATAGTCAAAGGTCAGAAAGTTCTCACTTCCTCCCCAATTTTGGGCATAAGCCCTCTAATGAAATGTTGTATCATGGCCTTATCATTTTCATCCCACCCAAAAAAATTCTTAAGTTCGAAGAACCTTTGTTCGTAAGCTTCCACTATAGAGCCAATCTGCATGATCTTAAAGAACTCCTCAGCATGAGCCTGATGCCAATATTCAGACATGAATCTCTCCTTGAAGCGCTCAACAAAAAGTTCCCATGTGACCAAGGAGATATCAATGCCAAGCTTTTCCAACACTTGTTCCCACCACAAGGAACCAAATCCTCTCAAATGCATAACTGTCCATCTGACCTTCACGTTACTCAGGTAATAGTGTAAGACAAAATATCGCTCAATATTTAGCAACCAAGCTTCTGCCGCTGTACCCTGTTTCGTACCATATAACAATGGTCCTTTCATCTTGGATAGGTCCTTGAGCTGAGCTCTTGCCACTGGATCTTCTTCTACAAGAATATTAATGCCCTACACAAGAGGTCTCCTATCATTCACTCCCCCACCAGGAATATGGTTATTAGCCTCAATATTATCAAGACGTTCCAAAATTCTCTGAAGTACCAAAGCCTGGTCTGCCTGATTATTTTGGTTGTTACCAACCCCAGCATTCTGATCAAACTGATCATTTCCAGCATCATTTTGGTACCTAGGACCTCTACCACGGCCCCTGCCTCTGCCTCTACCTCTCCCAGCAAGGTCATCCTCAAGGATACCGCATTCTCAAATTCCTCTAGTAACGGGAGGCATGATAGCAACCTAAAAACAAAAATCTATTACTACGCATTGATGACGGGTTAAACCCTATAACCAAGAGTCCTGGTTATTCTAAACTTGGCTCTCTGATACCAAATGTAACACCACCAAAAATAAACCCATACAAAAGAATCAAAGAACGAGAACAAAGAACGTAATAATTTTTTTATATATTTAAATACCACTTAATGCAAGTACAAGTACACAGATTGATTCACTCTTAATCTAAAAACCTCATAATACAAAATAGACATCATCCAATTATGATTTCATGAAGATTCCAATACATAACAAGTTCAGTACAATAAAGAAGTACAATATCATTCTAGAACAGCTATGTCCAACATTCAGACCCTTCTAGTAATTGAATACTAGTTCAATATGAACTTCAATAAACATCCTTAGCTACTAGAAATCTCGAAGCACCTGAAAACCACACAAAATGCAACAACACACAAAAAAGGGGGCTCAGTATACACTGAGTTGAAAAGCGTAATCCACCTCCGTACATGTTAGATTAAGCATATACATAATCATAATGCATATATCTGATTCACTTAACATAGTGCAGTTACAAAATTAATAAGAAGTAGACATTTACTTAGCAATGCAAAATTAAATTCGCACTAAGAATAACCCACAAATGAACCATATATATACTGAGGTGTCATCGTTATGGCACTAAGATTCTGCATCCATGTATGGTATGCTCATAGTCTCACATAACGATAAACTCTATTTTACTTGTCAATGATAGAATAGAGTTATGCCTTGTTCTCCGTACTTAACCATATCAGTTTAAGTCATAGGTAAGGCCAATTATCTTTTATATGTAACTAACCCACCCAATACATTTTAAAGTTATCACTGAATTAATTAACTAAATCGGATAAACCAAATTCAGCCACCCTGATATATGTTCATCACAGCTATTCCTAAAAATACACATCAAACAGATATACTAAGAATGTACATGCAACAGATATAAATCATTTTACAACATGATACTACATCCTTTAATCCATCTAAAACACATCTTATTCTGTCAAGTTCAAAGGTAAATATAAATAATTATAATCAACAAAACTTAAACCTATAATATCAAGATTGCCTAAATACCATTGAACTGTAGCTCAGCCCAATGATACTTATGAAATCTTCACATTATACGTTCGATTCCTTGCTGACTTAACTAGCTATACTTAACATTGAACTAACCAAGACAAAAAATCAAAATGCACATGATATTCTTGTTTCAAAATGTCACATCATCAAACATATATCAAATTCTGCCTCAATTCTTATACTATTTTTATTAAGATCTGAAAACATCTTTGTAATAAAAGAATTATGTATTAAACATCTTATTACAAAACAATTTCAACAGTACTAAAAAGACATTCATAATCCAAATAAAAACTAAATACAATCCAAGTTTATCAAGTGACCGTTACCATGTTATTAAAGGTAAACAAGTGTCTATAAAAATAACACTCCTGATTTCACAATAAGTCATTACACAATATAACTACCACAGCATTTAAAGATCTATTGTCTAAAATCAACTTAAAATGTGATTCACAAATGCAATGTGGCTTTCAGCATTTAGACATCCAATGGTAATTTAGGATACAAAAGTTCCTAATCTAAAATGTAAAACTAGCTGTCCATAAAATTGCTATTTTAATAATGATACAGCAATTCTTAAAAAAATGTTTTGATTATCAATACTGTCATATTCAACTACAACTAATATCTCAAAATGTCAGTTAATGATGACTCAGAATACATCATATTTACTTAACATAATAAACTATCTCAATGTTCCTCTGTTATTGTCGAGTCTCATATTAACATTCTCATAATATTTCTCTCAATTTTTAATTCATAATAGTCTTCATATCCTTTCAAACACTACTAAATATAAATTTGAAAACTCTTCATTGAAAATGACTTCAATATTTATAAAAGATAACAAACTGTAATGTTGTTAGAAAATATCACATAATCCAAATTATTCTCACAACTATTTGACAGAGCATCACACAACAACAAACATTATAATTTCCATACAACACGCAATTTTCTTTATACTGCTATTTGGGATTCAATCCACATCACACTACAATAATAGACAGCCAATAAAACTCATTCACAATAATTGATAACTGCTAAAACTACATTTTCTATGTTTCATTCCAATTGTTTGACGAATTGTCTGCCTATGAATTCATTTAATGACTCGACTGTTGTCTACGTCTTCTTTCCAACAACTCAATGCCTTTTAACTTCTAATAGCTGAGTTACAAAACATGCACAGTGGTCGAGCTAACAATGCTCACGTAACCAAATTTCAAAAGTCAAATTCGGCTTTACACCAACAAAATCAAACACAACAAAACAATGACAAACCCCTATTTTTTTTCGTAAATGTTACTTTGATAACATATCTATGCCTATGGTCTGAGTTGATTCATAAAAATGAAAACAAAAAAAAAAACCATACGAATTCGACTTGATAACATTCATGAATATGCAAACAATCGACTCTAGTAAATGCACCAACTGAATCTAAAAAATATCCAAGCCAAACTATAGCTCATTTTTTTAATTTAATAGTGAACTACATTACATCCCATTTATATGACAGAATGACAACAATTCACATGAAATTGAAACACCCAAATGACCACGGCTTGATAAAACAGAGTAAAGAAACCGTTTTTAAAACAAAACCACAACTAAACCTCAAAGCAACAGCATTGCATAACACAAAGATATATTTATAAATATCGCCCATATCTAAATATGGATACAAACAGGTCTCGACACTTATGCCCAACACTACTTATACCCATACCTGGGTATCAACTAACATTTTTGAATGAAAACTGTAACCTCTACATTTCATTCCACAAAATTAACACTCAAATACATGAAAGGAGTAGGTAAGAAATGGCCCCCTACCTTTGCTCGCTGAAAGAGGAAGAACCCAATAAAACTTGATATCAAAAACTTGAAATGCCCAACTCGACAACTTGAGAGAAACCTTGAACACCAAGAATAACAGAGGCTGTGTGAAATTCAACCTTCTCGGCCTCATAAAACAGAGCTTTTTCCCCAAACATGTTGCCTATACAATAGCAACGTCTCACAGATGTATTACATCCCAATGCAAGCAGCCCAAAACCTAGCCAAAACCAAACAAACACAAAACCAGATGAAATGGCCGACCCAGTCCTTGGGTACCATTAATTCCCTCATAAAAGAGCATTAATTTCAACTGCAGTGTTGAGTACAGAAGGTAGTCCAAATCCACCGCCAAACTTGGCTTACAAAAAATTAACATAATTCCACATAAAAACATTCGAAACCCTCTAGGGTTTTAGGGAGAACAAAACTTCATAGATATTAAGACTGCAAATTAATCAAACATATGCAAAGTTAACTTGAATATCTCCCACATTAATTAATTTATGTTAATCAATATATATGAGTGATTATTTCACATTAAAACTTATATGAATTGTGTGTGAATTTTCATTAAATATTCACATATGTATATATATAAATATATATGTGAATTAATATCCACACGTATGTTTGTATATATATATATATATATATATTAACACAGGTCTAATACATAAAAATGAACTAAATTTCTCAAAAGTTATAAAAACATCATTATAAACGAGAAATTCCCAATAACACCTCAATGAATATTTCATATGCACGTTAAGTGTGATTAATTTCTAGAACTCGATAAAACATCTAAGCTCATCTTAAAAGAATAAAATTAATTCTTAACATTAATCAAATTAGAAGTACTATGCTGAATACATATTATTTAAATGCTTAAGTTAAGAAATTAATTATCAAATTAAATTCACTACCATCTAACTAAAACTTTAGTATCAGATCCGAGTTCAAACATGAACTAAGAATCAACATACTCAAACAGATCAAAACAGCTGAATCCTCAAAACAATAAACTGACATAAACAGATAATGATCACTATAACCGTATCAGCACATACCACATTTCAGCTAACTAAATTAACCAATAGATAAATAAAGTTTGATAATCTCATAACAATGAAATCTGAAACATTGCAAAAACTGAAGCAACGAAGAGAAATACGAAGAAGTAAGGTCAGGCATGACATTATTTAATCAAATAGAAAAAGTAATTATGAGAGCATAACTCATTTTATTAAATTAAATATCACAACAAAATCTCTTTTCAGTTCAAAAAGGGAAATTTCTAGTTCACTATTGATCAAAAATGAGTTAAATTAGTTAACTCTTTTTTCTACTCAAATTGAATAAGTTAACTCCTTATTTTACTCAAATTAAATCCGTTAACTCCCTTTAATTTTGAAATCTCCCTTTATCACTAAACTTCACCTTTAATCCTAACCGTTGATTGAAATCAATCTCAACCATTGATGAATTCCAGGAAAGTCCATTTAAGAGACCCTCATCTCTTCATTTTGAAAGGTTCAATGAGAATTTGCATTAAATTGTTTTTTTTTTTTTAAAGAGGGGTGAACGCTTTGACCTGGAGCTATGAACCAGTGAGGCCACAAACGGGGGACCTCATCCCCATGAAATTTGAACCTTGATGGCAAGGATAACAACACAACAACTTAACCATCACAACATGCCACTATTGGCTCAAAGGATTTGTGGTAAACCTAGTGTGACTCGAACCGGAGTTGATGCGTAGCACCGGGATCATTAGCCTAACACTACGCCTCATGACTCGCCTTCACACCAACTCGGCTACTCGCTCACCCTTCATTTGCATCAAATTGTTGCCGGAATTCATACTCACATTTGCTCATATTCACATACGCAAAGATCAACTTTGACCAAAAGTTGACAAAATTTAACCACATTTGACTTGAGTTGACTAGTTCCAAAAATAATTTTAAAATAATTAAACAAAATCATTTAATTAAATGAAGTACTCACTTCTAATTAATTAAATAAAGTTATTTAATTAAATAAGAAAAGTGTCTCTAATTAATTAAAGATTATTTAATTAAATAGAAAAAGTAATTATGAGAGCATATCTCATTTTATTAAATTAAATATCTCAACAAAATCTCTCTTCAGTTCAAAAAGGGAAACTTCTAGTTCACTATTGATCAAAAATGAGTTAAATCAGTTAACTCCTTCTTCTACTCAAATTGAATCAGTTAACTCATTATTTTACTCAAATTAAATCCATTAACTCCCTTTAATTTGGAAATCTCCCTTTATGACTGAACTTCACTTTTAATCTTGACCGTTGATTGAAATCGATCTCAACCGTTAATGAATTCTAAGAAAGTCTATTTAAGAGACCCTCATCTGTTCATTTTGAAAGGGTGAATGAGAATTTGCATCGAATTGTTGCTAGAATTCATACTCACATTTGCTCATATTCACATACGCAAAGATCAAGTTTGACCAAAAGTTAACCAGATTTAACCACGATTGACTTGAGTTGACTAGTTTTCAAAAGAATATTGAAATAATTAAATAAAATTATTTAATTAAATGGAGTACTTACTTGTAATTAATTATACAACTTTATTTAATTAAATGAGAAGCCATTACTAATTAATTAAATGAAGTTATTTAATTAAATAAGAAACGTGTCTCTAATTAATTAAAGATTATTTAATTAAATAGAAAAAGTAATTATGAGAGCATATCTTATTTTATTAAATTAAATATCTCAACAAAATCTCTCTTCAGTTCAAAAAGGGAAATTTCCAGTTCACTATTGATTAAAAATAAGTGAAATCAATTAACTCCTTTTTCTACTCAAATTTAATCAGTTAACTCCTTATTTTACTCAAATTAAATCTGTTAACTCTTTTTAATTTTGAAATCTCCTTTTATGACTAAACTTCACCTTTAATCCTGACCGTTGATTGGAAAATCGTTGATGAATTCCAGGAAAGTCTATTTAAGAGACCCTCATCTCTTCATTTTGAAAGGTTGAATGAGAATTTGCATCGAATTGTTGCTAAAATTCATACTAACATTTGCTCATATTCACATACGCAAAGATCAAGTTTGACCAAAAGTTGACCAGATTTAACCACGGCTAACTTGAGTTGACTGGTTTCCAAAAGAATTTTGAAATAATTAAACGAAATTATTTAATTAAATGGAGTACTTACTTCTAATTAATTAAACAAAGTTATTTAATTAAATGAGAAGCCATTCCTAATTAATTAAATGAAGTTATTTAATTAAATAAGAAAAGTGTCTCTAATTAATTAAAGATTATTTAATTAAATAGAAAAAGTAATTATGAGAGCATATCTGATTTTATTAAATTAAATATCTCAACAAAATCTCTCTTCAATTCAAAAAGGGAAATTTTCAGTTCACTATTGATAAAAAATGAGTTAAATCAGTTAACTCCTTTTTCTACTCAAATTGAATCAGTTAACTCCTTATTTTACTCAAATTAAATCTGTTAACTCCCTTTAATTTGGAAATCTCTCTTTATGACTGAACTTCACCTTTAATCCTAACCGTTGATTGAAATCGATCTCAACCGTTGATGAATTTCAAGAAAGTCTATTTAAGAGACCCTCATCTCTTCATTTTGAAAGGTTGAATGAGAATTTGAATCGAATTGTTGCTGAAATTCATACTCACATTTGCTCCTATTCACATAAGCAAAGATCAAGTTTGACTAAAAGTTGATCAGATTTAACCACGTTTGACTTGAGTTGACTTGTTTCAAAAAGAATTTTTAAATAATTAAACAAAATTATTTAATTAAATGGAGTACTTACTTCTAATTAATTAAACAAAGTTATTTAATTAAATGAGAAGGCATTCGTAATTAATTAAATGAAGTTATTTAATTAAATAAAAAAATTATCTCTAATTAATTAAAGATTATTTAATTAAATAGAAAAAGTGATTATGAGAGCATATCTCATTTTATTAAATTAAATATCTCAACAAAATCTCTCTTCAGTTCAAAAAGGGAAATTTCCAGTTCACTATTGATCAAAAATGAGTTAAATCAGTTAACTCCTTTTTCTATTCAAATTGAATCAGTTAACTCCTTATTTTAATCAAATTAAATCTGTTAACTCCCTTTAATTTTGAAATCTCCCTTTATGACTGAACTTCACTTTTAATCCTGACTGCTGATTGAAATCGATCTCAATCGTTGATAAATTCTAGGAAAGTCTATTTAAGAGACCCTCATCTTTTCATTTTGAAACATTGAATGAGAATTTGGATCGAATTGTTGCTGGAATGCATACTCACATTTGCTCATATTCACATATGCAAAGATCAAGTTTCAAAAAAAGTTGACCAGATTTAACCAAGGTTGACATGAGTTGACTAGTTTCGAAATTTTTTTTGAAATAATTAAACAAAATTATTGAATTAAATGGAGTACTTACTTCTTATTAATTAAACAAAGTTATTTAATTAAATGACAAGCGATTCTCAATTAATTAAACGAAGTTATTTAATTAAATAAGAAAAGTTTCTCTAATTAATTAAAAATTATTTAATGAAATAGAAAACGTAATTATGATAGCATATCTCATTTTATTAAATTAAATATCTCAACAAACTCTCTGTTCAGTTCAGAAAGGAAATTTTCTAGTTCACTATTGATCAAAAATGAATTAAATCAATTAATTCCTTTTTCTACTCAAATTGAATCAGTTAACTCTTTATTTTACTCAATATAAATCTATTAACTCCCTTTAATTTGGAAATCTCCCTTTATGACTGAACTTCACCTTTAATCCTAACCGTTGATTGAAATCGATCTCAACCCTTGATGAATTTCAGGAAAGTCTATTTAAGAGACCCTCATCTCTTCATTTTGAAAAGTTGAATGAGAATTTGCATCGAATTGTTGCTAGAGTTCATACTCACATTTGCTCATATTCACATACGCAAAGATCAAGTTTGACCAAAGGTTGACCAGATTTAACCACAGTTGACTTGAGTTGACTAGTTTCGAAAAGAATTTTGAAATAATTAAACGAAATTATTTAATTAAATGGAGTACTTACTTCTAATTAATTAAAAAAAGTTATTTAATTAAATGACAAGCGATTCTTAATTAATTAAATGAAGTTATTTATTTAAATAAGAAAAGTGTCTCTAATTAATTAAAAACTATTTAATGAAATAGAAAAAGTAATTATGAGAGCATATCTCATTTTATTAAATTAAATATCTCAACAAAATCTCTGTTCAGTTTAAAAAGGAAAATTTTCAGTTCACTATTGATCAAAAATGAATTAAATCAGTTAACCCCTTTTTCTACTCAAATTGAATCAGTTAACTCCTTATTTTACTCAAATTAAATTTGTTAACTCCCTTTAATTTAAAAATCTCCCTTTATGACTGAACTTGACCTTTAATCCTAACTGTTGATTGAAATCGATCTCAACCGTTGATGAATTCCAGGAAAGTCTATTTAAGAGACCCTCATCTCTTCATTTTGAAAGGTTGAATGAGAATTTGCATCGAATTGTTGTTGAAATTCAGACTCACATTTGCTCATATTCACATACGCAAAGATCAAGTTTGACCAAAAGTTGACCAGATTTAACCACAGATGACTTGAGTTGACTAGTTTCAAAAAGAATTTTGAAATAATTAAAAGAAAATTATTTAATTAAATGGAGTACTTACTTCTAATTGATTAAACAAAGTTATTTAATTAAATGAGAAGCCATTCCTAATTAATTAAATGAAGTTATTTAATTAAATAAGAAAAGTGTCTCTAATTAATTAAAGATTATTTAATTAAATAGAAAAAGTAATTATGAGAGCATATCTCATTTTATGAAATTAAATATCTCAACAAAATCTCTCTTCAGTTTAAAAAGAAAAATTTTCAGTTCACTATTGATCAAAAATGAGTTAAATCAGTTAACTCCTTTTTTTACTCAAATTGAATCAGTTAACTTCTTATTTTACTCAAATTAAATCTGTTAACTCCCTTTAATTTAGAAATCGCCCTTTATGACTGAACTTCACCTTTAATCCTGACCGTTGATTGAAATCGATCTCAACCATTGATGAATTCCAGGAAAGTCTATTTAAGAGACCCTCATGTCTTCATTTTGAAAAGTTGAATGAGAATTTGCATCGAATTGTTGTTGGAATTCATACTCACATTTGCTCCAATTCACATACGCAAAGATCAAGTTTGACTAAAAGTTGATCAGATTTAACCACGTTTGACTTGAGTTGACTAGTTTCGAAAAGAATTTTGAAATAATTAAACGAAATTATTTAATTAAATGGAGTACTTACTTCTAATTAATTAAACAAAGTTATTTAATTAAATGAGAAGCCATTCCTAATTAATTAAATGAAGCTATTTAATTAAATAAGAAAAGTGTCTCTAATTAATTAAAGATTATTTAATTAAATAGAAAAAGTAATTATGAGATCATATCTCATTTTATTAAATTACATTTCTCAACAAAATCTCTCTTCAGTTCAAAAAGGGAAATTTCCAGTTCACTATTGATCAACAATGAGTTAAATCAGTTAACTCTTTTTTCTACTCAAATTGAATAAGTTAACTCGTTATTTTACTCAAATTAAATCTGTTAACTCACTTTAATTTGGAAATCTCCCTTGATGACTGAACTTCACTTTTAATGCTGACCGTTGATTTAAATCGATCTCAACCGTTGATAAATTTTAGGAAAGTCTATTTAAGAGACCCTCATCTCTTCATTTCGAAAGGTTGAATGAGAATTTGAATCGAATTTTCACTAGAATTCATACTCACATTTGCTCATATTCACATACGCAAAGATCAAGTTTGACCAAAAGTTGACCAAATTTAACCACGGTTGACTTGAGTTGACTAGTTTTAAAAAGAATTTTGAAATAATTAAACAAAATTATTTAAGTAAATGTAGTACTTACTTCTAATCAATTAAACAAAGTTATTTAATTAAATAAGAAGCCATTCCTAATTAATTAAATGAAGTTATTCAATTAAATAAAAAAAGTCTCTCTAATTAATTAAAGATTATTTAATTAAATAGAAAAAGTAATTATGAGAGCATATCTCATTTTATTAAATTAAATATTTCAACAAAATCTCTCTTCAGTTCAAAAAGGGAAATTTTCAGTTCACTATTGATCAAAAATGAGTTAAATCTGTTAATTCCTGTCTCTACTCAAATTGAATCAGTTAACTCCTTATTTTACTCAAATTATATATGTTAACTCCCTTTAATTTTGAAATCTCCCTTTATGACTGAACTTCACCTTTAATCCTGACCGCTGATTGAAATCGATCTCAACCGTTGATCAATTCCAGGAATGTTTATTTAAGAGACCCTCATCTCTTCATTTTGAAAGGTTGAATGAGAATTTGCATCGAATTGTTGCTGGAATTCATACTCACATTTGCACATATTCACATACGCAAATATCAAGTTTGACAAAAAGTTGACTAGATTTAACCACGGTTGACTTGAGTTGACTAGTTTCAAAAAGAATTTTGAAATAATTAAACGAAATTATTTAATTAAATGGAGTACTTACTTCTAATTAATTAAACAAAGTTATTTAATTAAATGAGAAGCCATTCCTAGTTAATTAAATGAAGTTATTTAATTAAATAAGAAAAGTGTCTAATTAATTAAAGATTATTTATTTAAATAGAAAAAGTAATTATGAGAGCATATCTCATTTTATTAAATTAAATATCTAAAGAAAATCTCTCTTCAGTTCAAAAAGAGAAATTTCCAATTCACTATTGATAAAAAATGAGCTAAATCAGTTAACTCCTTTTTCTACTGAAATTGAATCAGTTAACTCTTTATTTTACTCAAATTAAATCTGTTAACTCCCTTTAATTTGGAAATCTCCCTTTATGACTGAACTTCACCTTTAATCCTGACTGTTGATTGAAATCGATCTCAACCGTTGATAAATTCCAGGAAAGTCTATTTAAGAGACCCTCATTTCTTCATTTTGAAAAGGTTGAATGAGAATTTGCATCGAATTGTTGTTGAAATTCATACTCACATTTTCTCATATTCACATACGTAAAGATCAAGTTTGACCAAAAGTTGACCAAATTTAACCACGGTTGAATTGAGTTGACTAGTTTCGAAAAGAATTTTGAAATAATTAAACGAAATTATTTAATTAAATGGAGTACTTTCTTCTAATTAATTAAACAAAACATATTTAATTAGATGAGAAGCCATTCCTAATTATTTAAATGAACTTATTTAATTAAATAAGAAAAGTGTCTCTAATTAATTAAAGATTATTTAATTAAATGGAAAAAGTAATTATGAGAGCATATCTCATTTTATTAAATTAAATATCTCAACAAAATCTCTCTTCAGTTCAAAAAGGGAAATTTTCAGTTCACTATTGATCAAAAATGAGTTAAATCAGTTAACACCTTTTTCTACTCAAATTGAATCAGTTAACTCCTTATTTTACTCAAATTAAATCTGTTAACTCCCTTTAATTTGGAAATCTCCCTTTATGACTGAACTTGTCCTTTAATCCTGACCGTTGATTTAAATCGATCTCAACCGTTGATGAATTTCAGGAAAGTCTATTTAAGAGACCCTCATTTCTTCATTTTGAAAGGTTGAATGAGAATTTGCATCGAATTGTTGCTGAAATTCATACTCACATTTGCTCATATTCACATACGCAAAGATCAAGTTTGACCAAAAGTTGACCACATTTAACCACAGTTGACTTGAGTTGACTAGTTTCAAAAAAAAATTGAAATAATTAAACAAAATTATTTAATTAAATGAAGTACTTACTTCTAATTAATTAAACAAAGTTATTTAATTAAATGAGAAGCCATTCCTAATTAATTAAATCAAGTTATTTATTTAAATAAGAAAAGTGTCTCTAATTAATTAAAGATTATTTAATTAAATAGAAAAAGTAATTATGAGAGCATATCTCATTTTATTAAATTAAATATCTCAACAAAATCTCTCTTCAGTTCAAAAAGGGAAATTTTCAGTTCATTATTGATAAAAAATGAGTTAAATCAGTTAACTCATTTTTCTACTCAAATTGAATCAGTTAACTCCTTTTTCTACTCAAATTGAATCAGTTAACTCCTTATTTTACTCATATTAAATCTGTTAACTCCCTTTAATTTGAAAATCTCTCTTTATGACTGAACTTTACCTTTAATCCTAACCGTTGATTGAAATCGATCACAACCGTTGATGAATTTCAAGAAAGTTTATTTAAGAGACCCTCATCTCTTCATTTTGAAAGGTTGAATGAGAATTTGCATCGAATTGTTGCTGGAATTCATACTCATATTTGCTCATATTCACATACATAAAGATCAAGTTTGACCAAAAGTTGACCAGATTTAACCACGGTTGACTTGAGTTGACTAGTTTCAAAAAAAAATTTAAATAATTAAACGAAATTAGTTAATTAAATGGAGTACTTACTTCTAATTAATTAAACAAAGTTATTTAATTAAATGAGAAGTCATTCATAATTAATTAAATGAAGTTATTTAATTAAATAAGAAAAGTGTCTCTAATTAATTAAAGATTATTTAATTAAATAGAAAAAGTAATTATGAGAGCATATCTCATTTTATTAAATTAAATATCTCAACAAAATCTCTCTTCAGTTGAAAAAAAGAAATTTTTAGTTCACTATTGATCAAAAATGAGTCAAATCAGTTAACTCCTTTTTCTACTCAAATTAAATCAGTTAACTCCTTATTTTACTCAAATTAAATCTGTTAACTCTCTTTAATTTGGAAATCTCCCTTTATGATTGAACTTCACCTTTAATCCTGACTGTTGATTGAAATCGATCTAAATCGTTGATGAATTCGAAGAAAGTCTATTTAAGAGACCCTCATCTCTTCTTTTTGAAAGGTTGAATGAGAATTATCATCGAATTGTTGCTAGAATTCATAGTCACATTTGCTCATATTCACATACGCAAAGATCAAGTTTGACCAAAAGTTGACCAGATTTAACCACGGTTGACTTGAGTTGACTAGTTTCGAAAAGAATTTTGAAATAATTAAACGAAATTATTTAATTAAATGAAGTACTTACTTCTAATTAATTAAACAATGTTATTTAATTAAATGAGAAGCCTTTCTTAATTAATTGAATTAAGTTATTCAATTGTAGTGCCTGCCCCTAAGTCGCATTTCTTTCATCCTTGCCATTTCTGTCAATTAAAGTTTCTAAAATAAATTAAAAGTGGAAAAGATATTAAATTATTAAAGGTTTCTAGATCGCATGATCTAAGCATGAGTTTAAATATGAGAAATTAATTAAAAGATAAAATAATAGAAAATAATAATGTTATTTTAATTTCATAAAGTGCACATGAGATTAAAGTAATTAATTAATTTAAATAGAAGTCAAGTGGAATATTAAATAAAGTTATTTAATAATTCAACTTAATGTGCCTCGATTTGAGGAGAAACTTCCTTATCACAACTTTTGGGATTCATTTTTGGGGGACACGAATTTGGACCACGAATTTTGGGAGACAGGAACTTTTTTGGGAAGACAACTTTTGGAAGCGAATTTTCAGGAGGAGAATTGTAGGAAAGATTTTCAAAAGAAAGTTATTGAAGAGGAGTGGATTCTCTAACAGTTTTTTGGGGATTTCTATTAGCATCAGAAGCAGGTAGGGCTTGTGCTTTGATCATTGATTAATTTTGCAATCATCCCTTCCTATTTTCTTCGTGACTATGTATCTGAATTGTTTGTATTTCATTACAACAAATCTTTCAATCTTGTAAACTGGAATTCGAGCATGCATGTTGTTTTCATCTGGTTATAGGAGTTTGTAAATATCATTGCAATCCTCCCTCAATAGAACTAAAATTAGAAATTAAACTAGGAATTGAGAAATTTAAATTTGGAAAAGATTTGATTTTGGAAATGAAAATTTAGACTGAAAATTTGAATAGTCACACTTATTTTTCCAAGTTGACATTACAAAAGATAATTTAAAAAAAGAAAATTATATATATAGTTGTTAATAAAATTGTGGTGGAGATGAGTTCTATTAAAAATAGTAATTAAATAAAATAATACATAACTTATTACACATAAGGTGGGGTTTTAATTGTTTATTTAAACAAAATCAATTCTTAAAAATAATATATATATATATCACTTATTAGAATTTGGAGCACACGTTTTTGTTAAAAAGAAAAAGAAAAGACAAATTTTAAAAATAATAATAATAAATAAATATTAATTCATAAACGTACGACCCCTACGGTCTGCACGTTTTGCAGTGTACCTGCTGCGAAGGTGCAGGGTCGCACGGCTTTCAAAGCCTGCGACATCCTTTTTAAAAAAGGGTTGCAAGGCTTTAATTGGCCAGTGGACCCTAAATGCATGATAAGGATTTTGGTTTTATTTGTTATTATTATTAAATTTGTTTTATTGTTATATGTAATAAAATTATATTATGTTTTATTACAATAAATTTATTAATATTGATTTTTATAATAGCTATTTAAACAATTGTTAATTTAATCAATATTAATACAATTTAATATAGTTTGGTTTCAATTTAGTTTTTAATAATTCTTATTAAATAATATGTTAATTATTAAGTAATTAATAATTAATAAAATATTAATATAGTTATGGCTATAATTAATTTTTTTTAAATATTTAAATTATAATGATTAATTAAATGTTAATTATCTAGTTATTTTATAAATAACTCATAATTAGCTTTATTAAATTTGATTTAATTGACTTTATATATAAAGGGGGTAATTTTGTATTTTATCCAAACATAGAAATGGGTTAATTGAAAAGGGGTAATTGTGAAAACTTATTACTTAATATATATATATATGAAACTGGAAATAGAGACCTTACATTGGCTCAACAATATATTATTATTCATACCCATCTGTGAGATGATCATATTTTCTCATTGTTATCTGTGTTTGGGGGTGTTGGGGGTTATTTTAGCTTGACCAGTTTAGGTTGTTACTAGAGGCTCGGGGGTTATACGAATGTGATGACATGATGATTTGTTCTCGATCTTTTAAACCCAACCATGATGATGTGATTAGAGTGCTCTATGATGGATGTTTTTACTGTTTGTTATTGCTTTCCAGTTTCCTTGTGTGAAGCTGAGGTGTTTTAAAGTGATTTTTTCTTATTGATGTCATGTTGTGACATGTTTTGACTTGACCATTTTGGAGTCTTCGATCAGTATTGTGATCTATTATTAGGATACTTGTTGGTCTCGTTGGAGAACCATTGGATATTGTGACTTATCATTGATGCCTTCAGTTGCTGATAAAGAACTGTTGTGATCATTATGATTATTATTTGATGCTTTCCAGTTTCTCGTGGAGAACTGATGTGACTATTGTGGTTTATCTTTTGATGCTTTCCAGTCGCTTGTATAGGACTGAGGTGATTTTGTGTTTTGTTATTTCATGAGCCTAGGGTAGGTTATCTATGTGTAGTGTCCGGAAGTGGCTTGCAATGAGGGACGGGAGACCCAAAGTGGCTCTGGGGATGACTCATTGTAAGTTGTTTATTTTAATAAGTGAAAACATCTCACCTAAATACTGACTTAAATAAACCTAATAAGATAACTGTATGTTCTCTCCCATGCCTTGAGTGCTAGTACAGACTAGGATGGGGTGGAGATAACGCTTGGTTATGACCTTGCATTCCATAGCATGCCTCGTCAGTACGAGAGGATACTAGTGGCCGCAGGATTACTAGGGACCCGAGATTCCTGAGGGATTGCTCGGATAACTTCCAATGTGATTCATGTGATGACACTTTTTCGCTTGCATGGTAGGTTTCCTACGGGTCTTTGTGTGCCTCTAGGTCTAGATGTCTATCTATGTTGAAACCTTTGAGTTAGTATACTTTTAGGATTTCCCAGAATTAGAGAGTACTTGTGTTTTGTGTTTTGATACCTTGTTTGGGACTTGAGACTATCTCTTCAGCATGGTGGGAGTGGACCATTTAGGTTCCACATGGTCGGGTGGTAGTGCTTTTTACTCTTACCATTGAGAGCCGGCTGTGGTTACCATGCCTGGAGCTTTCTTGGGTGGCATTTACCTTCATTTTGTTCATGGATTATTATGATGGATGGTTAGATTTTATGATAGATGTTTTATCATTATGGATGTATGGATGTATCATGTATGGTGAATGGTTTCATTTATTTTTACTGTACTTTGTATCATGGATTCGTGGAGGTTGATGCATTCCTATTTTTACATATGTATATTCTTTTAAGCCTTTCATACCCTGTGACATGTATAGTGGATAATTGACCATTCTGAATTAATTTGCCAAGAACTATTCGGAGCAAATGTATATTATGGACATTGGACTTTATTATTATTCTTTCATGTGGATGTGGTAGTTGTTAGACTTACAATTAATTAAATTTAAATTTGACTCAGCGTCTTGGGATCCTTAAGGAATGTAACCTGTTATGTATGTTTGTTGATGATTACATGTTACTGCTTCTGCTACTATGTGTTTGATGTGTATGTTATACATTCTTACTTTTAAAAAAATGTGTTTAAAAAACTTAGTAAAACTTTAGGTTAAATCTTTTGGATCCCTTGGCGGGGCAATATATTAATTAAATAAGAAAAGTGTCTCTAATTAACTAAAAATTATTTAATTAAATAGAAAAAGTAATTCTGAGAGCATATCTCATTTTATTAAATTAAATATCTCAACAAAATCTCTCTTCAGTTCAAAAGGCGAAATTCCAAGTTACTATTGATAAAAAATGAGTTAAATCAGTTAACTCCTTTTTCTACTCGAATTGAATCAGTTAACTCCTTATTTTACTCAAATTAAATCTGTTTAACTCTCTTTAATTTGGAAATCTCCCTTTATGACTAAACTTCACTTTTGATCCTGACCGTTGATTGAAATCGATCTCAACCATTGATGAATTCCACGAAAGTCTATTTAAGAGACCCTCATCTCTTCATTTTGAAAGGTTGAATGAGAATTTGCATCGAATTGTTGTTGGAATTCATACTCACATTTGCTCATATTAACATACGCAAAGATCAAGTTTGACCAAAAGTTGACCAAATTTAACCACGATTGACTTGAGTTGACTAATTTCGAAAAGAATTTTGAAATAATTAAACGAAATTATTTAATTAAATGGAGTACTTACTTCTAATTAATTTTAAAAAGTTATTTAATTAAATGAGAAGCCATTCCTAATTAATTAAATGAAGTTATTTAATTAAATAAGAAAAGTGTCTCTAATTAATTAAAGATTATTTAATTAAATAAAAAAAGTAATTATGAAAGCATATATCATTTTATTAAATTAAATATCTCAACAAAATCTCTCTTCAGTTCAAAAAAGGAAATTTCCAGTTCACTATTGATCAAAAATGAGTTAAATCAGTTAACTCTTTTTTCTACTCAAATTGAATCAGTTAACTCTTTATTTTACTCAAATTAAATCTGATAACTCCCTTTAATATGGAAATCTCCCTTTATGACTGAACTTCACCTTTAATCCTGACCGTTGATTGAAATCGATCTCAATCGTTGATGAATTCCAGGAAAGTCTATTTAAGAGACCCTCATCTCTTCATTTTGAAAGGTTCAATGAGAATTTGCATCGAATTGTTGCTGGAATTCATACTCACATTTGCTCATATTCACATACGCAAAGATCAAGTTAGACCAAAAGTTGACCAGATTTAACTACGGTTGACTTGAGTTGACTAGTTTCGAAAAGAATTTTGAAATAATTAAACGAAATTATTTAATTAAATGGAGTACTTACTTCTAATTAATTAAACAAAGTTATTTAATTAATTGATAAGCCATTCCTAATTAATTAAATGAAGTTATTTAATTAAATAAGAAACGTGACTCTAATTAATTAAAGATTATTTAATTAAATAGAAAAAGTAATTATGAGAGCATATCTCATTTTATTAAATTAAATATCTCAACAAAATCTCTTTTCAGTTCAAAAAGGGAAATTTCCAGTTCACTATTGATCAAAAATGAGTTAAATCAGTTAACTCCGTTTTCTACTCAAATTGAATCAGTTAACTCCTTATTTTACTCAAATTAAATCTATTAACTCCCTTTAATTTAGAAATCTCCCTTTATGACTGAACTTCACCTTTAATCCTGACCGTTGATTGAAATCGATCTCAAACGTTGATGAATTCCAGGAAAGTCTATTTAAGAGACCCTCATCTCTTCATTTTGAAAGGTTGAATGAGAATTTGCATCGAATTGCTGCTGGAATTCATACTCACATTTAATCATATTCACATACGCAAAGATCAAGTTAGACCAAAAGTTGACCAGATTTAACTACGGTTGACTTGAGTTGACTAGTTCCTGGAATTCATACTCACATTTGCTCAAATTCACATATGCAAAGATCAAGTTAGACCAAAAGTTGACCAGATTTAACTACAGTTGACTTGAGTTGACTAGTTTCGAAAAGAATTTTGAAATAATTAAACAAAATTATTTAATTAAATGGAGTACTTACTTCTAATTAATTAAACAAAGTTATTTAATTAAATGAGAAGCCATTAATAATTAATTAAATGAAGTTATTTAATTAAATAAGAAAAGTGTCTCTAATTAATTAAAGATTATTTAATTAAATAGAAAAAGTAATTATGAGAGCATATCTCATTTTATTAAATTAAATATCACAACAAAATCTCTCTTCAGTTCAAAAAGGGAAATTTTCAGTTCACTATTGATAAAAAATGAGTTGAATCAATTAACTCCTTTTTCTACTCAAATCGAATCAGTTAACTCCTTATTTTACTCAAATTAAATCTGTTAACTCCCTTTAATTTGGAAATCTCCCTTTATGACTAAACTTCAACTTTAATGCCGACCATTGATTGAAATCGATGTCAACCGTTGATGAATTCAAGGAAAATCTATTTAAGAGACCCTCATCTATTCATTTTGAAAAGTTGAATGAAAATTTGGATCGAATTGTTGTTGGAATTCATACTCACATTTGCTCATATTCACATACGCAAAGATCAAGTTTGACCAAAAGTTCACCAGATTTAACCACAGTTGACTTGAGCTAACTAGTTTTAAAAAGAATTTTGAAATAACTAAACGAAATTATTTAATTAGATTGAGTACTTACTTCTAATTAATTAAACAAAGTTATTTGATTAAATGAGAACCCATTCCTAATTAATTAAATGAAGTTATTTAATTAAATAAGAAATGTGTCTCTAATTAATTAAAGATTATTTAATTAAATAGAAAAAGTAATTATGAGAGCATATCTCATTTTATAAAATTAAATATCTCAACAAAATCTCTCTTCAGTTCAAAAAGGGAAATTTCCAGTTCACTATTGATCAAAAACGAGTTAAATGAAGTAACTCCTTTTTCTACTAAAATTGAATCAGTTAACCCCTTATTTTACTCAAATTAAATCTGTTAACTCCCTTTAACTTAGAAATCTCCCTTTATGACTGAACTTCACCTTTAATCCTGACCGTTGATTGAAATCGATCTCAACCGTTGATGAATTCTAGAAAATTCTATTTAAGAGACCCTCATCTCTTCATTTTGAAAGGTTGAATGAGAATTTGCATCGAATTGGTGCTGGAATTCGTACTCACATTTGCTCATATTCACATACGCAAAGATCAAGTTTGACCAAAAGTTGACCAGATTTAACAACAGTTGAATTGAGTTGACTAGTTTCGAAAAGAATTTTGAAATAACTAAACGAAATTATTTAATTAAATGGAGTACTTACTTTTAATTAATTAAACAAAGTTATTTAATTAACTGAGAAGCCATTCCTAATTAATTAAAAGAACTTATTTAATTAAATAAGAAAAGTGTCTCTAATTAATTAAAAATTATTTAATTAAGTAGAAAAAGTAATTATGAGAGCATATCTCATTTTATTAAATTAAATATTTTAACAAAATCTCTCTTCAGTTCAAAAAGGGAAATTTCCAGTTCACTATTAATAAAAATTTACTTAAGTCAGTTAACTCCTTTTTCTACTCAAATTGAATCAGTTAACTCCTTATTTTACTAAAATTAAATCTGTTAACTCCCTTTAATTTGGAAATCTCCCTTTATGACAGAACTTCACCTTTAATCCTGAACGTTGATTGAAATCGATCTAACCCGTTGATGAATTCCAGGAAAGTCTATTTAAAAGACCCTCATCTCTTCATTTTGAAAGGTTCAATAAGAATTTGCATCGAATTGTTGCTGGAACTTATACTCCCATTTTCTCATATTCACATACGCAAAGACCAAGTTTGACCAAAAGTTGACCAGATTTAACCACGGTTGACTTGAGTTGACTAGTTTTGAAAAGAATTTTGAAATAATTAAATGAAATTATTTAATTAAATGGAGTAATTACTTCTAATTAATTAAATAAAGTTATTTAATTAAATGAGATGGCATTCCTAATTAATTAAATGAAGTTATTTAATTAAATAAGAAAAGTGTCTCTAATTAATTAAAGATTATTTAATTAAATAGAAAAAGTAATTATGAGAGCATATCTCATTTTATAAAATTAAATATCTCAACAAAATCTCTCTTCAATTCAAAAAGGAAAATTTTTAGTTCTCTATTGATCAAAAATGAGTTAAATCATTTAACTCCTTTTTCTACTCAAATTGAATCAATTAACTCCTTATTTTAGTAAAATTAAATCTGTTAACTCACTTTAATTTGGAAATCTTTCTTTATGACTGAACTTCACCTTTAATCTTGACCGTTGATTGAAATCGATCTCAACCGTTGATGAATTTCAAGAAAGTCTATTTAAGAGACCCTCATCTCTTCATTTTGAAAAGTTGAATGAGAATTTGCATCGAATTGTTGCTGAAATTCATACTCACATTTGCTCATATTCACATACGCAAATATCAAGTGTGATCAAAAGTTGACGAGATTTAACCACGGTTGACTTGAGTTGACTAGTTTCAAAAAAAAATTTGAAATAATTAAATGAAATTATTTAATTAAATGGAGTACTTACTTCAAATTATTTAAACAAAATTATTTAATTAAATGAGAAGCCATTCCTAATTAATTAAATGAAGTTATTTAATTAAATAAGAAAAGTGTCTCTAATTAATTAAAGATTATTTAATTAAATAGAAAAAGTAATTATGAGAGCATATCTCATTTTATTAAATTAAATATCTCAACAAAATCTCTCTTTAGTTCAAAAAGGAAAATTTTAAGTTCACTATTGATCAAAAATGAGTTAAATCAGTTAACTCCTTTTTCTACTCAAATTGAATCAGTTAACTCCTAATTTTACTCAAATTAAATCTGTTCACTCCCTTTAATTTGGAAATCTCCCTTTATGACTGAACTTCACCTTTAATCCTGACCATTGATTGAAATCAATCTCAACCGTTGATCAATTATAGGAAATTCTATTTAAGAGACCCTCATCTCTTCATTTTGAAAGGTTGAATCAGAATTTGCATCGAATTGTTGCTGGAATTCATACTCACATTTGCTCATATTCACATACGCAAAGATCAAGTTCGACCAAAAGTTGACCAGATTTAACCACGGTTGAATTGAGTTGACTAGTTTCGAAATAATTAAACGAAATTATTTAATTAAATGGATTACTTACTTCTAACTAATTAAACAAAGTTATTAAATTAAATGGGAAGTCATTCCTAATTAATTATATGAAGTTATTTAATTAAATAAGAAAATTGTTTCTAATTAATTAACGATTATTTAATGAAATAGAAAAAGTAATTATAAGAGCATATCTCATTTTATTAAATTAAATATCTCAACAAAATCTCTCTTCAGTTCAAAAAGTTAAATTTCCAGTTCATTATTGATCAAAAATGAGTTAAATCAGTTAACTCCTTTTTCTGCTCAAATTGAATCAGTTAACTTCTTATTTTACTCAAATTAAATCTGTTAACTCCCTTTAATTTGGAAATCTCCTTTTATGACTGAACTTCACCTTTAATCCTGACCGTTGATTGAAATCGATCTCAACCGTTGATGAATTTTAGGAAAGTCTATTTAAGAGACCCTCATCTCTTCATTTTGAAAGGTTGAATGAGAATTTGCATCGAATTGTTGCTGGAATTCATACTCACATTTGCTCATATTAACATACGCAAAGATCAATTTTGACCAAAAGTTGACCAGATTTAACCACAGTTGACTTGAGTTGACTAGTTTCGAAAAGAATTTTGAAATAATTAAACGAAATTATTTAATTAAATAGAGTACTTACTTCTAATTAATAAAACAAAGTTATTTAATTAAATGAGAAGCCATTGCTAATTAATTAAATGAAGTTATTTAATTAAATAAGAAAAGTGTCTCTAATTAATTAAAGATTATTTAATTAAATAGAAAAAGTAATTATGAGAGCATATCTCATTTTATTAAATTAAATATCTCAACAAAATCTCTCTTCAGTTCAAAAAGGGAAATTTCCAGTTCACTATTGATAAAAAATGAGTTAAATCAGTTAACTCCTTTTTCTACTCAAATTGAATCAGTTAACTCCTTATTTTACTCAAATTAAATCTATTAACTCCCTTTAATTTAGAAATCTCCCTTTATGACTAAACTTCACCTTTAATCCTGACCGTTGATTGAAATCGATCTCAATCGTTGATGAATTCCAAGAAAGTCTATTTAAGAGATCCTCATCTCTTCATTTTGAAAGGTTGAATGAAAAATTTGCATCGAATTGTTGCTGGAATTCATACTCACATTTGCTCATATTCACATACGCAAAGATCAAGTTTGACCAAAAGTTGACCAGGTTTAACCACAGTTGACTTGAGTTGACTAGTTTCGAAAAAAAAATTGAAATAATTAAACGAAATTATTTAATTAAATGGAGTACTTACTTCTAATTAGTTAATCAAAATTATTTAATTAAATGAAAAGCCATTCCTAATTAATTAAATAAAGTTATTTAATTCAATAAGAAAAGTGTCTCTAATTAATTAAAGATTATTTAATTAAATAGAAAAAGTTATTATGAGAGCATATCTCATTTTATTAAATTAAATATCTCAACAAAATCTCTCTTCAGTTCAAAAAGGGAAATTTCCAGTTCACTATTGATAAAAAAATGAGTTAAATCAGTTAACTCCTTTTTCTAATCAAATTGAATCAGTTAACTCCTTATTTTACTCAAATTAAATCTATTAACTCCCTTTAATTTGGAAATCTCCCTTTATAACTGAACTTCACCTTTAATCCTGACCGTTGATTGAAATCGATCTCAACCATTGATGAATTCCAGGAAAGTCTATTTAAGAGACCCTCATCTCTTCATTTTGAAAGGTTGAATGAGAATTTGCATCGAATTGTTGCTTGAATTCATACTAAAATTTGCTCATATTTATATACGCAAAATTTAAGTTTGACCAAAAGTTGACCAAATTCAACCACAGTTGACATGAGTTCACTAGTTTCGAAAAGAATTTTGAAATAATTAAATGAAATTATTTAATTAAATGGAGTACTTACTTCTAATTAATTAAACAAAGTTATTTAATTAAATGAGAAGCCATTCCTAATTAATTAAATGAAGTTATTTAATTAAATAAGAAAAGTGTCTCTAATTAATTAAAGATTCTTTAATTAAATAGAAAAAGTTATTATGAGAGCATATCTCATTTTATTAAATTAAATACCTCAACAAAATCTCTCTTCAGTTCAAAAAGGGAAATTTCTAGTTCACTATTGATCAAAAATGAGTTAAATCAGTTAACTCCATTTGCTACTCAAATTAAATCAATCAATTCCTTATTTTACTCAAATTAAATCTGTTAACTCCCTTTAATTTGGAAATCTCTCTTTATGACTGAACTTCACCTTTAATCCTGACCGTTGTTTGAAATCGATCACAACCGTTGATGAATTCTAGGAAAGTCTATTTAAGAGACCCTCATCTCTTCATTTTGAAAGGTTGAATGAGAATTTGCATCGAATTGTTGTTGGAATTCATAGTCGCATTTGCTCATATTCACATATGCAAAGATCAAGTTTGACCAAAAGTTGACCAGATTTAACCATAGTTGACTTGAGTTGACTAGTTTTGAAAAGAATTTTGAAATAATTAAACAAAATTATTTAATTAAGCGGAGTACTTCTAATTAATTAAACAAAGTTATTTAATTAAACGAGAAGCCATTCCTAATTAATTAAATGAAGTTATTTAATTTGTGAGGCCTCACCCAATTTGTCATAGTACCAATGAGATAATTGCATTACGGTGATTTTAGTCCTATGTTTGATACACTTTTAAGACTGTATGGTTATGTCACTTTAATATTTGCATTTTGATGATCCGCAATTTCGTCTGCATATTATGACGTAATTGATGCATTTAATGATTCTATTTCATGTTGTAAGCTATTGACATTGCTTTAATAGAAATTGAATGGTAGAAATGCTTGTAATATAAGAAGCTAATGTTGAAGTGGAAATTAGAGTTAAAAGATAAATTTTGTTATGCATTGAGACCTAACCCACATACCTAGGGATTCAATAGTTATGGATTTAGCATCTTCTCATAGAATATAAAGTTATTTAGAATATTAAATTGACCATGTTATGTTGATAAGTAAAGTTTAGTTTTATAGTATTTTGAACATTTTACATGGAAATTGTTAGAAGAAGTAATGTAATTATAAGGAATGAAGTATGGAACTCAAATGTTGAATGTGATATGTAAGTTTTGATATTTTAATATTTTGAAGGTTATATTTGAAATGATTAAGAAAGGGAAAGTTAATTTGAGATGATGAAATATATGCAAGTCTAATGTTGAATGAGATAATGATTTATTTTACATATGCTTATATGATTTTCTTGGACTACTGACGCTCGAGTTTAGTGTGCAGGAATTTGACCATGGGTTAAAGGGGAATTAAGGCTCAAACTACTAAAAACATGACATAACCAAGGTTGAATCAGTGGAAAAGGTTCAAACCTAATTGTAATGTATTTTATTTCGTATATGTGAATTGTATGTGTGCGTAGTAGCCTAGTTCATGTATTATTGTAAAACAAGTCATTTTTTTTAATATAATGTGATATTTTGTGTGTGTCACTTGACACTTGTGCTTTTTATGTGATATGACATGTTATTTTTCAATGGATCATGTGGCCACCTTATTCTATGATAAATGGCTCAATTGAGGAATTTGATTATTGCCTTAGTTAGTAAAAGGACAAGGTCATCACCTTGGGGAATTTGAAATTTGAATCACCTAGCTTTGGGAGGGTCATAAAGTAACTTTAAGGTAAGTTGGGAGTAAAATTAACCCCACCCATGTTAGTACTATAGGCTAGGGAGCTATTAATGACTTCTAGGGTGTCTAGTGGACCTAAGAGACCCCATGAAAATGACATTCTTTATGGAATCCGAAAATGAGAAGGATATATATATAGAGGTATGGCTAAATGAGAAACCACTTGGCCACTCTCTAATTTTAGAGACAGTTAGGTTTTGGAGGGAGAGAAGGGGAGATCTACTGCAACTATCCTTACCCTAGCTTGGACCAAGGTTGGTATCTCAAGCTTGCTTCCTTTCCTTTCTCTTTCTTTTAGCATGGTTAAGCTAATCTGCAAGTGTGGAGTTTATCAATGGAGTATGCATTGCATTGCATTGTGGAGTAGCATTCATGTGAGTGTTTGAATGGTGTTCATTCCATGTAGATTAGTGTGACACCATTGTGAATCTTGTTGTAGTGTGTGGAGTATTGTGAGTATGAGGTTTGGATTTCCTCTATTTCCTTGTTGCATTATGGGTGTTAATATTGTGTTGTGATAATGTGATGTGCTCTTGAAATCTGTTGTTTTATTGCTACTTGGTTTTGTTTTCTTGTTGTGCTTGAGTGTTCTTGTGGGTGTGGGACTTACACTCACCCTTGTGGGAAGGGAAGAGAAGTCCAGGGTGAACGGGCAGAAGTTGGATTCCATAGTTGAGGACCTTGGATTATGGGCTCCAATGTATGCCATTGTCATATTCATATTTTGCCTTGGGGGAGGATAAGAAGAAAAAAAATGGTGAGGAAGGAAGGAACTGAAGTATGGGTTTGTAGTAAGCTAAAGCTGTTGGTTGTGTGTGGTGGAGGATGTTGTGTTGGTAGTGTGTGTGGTGGAAGATGTTTATGAAGCCCCGAAAGGGCATGATATTATGAAGCCCCAAAAGGGCCTTGTATTTTGTTGATTTAGCCCCGAAAGGGCATGAGTTTTATGGAAAATATGATATGAAATGGTAAACCTCCTTGTATTTCCACCTTCACCCTATGTTCAAGGTTCCAATGGTGAGTCTTTGTGAAATATCCTTGGGATGGGATTTGTTGCAGTTTTGTTATGTGGTGTATACATTTCTTACAAGTGTGTATGTGGATTTTGTTTGAGCCTTGTTCCCCTAGCACAGGGGTGGTCTCTTTGAGGCCTATGGTTGGGTGGAAAGCACCCATGGTCCTTGTTGTTTTGTTGTGATGCATTTGCAAGTTCTTAGAGAAAAATCTTGGAAACTTGGAGTCCTTGTTATCTTCCATGTGCATAGGAGGAGAAGACAATATTGCATTGAGATGAGACAGAGAGAAAAACTTCATTTTGTTATGTGAGCCTAAATGTATTGTAAGAGCAAGCTATTGTCTAGGTTTGATTGTCAATGGAAAGGTTGTGAGTGCTCATGTGAAGTAAAAGTATTTTCCATTGTGTATATTATGATATGTTGACTTCACCACCTTTTTGTGTATCATGAGGGTATCACTAGAGATAATTCATTGTAATAATATTGTTGTTTTATTGGATGGTAACACCAATCAGAGATCCAAATTACTTGATGCTCTTGAGTGGAATGCAAAAGAAATTTGATATCATAGAAGAGATAATATTCATAGGAAGGATTATCCTGGTGGATTGCTATTATCATTTTAGTTCCATTGTTTACCAATTGTGAATGTACATTCAAATCTAGATCTACATAAGAAGATAATGTTGATAAAATGGTTTCTAAATTTCATAATTCATAGATAGGGATAATCTAGATAACTTCATATAAAGTCTTGTCATGAAATGTTGAGTTATTGGATTAAGTTAATGTTTTGAACGCTAAATGAATCACAATTTTAAAACTATACTTAGTTTATAATTATCTCCTAATTATCCTTGCAATAACTTACCTTGAATATCCTAGATTACAGAAGAAGAAAATCAAGTGATGATATAAAATATACAAGACTTAAGACATAAGCTTGCTGTAGGTGCACATTTTATCCTCTAGAAAATGTATGAGAAAGTAAAATAAATCTCTTCTCTTAATACAAACATTAAAATATTCAAGAGTATTCCTTAGACTCCTAGGACCCTATAACCTATAAAGCATATTTTAACATAATAAACTAACCATCATATTAATTGAATTAGAAGGGACCTCATATGAGACACATAACTCGAGTCAACACCCTATCAAATCAAAAGAAACTTTTTTTTAAAAAAATATACAATGCTCATGTTAAACAAACCTAAACTAGCACCAAGTAATTATTTAAACAAGACATAGCGTGACAAACAACCTACTATATTATCTACCCTAGGCTAGCATGGGTTGGTGAATGAGAAAACAATTTAATATGCTATGGAGACCAAGGTATTTAATTTCTCTCACATGACCAAGACTTATTTCATCCACCTATTCCCTAGGCGCTTTGTGCCTTCAAATATTATATTGGAATACTGTGCAAGTTTATGACATAATTCTGACAAGAGGGAATGGCTTCCATTTTGTCCTTGACGCCTTGATTTTCCTTGGAAGAAGTTATGGCATTTTATATGTCTTTCTTCACCCACCTAATTAAGACTAGGATAAACTCCACGCTGCCAACAATATGCGAACAAGTAGCAAGTCGATTTAACATGGGAATTCGAAATGCATATCTTCTAGCTCAAAATTAATAGGATTTGACTCATGGAAAAGGCGCCTATGCTTGTCTTGGCCAAAAATTTGGTAAGTGAGTCCACCATGGAGAGAAACCCGAGGAATTCTCTTGGTCTATGGGTAAGTGAAGAAGATTATGGGGTAGTAGCACGTGGGTAGTAGGGTGATTTGGAACTTTGCTAGAGAAAAAGTATTTCATCTTCTTAAAAGAAATGTGAGTGGGGTCAAGTTAATGGACTATGACTAATAGGGTATTTTAGATAGATGGATAGTTAATATGTTCATATGTATTCATTTTGTTACCTTAGTATTAGTAAGGATAGATTATCTTTTAAAATCATTCTTTTATGATATATGTTTATATAAATGAATTGATCATTCTTTTCACTACAATTTCAATTGTAGTAGGTATTGACCCTAATATTAAAATGTGATGTCGCTTGCATTAGAGATATAATATGAATAATAAATAGATAATTCAATCTTAATAACTATGTCAATGAAAGATGTAAGTTGGGATATGAAAAAAATAAAAATATACACCCATTGATTTTGGGAACATTTTAAATACTCTAGAAAAGTGTTAATTATGTACATATTGTTATTTGAATCGATTGCCTAGAGTAGCATAGTTGGCATCAAAGTTGATGATAGTTCTAATGGATGGTTAATCAAGGGTTACATGCATTGAAGAAATGTTAACTCATATGAGAAATTAGTAAAGATGACATTGAAATGTGGAGTACAGATTGAAGTAGTAGGTATGAGTATTCTCTTTCCAAACCCTGGGTCAGTAGATGTAAGAGGGATGTCCAACTCAGTGATGATATAGTTGTAACACACATATGTCTTTTGGAGGTTATTTAGGCTTATGAAATTAATTAATTAAGAATAATAATAATAATAATTTTTTAAAAAAATTTGTGCTTAATGTACATTTAGGGTAAATTTAGGGCATGACATAATTAAATAAGAAAAGTGTCTCTCATTAATTAAAGATTATTTAATTAAATAGAAAAAGTAATTACGAGAGCATATCTCATTTTATTAAATTAAATATCTCAACAAAATCTCTCTTCAGTTCAAAAAGGGAAATTTCCAATTCACTATTGATCAAAAATGAGTTAAATCAGTTAACTCCTTTTTCTACTCAAATTGAATCAATTAACTCCTTATTTTACTCAAATTAAATCTGTTAACTCCCTTTAATTTGGAAATCTCCCTTTATGACTAAACTTCACCTTTAATCCTGATCATTGATTGAAATCGATCTCAACCGTTGATGAATTCTAGAAAAGTATATTTAAGAGACCCTCATCTCTTCATTTTGAAAGGTTGAATGAAAATTTGCATCGAATTGTTGCTGGAATTTGATCTACCCGTGCCTTTAGTGCTTGTATAGACTAAGGATGGGAATGAGATGAGTGCCTCGTCTTCTTGAGAGGGCTCTCTAGTTTCCATATGTGTGATGTTGAGGGTTTGGGGTTCAGAGTAACCAGTCTAGGGTAACTCAACGCTTGAGGGTCCGGGGTCTCTTAAGAGATCAGTCTAGGGTAACTCAACCAGCCATGTGATGACACTCCCTAGTATGTAGCCTGAGTCTCCTCTATAGATTTTGTGTATCTCTGGTGGTGTATCTATTGTTGGATGTGTTTATTATGGTTATTTATTTTCATTGATGATGATTGGTGATTTATGGATGATGTACTTTTGACATGTGGCTTTTGACTTGAGATGATTATCTTTTGTTGACTTTATCTTATGATCTTGGTATTTGGTTTATACTTGGTTTGTGTATGATGTTTGGTTATGTGGTGTCGGTATTGGATTGAGTGTTCTTTCTTTCTGGATTATTTTATCTTCTTGAGTAGCATGTGTTACCTTTGAGGTAGTTTTGGCTATTAGGGGTACCTTGCCTAGAAATGTTTTATGTTTGATAGCCGTATGTGGATCGTTCATTATCTTCCCTGCACGGTGGGAGTGGAAGTGTGACTAGGTAACCACGTGGTCAGGAGGTAGTGTCTTCTTACCATTTTATTTAAATAAGAAAAGTGTCTCTAATTAATTAAAGATTATTTAATTAAATAGAAAAAGTAATTATGAGAGCATATCTCATTTTATTAAATTAAATATCTCAACAAAATCTCTCTTCAGTTCAAAAAAAGAAATTTCCAGTTCACTATTGATCAAAAATGAGTTAAATCAGTTAACTCCTTTTCTACTCAAATTGAATCTGTTAACTCCTTATTTTACTCAAATTTAATCTGTTAACTCCCTTTAATTTGGAAATCTCCCTTTATGACAAAACTTCACCTTTAATCATGACCGTTGATTGAAATCGATCTCAACCGTTGATGAATTCTAGAAAAGATTATTTAAGAGACCCTCATCTCTTCATTTTGAAAGGTTGAATGAGAATTTGCATCAAATTGTTGCTGGAATTCATACTCACATTTGCTCATATTCACATACGTAAAGATCAAGTTTGACAAAAATTTGACCAAATTTAACCACGGTTGACTTGAGTTGACTAGTTTCGAAAAGAATTTTGAAATAATTAAATGAAATTATTTAATTAAATAGAGTACTTACTTCTAGTTAATTAAACAAAGTTATTTAATTAAATGAGAAGCCATTCCTAATTAATTAAATGAAGTTATTTAATTAAATAAGAAAAGTGTCTCTAATTAATTAAAGATTATTTAATTAAATAGAAAAAGTAATTATGAGAGCATATCTCATTTTATTAAATTAAATATCTCAACAAAATCTCTCTTCAGTTCAAAAAGGGAAATTTCCAGTTCACTGTTGATCAAAAATGAGTTAAATCAGTTAACTCCTTTTTCTACTCAAATTGAATCAGTTAACTCCTTATTTTACTCAAACTAAATCTATTAACTCCCTTTAATTTGGAAATCTCCCTTTATGACTAAACTTCACCTTTAATCCTGACCGTTGATTGAAATCAATCTCAACCGTTGATGAATTCCAGAAAAGTCTATTTAAGAGACCCTCATCTCTTCATTTTGAAAGGTTGAACGAGAATTTGCATCGAATTGTTGCTGGAATTCATACTCACATTTGTTCATATTCACATACGCAAAGTTCAAGTTTGACCAAAAGTTGACCAGATTTAACCACAGTTGACTTGAGTTGACTAGTTTCGAAAAGAATTTTGAAATAATTAAATGAAATTATTTAATTAAATGGCGTACTTACTTCTAATTAATTAAACAAAGTTACTTAATTAAATGAGAAGCCATTCCTAATTAATTAAATGAAGTTATTTAATTAAATAAGAAAAGTGTCTTTAATTAATTAAAGATTATATAATTAAATAGAAAAAGTAATTATGAAGCATATCTCATTTTATTAAATTAAATATCTCAACAAAATCTCTCTTCAGTTCAAAAAGGGAAATTTTTAGTTCATTGTTGATCAAAAATGAGTTAAATCAGTTAACTCCTTTTTCTACTCAAATTGAATCAGTTAACTCCTTATTTTACTCAAATTAAATCTATTAACTCCCTTTAATTTGGAAATCTCCCTTTATGACTGAACTTCACCTTTAATCCTGACCGTTGATTGAAATCGATCTCAACCGTTGATGAATTCCAAGAAAGTCTATTTAAGAGACCCTCATCTCTTCATTTTGAAAGGTTGAATGAGAATTTGCATCGAATTATTGCTGGAATTCATACTCACATTTAATCATATTCACATACGCAAAGATCAAGTTTGACCAAAAGTTGACAAGAGTTAACTATGGTTGACTTGAGTTGACTAGTTTCGAAAAGAATTTTGAAATAATTAAATGAAATTATTTAATTAAATGGAGTACGTACTTCTAATTAATTAAACAAAGTTATTTAATTAAATGAGAAGCCATTCCTAATTAATTAAATGAAGTTATTTAATTAAATAAGAAAAATGTCTCTAATTAATTAAAGATTATTTAATTAAATAGAAAAAGTAATTATGAGAGCATATCTTATTTTATTAAATTAAATATCTCAACAAAATCTCTCTTCAATTAAAAAAGGGAAATTTCCAGTTGACTATTGATCAAAAATGAGTTAAATCAGTTTACTCCTTTTTCTACTCAAATTGAATCAGCTAACTTCTTATTTTACTCAAATTAAATCTGTTAACTCCCTTTAATTTGGAAATCTCTCTTTATGACTGAACTTAACCTTTAATCCTGACCGTTGATTGAAATCGATCCCAACTGTTGATGAATTTCGGGAAAGTCTATTTAAGATACCCTCATCTCTTCATTTTGAAAGGTTGAATGAGAATTTGCATCAAATTGTTGATGGAATTCATACTCACATTTGCTCATATTCACATACGCAAAGATCAATTTTGACCAAAAGTTGACCAGATTTAACCATAGTGTAGTGCCTGCCCCTGGTTCGCATTTCTGTTATCATTGTCAAATTCTTTTAGGCTGATTTTATGCTTTGGTTAGTTTTAGAGATATTAGATTTACAATACTATGATATTATTTCATGACTTTGATTACAAATGTATTAGTTATTATTGCTTAGTTGATTTCATTCATGTGTTGTTAATGATATTTTGATGATCCTAGTTAGTAAATGTGGTTTCTTTTTTAACAATGTTAACATGATATCTTTAATGATGATTATGTTGTATTGATAGAGATGCATTATTATATGTGCGCATTTGATGTTAGACTTGTGATTTTTACGATACTTACCCCATACTTGCATGTGTATGGTGCGCGTGTTTATTTTATCTTTCTGTCTGAAGTGTTTGATTTGGCTAAGGGAGGGAGTCGTAGTCACCTGCTAGTCAGGATCTACACGATGAACCACTCCTTGCCATTGTCTGTTTAGTTTAGATATATTATATACATGTACATGCTCGTCTTTTATGCAGGATGTAGGTATCGGGCATCAACTTCCCTGAATTGCCAAGATGAGCGTGCCCTATTACAAATACTCAAATGGTGAGAATGGGAAGATAATGATCAGGTCCAATCCTAGTCATAAGCCTATAATACTTGTCCTGCAAGGAGGACTCGTAACAGACTATCTACCCTTTTTAAACCCATGTGTATTTTGTGTGTATGTTGTTTTGTGAGTCTTTGATGAATTTTCTATTAATTAAGTCTAATTAATAGATTAAATTAATGATTTAATTTGATGGAAAATTATTATGACATTTTTATATTTAATTAATTGAGAAATTAATTAACTATAAAGAATTGGATTTGAAGATAAAAGTTTTAAGATTAAGTTTAGAATGTGATAATATTTATTTAATTTAATAATAATATATTTAGAGTTCATTTTTAAATAAATGCTAAATATTATTGTTATTTAAGTTAATAAATATTTATAAAATTAAACGTTCAAAAATATATTAAAAGTGAAAAGATATTAATTTATGAATAAAAGATTTAAGTTTGCATGATGCGTGTATGAGTTTAAAATATAAAAAATTAATTAAAAGATAAAAAACATGTGAACTCGAATAAAGATATTTTAATAATGTGCACATGAGATTTCAAAAGTTATAAATTTATTAAAGTAAAGTAAAGTGGAAAGATTAAATAAAGTAATTTAATAATTCACTTAAAGTGCATGAAGGAATAAGAAAAGAATATCTTAATTAAAAAGAAAATTAATTGTGCATGAATGAATTAATTAAATAAAGTAATTATTATTTTAAAGTTGTGGAGATAGAAACCCTAAAAGGTAATTAGATTCTATATTAGAGGGTTTTGGGGTCATTATTGGGGGAAGAGTTTTTCAGACACAAGTTTCAAGGGCACACACAGGTTTGGAGAGCAATTCAGAGGGTTTGGAAAAGAAGGAATTTTTCGTAGCTTGAAGGATATTGCTTGCAGTAGAAATTTTCATCCAGCTGTTAGAGTTTTAGCATCAGTACGAGGTAGGGTTTTGAAATCTTGTGAATGCAATTTTAATTGGAAATATCTGTCTGCTTCGTGATTGTTGAGTGATTGAAATTACGTTTGTCATCTTGATTGTTTTCCCAATCTGACTGATTGATAATTAGTCTCCTAAAATTCTGCTTATCATTTCGATTATTTTCAAGATCTGATTGGTTTAAATTAGTTTCTCATTGTTTATACAGAAGAATCATTGAGGAAATTAATTAAATCATGTAGGGTTTGAAGGAAAAGAATATTTAAAATTAGAAATTCGAATGATTTGTTGTGTCTTCTCTACCAGACTATATTTGCTGATGATATTTAAAAATAAAAATTAAATTATGAGAAGTAAGAGAGGTTTTATTCTATATACATATATTAATAAAACATATGTATTTATATCTAAATTTTTTTTAGTAAAAGAGGAAAAAATTGTTTGTAACGAATTTTATAAAAATAAAATCATATATATATTATCATGCATTTGCAAGAGGGTTTTGTTTATGAAAGTGTTAAACAAAAACATAATTTCAAAACAAATTATTATATTAAAAAAATAATAATAATAACAAATATTATAACACCACTTACCTATTTCATTAGCCAGCGGACCTACTGATGCAGCGAGCTGCACGGCTTGATTAAAGCTACGGCATTAAAGCCTGCAAGGCTAGCCGCACGGCTTCTTTCAAAGGGCCGATTGCGTATTTGTTAATAATATATTTATTAAACAATACATTTGGGTGGGCGGGGTTATACCCCACCGCACCCCTCTTTACATACATCACGTCGCCTGCAGTACGCAATAGGCCTGTACCAGTCGCACGACCTTATATATGAGTCAGCAATTTTAAATCGCTTAATAAGAATTGACTTGTACTGTAATGTATATGTTAAATTTTAAGATTATAAAGTTGTTAATTAGTGTAGTTAAATTTAATTTGTATTTAAATTTAGATCTTTAATTATTATAAAATTATTAATATATAATGAATTTAAAGATTATATAATATTAATTATTAACGAATTGTAATTATAAATTATTAAATATTAATAATTTTAATTATTCTTTTAATAATAGATTTTGTTTATCAGTAATTATTAACTTTGACAAGTTATTAATGATTGGTAATATAGTTAGGTCTTGTATAATTATTAATTAATTTAATTAATATTAGTTTAATTAAATTTAATTAATGATTAATTTCGTTACTTCATTATTAACAATAAAATTGATTTTTTAATAATGTAGTATTATTTAAATACCAATGATTATTATTTTAATAATTTAAATAAATGGGTATACTCAAACTATTTCTTTAGGAAAAGTGATCATAATTTTATATATATAGAGTCAAATAAATGAATGGGTTATTGGATGGAATAAATGGAGAATCTTATAACTTGTAATGTAAACTAAAACTTTACTTGTAATCAAATAGTGTATGCTCAAACCAAACCCAGACTATGAAACTATAAAACTGTGTTGTTTTGCTTGTATGGCTTATGCTTTGAGATTTTGGTGTTGATTAGATGTCGACCAGTCTAGGATGTACACAAGAGGTTTTGTGAGATTTCTTGGATACTATTATGTGGCTAGATGTTATGATGATTCTTGTGATTCAAATTTGAGTTTATACTTATGAGATTTGTTTTGTGAGCATTTATGTGTATTTGGATTTAGTTTGATCCATCTTGTTATCAGGTTGCCTATTAAGGAACCGAGTTTGATCTTTATGAATGTTGTGGTATTGGACACAACTGTGTTTTTATGTTCTTAGGAGAGGTTGTCTAGGTACATGACATGGGAGTGGCTTGCATAGGGGTCCGGGACCCAAAGTAGTCAGTACCAGGGTAACCTAATGCAAGTTATGTAATAAGTGATAATCTAGTAATTAAAATTTATGGGGGGAAACGCACTAAAAAGATAAGTTAGAGATTTGATCTACCCATGCCTTTAGTGCTTGTATAGACTAAGGATGGGAATGAGATGAGTGCCTCGTCTTCTTGAGAGGGCTCTCTAGTTTCTATATGTGTGATGTTGAGGGTTCGGGGTTCAGAGTAACCAGTCTAGGGTAACTCAACGCTTGAGGGTCCGGGGTCTCTTAAGAGATCAGTCCAGGGTAACTCAACCAGCCATGTGATGACACTCCCTAACATGTAGCCTGAGTCTCCTCTGTAGATTTTGTGTATCTCTGGTGGTGTATCTATTGTTGGATGTGTTTATTATGGTTATTTATTTTCATTGATGATGATTGGTGATTCATTGATGATGTACTTTTGACATGTGGCTTTTGACTTGAGATGATTATCTTTTGTTGACTTTATCTTATGATCTTGGTATTTGGTTTATACTTGGTTTGTGTATGATGTTTGGTTATGTGGTGTCGGTATTGGATTGAGTGTTCTTTCTTTCTGGATTATTTTATCTTCTTGAGTAGCATGTGTTACCTTTGAGGTAGTTTTGGCTATTAGGGGTACCTTGCCTAGGAATGTTTTATGTTTGATAGCCGTATGTGGATCGTTCATTATCTTCCCTACACGGTGGGAGTGGAAGTGTGACTAGGTAACCACGTGGTCAGGAGGTAGTGTCTTCTTACCATTTGGGTCCCCCTTCACATTGCCAGCTGTTGGATGTTCATTGCAGAAGATGTACCCTTATCATTCTTATTTCTTATCTCAGAGACTTCTTTTCAGATGATGTATATATGTTATCATATATCTTGGTGTATTGTATCTATTCTCAAATACCCTGCGACATGTGCAGTGGATGTTATTGATTGGATGTACTCTCATTGTATTGTTTATACTTATCCATTTGCTTATGCAATTATGTATCTGTTATTTCTTTATGATCTTGAGACATTGTACTTGGAACTTAAACTAATTAATTTAAAATTATTAAATGTGACTCAACGTAAAGGAATCCTTGAGGAACTAAAACTGTATCTATATTTGCATATGTGTATTTGATGTGTATGTTCATATTGCTTCCGCATTAATGTTATCTTGATGTTGTTTAAACTTTTTTTTTTTTTAAAGTTCAGTACACATTGTAACATATTAGGTTTAATTCTCTTGGGTTCCCGAGCGGGGCATTACACACAGTTGACTTGAGTAGACTAGTTTCGAAAAGAATTTTGAAATAATTAAACAAAATTATTTAATTAAATGGAGTACTTACTTCTAATTAATTAAACAAAGTTATTTAATTAAATGAGAAGCCATTCCTAATTAATTAAATGAAGTTATTTAATCAAATAGAAAAAAGTAATTATAAGAGCATATCTCATTTTATTAAATTAAATATCTCAACAAAATCTCTCTTCAGTTCAAAAAGGGAAATTTCTAGTTCACTATTGATCAAAAATGAGTTAAATCAGTTAACTCCTTTTTCTACTCAAATTGAATAAGTTAACTCCTTATTTTACTCAAATTAAATCTATTAACTCCTTTTAATTTGGAAATCTTCGTTTATGACTGAACTTCACCTTTAATCCTGACCGTTGATTGAAATCGATCTCAACCGTTGATGAATTTCAGGAAAGTCCATTTAAGAGACCCTCATCTCTTCATTTTGAAAGGTTGAATGAGAATTTGCATCAAATTGTTGCTGGAATTCATACTCACATTTGCTCATATTTACATACGCTAAGATCAAGTTTGACTAAAAGTTGACTAGATTTAACCACGATTAACTTGAGTTTACTAGTTTCGAAAAGAGTTTTGAAATCATTAAACAAAATTATTTAATTAAATGAAGTACTTACTTCTAATTAATTAAACAAAGTTATTTAATTAAATGAGAAGCCATTCCTAATTAATTAAATGAAGTTATTTAATTAAATAAGAAAAGTGCCTCTAATTAATTAAAGATTATTTGATTAAATAGAAAAATTAATTATGAGAGCATATCTCATTTTATTAAATTAAATATCTCAAATCTCTCTTCAATTCAAAAAGGGAAATTTCCAATTCACTATTGATAAAAAATGAGTTAAATCAGTTGACTCCTTTTTCTACTCAAATTGAATCAGTTAACTCCTTATTTTACTCAAATTAAATCTGTTAACTCCCTTTAATTTGAAAATCTCCCTTTATGACTGAACTTCACTTTTAATCCTAACTGTTGATTGAAATCAATCTCAACCATTGATGAATTCCAAGAAAGTCTATTTAAGAGACCCTCATCTCTTCATTTTGAAAGGTTGAATGAGAATTTGCATCGAATTGTTGTTGGAATCCATACTCATATTTGCTCATATTCACATACGTAAAGATCAAGTTTGAATAAAAAAGTTGACCAAATTTAACCATGATTGACTTGAGCTGACTAGTTTCGAAAAGAATTTTGAAATAATTAAATGAAATTATTTAATTAAATGGAGTACTTGCTTCTAATTAATTAAACAAATTTATTTAATTAAATGAGAAGCCATTCCTAATTAATTAAATGAAGTTATTTAATTCAATAAGAAAAGTGCTTCTAATTAATTAAATATTATTTAATTAAATAGAAAAAGTAATTATGAGAGCATGTCTCATTTTATTAAATTAAATATCTTAACAAAATCTCTCTTCAGTTCAAAAAGGGAAATTTTCAGTTCACTATTGATAAAAAATGAGTTAAATCAGTTGACACCTTTTTCTACTCAAATTGAATCAGTTAACTCCTTATTTTACTCAAACTAAATCTGTTAACTCCGTTGACCATTGATTGAAATCAATCTCAACTGTTGATGAATTCCAGGAAAGTCTATTTAAGAGACCCTCATCTCTTCATTTTGAAAGGTTGAATGAGAATTTGCATCGAAGTGTTGGTAGAATTCATACTCACATTTGCTCAGATTCACATATGGAAATATTAAGTTTGACCAAAAGTTGACCAAATTTAACCATGGGTGACATGAGTTGACTAGTTTCAAAAAAAAAATTGAAATTATTTAATTAAATGGAGTACTTACTTTTAATTAATTAAACAAAGTTATTTAATTAAATGAGAAGCCATTCCTAATTAATTAAATGAAGTTATTTAATTAAATAAGAAAAGTATCTCTAATTAATTAAAGATTATTTAATTAAATAAAAAAAGTAATTATGAGAGCATATCTCATTTTATTAAATTAAATATCTCAACAAAATCTCTCTTCAGTTCAAAAAGGGAATTTTCCAGTTCACTATTGATCAAAAATGAGTTAAATTAGTTCACTCCTTTTTCTACTCAAATTGAATCAGTTAACTCCTTATTTTACTCAAATTAAATCCGTTAACTCCCTTTAATTTGGAAATCTCCCTTTATGACTGAACTTCACCTTTAATCCTGACCGTTGATTGAAATCGATCTCAACCGTTGATGAATTCCAAGAAAGTCTATTTAAGAGCCACTCATCTCTTCATTTTGAAAGGTTGAATGAAAATTTGCATCGAATTATTGCTGGAATTCATAATCACATTTGCTCATATTCACATACGCAAAGATCAAGTTTGACCAAAAGTTTACCAAATTTAACCACGGTTGACTTGAGTTGACTAGTTTTGAAAAGAATTTTGAAATAATTAAACAAAATTATTTAATTAAATGGAGTACTTACTTCTAATTAATTAAACAAAGTTATTTAATTAAATGAGAAGCCATTCCTAATTAATTAAATGAAGTTAGTTAATTAAATAAGAAAACTGTCTCTAATTAATTAAAGATTATTTAATTAAATAGAAAAAGTAATTATGAGAGCGTATCTCATTTTATTAAATTAAATATCTCAACAAAATCTCTCTTTAGTTCAAAAAGGGAAATTTCTAGTTCACTATTGATAAAAAATGAGTTAAATCAGTTCACTCCTTTTTCTACTCAAATTGAATCAGTTAACTCCTTATTTTACTCAAATTAAATCTTTTAACACCCTTTAATTTGGAAATCAACTTTTATGACTCAACTTCACCTTTAATCCTGACCGTTGATTGAAATCAATCTCAACCGTTGATGAATTCCAGAAAAGTATATTTAAGAGACCCTCATCTCTTCATTTTGAAAGGTTGAATGAGAATTTGCATCGAATTGTTGCTAGAATTCATACTCACATTTGCTCACATTCACATACGCAAAGATCAAGTTTGACCAAAAGTTTACCAGATTTAACCACGGTTGACTTGAGTTGACTAGTTTCGAAAAGAATTTTGTAATAATTAAACAAAATTATTTAATTAAATGGAGTACTTACTTCTAATTAATTAAATAAAGTTATTTAATTAAATGAGAAGCCATTCCTAACTAATTAAATGAAGTTATTGAATTAAATAAGGAAAGTGTCTCTAATTAATTAAAGATTATTTAATTAAATAGAAAAAGTAATTATGAGAGAATATCTCATTTTATTAAATTAAATATCTCAACAAAATCTCACTTCAGTTCAAAAAGGGAAATTTCCAGTTCACTATTGATCAAAAATGAGTTAAATCAGTTAACTCCTTTTTCTACTCAAATTGAATCAGCTAACTCCTTATTTTACTCAAATTAAATCTGTTAACTCGCTTTAATTTGAAAATCTCCCTTTATGACTGACCTTCACCTTTAATCGAGATCGTTGATTGAAATTGATCTCAACTGTTGATGAATATCAGGAAAGTCTATTTAAGAGACCCTCATCTCTTCATTTTGAAAGGTTGAATGAGAATTTCCATCAAATTGTTGCTGGAATTCATACTCACATTTGCTCATATTCACATATGCAAAGATCAAGTTTGACCAAAAGTTGACCAGATTTAGCCATGGTTGACTTGAGTTGACAAGTTTTGAAAAGAATTATAAAATAATTAAATAAAATTATTTAATTAACTGGAGTACTTACTTCTAATTAATTAAACAAAGTTATTTAATTAAATGAGAAGTCATTCCTAATTAATTAAATGAAGTTATTTAATTAAATAGAAAAAAGTAATTATGAGAGCATATCTCATTTTATTAAATTAAGTATCTCAACAGAATCTCTCTTCAATTGAAAAAGGGAAATTTTCAGTTCACTATTGATCAAAAATGAGTTAAATCATTTAACTCCTTTTTCTACTCAAATTGAATCAGTTAACTCCTTATTTTGCTCATATTTAATCTGTTAACTCCCTTTAATTTGGAAATCTCCATTTATGACTGAACTTCACCTTTGATCCTGACCGTTGATTGAAATCGATCTCAACTATTGATGAATTCTAAGAAAGTCTATTTAAGAGACCCTCATCTCTGTTGGCATTATGATACATTTTTGTCATTAGTTACAACACTTATTGGATTTTGAATGCTTACCGAGCTCTCATCGGACATTCCTTTGTAAGCCAAGCTTTACCTAGTTCTCAGTGTTTACCGAGTGATCGAGGTGAACAAAGAAGTCAGTGTTTACCGAGTGATCAAGGTGAACAAAGCAGCCAGTGTTTACCGAGTGTTCGAGGTAAAGAAAGGAATCAGTTTTGACCGAGTGAAGATGTACTTAGTATTGACCGAGAACTTCGTGATAACTGAGCTCCTGAGGTTATCAAGGAAATTAATTTTACCGAGCTCAGACGGTTATCAAGGAAACTAACTATCACCTAGTCACAAGGTTCTATCGAGTGTTTCCTTTGATCACCGAGCTACAGTTCAGATAGAAGTGTTCACCGAGTGACATCTCTTCTACCGAGTCTCCAGTGGTTACCAAGTTTAGAACTACTCAAAGTGTTTAGTATGGACCGTGCCTTCACTTCTACCGAGTGCATGACGATGTCGAGTAACGCAGTGGACACCGAGTATTAGAAGGACACCGAGTCAGTTCAGTGAACCCGAGTTTTTTACCTTGGGCCGACTTTGTATAGAGATTTGCACTTATTGTTTTGGCCGACCTTGCACGTATTGTTTATTTGGATGGTATATATATGCAATGTATTGTATCATTCAAATGTAATGGTAATGAATGAAAATGTGAAAGTGTGAAAGAAATACATGCGTGCGAAAGTATGTGTGCTGAGTTGTGAAGGTATTCAGCAAGGTCAAGTTTTGGAGCAGAAAAGTTTTATCTATCACATCAAGGTGAATCAGAGCATAGCGGATCTTATCAGCAATCAGTTGTAATCAAATCCACTGTTTCATTCTAACAGGTGAATCAGTTTTTGTAAATCCTTTAACAAGGTAGACTTAACAGTCTTTTGTAAATCTCCTAATAGAGTGCATACTTTATTGTATGTTTGTAAATCCTCTAACAAGGTGGATCTAGCAATCCTTTGTGCTCCTAACAGGGCAGATCACCAAAAGTGGTCATTGTAAGCCTTAACCGGCCAACTTCATACTACAGTAACGAAGCTTTGTGGGTTTCATCCCCACCCCAGTTTTACTTTCTATTTGGAAGGTTTCTGGGTCACCAAATCTGTGTGTTCAAGTGTTGCAAATGATTTTGTTTCATGCTTACAGTAGGTTACTTGGATGAATGGTGAATATATCAGTATGCAGTTTTATTGTTTAAAATTTTAAAAGTTACTGATTCACCCCTCCCCTCTCAATAACTTGTCATATCTTGAATATTTCCAACAATTGGTATCAGAGCAATAAGGTTCTCAAGATAAAAGTTTCACAGCTTGAGCAAAGATCAAGGACAATGGAGATATTCAGACTTGACAAAACTATTGAGAATGAAAAGCTAGATCTGAAAATGGCCATGGCTCAACTCAATGAAGCAAAAGAGCATCTTTCACAATCCTTGAAAAGAAGAAAAGAACTTGCAAGGCAAATGAATGACCATCAGTATGTTGAAGAAAAGATTGAAGATCTCTCACCATCAAGTAGTTCAGATGAAGCTGACAAAGAAATCAAAGAACTTTTAGAAAAGAATGGATCTCTGCAGGAAGAAGTAAGAAAGCTCAAAAGGGAACAAGAAATCCAGTCCATCAGGCTATGTGAAATCTTGGAGCAAAGGAACAAGGCAGCTGAAGACTTAGAGGTAAGGAATAATCAATCCTCTCAGCTTGAAAATCTTGTAACTCAATTATCTAATGCAAATGAAGAAATTATGAATCTAAGATCTGAGAATGAGAATTTGAGAAATGACTTAATTACTGAAAGGCAAATCAATGCAAGCTTACAAAGTGATCTAATCTCTGAAAAACAAGTCAATGAGAGAATGGTAAAATCTCAAAAGGACATGGATCAATTGAATCTTCAAAATGAAGAAAACTTTCATAAACAAAATGGTAAAGCAGGCCTTGGATACAAGGAAGAAGGTGAATCCTCCAAACAGGATACTCAAAAGAATCAAAGACCTACTTGCAGCCACTGTGGTAAGTTAGGTCATACATCTAACAGATGTTGGAGCAATGGAAAAGGCAAATTTAATGGAAAGTGCTACAATTGCAATCAGCATGGACACAAAGCCAATGAATGCAAAGAGAAACCAAAATTTGAAGGTAAATGTCACAAATGCCAAAAGCAAGGTCATAAGGCATCACAATGCAAATCCAAATCATTTAATCCAGCTGAACAACTTGTCAAAGCAATATTTGGTTGGGACTACAACACTTGGTGCAGATGTCATTATTGTGGAGAATATGGTCATACTGGCATAAACTGTGCAAGGCATCACCTAAGAAAAAGGGATACCACTGTAAGATGTTATACATGTACAGAACTTGGTCATATATCTAAAAATTGCATGAACATAAAGAAAGTCGAGGATGAGAAGAAAATCAAAGTAGACAATATTCGGAAGCAAATGAAGCAGCAATGGATTCCTAAGTCTACCGAGCCAGATAATTAAAGTGATGGAATGGTCACTCAAGAAGTGAGTGACTCTACCATTTCCAATTAAGACTCATCAGGATAAGACCAAGACTGTATCTACAAAGCAATATCCTAAGCAGTCCTAGAATGAAAATATGATCAAATCAGTATTTCAGATACATCAGGATCATGGTCGGTACATGACCTTATCGAGCTCAGTTGGGTGCAATAAGTCTTCTTTCACCAAGTTGCACTTACCGAGCATGGTTGGTTCTTCTCTTACCGAGTTAAGGTCGGTTTAACCTATTTTCTTTTGGTCACCGAGTTGCTAAGTTTAAGCCGAGCTAGTGGATGACAGTCTATCGATCGCAGCTACCTCCATACTGAACATTAATGGCGAATTTTTCATCAAAAGGGCAGAATTTTGACCTCATTTTTCATCGCGAATTTGAGATTTACAAAAAAAAAAGCTTTCAAGCGAGCTCAAGCGATTTGAAGAGATTTTCCAGCGAAGTATTCTTACGAAACCTTTTCACTCACCGAGCAGCAATGGCATCCGCAAGCACCAGCAGCAGCAAGGCGAAGAAGGGTTCTGAAATGCTTGTGAAGGGAACAGAATGGAAGGCATCTACGTTCAAGCTCATTCCTGCCATCGCTGAATCGCTCGATCCCAATGGAGCTCAATCACAAATTCCACCCAAGGTACTCCTCATGAACGACATTCACACTCATTTTAAGTGTGCTATTCAAGAAATAGGGACATTGGACATGGATAATGCCCTAGCGGAGTTATGTGTAAATGGTTCTCTCAAAATCGAGCACAAGCATTTGGAAACTAAAGGTTTGACTCACATCGCGCATATGCCTAGAAACTTCCAAACCAAATGGATTAGGTATATCTTGAGTCGAGTGCATAATGGTCAGTTGTGGTTGGAACAACCCGTTTTGATAAGCAAGAAGATGATTCACAAAATCACGGGTCTCCCGATGCTCAGCAAAGCCAAAACCACTAAAACCCTAGGACGGGATGAGTTACAGAGGCAAACCCTAGCCAAGTGGGACGGTAGAGGTTTGAAGGTTAACACTGTAACAGATCCGGAACTAAGATTTGGCATACATATTATTGCATATAAGTTATATAGTTCCAGCAGGTTAAATAGTGTACCGTGTGAAGCTGTGGATTTGGCCCTGAAAATTGTAAAGAAGAATCTTGAGTTTGATCTGTCAGAAGTAATGTTGAAGCAGTTAAACAAGAACATGGACAGTATAAGGACATCGAAGAATAACCCCTGTAAATTTGGATCTCTGTTAATATGTTTACTATTTTATGTACAAAAATTCTTTCCATCAAAGGGAACAGTAGAATGGAGAAAAGATGTCCCAATTTTGTATCAGATTAAAGAGTTTATAGCAGAGATGGGAGAAAATTTTGATAGTATCATGGATAACTATTTTGAAGACTTTAAGGAGAGGATGAATAACCAATTCAGAATTCCTCCTAGGCTTGTTGAAGAATATAAAGATGACGTATGTTTTATGGTTGACTGTGACAAGGTGTACATACAGGCAGTTAGACCCCGAATTGCATGGGTGAAACCTCTTCCATATGAGGTAAATATTGAAGAAACAAGGGATATCATTGAAGCACTGGTAAATGAGCCAGTAGACCCAAGGCAACGGATTTTTGGTACTTATGATGAAGCAAAGGCCAGAATTGAACTAGAAATCAAAATTCCACAGGCCATCAGCAAAGGTAAGAGGAAAGTGGCCAAACTGAAAACTGCAATGGGTCCTCTTATGCTCACCGAGGGAAAAGGTGAAGATAAAGAAAGTGAAGAAGAAGAAGAAGGAGAAGAAGAATCTGAAGAAGAGCAACCGGAAAAGAAGAAAGGCAAGGTAATCATTAACAAGCCCAAGAAGCAGCCTACTGCAGTATTTACTTGGAGGACAAGAAAAGGTATTCAGGAACCTGTATTGGTCAAGCTTGCACCTACATTTGAGCAAAGGCTCAAATCATTGGAAGAAGGAGCTGGCATCACAAATTTCAAGGCATTGAAATTTGAGACAAGGACTGATGTAGAGAAAATGCAGATTGAGGAACTGGTACTTAACAAAATGGGAAAATGGAAATACTCCCCGGACCAGATTGCTCCTCATATCTCTAAAGAACTACTGGAGAGAGTACAGTCAAGATGGGAGTTAGCCACCAAGACGGTAAAAGATATATATGAGCAATCCCTGAAGAATCTTTGGCCTAGTCTCACTGGAGCAGAGGTAAAATCTGAATTGAAAATCTATGAAGGTAAAATGATGATCAGATTCCACACTTGTTTGATTTTGATCAAAGATGTAGAGCATGTTGTAAATGATGCTACAAACATGTGGAAAAACATCTATCATCTACATAAGCCTAGTGTAGACCCAGTAGAAATAAAGGATGATGACAGCAGCAGTAGCAGTGATGAATCAGATAGCGCTCCATCCATCACAGTTACACCAGGAGAGTTGCATGCAATGATGGAAGAGAAAGAGGAAGAAGACAAAGAGGAAGAAGATGAAGAGGAAGATAAGGAGGATGATCCGGTAAAAATTGCAGCAGCAGTTATTGCATCCCTTCCTCACTCCCCAGCTAAACCTGTGACATCATCAAGGTTGGAGTCAGCTTCAGCAGGTTCATCTACACCAGATTTACCATCTACACCTGCCATATCTCAGCTCCAGGTATCATCAGTGGAAGTGACTACCACTTCGTCTACCGAGCTGCACTCCTCTTCATCTACCGAGTTGGCCTCCTCGACTCCATCATCATCAGTTGGTATTGCTGTGAGTTCTCCAATTTTGACTACTCCAATTTGTTCTACGATTTTGTCACCATCTACTTCAGGCACAGTGAGCTTAGATACTATATTACCGAGTGTATCACCATTTTTGGCCAGTACTCAAATTTTTGACCCTGTACATACTCCTATTGGCACTCAACCCTCAAGCATCCCATTTTTTACTGCTAGTCCTTCTGTCTCTTCTATTGTGTCTATTCCAAAGGTCAAACCAGTCATCTCAGAAGTCAAACAAAAGCAACCATTAAGACTTATGATCACTGGAAAGGAAATTCCTGAAGACATTGACTTGGACACAGAGATAGTAATTCCAAAGATTGACTTTGATAATGCTACCATTGAAGAAATGAGGTATGCTAGTCAACTTATTGAGAAAAAGGCTACTCAGATGCAGTTAAGATCGGAAAGGGATAAGGAATACAGGATAATTGAGGATGCCCAGAACATAATTACTGAGGCTATAGGTGTTGATGTTGATACTTCTCAACACATTTTGATTCAATTGGAAGAGGCAGTTAATAAATTCAATGAAGATGCCTCCGGACAAGAAAAGTTGATTGAGCGTACAGCAAAGAAATTTGATAATAAGGTGTTGGGGCACATTGCCCAGAACATTGCAATAAATCAGGTTGCATTAACCTCAGCTTTGGCAGATATGGAAAATTCTTTTAATAATGTAACATCTCTTTTTTCTAAGCTTTGTGATGTTACCGAGTACACTAAGGGAATAAGAGAGAAACTAAATAAAATTGATGAGGATCTAAAGGTGAGCGCATAGAACTTGAAGCTTGACCCCAGTTCAAGCTCATCTCATCACCTCAGGATCAAATTTTTGTCAGAGAAGCAGGCAGAGCTGTTGAGAGAAGAGGCAAGGATCTGATCTACATTGATAGATATCCAAAACATGATCCTTCCCATCATGGATTCAATGCAGAAGTACATTGCACATTCAAAGACATTAATCCATGATAATAACTTCTCCATTGCAGACCATGTGATTGAACTTTCGGCTGAAGTTCAAGTAGCTCTTTCCACCTGCAAAATTTTGCAAGAAGATTGGGATAAGACTCTCCAGCTTATTCTTCAAGTACATTCAGAGTTCATCTCTCATTTTGGTGTTTCTATATAAGTATATATATTCTTTTATTCTTTGGCATTATTTTCAAAAAGGGTGAGATTATTGTTGGATATGTATACTATGGGTGAATAAGTGTTTTCGAAAAATTGTACAAAGGAAGAGATATACAGCTCATGTAAATACTGTATGTACATTCTATGGGGGAGTTGTATATAATGAAGCTATGTATATTCAGAATCAGTCATCAGCATGTCAGATAAATTTTGTCTCATAAGTGTTTTTGTCACTAATGCCAAAGGGGGAGATTGTTGGCATTATGATACATTTTTGTCATTAGTTACAACACTTATTGGATTCTGAATGCTTACCGAGCTCTCACCGGACATTCCTTTGTAAGCCAAGCTTTACCTAGTTCTTAGTGTTTATCGAGTGATCGAGGTGAACAAAGAAGTCAGTGTTTACCGAGTGATCAAGGTGAACAAAGAAGCCAGTGTTTACCGAGTGTTCGAGGTAAAGAAAGGAATCAGTTTTGACCGAGTGAAGATGTACTTAGTATTGACCGAGAACTTCATGATAACCGAGCTCCTGAGGTTATCAAGGAAATTAATTTTACCGAGCTCAGACGGTTATCAAGAAAACTAACTATCACCGAGTCACAAGGTTCTATCGAGTGTTTCCTTTGATCACCGAGCTACAGTTCAGATAGAAATGTTCACCGAGTGACATCTCTTCTACCGAGTCTCCAGTGGTTACCGAGTTCAGAACTACTCAAAGTGTTTAGTATGGACCGTGCCTTCACTTCTACCGAGTGCATGACGATGCCAAGTAACGCAGTGGACGCCGAGTATCAGAAGGACACCGAGTCAGTTCAGTGAACCCGAGTTTTTTACCTTGGGCCGACTTTGTATAGAGATTTGCACTTGTTGTTTTGGCCGACCTTGCACGTATTTTTTATTTGGATGGTATATATATGCAATGTATTGTATCATTCAAATGTAATGGTAATGAATGAAAATGTGAAAGTGTGAAAGAAATACATGGGTGCGAAAGTATGTGTGTTGAGTTGTCAAGGTATTCAGCAAGGTCAAGTTTTGGAGCAGAAAAGTTTTATCTATCACATCAAGGTGAATCAGAGCATAGCGGATCTTATTAGCAATCAATTGTAATCAGATCCACTGTTTCATTCTAACAGGTGAATCAGTTTTTGTAAATCCTTTAACAAGGTAGACTTAACAGTCTTTTGTAAATCTCCTAACAAAGTGCATACTTTATTGTATGTTTGTAAATCCTCTAACAAGGTGGATCTAGCAATCCTTTGTGCTCCTAACAGGGCAGATCACCAGAAGTGGTCATTGTAAGCCTTAACCGGCCAACTTCATACTGCAGTAACGAAGCTTTGTGGGTTTCATCCCCACCCCAGTTTTACTTTCTATTTGGAAGGTTTCTGGGTCACCAAATCTGTGTGTTCAAGTGTTGCAAATGATTTTGTTTCATGCTTACAGTAGGTTACTTGGATGAATGGTGAATATATCAGTATGCAGTTTTATTGTTTGAAATTTTAAAAGTTACTGATTCACCCCTCCCCTCTCAGTAACTTGTCATATCTTGAATATTTCCAACACATCTCTTCATTTTGAAAGGTTGAATTAGAATTTGCATCGAATTGTTGCTAGAATTCATACTCACATTTGCTCATATTCACATACGCAAAGATCAAATTTGACCAAAAGTTGACCAAATTTAACCACAGTTTACTTGAGTTGACTAGTTTTGAAAAAAAATTGAAATGATTAAACAAAATTATTTAATTAAATGGAGTACTTTCTTCTTATTAGTTAAAGAAAGTTATTTAATTAAATGAGCAGCCATTCCTAATTAATTAAATGAAGTTATTTAATTAAATAAGAAAAGTGTCTCTAATTAATTAAAGATTATTTAATTAAATAGAAAAAGTAATTATGAGAGCATATCTCATTTTATTAAATTAAATATCCCAACAAATCTATCTTCAGTTCAAAAAGGCAAATTTCCAGTTCACTATTGATCAAAAATGAGTTAAATCAGTTAACTCCTTTTTCTACTCAAATTGAATCAGTTAACTCCTTATTTTACTCAAATTAAATCTGTTAACTCCCTTTAATTTGGAAATCTCCCTTTATTACTGAACTTCACATTTAATGCTGACCGTTGATTGAAATCGATCTCAACCGTTGATGAATTCCAAGAAAGTCCATTTAAGAGACCCTCATCTCTTCATTTTGAAAGGTTGAATGAGAATTTGCATCGAATTGTTGCTGGAATTCATACTCACATTTGCTCATATTCACATACGCAAAGATCAAGTTTGACCAAAAGTTGACCAGATTTAACCACGGTTGACTTAAGTTAACTAGTTTCGAAAAGAATTTTGAAATAATTAAATGAAATTATTTAATTAAATGGAGTACTTACTTCTAATTAATTAAACAAAATTATTTAATTAAATGAGAAGTCTTTCCTAATTAATAAAATCAAGTTATTTAATTAAATAAGAAAAGTGTCTCCTGTCAAAAGATATACAATAGCTTTGAAATTTGAAAAAATTGACAAGTCCATAAAACAAGGATAAGATTATTAAGAAATCTATCAAAGCAGCCTTCAATAGAACTCCCAGTCCAAACTGTTTACAAAAATCTCAAACGTAAAATTTGAAGAACCTCCTACTTCAGCATTCCAACAACCTAAATAAACAACTTGTAAGGATGATACCAAGAAATTATGTTCCAAACATGCAATATAGTTGATTTTTGCCTAGCATACATTTTGTCAAACATGTTGCATGAAATCAAATATGATGTATTTCTGAGTGCACACACTCAAAGTTGTTATCTCGAGAATTCAGTGTTACAAATTCAATATAAAACCATGGCATTGTTCAACAAACTCAAAAGGACATTTCGTTAATAAGATTTCTTATAACAGAATTGAAGGGTAACTTCAGTATTGTCTAATCACATCATAACAAATATAATTAAACCGATGCCTCTACCTCACATGCTAATAAAATGCCTTTTCTTCAGTCAAACTATTGACAATTTTGTATACTAAAGACTTTGTGATGAGTACATGTGCTGTTGTAGCACATAGCTAAATGCAACAATTATAGAAGTACAGATATTTATTATGAACAAAATTGCAGACATACTGATAGCTAGGCTTTCTGTAGACCTCCAACCAAAGCAATCAGCACATTCAGAAGTTCTTAAACTCAATGTCATAGAGCACCCTAGGCATAAGAATCGCTCTTCCAATATAAAGTACAATAGCTTCCACTTATTTAAGTTGTATGGCCTGCTTGGTAGAAGTTGTCATAGAAGAAAGGCACGTTTATAAGCCTTGAACCTATGAATCAACCCCTTCCTTGGTACTGCGACAGCTTGGCAATGATATGGCAGACCTTTTTTTGATCTGTTCTGATCTTCAACTGCTATGCCACCTTGTTTGAGCCTCGATTAGGCTGTGGTGGGAAATAAAAAAGAAAATATGCCTTCCTTTGCATCCCTATTAACATGTTAAGGAGGACAATGGTGGTTTATTTCACAAAACAAACTCCTAAGTTTAATGGACTTAACTGTGACAGCTGGAAAGAAAAGATTAAGACATATTTGCTATGTATGGGTCTAGGGTAGGTAACCTTGACTTTTCGCATGGCCTCTGTAAATTTTCCACCTACTAAAACAATTTCTTATCCTCTTTCGACAAAACCCCTAAAGCCATCGGATGAAAACACAGCACAGCCAGTGATAAGAGTGTTGTCTACAGATGTCATGAGCCGTTAATTTATATTGCAATAAAATTCCATTTTCTTGGGAGGAAAAAAAATAGGAACCCAAGCCAAGAAATACCACCATTTTCATATCATAAGCTGCTATGTTCACAAACAGCAAACTAGGGTTTAAGAATTTATATTCAAATCATTATCCTAGTTATGGTATTCGAAAAAGAGGGGCAGGAGAAAGGACGGCACGCTAGCAACTTAAGAGTGAATTGGGTTTTAGTGACACAGTATAATTCTGTATCGGCATTTACCTCCTAATTTTCTATCACGAGATTAATGAAAATTTCCCACATTATACCACTTGACATTCATTCCTACTATTGAAAAGACATAATACATAAAATGAAAGCCAACAATTTTGAAAATGAGTAAAAAATCCTCTGAATTTTCATATTAAAATTACCCGTTCAAACTTGCTATTGTCTAATCAACTCGTAACATCAAATGGGAGAAATCTGTTATATTTACCTTACAACTGTTGCTCATAAGCCTTTTGCACATGCCTTAATAGTAAGAGCAACCAACCCAGGATCTGCAATATGCCAACAACAGAATGATGACTAAATAAATAACCACCACGTACCAAGCACAAATATTCTACCTAAAATGTAAATTTGACAGACTCAGGTAAAATTGCAACACAAAACATTTTGTCCTAGCTATTTCGACATTACAAGGAAGAGGAGACAGGTCACTAAACCCTCACATATAAATTTCTCTCCTCCTTAGCAAAACACCAACATATCCCTGCTAAAACAAATGTAGGTGGGAAATGGACCCTGTGTCCTACAACGGATTCCACAAACGAGCTACGCTTAAAATGACAACTGTAGAAAGCAAAGCAAAAATAGAGCATTCATCTGAAAACCACAATATTGTTACAACATATTAATAGATTGCAGCGTATTAATGACGAATCCAAAATTTTTGGGAATGGCCAATTTCTCGGTTGATGCAGCACTAAACATGTGGCACTACCTCAATAAAATATATTTAAGATTAGATTTTAATTCAATGAATGTGGCCTCTTCCATTTTACTTTTATTAGATATTAATCAATTTTCAATGCTATATTTTTGGGAATGATCAATTTCACAATTGCATGATACACCAGTCACCATAAAAATTTAATCCATCTTTCATTTAAATCATCTTACAATAGATGGATAAGAATTAATATTAATGGATTTTTCTTTTTAAGTTGTTTAAAACCACTAGCAAAATTTCATATAGCCAATTTAAAAATGGTATTTAAATATAAAAATTTATATTTTCAAGGTAAACATTCATATTTATTAATGTTCTCATATCATTCCAAAAAAATACGAATAGGATAAACTAGGCAAAAACTACAGTCTCCTACCTATAAGGCAGGGACTAATATGAATGTCTCCACAACTTCCTCTTTAACAAATTTCTTTGTTTATGTTGGAGTTTCCTAGGTCAGGAAGAAGGTCGTGGGCTCAAGGGTGGGAATGTGTGGAGCACTGTTGCTGCTTTTAACAGTGGATGTAGAGAAATCAGCATATTCTTTGGAAGATGCAATGAAAATATCTTGCCTTTTTATATTAGAAGAAAATTTGCAATGAACTAATTGAGGAGTGTTTTATTGATGAAGAAATGCTCATAGATTCAAAGATTAACAGAAGGAATTTGGCAAAACTCTGAGAGGGATATTGTGTCGTGTAGCAAACATGCAGCTTGGGGGAGTCTTGGGAGGGGAATCCTTACAAGAAGCCCTACCTGTAATTTCTCATTGCACAAGGGATATGAGCTAAGGGTTTCTCTTTCATCATTTTATGTTTGTATATAGTTATTTCCTATTTGTAGAGTCTCTTTTTGTTAGGTTATGTGTTTATTCGCAAAAATCCTTTGGTGGAAAGTATTTTCAAGTTTCATGCTATAATTTGTCAAGCATTATGAAATCCTATTATGGGATGATTCAAATGAAATAAAATAAATATTTTAGATTAGTTCATTTTTTGTCCTAAATTTGATGGGTATATCCATAATTTACATTGTAAAATATAAATTAAATTGGATGGGAAGATTTCACTCAGATTGTCAAAGTTTTTCTATAATATTACTATGAAAGTTTACAGGCTGGATATTTTTCCCTTTTATGAGCGATAGATTGCTGAATGTTCTATACAAAATTTATATACTTTTATTTAGAATTACATAAACTATTGTGTTTCAAATGTAAATCATTCCTAAAGAAGAATTTGCAAAAATGAATCACACCCTCAAAATGTGCATTGAAATGATTTTTAGTTGTTCATCAGATAATAAAGCATTGTGCTCGCAGATCTAAATGTGTGTTGTTTTTATTCAACTATGTTTTTTTGTTAGGAATTAATTTAGTATTATCAATTGTATTAGATCTTGAAAGTTCGAGTATTATTATTAGAAATTTATGAAACAATTAGAATTTATATGTGAAATGTTATGTATACATTTGAGAAAAGTTTAGAAAGATTAAATATATTTAAAAAATTATAGAAAGGTTCTATTTCTATGTAGATGTAAGTTTTAAAATTTGATTTTAAATATATCTACTAAAATATATAGAAATATTCTATTTCTAAAAATATATTCTCTTTGATTAAATACATATGATAAAAGTTTAGAAAGATTAAATATATCTAAAAAAATTATAGAAATGTTCTATTTCAATCTAGATGTAAGTTTTAGGATTTGATTTTAAATATATCTACTAAAATATAGAAATATTCTATTTCTAAAATATATATTATTTGTATAAATATAAGTTTAATTTTCATTAAATAATAATATTAATACATTATGATTAACAGAATAATTATATTTTTAAAATAAAAGAATATATTTTAATGTTGAATTTTTTTTTGAAGAATTAATTCAATTTAGCAGTTTTTTTATTATTATTAAACTTAAATTAAAAGATATTAGACATTATTAAATATTTATATGATAAGAATATGAAATAGAAATTAATATTCATGTGATTTAATTAATTTGAGTTCATAAGAATAATGAAGTTTAGGTTTAGGGTTTGAGTTGTGTTGTTAGGGGATAGATTACACAAATACTTGAGATCAATTTTTAAATAAAGTTTTAGATGATTTTTTATTTTTTTATTTTAAAAAATGAATAGTCAAAGTGCAATATGTAAAACTCAGCCCTAATAGTAATCTTAATCATTAAATTTAAACCCTAATCATAATTCCTAAGCCTAATAAAACCATAATCTTAAACACAATACTAAACATTCAAGGTAAAATCTTATCATAATCCTAAACTCTAACCTTAATCAAAATTGTAATGTGAGTAACCCTAACCCTAATACTAAATGTGAAGCCATAACCCTAATTGTAACTCCAAATACTAATCTTAATACTTGAACTCTAATCCTAACAATAATACTAATCACAATGTGAAGTATACTTAAATCTTAATCATGAGCCTGAATACTAAATACTTAAATTCTAACTCTTAAACCTCAATGATAAACAATAGTCCTAAATACTAAACCTGGTCATAATCCTAACTACAAAACCATAATCATAAATTATAATCCTTAATCTTAGATGCTCAACCATAACTCCTAAATCTCAACTTGAACCATAGACCTAAATGCTAAATGCCAACATTAAATAGTAAATCATAATACTTGATCCCTAACCTTAACAATAAGACTAACCATGTCAAATGAATGCCCTAACCCTAATTGTACCCAAAACCCTAAATCTTAAATGTAAACCCCATTCCTAAACCTAATTGCTAAACCATAATGCTTAACACACAACCCTAAATCATAAATCCTAACCTCAAAAATAATACTATTTACCTTAATTATAAATGTTAAGCCATAATCCTAACTTTAATTATAAATATTGAAATTGCGTGTTAAAACCATAATCCTAAATCTTATCCCTAATACAAATCTTAACCCTCTAAACATACTTCTAAAAATGATGTAAACCCATACCCTAACCTCTAACCATACTTCTAACAATGATGTAAACCCATATCGTAACCCTAATCATAATCATAAATCATAAATGTTAAGCCATGGCCCTAAATACTAAACCCTAATCTTTACACTAATCCTAAAATATTTTATTTAAATGCTAAACTTTAATTCTAAAAGCTATAAACTAATTTTAAGTACTAAACCATAATTCTAAATCATATTGCAAATGGTAAACCCTTATACTAGATGCTAAGCCCCAACCCTTATCCTAAATTATAAGCCCTAATCATAATCCTATCCATAAATTTTAACCTTGATACAAACCCTAACCCTAAAAATAATACTCATAACAATGTCAACATGTATCCTAACCTTATAAATAATACTGATAGTAATGTAAACCCATACCCTAACCCTAATCATAACTATAACCCTAAATCCTAAATGCTAAAGCCTAATACTAACCCTAATTGATAAACACTAATTTGTAGTCCTAACCTCCAACCATGATCCTAACTCGAATTGTGGTCACAATCCTAAATCATAGCCTTAACCATAATCCTAACTCTAACCCTAAACCTTAACTAAAATAATTATTGAAACCCTAACTCTAACCATTATCAAAACCCTAACCTAACCGTTAGCCATTATTTCTACATAAGGTAAACCCTTATCCTATCATAATCCTACTCTTAAAACCTAGAAACTAAACCCTAATCTAATTCTAAACCCAAAGCTCAATCCTAATTCTAACCCTTATAATAATCCTAACCCTAACCCCAACCCTAATATTAAGCTCTTTTAACCATAAACCAAAAAAGAAAAACATGACTATAACCATAATTAAGCTTTTATAGGCTGCCAAGATACACTTCACTCAAGGATAATAAAAAATTGGGTGACCTAATCAATTAAACCCTAACCGTTGCACTAAACTAATTGAACTATAACCCTAATTTTGAACCTAATTGAACCTTGACTTATATAAAATTCAAACAAGATTATCCTAATTTTAAAGTATAGTATTAAGTTTAAGATACAAACATATGAAATCTATCTTATATCCTAAATGATAGTATCAAATTTAATATATAAACATATATGAATCCAAATACTAACCCTAATCTACCTAGCTTTAAATTGAACCTACAACTTAACCCTAGCCCTTATAGAATGAAATTATAGCCCTAATTTTTAACTCTAATCCTAACTATGATGTAAACTCTAACCCTAATGATAATCCTTATCCCAATCCCTTAAGCCCAACCTTAATCAAAACCCCAACCCTTATCATGATAATACTAACATTAGGCAAACCCTCATTCTAACCATAATGCTAGACCCAACCCTAATCCTATACCTTGATTATATTAGAAACCTAATTATAACCCTAATCAAATTAATTTTTTCAATGTGGTATGTGTGGCGCCAATGCTACTAGCTAATATATACTCTATATGTAAAATATGTAGAGATGCATCAAGGCATTGAATTTTTTCATTATTCACTTTTAATAATTCAGCGCCTTGATGCATCTCGGTGTATTTTACATATAGAGTATATATTAGCTAGTTTCTAGTTCTATCGTTATTATAGATTTTACCACCTCGATCAAGATTTATTTTCTTTGTGAATATTTATGTTTTTCTTTTATTTACAAAAGAGCTCTTTAAATTATTTGTCATGTCTTGAAAAATGGATTTATAGTCAATGTATGATTGTTGTCCTTACTTGACCACTTCGTTATTTTTCTAAGAACCTCTTATAGTTTAGCATGCCACTTATCTTTTGGCTCTAATTATTTCTAAGATTTATATTTTCCACACCACTTGCTTTTAGAAATATATCCATGATAACTCAAAAAAATGAGAGCATTTAAATTACGACTTCCATAAGGAAGCATAAATGTTTCATAGTATTTAATTTAAATATTTTGGTTTAAATTAGGATTGCTTTAGTTGTAGTTTCATTTATTAGTACTATGTAATTATTTTTTATTTTCTTTTTTTAGAAATAATAGGTCGACGTCAAATTTTATTAATACAAAACCTATAATACAACCCAATTCGATAAGGGTGCGATAGGAAAAATTTGTGTGGAGAAAAACTTTGATCTAGCCCCCAAAAAAAATTATGCAATTACAACTAAGTAACATCTCATTTTATATATACTAGTTGCACTGAGGTAAATGAACCTCATATACATATTGTAGCATTATGTGATAATTTAGAACATAAATTGTTCATCACTATAGAAATGGCAGGATGTTAAATAGATTTTTTCTTGAGGCATTCACAACAATCTAAATTGTATCTTTCTAGAATCATCCCTATCAAGTACATACCTGTAGACAAGATAATATCTTTGAAAAACCTTGACATCATGCTAAAATTCAAAGTGACCAAACCATCTTAGTTGCTTAGCCATATTAAAGACCGTATTAGTAATCAATTTTGTTGATAGATAATCTCTTATTTAGTCAATAATAATGTTCAAAATCTTATTTGTACATAATATCTTCCTAAAAATGAGTAAAACAACAATCACCAATATTAGATTAACTAAAACATATTAGGCTAAAGATAGAAAGAAGCCAAGCTTTAGAGATCAACTAAAGTCAACTTAAGACCATGATTGAAACTTGATTGATGATTAAATAGTAAGTAAAATACACTCATTAATCAGGGGACTAGATTGTTATCGTATTCAAATGATAAGCACTACATAAGTATTTCAATGATAACAAAAGGATTTAAATAGATATGTTATTTAAATCCATCAAATGAAGGATTCTAATGTATTTGTTTTGTGAATTGCTAGATGAGGACATGAATAACTTATCACCTAAATTGACATGAAGGAAATAAAGTAGTATATCTGTATCTTGATGAGGGCCAAACCCCCAAGACTTAGAAGAAAATGAAAAAATATTTTTTATTATCTAATTTAAAAGGGCCCATTACATAGACATTACAAACATGAAATTAAAACTACACACCCATAGTCCATAATATTATATCAATTTCTTAAACTCTAGAAAAACCCTTTTCCACAATACAACCTTCCTCTCCAAAAATTGTATTTTGACCTTGAACCATCGCCTAAACTAACCTATCTTCTAGTTAAGAGCTAAAATTTGAATTTTGAAATTTGGCAGTTGGATACCAAAATAGATAAATATGAAATTCAAATTTGAACCAAGTTTAGCAATGGGGGAGTTCCCAAAAAATAGTTGAACTTCTGGGAGGCATAACTATTATTTAGGTGTCGGATTGACATGTTGTTTACTCCATCAAAAAGATCTTTGAGTGCTCTACAACCTAAAGGATAGACTATGTTAGTTCCTACACTTTTTAGGCCCTATAGGGCCATTTAATGCCTCAAACCTAACTCCAAATATTTTTTAGTAATTTTTTAGAAACTTAAAAGCTTAATAACTTTTAAATGGTGAATTATTTTGACTCAATTATTTCATCAAAGTGCTTAAATTATATTTACAAGATTCCCTAAAATGTGTGACTTCATTCGCCTTAAAATTAAAACTTACTTAAAGTAGCATGTTGAGTCAAAACTGTAGCAAGGGAAATTTGAGGGTTGTAATTAATAATCGCTCAAGTGGGTATCCAAAACTACAAAAACTATGAAAAGAAACTGTAAGAATTTTTTTTGGGTGATGTAGGATTGTCTTAGCAATGTTGGATGCTCTTGTATCATATCTCACATAATTCATCAAATTTCATATATAGGACCTGTCATAATGTGTGTGTGTGTGTGTGTGTGTGTGTGTGTGTGTGTGTGTGTGTGTGTGTGTGTGTGTGTGTGTGTGTGTGTGTGTGTGTGTGTGTGTGTGTGTGCACGTGCACACCTAATGGAGCCAAGAAAATGAAGAAACAAAGGCCAACTCCTTCTGTAACATAACCAAATTAATCAACATCAACATATAGATTATCTATAGAATTAACTACATCTATAAGATCAAAGACCCTCATAATCTTGTTGAGTTGGCTTGATAAACCTCACAATGCCACTAGGAATAAAATGAGTTCAATTAATCAATAGTTGTAGTTCCACCAAATTATGAAAGTTCATTTTGTGGGCCAGGTAGAGTAATAATGAATAAAACATCATATAAATTACCATAAAGAAAAAAAGCTAGTATATTGATGTCACTTATTAGAATAGTTGAACATGTCTATAATTATTTGAAGGAGCAACCAATCACACACACACACACACACACACACACACACACACACACACACATATAAACAAATGAAACAAAACCCCACACACATAAAATAAAGGAAAGGTAACCCAAATGGGTTGAATCATAGAACGATGATATAGACAAAACATTAAACAGGGAAAACTATAAACAAAGCATCAAAACATCTTCATGATTCAAAGAAAAATAAATAAAAATAAGACTTAATAAGACCACAATATATATTCAGTGTCAACTAGGTCCAAATCAACACCAAAACAACCACAATGAAGTTCACAATATACTCGGCAACAATGTTTGGATTTTCCTAATTAAATGCTTGATTATTTAGATACCTACAACCAACCACCCAAAGAAAAAGTATTATAACAAAAATAAAATCTATATATTTAAAACTGTAGAAACAATAAACTAGACAATTACGTCATTGCCTTTAAAGGGTCATATTATCCATAAGATCCACCATAAGAGGGCCTATACCTTTCACCCTCAATGGCACATCATCTCTTGGTTCCTCTTCATCTTCACTCAAATAAACTCTGTCATCCTCCATAAAATTCTCAACCATTCTCCACACTACCCTTCCTTCACTTGCATTATACTCATCAAGAAATTCAAATTCCTATTTATGGACATAATTCTAGAGTTGAAATTGTGATGATTTCCCACCATCAAAATGGGATATATTACTATAGGGTAACCTCTAATGTGGAAATGTCATGTCCCCTTTTCAAATAATTAAAAAATAATAATCTTTGCTAAGACAGGCAGGCCCAAGAAAGTGAAGTTTCGGAAAAAGGGAGTTAATCTTTGGAAATCGTTGGACTAATAAATGATAATTATTATTAAAATATGTTTCATTAACCTCTCTTGGATGTGAGTTACAGTTATGCCCTTTTTAAAGAGGTTTGGAGGCATTTTGGGCTCATTCCAGAACTTGATTTTTGCTCATTCTTTGTTATTCTTCAGAGGCTGCCAAACCTGTGGAGAAGGAGACCCAAGAACGGGAGTTTGCAGGTTTCCAGGGAGACCCAAGAACGGGAGTTTGCAGGTTTCTAGGAAGGCTAAGGACAGGAGTTTGAAGCCATTCCATGTGCATGCTCATACAGAGTTTGCCTTTGTGCTGAACAGTGCAGATTTGTGAGTTTCCGGGTGTATTTTTGTAAGAGTTTGGTGTTTCCGGTTGAGTTTTTCATATCAGTTTTGGTTGCTGCTGTATTTTATACTTTAAGATGTTAAAATAGAGCTGAATATATATATTGGGATGTGATTAAACTTCTGAGATAGATTATTAGTGTTCTTGTGGTGTTTTCGGGCATATTTTGTGCTATTTCGGGAGCCCGATGAGCATAGTTTTGGTCCTACATTTTCGAGTTGTTGTGTAAAGGCTATACGGATCTGGAAATGTCAATTTGTAGGCTGTTATGCTGCTGAAAGTTCTGTAAAAATTTTCATTTTCAGATTCATTAATAATTTGTGAAGTTGTGAAGCTTTTAGCACTATTTTCAACATACCCGATTTGGGGTTTCTTGAGGAATTTGGTGGATCTTTGGGATATTAGCTGTTTGATTTTAAAGATCTGATTAGAGGTTGGAAATATCATGAAAAATCAGAAAAGGGACATTTCAGTGGTATCAGAGCCGTGATCTTGCCAGCCTAAGGGTTTGTAGAAGTTGCATGTCAGTTTTAACAACTACCCAGATCTTGCATGTCAAGTTTTGATAACTACCCAGATCTTGCATGTCATATTTTATGATTGCATGCAACTAAGTGAAAGAGAAAAAAGATATTTGCAGTGAGAAAAGAATAAAGAAATTTTGATTAAACCCCCAGTTGAAAGCAAAAGTACAAAATCCAAGGAAGAAAAAAGTATGGCTGATCCAGATGAGATGGCAAAGAAATTCTTCCAAGACATCCAAAATACTCAGAAGCAAACAGTGGATGGTTTGGCGGAAACTAGAGAGGCTTTGTGAATATTGACAGAAAAATTACAAGGAATTGCATCTATTAATGAGAAAGGGAGCACTTCAGAGGAGCCGAGAAATGGGAGATCCACACCATCTAAATCAACCAAATCCATTTTCTTGCCTGCAGATGAGCCACCAGTACCAAATCCAGCCATTAATCCAGTGGAAGAGGTTACAGGTAACTTGATTACATTAAGAGCTACTTATAATGGCTTAGATGATGACTTTCGTAGTTCAGTTCCTTTTAGAGAATATGTGGATATGATGAACACTTTGATGCCCAAGAAAGAGTACAGAAGGGAGCATGACATAAGTGGAAGAGAGCTCAAAAATAAAATAAGCAAGTTTATAGCACCTCCTTTTGATGGAACAAATAAAATTTCAGCTAGAGCATGGCTACAAAAATTATAGACCTTCTTCACACTTAACCCCATGAAGGAGAGTGATGTTGTTCAAATTGCAAGTCTACACTTGGAAGATGCAGCCTATGATTGGTGGTATCATGGAATGACTACTCAAGGTCATGATCAGGTAACTACATTTGATGATTTTAGTCAAAGAGTGATAGATAGATTTGACCTCAAAGATGATGATTATGAGGATGTTGTTGTGCATGATGGTGAGATACCTGGTGTAGATGAGCAGACATTGAGCATTCATGACTTTTTTGAGAGAGAGTACTAGGCACAGTTAGATGCTTCGTCACATGAGGTTGAGGCTAGTAGTACTTCACATGATTTATCCTGCCAGCTGAAGGTGTGTGAAGATAGTATTGTCACTACATTATCTCATCATGACAGGTATGTGGAGTTAGTTGGTATTGGTCATATTACTCAAGTCAGGATTTTGCTTGAGTTACCAGCTAATTCTAGTTTATAGATATGGACTCGAGATTCTTATATTGGCATTTGGGGTTCAGTTGACTGTAAATCATTAACACTTTTTGGTAGCAGTGATTGTTTGGGTGCTACCATGGATTTGATTAGCAGATTGCACGGTGTTGTATTTTCTTGTGCCAGGAGCTTATCCGATGTTTGTATTAGTTTTTATACACCAATGTTGGGCTTTGTTCATATATCCAGTCGGCCATACTTGCTGGAATGTGTTGATGATATTTCATATTTGGCAGTGTGTATAGATGAGTCCCAGGATCATATTGGCATTGATGACATCCAGAAGGATGCAGTGGGCAGTTTTGAAGACTTAGTTCCCTTGGGTATAGAGGAGTTGGACAGAAATGCTAATGTTTTTGATACTCTGTATGCTGATATGAGCTTTAGATTTGATTCACAGGATAGGGATGGTAATACTCTAGAGACTAGTAACTTTGAGGACACTCCTTCAGATAGTGCATCAGAGGAGGTTTGTAGGAGACAGTCAAACCAGTGCCATCATGTGTCTAATTAGTTGAGAGTTAGTGACCAAGACATTGCTATCACTTGCCAACATTTCGATGCTGCTCGTCAGTTGTTAGCAGTTTATGGATGGGGTTCTCCTACTAGTGATGAGCAGGGAGGAAGTTATCTTTCCTTGACAGAGATCCACTCTTTATGGGAGGCTATTCGGATTTTGAGACAAAATTATATGCAGTTGGTAGCTGACAGAGATTATCTTATGGAGTGGGGCAGTACAGCATATGATGCATTGTTGGCCAAGGAAGATGAGGTGAGTGAGCTTACTGAGCAGCTTGAGGTGACTTCTGAGACTCTTGAGAGTACACAGTTGGCTCTCAAGGAGTCACAGTTTCATTTGGCTAAGGTGACCATGGAGTTAGAGCGACTACAGTCTTTACCTAATTCTATACAGTCACAAGCTATGGTGTTTGGTGATCCGAGGATGTCCATGGCCGAGATTGTTAGAGACAATGGAGATGGGGATGCATCCATCCTTGATACTAACATTGGCATATCAGGTTCATTCCCACTAGAGTCAGGTTCAATTGAGTTGGGTGCTGTAGCAGATTTTTGTGGTGTGCCTGACATGGTGGTGACCTCTAGTACTAATGGCACGAAGACTAGAGATGTTGTATCAAAGACCATGTGTGACGTTGGTGAGCTGATAGTTGGCATGGTTCCTACTAGTAATATTACTCCCTTCGCAATGTCTTTAGAGGTATTAGTCAGTTCCAACTTGGTTAATGATCGATTGCAGTTAGTTACATCTGGATTGCAGTCTGAGCCACTGACTGAGATTGGTGCATTCTATCGGCATTACACTGTGAGGTATGCTCATCTATCTACCTTTGATGACCATGTTGATGAGATGATGATACAGAGATGTACTTTGGTTCCTAGTGCTTATCATCAGTTATGGGATAGTTTGATGCCTCAGGATGAGAGTTGTGATGGGCATGACATGGTGATAAGTCCTGCAATTGACAAGTTGATAATACATGACTTAGAGCAGGAGTTTTGGAGTGATGCTTCAGCAAGTGTTGTTATTGATTCTACTCCTTTGGCTATGACATCTCCTGACTTAGCTAGTGATCAGTCGCAGTGGGTTGTATCACTTGTTCATGGTGAGCTGTTGACTGAGGTTGGGTTTTTTAATCAACATTATATTGCAGGGTATGTACATCAGTTAACAATTGATCCTTATGTTGAGGAGTTGATGGCAGGAAAATTTGGTTTGGGTTCCATTTCTTGTTGTTTATCTTGTGATGGCTTTTCACCATCAGGGGTGCATGGGAGTTATGGTTATGAGACAGTGGCCAATGATCTACAGAGTTGTGTTGACTGTAGGAGTTGTACAGTGTGTGGATTCTCCATACTTGGTATAGTTTCATTTGAGAGCATTCACCATTGTTGCAGAGTTGGATTGTACATTCCATATAGGCCAGTGGAATGCATTGATGGTATTTACTATGTTGGTAGTCCACTTTACTTGGGTTTTGATATTCTAAGAGTTTGTGTCTCATGGCTTTTTGACTGTGGTAATGGTGATTTTGGAGTTTGGTTGAGCTATAATTTCCAGTTTGATTATGGATTCCTCTTGGTCATATTGCAGAGGATCTTGCAGGAGTCTGTGTTAATTGGTAGTAGTATAGTTCATGACTACATTTGGGATCCAGGAGTATTGATTGGTTTATTGTTCAGCCATTGCTTGAGGACAAGCAATGTTTGGGAGGGGAGGACTTGTCATGTCCCCTTTTCAAATAATTAAAAAATAATAATCTTTGCTAAGACAGGCAGGCCCAAGAAAGTGAAGTTTCGGAAAAAGGGAGTTAATCTTTGGAAACCGTTGGACTAATAAATGATAATTATTATTAAAATATGTTTCATTAACCTCTCTTGGACATGAGTTACAGTTATGCCCTTTTTAAAGAGGTTTGGAGGCATTTTGGGCTCATTCCAGAACTTGATTTTTGCTCATTCTTTGTTATTCTTCAGAGGCTGCCAAACCTGTGGAGAAGGAGACCCAAGAACGAGAGTTTGCAGGTTTCCAGGGAGACCCAAGAAAGGGAGTTTGCAGGTTTCCAGGAAGGCTAAGGACGGGAGTTTGAAGCCATTCCATGTGCATGCTCATACAGAGTTTGCCTTTGTGCTGAACAGTGCAGATTTGTGAGTTTCTGGGTGTATTTTTGTAAGAGTTTGGTGTTTCCGGTTGAGTTTTTCATATCAGTTTTGGTTGCTGCTGTATTTTATACTTTAAGCTGTTAAAATAGAGCTGAATATATATATTGGGATGTGATTAAACTTCTGAGATAGATTATTAGTGTTCTTGTGGTGTTTCCGGGCATATTTTGTGCTATTTCGGGAGCCCGATGAGCATAGTTTTGGTCCTACATTTTCGAGTTGTTGTGTAAAGGCTATACGGATCTAGAAATGTCAATTTGTAGGCTGTTATGCTGCTGAAAGTTCTGTAAAAATTTCCATTTTCAGATTCATTAATAATTTGTGAAGTTGTGAAGCTTTTAGCACTATTTTCAACATACCCGATTTGGGGTTTCTTGAGGAATTTGGTGGATCTTTGGGATATTAGCTATTTGATTTTAAAGATCTGATTAGAGGTTGGAAATATCATGAAAAATCAGAAAAGGGACATTTCAGGAAATGCATGCGCCTAGGGATGGTAAGGTTCTTATTGGTGTTACGAAGGACAAGATCTAGTTCATTCAGCTAATGTTATTTGAACAACCTTTTGCACAATTCTTCAAGAGCTTCCTTGTCTAGATTAACATGGAGTGCCATAGACATGAACATACCCACAATATCAATATTTTTCTTCAAGTGATTCTCCAACCTTTAGAATTTAGATCCAATGATCTTCAACATTGCTCTAATGATCAAATTGTGTAGTAATTGTTAGAATATGAATTTAGTAGTTATTTTTATTAATGTATTACGTGTTTTTGTTTTGCATTAAAAGTATTATATTTATTTTTCAATATTGAAAGTTGTATAAATATCGTTATCTTATTTTTTAAGACAATAGTTGATTGGGAGATTTAATTGTTTTTTGCCAAGTCTAGGTCAATCACGCAAATGGATTTTTGAGAACTGGAGCCCCAAAACAAATGGAGAGGTCCAAATTTATCCTAGCCCTTGAGCCTTTTTTGTTGTGTTGTTTGATAAATTCAAACAAAAGAAAGTTTAATGTGAATACCAATGCTTCTAGGAAAAGTTTTCTTTGTTGTTGAAACCTTGGTACCCCTTTTTCACCTTGTTTTCTAAATATTTTGACAGGTTTTCTCTATGGGTAAGGTTTCCTAATCTCTCGTTACAACTTTGGTTAATTCTTTTTTAGAAATCAATAGAAATACCCAAGGAAGATTCTTGGGTGTTGGTGGTTCTTAAGAAAATTATCATACCAATTTTTCTCGCATCCTCATAGGTATGGTTCTATCAAAGCTTGCCCCTTCATAATTATCTATTGTTTTGAACACTAGAGTTTGGATATAGTTTGTGGGTTATGAAACTATCCCCTTCATGTGCAAAAGGCTCTTTAAGACCAAACATGTTGTTGTTGATTTCCCAAAGAAGAGTCTACAAATAATATTCTTGATGGAAGGAGGGCAATGAGTAGATGTACAATGTAGAAAAATATTCTAAAAGGACAAGGATGTGAAACCTAGCCTTAATATGCCCCTATGGTTGCCTCTAGCTCTACCATAGTGTTGGAGAACACTCACATGTTGTAGGATCTGAACACAAAACCTCTAGAGAAAGTAGATTGTATTTCTAGAGATGGGGCTACTCCTAGAAGGTCTAATAAGTTTGTACACCTTGTGGTAACTAAGGTGGATGGTAATGGTGTACCTCATTTGGAAAGTGATGGAAGGCCCAATGAATCAATTGGAAGGAAGAATGCCAAATTAGATGAGTGCTTAGTTGGAGATTTGAGGCTGCAAGAGGTGCCTTGTGAATGTTGAGGATGGCTAGCAAGTTGTTAAAGGAAAATGAGACAAGAGATCACAGAGAATGGGTTCCTTTGACATGGTCCTATGATCCCATACAAAGGGGGAAGACATTAGTGACACTTAATTGTATACCTATTAATAGGTATGGTGTAATACTTGCCTATGGAGAGGTGGATCTCTCTATTGTATCCATCCCAACTCTGGACTAGGCTAAAAAAACTAACATATTAAGAAATAAATAAATATTTTTTTTACTGATCAATATTTTTTAAGAGAATTGTTTGGCAATTGTTAGAATATTTTTTTACATACTAGTAGTGGATGAACAAAAATACCAGACATGTAATATATGGGTGTGTGCAAGATCATGGTCAACCAAACTATGGCCTTAAGTGGTAATGAAAAATTAGCAAATTAGGGTTATATTAGCTTGACACATAATTTTAAAGTAGTTATGGGTTTTATATCAAAAAGTTGTAACAAAAGAATCTGTAGGAAATTGAATTAGTTTCTAAACTACTAGGCCTTATCTGGAAAGAGAAAAAAATGATTTGTCAAAATTTTGGATTTTAATGCAGTACTAAAAAAATTTTAGGGCAAAAATATAAAGTAGCAGTATGTCTGACCACCTTAATCAAAATCAAATCATAATATCTTTTAATATAATTATAGATATAAAAAGTAGACTCATGCTTGGATGTGACACATATTTTTGAGTATTTTTATTCTAAATAAATAATTAAATATGAATTTTCTATTATAACTTTTCCAGAATAAAAAAAAACTCTCGTGTCTAACCACCTTAACTAATAGAAAACTTTACAAAATTAATTTTTTCTTTTTTTTCTTATACTAGATGAATCATAGAATGTGACGCAACTTTTAGATTTAAAAAATGTTATACTATTTGAAAGTTATAGTTATTTTTCAATCAATATGTCAATCAATAGTTTACAAACATCTTCATTAAAAATTAATTAATAAATACTTATCGAACTCAGAATTTGACAATAATTATATCAATGAAATCTTGAGACTGTTATCAAAAAACCCTTTTTGTTTCATTGAATTTCGATGAGGAAAATATTGTCAAATGGCTACTCGAAGTTTGAATGTCAATGAAACATGTCTCAAACATGTTTTTTGAGTTGACCAAAGAGGTATGGTAAATACCAAGCCTAATCGGGAACTCAAAATTTGGCGACAATTTTTTTCCCAAAAATTGATTGCCCAAATTTTGGAGGGAAATCAATTTAGCAAGTGTTCAACAATTAAAAAAATATTATTATATATTATTAGTATATATTATAATATAGTAATATATTTGATTATTATATATTGTATTAGTATATTATTATATATTAGTATATATTATTATATTATAATGATTATTATTATTAAATATAATATAGTAAATTATTATTATTATATAATCTATAAATATATTATTATTATATTTAATATATAGTCGTATATTATTATATAATATATTAATGTATTATTATTATATAGTAAAATATGACTATATTATTATTAAATATAATATAGTAATATATTTGATTATTATTATAATTATATCTAATATATATTCATATATTATTATTATATAATATAGTAATGTATTATTATTATTTAATAATGGGGTCGTGGGCTAGGGTAATCGATGCAATGGGTTGAATAGGGTCGTGGGCTAGCCTACGATCCCATTTGACCCATAGCATCAATTACTCTATGTCCCTAGGGGTCCTCAGACCCCTAGGGACCTATTTGATTTGTTCAAATGGGTTGAAAGGGATCATAGGATAACCTATGACCCCATTTGACACATTTCATGACAAGATGTATCTTTGGGGGTCCTAGGACCCCTAGGGACCTATTTGGTTTGTTCGAATGGTTCAAAAGGGGTCATAGGATAACTTATGACCCCTTTTAACACATTTCATGACAACATATATTTGGTTTGTTTGAATGGGTCGAAAGGGATCATAGGTTATCCTATGACCCCTTTCAATGCATTTGACCCCTTTTAACATATTTCATGACAACATATATTTGGTTTGTTTGAATGGGTCAAAAGGGATCATAGGTTATCCTATGACCCCTTTCAATGCATTTCATGTCAACATATGTCCCTAGAGGTCCTAGGACCCCTAGACCTATTTGGTTTGTTCAAATGGGTTGGAAGGGGTCATAGGATAACCTATTACCCCTTTTGATGCATTAGGACCCCTAGGGACCTATTTAGTTTGTTCAAATGGGTCGAAAGGGGTCATAGATTTTGACATATTTCATGACAACATATGTCCCTAAGGGTCTTAGGACCCCTAAGGACCTATTTGGTTTGTTCAAATGGGTCGAAAGGGGTCATAGGTTGTCCTATGACCCCTTTCAACATATTTCATGACAACATGTGTCCCTAGGGGTCCTAAGACCCTTAGGGGCCTGCTTGGTTTGTTTGAATAGGTTGAAAGGGGTCATAGGATAACCTATGATCCCTTTCGACACATCTCATGACAACATATGTCCCTAGGGGTCTTAGGATGCCTAGGGACTTATTTGGTTTGTTTGAATGGGTCGAAAGGGTTCATAGGATAACATATGACCCCTTTCAATGCATTTCATGACAACATATGTCCCTAGGGGTCCTAGGACCCCTAGGGACCTATTTGGTTTGTTCAAATGGGTTGAAAGGGGTCATAGGTTTCGAAGCATTTCATGATAACATATGTTCCTAGGGGTCCTAGGACCCCTAGGGACCTATTTGGTTTGTTCAATTTTTGAAAAAAGGAGGGGTAAAAATTTATTCAATCAAAACCAAAAATTACAAAAGGCCTAAGGCACAAAAGAACCAGACCCAAACCCAAGAACAATTAACTTCTACCCTTTTCCACTAAATACTTAAAAGTCCCAATATACTCAATTGGAAGTCCATCCCTTCCTGAAATATCCCAACCATCTCCTTTCTTCGACACCCATTTTGCCAACACATCAGCCACTCCATCCATTCCCTTAGAATATGACAGAAAGAGATCCAATCCAAAGAGTTGCTCAGATAAAGAATCTCACGAATAATAGTGGCTAATTTCCAGTTAACATCATCCACACTCTAGTTATTGATCATATCCACAACAATCTAAGAATCTGATTTACACAACATCTTCCTGCAACCTAAAGAGCATCCCCATTCAATAGCAATCTTAATGGCCAGGGCCTCCATCAAGTTATTGGAATGAACTCCTCTAAAAATAGAGAACATAAAAATACCATTACCATCTTTATCTCTTCCAATCCCCCCCCACACCTGCCTGCCCAGGATTACCACGGGAAGATCCATCAATATTGATTTTAAGGATATCTATGGGCGGTGGTCTCCATCTCCCCACCCTACAAACCTTTCTCTTAAGTGGCTAAGATCTCTTACCACTGGTGCCTCCCAATCCGTTGTCCACCAGTCCCAAATTCCTGACAATACTATAGTCCCTAGGGTCCACAGGTTCAGTCATATCACACTTAGCATAGATAGTTTCTTGGGGTCTACTCATAATCATCTACTACAGATTAGTGACTCCCAAACTAGAATTACAGAAAATCCTGTGATTATGTTCCAGCCAAAGATTCCAAAGAATAAGAGTAGGTCCAATAACCCAAGCCACCTAGAGGAACATTTTTTTTGTTGGAAGTCTGCCAAGGCTGTCCCAAAATTCAATAAGAGGCTCAGCATGAATGCACCCATGACATCACGCCTCCCACAACTTATGCCAAATTTCTCTAGAGAGAGGACATAAGAAGAATAAGTGAGAAACACTCTCTCCATTTAGCATGCAGAGGGAACAGAAAGAAGGGCCCTAGAACCCTCTTCTCTGAAGGTTATCCCAAGTAAGACATTTCTTCTGAGCAACCAGCCATAAGAAGAAATTATACTTTGGCCAAGAGAATTTATTCCAAACCTTCTTCCACCAAGGAACTTCAATTATTCCATGACATTGATTATCCAACCAAGCATAACCTTGGGCCACACTGAACTTTCCTTTAGGACTTGGACTCCAAGCAAGGATATCCTTGTCCTTAGAATAGCTGCATAGCCTGTCCGAAAGGAGACTAGCCAGATAACCCAAATCTCCAAGGAGCCTCCCAAAGGCCACTCACTTGGGGCCATCCAAAAAGCCACATGTAGTGCCTGCCCCTAGTTCGCATTTTGTTATCATTGTTGAACTCTTTTAGGATTAGTTTTATATTGATGGTTACCAGCATTATCAGATATTGTGCTATGGATTCAGTTTATTATGTGATGAGATCACTTAGACTTTACATTTCATGTACGTATGATGATTATTTTTAGTGTTTACAGTTATTAATGATGATTAGTAAGATTATTTATTATCATATGTGTTTTATTATGGATACTTACCCCATACTTGCATTTGTATGGTGTGCGTGTTTGCTTTTGTATGGCGTGTCTGATGTGGTTAAGGAAGGGAGTCGTAGTCACCTGCTAGTCAGGATCTACACGATGCACCACTTCCTGCCATTGCATGTTTAGTTTAGTATATATTGTGCTTGTACATGTGTGGTTTTTATGCAGATTGCAGGTACCGAGTATCGACTTCCCTGAATTGCTAGGATGAGTGTACCCTATCACATTAACTCAATGATAAGAGAGGGGAGATAAATTCTCAAGTCCAAATTCCAACCCTTTAAGCCATTTGTCCTAATTGAAAATTAGGACAAGTGTCTGAGTTGAGTACCTTCCGAATATGTTGGATAACGTAATTCATGATTTAAACCCTTGGTTTGATTTTGTATGTATTTTGGCTATGATGGGTTTTCATATTTTTACATTATGAGTCTTTGATGTATTTTCTATTAATTAAGCCTAATTAAAAGATTTAATTAATGATTTAATTTAATAAAAAATTAATATGGTATTTTAATATTTATTTTATTTAATTAATTGGGAAATTAATTAAATAAAATAATTAAATTGGAAGATAAAAGTTAAAAGTCTAAAATTTGGAATGTGACAACATTTATTTTAATAATAATATATTCGGAGTTCATTTTTAAATAAATGACTAAATAATAATATTATTAAAGCTAATAAATATTTTAGCAATTAAGTTTTGGAAAATGAAATTTAAAAGTGGAAAATATATTTAAATTAATAAAAGATTCTAAATCTCATGTGATTAAAATATAAATATATTAAGATTGAAAAGTGAAATTATTAAAGTTAGTGCATGAGATTTAATAAATTAATAAATTAAACTGAAAAGAGTAAAGTAAATATTAAATTAATTAATGTGCATTATTTTAATATTTGCTCACATAGGAGTTGGCAAATTCTCGAGAGTTGTCATGTAGACAACACAAGGGTTTGTACTCTAAGAATGCACAAGTTGTCTACACTTAGAAGTTAGCATTTTATTTGAGCACATGGTGTCTACAACCTTAAGACTTATCTAGAAGGTTGGAGAAAACTCATGCTTGGTTGTCATGCTTATCTTCTAGTTGTTTCTAGAGACACTCTAGATGCATCTTAGAGGCCTTTAAATAGAGGCTCTCCTAGTGTGTTTGGACAAGCAGAGATGCATTCGAGAAGCTCCTATGCTTCTACAAGCACTCCTAGTCACTTGGGGAATTTTGGTTGATGGAGGATTGGCGAGTCCTGGAGAAGGAAGGGTTGTCTACGATTTCCTGAGGTGAAGTGAACTAGCATCAGAGGCCAGGTAGGCTCTCGAGTTTATTTCACATATTCTATTTCACTCTCTATCTTCTTGTCTTCATCATGTCTCTAAATGCTTTTGGAGGATTTCATATGGTGAATATGTCAATTCCATTGTGGATGATTAAACTTTGTATAGTGTAACTGTATTATGCATAACACTCTCTTCAATGGTCTAAAAAGGGAATTATCCAGGTAGTATAATGGAAGAATCTCCTAGAAAGGAAAATGTACTGATTGAGATCATAGAATAAGAATGTCCATCTATTGAACTTTTAAATCTAAATAATTCCAACAGCCTCGCCAAAGATCTAGTGATCTCTACCAATCGCATTATGTTATTTAAAGAGACTATTCTCAAAAGAAAAGCCTCTACGAAAAAACTCTCTAAAATCTTGCAGCTTTGCTGAGAAACTAAATTTTCAACTATGGAATCTCCACCGCATATTTGAGCAATGTGAGTGTATCATCGAGTGGAGGGGTTCGTCCATAACTTCCTCGATCAGGGATAATTGTAGATACTTTCCGTAGCTTGAGTTGTTCCTCATTAGAAGCTGAATTGATTCTTTACCAGAGTCTAGACGGTTGAGGTAAAAAAAAAAATTTAGACAAGAAATTGGAGCTGAATGTTGCAGCAGAATGTAACCAGAACATTTAGTGTAGGATAAATTGGCATTTCTTGAGATTACGACATCGTGATTTCACTCCTTAGATATTCCCATCAATAACGGTTATTGCATAATTTCATTTGTTTGGGATCTCTCAATTGATGAGAATAAATTGGTCTTTCTTGCGTCTGCACGATTATTGGTTAATCTTTTGTCCAAAGGTCATAACAAAACTCTATCCCTATTAGCTTATAACTCCCTAATTCAAAAACGATGAAGCTCGCCGGTGGGACGAGGCAATCTCCGTCATCAAATGCAGAGTTGCCGAGATTTCGTTGGTGGACGTCGGTGGATATCTTGGGCAGGCCGGCGGGATTCACTGATTCTCGTTGTCGAATTTCGCAAGGCTTCTCTGAATTAAATATAGAGTACGACCTGGGAACAGTGATTGAGATCTGCTAACGGCATAATAAAGTATGCCCTGCAATAATAATAATCCGAAGAACAGAATCACATCATTATAAGATTACTCCCAGGAGTAGGTAACAGTGAAGAAACAGAAGCTTTAAATCATCAAGATCGATAGTCGAAAATTTGCAAAGATGACAATGGAGAATAGGATGACAGGAGTTACAAAAGTATGTTGCTAGTCATTCAATCTAATCTGCCATGTCACTAAACTCAAAGACTATGAGACAACTAGAGGTGAACAATATTAAGCATTACAAAGCGATGTCATGAAAAACAAGGATGATAAAGGGCTGCCGCATGTCACCTTTGGCTGCGCAGGCCTAAAATCATGATTGTTCATGAACTTTAAATCGCTAGCATGGGTTTTATGAAGCTTTTTACCATGGTAATTTTGTGGCTTCCAGGACTTTGCATGCTCTCTAGTCATGGATACATATCAGTGACCTTGTGTTGACAAAAATATACTTATCATATGAGTTCGATTGGCCGACATCTTGAATTTAGATCTTGCATGAGGCATCATTTTCCCATTATAATTCCTGGACTTCCCTATCATATCAACCTTGTCCTCATAGTGATTGGCTTATTAATTATAATAACTGTTGTCTGGTATCGATCTTATTGTTGAATTGTATTTCCTGAGCATGTTGTTGCTAACTGCGATGCTCCTCAATATAATTGTTATTCTAATGCTTGGAGTATATATGTCACGAACCTCTAAGGTTAACCTTTACAATTTTGGATTACTAAATGTAAATTTTGATCACGTCCATGTCTTCAGACTGCGATGGGCTTTTTAACTGCAGCACGGCCTGTCACATATATGGACGACTTGAGAAGATTGAGCGATTAATAATCACCTCATTTGTGATAGATTAAAGAAAAGTTTTATCTTAGGTTATATATATATATATATATATATATATATATATATATATATATATATATATATATATATATATATATATATATATATATATATATATATATATATATATATATATATATATATATGTGTGTGTGTGTGTGTGTGGTTTAACGCTAGTAGGAGTGCAGTTTTATATCAAATCATCTCGAAGACCTGCAGCTAGATGAATCGCAAATCATATTCTCTTTATGTGCTTCTGGGATTGTCTTTTTGCACAGTGAATTGCCCTACAATCATTAATAAAACAACACCTTCACACTGACAAATATGGTGTAGATACGTTTAGTCAAATGGAATAAGGGACGTTTAATTTGTGTTAATTATCATTTTTGTATGTTCGGGGTGGTAGTTTGTAGGGTACCCGCCACAGACGTTTATTTCTGACTGCTCAGCCATATCATTATGTCGTGGACAGAGTTATTATGTAAGTTTTAAGCTTAATGTTTAATCGATATTTTTGTGTAATAAATGGAATCATTAATGGATATAACATTATTGTTTAATATATTTAGTGACCTAAAAAGTAAATAGTTATCTTTGATCAATTTTGGATAATTACTTTTAATAAATGGAGGGACAATTTTATGTTTGAATCGAGGGGTAACACAAATTGACTTAAGACACTTGAAATATACTTGAAAATGGAAACTGAAACTCCTACATTTGAAAATGGAAAAAATGAAACTCTACACTTGATTCAACTATGTGAATTTAGTAAATCAAAACATGTGTTTGCATCGTGTATTCTATATGCTTCTTGTTTTGGGTTTTGGGTTGACTAGTATTGACCAGTCCTAGGTTGTTACCAGAGGCTCGGGGGTTATGAGATATGATGGCATGTTGATCTTATTTGGTCTCGATCTTTATAAGCCCAACCATGGTAATGTGATCGTATGCTCTATGAAATGTTTGTATTTGTTCATCAGTCTTCATGTGTGAAGCTGAGAGGTATGTGTATGAGACACTTGAGCTAATCATTTTTTAGTCATCGATCAGTTATCCTTGGATTACTTTCTAGTCGCCATGATGGGACTGAAATGTTAATTTATTTCTTGATGATGTCATGTTGTGATATGTTTGACTCAACCATTTTGGAGTCTTCGATCAGTATGATTTTGAGATATTCTTGGTTGCTTGTTGAGAACCATTTATCCTGAGACATATTTTGGTTATTTAGAACCAATGGATACTTATGATTATCAGTGATGCCTTCAGTTGCCAATAGAGAACTGTTGTGGTCATGATTTTCTATGGATGTTTTTTCAGATGCTCATGGAGATTTGATGATTCTTATCTGGAGATTTGATGATTCTTATTATGGATATTTGATATTTGATTATTCTTTTTTATGGATTGTCTTTTGGATTTTCTTTACAATCGCTTGTACAGGACTATGGTTATTTATGATTCCATGGGCTTAGGGTAGGTAATCTACTTGTAGTGTAGGGAAGTGGCTTGCAATGGGGGTCGGGGCCCTAAGTGGCTGCCAAGGTAACTCATTGTAAGTTTGGTTAATAAGTGATAACATTTACACACTAAATGGGGATTAAATGAACCTAAAAAGATAATTGTTTTGATGTTCTCGCCCATGCCTTGAGCGCTTGTAAAGGCTAGGATGGGAGTAGTGAGAACGCATGGTTTCGACCGTGCATTCCGTAGTATGCCTCGTCACTTTGAGAGGATACTAGTGGCCGCATGAGATCAGTATGAACCCGTGGAGTTTAGCTAACTGCCAGGGTAACTTGTACGTGCTAATTGCGATGACACTTTTCCGCTTGCAGAGTAGGTTTCCTACATGTCATTGTGTGCCTTTGGGAATTAGATGTCAATTTTGTGTGATGGAACCCTTGAGTAGTATACTTTTAGGATTCCTGGACTTAGAGAGTTTTTGTGCTATGTGATTTTGGATAGCCTATTTGGGACTTGAGATTATCTCCTCAGCACGGTGGGAGTGGACCACTTAGGTTCCACGCGGTCGGGTGGTAGTGTTTTTCCACTCTTATCATTTGAGATCCATCTGAGACACCGTGGCTGATGCTTTATTGGTTGGTATTTATCTTCATTATGATCTTGGATCATTATGACTGATGATATACTTTATGATGGATGTATTTACTGGTATGTTCCTTACATTGATGATTTGCATATGTTAGATGATGTTACTTTATGCTTTACTTTGCATGTTAGTAGGATGTTTTAGGAGTGACATTCCTACTATGATAATACCGATGATCTCTTCGATGCTTTGGAATGTTACGCACGGAGGGATGACTAGGATCCACGATGGTCTAATGATGTTATTTACGGTTGGGAGGAACCGTGCACTTAGTTATTTATGTATGTGATATATGGTTATCTTTTATGATGGATGTTTATATCTTTATGATGATGATGTATCATGTATTGTTTATGGTTTCACTTACCTTAATTGCATCATGGATTAATATTGGATGATGATGTACTTTATTTACATGGATGATTATTGTTTTAAGCGCTTTCACACTTGTGACATGTACAGTGGATGATTGAGCAATCTAAAATGTAATCACAAAAAGGATACTTGTAAATTGTTTAGAAATGTTGGATGTATCATTGTTATTTCATAAGGATGTGATGTTAGATTAATAGTTAATTTAGATGTGATTCAACGTTAAGGGATCTTAAAGAATATAACTTGTTATGTATGTTATATTTACTTTCAGTTGGATGTTACTATTGCTTCTGCGAATGTTATGAATGGTTTATCTTTCATGTTTTTAAAAAAAAAAAATGTTGGGTAAACTTAGTGAAATTCTTTGGATCCCTTGGCGGGGCATTACACCACATCCACCGATCCACACCATTTGATAGTCTTGAAGTGAGCCACTTTGGTCCATCTTGCTATAGTGAAAATTTGACCAAGACCCTGAAAGTGAGGGTAACTAGAAAGAATGGAAGGATGGCATCCCAAGAATCCTGCCAAAATAATGCACTCAATCCCTCATTACATATCCAGAATAGGCCTTCCTTGATAATAGGAGCTCCCTTTTTAAGAGTATCCCAAATAAAGGAACCCTTTCCATCTAAAGCTAATCTAGGAATATCTTGATACTCCACTCTTGAAAAGTACTTTTGGGCCAGAATCTTAGCCCAATCTCAATCCTGATTATTACACCACCTCCAGTATAACTTAACAACTAAAGCCTTGACACCAAGAACCATACATTTAAGGCCCATACTCCCAGTGAAATTTGGAAAGAAAATCGTGTCCCAATTGACTAAGCTCCACTTAGAAGATAGAAGATTACCTGACCAAAGGAATTGTCGAGACAAAGCATCAAATTCTTTCATAACCCCAATGGGAGGAGTTTGCACAAGACACCTATAAATGGGAAGAGCTTGAATCACTGTCTTGAGAAGGATAACTTTCTCGGTGGAAGAGAGCCACCTATGAGTCCAATGGCTCACCCCACTATGAAATTTGTTCAAAGGATCTTGCTAATACTCCTTCAGCTGAGTCCCCAGAGCTAAGGGGACTCCAAGATAAATCAAAGGAAGAGAGCCAATTTGAAACCTAAGAATCCTGGCAATCCTAAGCCGGATCGACTGTGGAGTATTAAAGAAATAAATTGATGACTTACCTTCATTAATTTGCTGCCCAGAAGCTTTCAAATAAGTGTCTAAAATAATTCTGAAATTTCTAGCCTCATTTATGGTAGCCAAGCCCATCAGTCTAGTATCATCCACAAATTGGAGGTGTGTATACTCTTGAATATTATTGTTCCACTTCCACCCATGGACAAGTCCCTACTCGACTTGAAACTTTATAAATCTTCCTAAGCCCTTTGCCATAATAATAAAGAGATATGGAGAGAGAGGATCCCCTTGTTGAAGTTCCCAAGAAGCAAAGAAAATCTCAGTAGGTTCTCCATTAATAAGAACCAAAAGGATGGGGAAGTCACACAACTGAGAATCCAATCAACCCATTCCATATCATATCCAAAAGCTAGAAGCACACATTGCAAGAACTCCCAACTAACTTGGTCATATGCTTTTGCTAAATCTAGCTTAATAAACATAGCCTTTTCCTTAGACGTGGCCATAGAGTGAATGGCCTCTAAAGAAATAACCACCCCATCAAGAATCTGTCTGCCACCAACAAAGCCTCCATGTTCCTCAGATATCAAAGTAACCAATCTTGAGCCTTTCAGCAATCAATTTGGTGATAATTTTGTAAGTGGCATTGCATAAAGCAATAGGTCTAAACTGATCCAAACTGTTCACCCCATCAATCTTGGGAATGAGAGCCAAGAAGGTAGCATTCAAATACTTTAGAATTTGTTTGTTCTAATGTGACTCCTGGACTACTTCAAGAAGATCAAATTTAATAATCTCCCAAAATTCTTCGAAAAATTCAATGGGAAAACCATCTGGGCTCGGAGTTTTACCTTTCTTCATACCAAAGACCACCTTCTCTAGCTCTTCAAGAAAAATAGGCCTTAACAAATTCTTGTTCATATTGCTAGAAACAAGTTGGGGAATGCAATCTAAAATAGTCCTTGTCTCCACCATTGAACAAGGTTCCTCCTTAGAGAAGAGTTGGGAAAAGTGTCTAATGGCCTGTAGAGAAATCACCTCTTTGGAAGAGAGTTGATCTCTAGAAGCAAAAACAAGAGAAGAGATAGAATTACCAGACCTGTGAGCTTTAACCATTTTATGAAAGACAATAGTGTTTTTGTATCCCTCCTACAGCTAATCCACACGAGACTTTTGCTTCCAAAATATTTCCTCTCGAAGCTCCCATTCCTCTAACACCCTTAGAGTTGAGGATTCTACAAAAATTAAATACAAAGTCATTCCTTGGTCCCTGATCTGATGAGTGACACTATCCAACCTAGCCTGGGCCGCCCTCAATTGACCTTGAAGATTCCCAAAGCACTGTTTGTTCCACTTGTTAAGCCTAAATTTAACATGTTGAAGCCTCTTCTCAAAGGATTACATGGAGGTACAATGAGGGGGCATGCGCTCATGCCACCAGGCTATCATAAGATCATGTAGAGAAGGCTCCCTCAACCACATTAGCTGAAACTTGAAAGAGGGATTTTTAGAAGCCTTAAAAGGAGTGACAGAAAGCTTAATAGGCCAATGGTCAAATCCTCTCCAACCAAGAACTTCTAATCTAGTAGACCATCTGATATCCATCCAAAAATAAGAAACAAGGAACCTATCTAGCCTTTGCAAGATGGCCTATGTCCCACTCCACCTATTATTCCAGGTGAAAGTACCAGAGCCATGTTTAACATCAATGAGGTTCAAAGAGCCAATATTATCTCTAAGCATACTTGAAGAAGGGCCCAATCGAGCACTCCCACCTCTCTTTTCCTCTAAATTGGTAATAGCATTAAAGTCTCCAGCCAAAATCCAAGGGAGGAAAGGAGCTAAGGAACAAAAAAAGGTGATATGAGACCACGTAAGAGATTTACCTGCCAAATCATTAGGAGCGTAAATATTGGAGAACATGCACCTTTCTCCCGTCTCAAAATGAGAAGCCATCAAGGTGATAGAGGACCTTCTTGAAATCCACCATAGAGGAGTCACCTTCCTAGGATTCTAGAAACAGGCAAGTCCACCTGAACAACCTTGAGCACCCACTCCCTGCCAGCTACCATGGGGCCACAATTTTGGCCTGCAGCTATCCAAATCATCAATTGTAAGCTTAGTTTCCTGAATGAATACAGTATTTGGAGAATGAGAATCAATCAATTTATGAACAACCTTTTGTCTAGGGATGTTGTTCAACCTCTGCACATTCCAAGAGAGAATAATCATTTAGAAGAGTGCGAGAAGTGGGAATCAATGGGCTTCACAAAGCCTACCTCAACTAAAGTCTCTCCCATTATCTTAACCTTCTCCTAATCAATCTTCCTTCCACTCTTAGCAGACTTCTCTGAGAGCCCTTTTTTAAATGGTTTTTTGTTGTAAGCCTAAAGAAGGTGCAAATTTAGTACCCTTTATGATGTCTAGCGTCCCTTTCTGGCTAGAGAGCGTAGAAGTTGTGATAGTTGGAGTGTCCCTAGCTTGTGATCCGCTAGGGGCATCACAATTTTCCTCCTAAGTTGGAATCCATCCAAAGGAATTAGTTGACCTTGTTCCTCATCTAGTAACTAGACTAAACTCCTTGCCTCCCCCACCTATGTCCTCTGAAGAGAACCATCTCCTGAAGGCAACTCAGCTGGTATGCCTTCCTCTTGTACCAAACTATCCAGAACATTAAACCTATTAAAAGTGCCATCATTTTGTCTGTCCATCCAGGTCCTCTTCTTCCCTTTTCCTTTGTTGCGTAACTTAACTGGGATAAAACCTTCCTTGTCTCCAAAACCCTCTGACATAGCGGCCTTACCCTTATCCACCTAAGGGTCTGGCTCAGTAGCAGCCAATGGATGAGAAAATTAATTTTGAGGACACTTACGTTGTAATTTCCCATACTCTCGACATATCCTATATCTAAAAGGTAAAGTCTCATAGTCCAATTGTTGAATCCATGAGGTAGGGGCCAAGCAAATTTCCATAGAATTAGGCAGCAAATTATTAAGATCAACCTCTACACAAATTCAAGCATATAAAATTACCTTTCGATCTTGAGTTTGTGTGGCTGACCCTACTGGTTTCACAAGCAAAAGTGAGATCGAATGAAGAATATCCTCTCTCCAAAATTCTAGGGGAAGTCGTGGGAGATGAACCCACACTAAGACCTGAGAAGGAATCTCCACAGCAGAGTTGAACCCAATGTGCCAGGGTTTGATGAAGAGCCCAACCTGGTTAAAGAAGTATGGACCGCCTTCAAACACCTTATTCATGTCTGTCATATTTGAAAAAATAACAATAAAATAGTTGTTGGCTACCAAAAGAATCTCCATATCCCCTTCTAGATTCCAAATTTGGTGTGCCCAGAATTCCAACATAGGAAGAGAAAGATGGAGACCTAGAAACTTACAAATGAGTGCATGCTTGCCCCAATATTCTACATCTTCTAAAATCTGCTCTGGTTGAATAACCAAAACTAGTTGATCATCAAATCGCTCCAAACACCCATTCATTTTATTAATACGAACAAAACCCTTCGACGATGAAGCATTCACCCCAGAAGGGAGACTGTTAGTATGGTCCTTAGCCCCCATCTGCATCAGTATGGAGGAATCAACCATCTCCATATCAGCGGACAAAGATTGGGATGCAAGAATCTCTAATTGCCCCATGTCAAAAACCCCTGAAAGCTCAAATTCCAATCTAAAAATTTATATCCTTCTAGCTTTAGCAAAAAAACATGCACACAGCCCAACAAAAGAGAGACACTACACACCCCAAGCAGCACCAGCTGACCCCAAACTTACTACACAACAAACCCCCAAACCCCCAAAACTCCCACACTTGCCTGCAAAGACAACTCGACCCCCACACAGCACCACCAACCAGAATGGTAGGGACAAACATGTCTAGTGGAGAGCAGTAGTGGCACTAAGGAGTAGGCCATAGGCACGCAGGCCCTAGCTGTGCCAAACACCAGCCTGCGAGAGCGAACTCAGAGTCGTCATCGCCATCTTCTTCGTATGATCGGTTTGTTCAAATTTGTCGAAAGGGGTTTCAACATATTTCATGACAACATATGTTCCTAGGGGTACATATGTTGTTATGAAATGCATCAAAAAGGGTCATATGTTATCGTATGACCCCTTTTGATCCATTCGAACAAACGACCTATTTGATTTGTTCAAATGGATCAAAAGGGGTCATATGTTAGGACCCCTAGGGACCTCTTTGATTTGTTCGAATGGATCAAAAGGGGTCATACGATAACATATGACCCCTTTCGACGCATTTCATAACAACATGTCCCTAGAGGTCCTAGGACACCTAGGGACCTATTTGGTTTGTTCAAATGGATCCAAAAGTGTCATAGGTTATCCTATGACCCCTTTCGACACATTTCATGACATCATATGTCCCTAAGGGTCCTAGGACCCCTAAGAACCTATTTGGTTTGTTCGACTGGGTTGAAATAGGTCATAGGATAACCTATGACCCCTTTTGATGCATTTCATGACAACATATGTCCCGAGGGGTCCTAAGACCACTAGGGACCTATTTGGTTTGTTTGAATGGGTCGAAAAGGGTTATAGGATAACCTATGACCCCTTTCGATGCATTTCATGACAAAATATGTCACTAGGGGTCCTAAGACCCCTATTGACCTATTTGGTTTGTTCGAATGGGTCGAAAGGGGTCATAGGATAACTTATGACCCCTTTCGACGTATTTCATGACAACATATGTTCCTAGGGGTCCTAGGACCCCTATCGACCTGTTTGGTTTGTTTGAATGGGTCAAAAGGCATCATAAGATAACCTATAACCCCTTTCAATGCATTTTGTGACAACACATGTCCCTAGGGGTCCTAGGACACCTAGGGACCTATTTGGTTTGTTTGAATGGGTCAAAAGGGGTCATAGGATAACCTATGACCCCTTTTGACACATTTCATGACAACATATGCCCCTAGGGACATATTTGGTTTGTTCGAATGGGTCCAAAGGCATCATAAGTTATCTTATGACCCCTTTTGAAACATTTCATGATAACATATGTCCCTAGGGGTCCTAGGACCCCTAGGAACCTATTTGATTTGTTTGAATGGGTCAAATGGGTCATAGGTTATCCTATGGCCCCTTTCAACACATTTCATGATGACACATTTCATGAAAACATATGTTCCAAGGGGTTTTAAGATCCCTAGGGACCTTTTTAGTTTGTTCGAACCTATGACCCCTTTCGATGCATTTCATGACAACATATTTCCCTAGGGGTTATAAGATAACCTATGACCCCTTTCAATGCATTTTATGACAATGTATGTCCCTAGGGGTTCTAGGACCCCTAGGGACCTATTTGGTTTGTTCAAATGGATTGAAAGGGGTCATAGGTTATCCTATGACTCTTTTCGATGTATTTCATGACAACATATGTCCCTAGTCCTAAGATCCCTAGGGACCTATTTGGCTTTTTCAAATGGGTCGAAATGGGTCATAAGATAACCTATGACCCATTTTGGTGCATTTCATGACAACATATGTCCCTAGGGGTCCTAGGACCCCTAAGGACCTATTTGGTTTGTTCGAATGGGTCGAAAGGGGTCATAGATCCTTTCGACACATTTCATGACAACATATGTCCGTAGGGGTCCTAGGACTCCTAGGGACCTATTTGGTTTGTTCGAATGGGTTGAAAGGGTCATAGGTTATCCTATGACCCCTTTCACCTATGACTCCTTTTGATGCATTTCATGACAATATATGTCCCTTTGATTTGTTCGAATGGGTTGAAAGGCATCATAAGATAACCTATGACCCCTTTTGACGCATTTCATGACAACATATGTCCCTATGGGTCCTAGGACCCATAGGGAGCTATTTGGTTTGTTCAAATGGGTTGAAAGCGGTCATAGGTCATAGGTTATCCTATGACCTTGTAATGTCCCATTTCAGGACATTTTAAGATCTTCTCCAATTTATACCGTTTCCATTATATTTTCATCTAATTTATTTCTTATTCCCCTAAGCCTTCATGATAATTCATATCCCATCTATCCTCCTCTATCATTTGTTCTTCTATTTATATATATTATTACTAGTAAATAGTCGTGAATGGTTGCATCCCTTGAAATAATAATTAACTAGTCATTATGGTTAAGGTTTAATAGCTATTAATTAACATATATTTAACAATATATATTGATATATATTATATGTATAACATTTATTAATTATTAAATTTCCTTATTTGTAGTGTATCCTTAGGATTATGGATAATATAAGCTATTTAGACAACATAATAATGCTATCACCATTCATTTAGTACCATCCTTATTTATTATCATTATTACATATATCATAAGATTCTTATATTGGTAGATAAATATTCTAATATTACTATATTAGTAGAATTATTTTATCATTAGTAAACGATAATATATTATTGTTAAATTTTAAAATATTATAAAATATATTAGATGATTTATATCATATATTTATCAATATAAATATATTAAATTAATAGAATATTATTGTTTAATTCTTATTAAATCCTAGTCTAAAACTAGGGACATCACAGTCCTCCCCTCTCAAAATTTGCTTGCCCTCAAGCAAAATCTTTCATACACAAACAAAACATATTTGCATTCAAAAGACGAGAGATTTATGAAATATACATGAATGAAAAACACAAAGCATACATGATGTAGACAAATGAAAACACGAAGTAGACACGATGTAGATAGATGAAGACACGGAGCAAACACGATGCAAACACATCATACATTATTTTTCACAATGAAGTAGAGAAAAGGGAATAATTTATAAAATATACTTACCTAGTATGCTTTTTTATCATAGATCTTGCAACACAAACAATTATTAGCATGTACATGTATATAATAGCTCCAAAGAAGAGTTTAGTCATGATAAATTAGTTCTAAACCAATATCCTACCAAGCCCAAGAGTGGAACTTTGGCCCTCTTGGCCTTGATGGTAGCCATTGACATCCATCAAGGTGGTCTACTTGGCAAATTCTTAACTGAATAGAGTTGACATGATGTCAAGTCTTAATCAATCTAAGCCCAGGAGTGGAACTTTGGCCCTCCTGGCCTTGATGGTAGCCATTGACATCCATCAAGGTGGTCTACTTAGATGGTTATCTTATTCTTCCTACCTAAGCCCAAGAGTGAAATTTTGGCCCTCTTGGCCTTGATGGCAACCTGTGACACCCATCAAGGTGGTCTGCTTAGGAGGTAATCTTATTCTCCTTAAATATCCTACCTAAGTCCAAGAGCGGAGCTTTGGCCCTCTTGGCCTTGATGGTAGCCAGTGACATCCATCAAGGTGGTCTACTTAGGAGGTAATTTGATTCACCACTTTATATCATTTCTATCTCAATATTTTGTTCTTCCTTTTTGCCTTAAGATTGGATCTTGTCATCCTTCAATTTTGATGGCAAGATGACTCCTTACAACCAAGATCTGCTTAATAACACAATTTGCAAAAGTTGTATTAGTGATTTGGTTTTTTAATGTTGTTAAATAAGATTGAAAATTTAATAGTAACTCTTACTTAAGATTACAATATCTTCTAACTAAGTAAAGATATTTATATTCAATATAAAATAACTTAAGGAAATAGAACTTTTGTTTATTTAGAGAAATGTGCTTGAAATTATGTAGGGCATTGTAGATTTTACTATTTTATTACTTATCCTCCTCCTCAAAGCTTGATAAGATCATTGTACAGTGATTTCGTTATAACTTTGTATATACTTATTAGTGCTCTCCATTTTCCCTTGCACTATATAATATCATTTTTAATTTTATTTCAATATCCCTAAATATCAGTGCTGACATTCCCTCTTTTCAAACACTTGGGCAACGCACATGTGGTTCATTGTCTGATATAGGTATTTGTTATGACTTTTCACCTTCTTCCAATGCATTTCATGGACCCCTAGGGACATATTTGGTTTTTTTGAATTGGTCAAAACCTATGACCCCTTTCAACACATTTCATGACAACATATGTCCCTAGGGGTCCTATGACCCCTAGGGACCTATTTGGTTTGACCCGTTTTGACATATTTCATGACAATATATACCCCTAGGGACCTATTTCATTTGTTCGAATGGGTTGAAAGGGGTCATAGGTTATCCTATGACCCCTTTCGATGCATTTCATGACAACACATGTCCCTAGGAGTCCTAGGACCTATAGGGACCTATTTGGTTTGTTCGAATGGGTCGAAAGGGTCACAGGATATTCCATAAACATGAACAATACACATGATCCACGATAAATTGAACAATACTATGCTAAATTAATATGTATATCATTGTGCACATAAATGACAAAAATATATATCAAAATACATGTATCCATAGACAAATTACACAAATATATATCAAAGTTCATGTATCCATAGACAAATTATGCAAATATATATCAAAATACATAGATCTATATACAAAATGTGGTTGATCATGCCATCAGAATGTGTATAATATCAATGTTTCTATATACAATGTGGCATATGTCATCAAAATATCTCATGACGCATCCTATGAAAACTATACTATCCTATGTTGTTGGTGGATGATCAAAATGCAGCCTCTTCGCTGCACTAGGAGGATCAAATGCCTCCTACATAAACAAAAAAGGAAAACCCAAAGTTAGACTACTAAATTTATATGATTCTGTGTATCTAACATTGAATTACTCAAATGCATAATGATCCTTTTTTTAATGAAGATTTATAGTATTAAACATTGATCATAAATACCTCTCTCGTCAACCTCATGCATCAGTCAAGAGTCCTCTCATATGTCCTCGACAGTTCTTGAACCTCGTTGATCATGGCCTATATATGTTCAAGTTTGTTTATTAGATGAATCTACAACTTAAACTATAACATTATAATTCATAGCATACTAAATTTATAACATGTAATCAAAAATTCAAACTACAACTTACCTCTGTTGACTCCTCCTTTGGATATAATGGATGTGTGAGAAAAGATACAAAACTCTGACATCCAACCTCTTGTGCACTAGGTGTTTCCTATGAGATACAAAAGATTAGTTGTTAGAATCACGAAATCATATTTGAATTTGTTTATGAAAATAAGAAAAATGATAAATAAATGATACTTATACATATGATGGGGCTCTTGTTGTGAAAGGAAACGCCAAAGGGTCCGTGACATCGAATCTGCCTAGACTCATCACCAATAGCCACAACCTATACAATAAAGAATGTAATTAAATTTCATTACCACAAACATTTTACAAGAATACATCAATATTTGATCACTTTAAAAGCACCTAATTACCTTTCCCTTGTCAATGAGTTGTTCCTCAATCCCCACACTCTGCCCCCCATTGATAGGTGATGCCTACAAGAGAATAGAAAGATTTGAAACCATATATGCTCCAATATCAAATAGAAAAACAATGAGAACACAACATAATGCATCATAGATGTCTCAAGGTCAAATGAAATAGCTGAGAGTGTGACAGCATCAACCTATTTGAGCTCCTCCTCGGTCATCAACTAAACATGAATGAAGATCATATACATGTATAAGTCAGTATGGGTTAAAATTACTCTATTATAAAGATTAACTTTAAATCACATATGTCGTAACAAAAAAATGTATACACTTACCGATGTAGTAGGATGTCATGCCTATGCATGCCCCTCCTCTCTCACGTCAAGGTGTGTAGTCTCTATACACTTGTCTGGTGTATCCTCCTACTCAAATACAAATTGATACTCAGAAAGATCACCTATGGGACCAAAACAAATATTCTTGCATGTTATGCAAGTATGGGGCACACAAACATGTGATGAGCTCATTGATGATGAACTCACACTAGCATCATCAACACAGGGAGGCAACACTAACCTAGCCTGGGATATCAATAGGCTACTCAATCTATGGATAGCTCTAATAGTCTAAGAGCTAGCCTTTGTAATGATATCAAGATGTTGCACTGGAGGAGGGGGGGAGATATCAGTAAGGGGGACAAAAGTGTCAACTTTCTTCTGTTGGGCAAAGAGTCTATTTTGAGGAGCTTCTCCTCCTACACCCATGTTGGGCCTCATGCTCTAGTAGTTCACCTTGAGTTGCAACACAAATTTGGCATACAATTTTTTAATGAAATTGAATGGAACCTCTAAATTGTTGTGTTGAGGTTTTTCAAAAACCATCCACCAATGGTCCCAAAAGTTCGCACGCATAGCCTCGTTTGTGCACTATTTAATTGGTAATTTGGGCTTTGTGTGTTCTACTAGTTTGCCAATTTTTGGGTCCACAAAAAGGCTAACTATATCATCTTTAGTTATATTTAGGGCCGCAACCTCATCATAGTCCAACCCATCATCAAACATGGCATGCATTTTCTCATGCCAGTGAAGAGCGGCATTTTTTTCATTGGTAAGTGTTTCAATATTATCCACTATGGTATTCAACGTGGATAATATGGAAGCCAATGCAGGTATATTGTTATATGTGGTTTGCAAAACCCTTAGTTTGTTGAGATTTTTATATATTAAATCTTCAATTTGAGGAGGGTTTTGAGGGGGTAGGGGATCATTTGGTGGACTGTTTTGAGGGGGTATTGGATTGTTTGGTGGAGGATTACGAGGAACATTGTTTCCTGTCTCAATGTCATCATTCGGGTCAGCCATACCTATTAAATTGCAAAACAACATTTCTATTAAAAAAACCCAATTTTCAACAATTTTAATTTTTTAAAACCTAATTTATATTAAAATTCATTCAAAATCATAAATAAATACAAAATAGATCCTTACCTATATTGTATACCCGTTGCTATATCATATACCTGAAATTGAGTCAGCTCAAAACAAATCCAAACACAAATTTGTTATTTTCTCTCCATTTTTTTTAAAAGTCCAAGTCATAGGTTTTGGGTATTTGATCTTATATCGAATACTCAATATGATATTAGGTACCCAATTAGGTTTGACCCAACCTTTTTGCCTTGGTATTAGGATGGGTGGAAAAAAGTCAGAGCGGATTTTGAAATGCTTGTAGTCATTTTCAAACTCCACTTTTTTCACATCACCACTTTTTGGCACACCATGATCTTGCACATACCCATATGTCTAGAGTATTTTAGAGAAGATGAAAACCATGCTAAATGGAGAAGGGTATCAATATAATTCAACAACTTTGAAGTTACTTTTAACCCATAATATAAGTTTATATGGTGATTTTTCTACTTAAATCAAATGTGTGTGTTTTGTTTCTCTTAAAAAAAGGCTATCTTGATAGGTATGGGTAAATAATTAATCCTTCAAAATGACCATATTAATATACTTTGATATCATAAATACTTTATTGTCTTCAAGTTATAATCAGAGCTCTTGAGTTATATAGGTATTTAAGTCAATGCATATTTCACTTATTTAAGATATACTTTTTAATATTAATACCTAATAACATATCTATAAGTTTGAAATGGGTTTTCTATTGTATGTCTACGTGTTAAAGCTAAAACTAAGAGAGAAATAAAACCAATATGTTTTATGTTTTATTTAGATGTCTTTGTATATGGAGATATATTCTAAAGAACTAATCGTGGTTGAGGACTATTTTATATCAATTAGCATGACTAAAAAATTTAAACTAGATTATTAACAAAAATAGAAATGAGCTTGTACCATTCCTTGCACTATATGAAGTGATTGTAAAGAATAACGTATATAGAACATAAAGTCTTATATTTGCATTCCTCATAAACCTCTTAAATCAAATTTTCGCTAATAATAATACGATGGCACGTTGGTGAAATCTTTTGTAAACATGAGCGTGAACTATAAAGCCTTTAATTCCCTTCATGGGCAACATCCTTTGATGATGAAATAAACTAATTAAAGCATTTTTTTTTACTAATAATGATATAATGTCACATTGGTGAAATCTATTGTAAGCTTGTGTGTACTATACAACATTTGATTCCCTTCATGGGATCCATAATTAGTGATAAAGAATTAGTTTTCTCAAGGATATACAGTGATATAATTATTGTGCATTATTAAATGTAAGGAAGTTAATTTGTGGTATAGACTTTCTACTATTATCATGATTTGTAAGGTATAATAAAATTAGGTTTAATATATATAGCCACAACCAAGGGTAATTATTACATTGTTCATTTCTAAACATTTGTTCTATAGATTTTAGATCTTTCATATTTATGATTAAAAAAATCTTATTATATATAATCACAATGAGAACCTTGGTGATTTTAGAGAACATCACTTGAAATTTTAATAAGTTAGGGATGGAAAATTGTCTTATTCCCTTCTTGTGCATACCCATGCCTTGTCAATATCTATGTATTGATTATGATACATTTGGAAGACAACAAGCAATACATTTGACTATGACTAATTCAAATATGTGGTAATTACACTACTAGCAAGAAATTAGAGACCTTTAATATAATGAAATGTAAATTAATAGATTTATCAAACTGACATTGTGTAAGAAGTTAGGGTTTTAAGATTCTTTGATACAAGGGTTAAAATATACATTGTTATTTTAATGTAACTATTTGAAAAAATGGATTAAAATATTTTAATCAATTTAGAAAAAGATTACATAATATTTCCAAACATTAACAACCATCATAGAAAATAAGACTAGAAACCAAAGAGTTTCCCCTCAAATCCAACTTTGAGAAGCCTAAGATGCTTATATAGCTAGAGAAATAACACTACATTCCACTCCCAAGGAGTATGAACAAAGGAGATAGAATCAAATTTTTGGATATTGGATTTGATCAATTAATCAAGCCATTTTCCAAGGAGAGTCATTAAAGCTCTTTTTATTCAAAAGTTAAGCTAGAATAATAGAATCCATTTCACAAAAGATTTTTAACCAATCCAATTCACAAAGTTTATCTAAAACTACAAGAAAACCATGAGCCTCTTTATTATTAGTACCAAACATTATAAAAAGAGAAGTAAACAAGGTCAATGCTAACACATGCAAGACTACCAATCCTAGTTGCACAAAGTTTGCCCCTAGAATAACCTTCATTATTTATACTAAAAATGTATATACATGGAGGCAACCATTTATCAATTCTATTAACCTTATGAAAATATTTCATTTTAGAACCAAAGTGAGAAAAACTAGATAAACAAGTCAAATCTAAGTTATTTATATTTAAAATATTAGAGTAACAAGGACCTAATAAAAGATCACTTTGCTACTATTGTATATTTTATTGAGTTAAAAAACTTCTACCAAACATACTCAATGCAATTCTAATGTCTCTAAAATATTCATGGCCAAATTTACCAAAGGAGAAAAATAGAACTAGGAACCTAGTAAAAAGGAAGCGAGAGTACTCTAGGATATCCCAAACCAAGCCAAAATAGACAATTAGGTGGCATGAATAAAATAATTACTTCAAAGAACCCTTAGAAAATATACATTAAGAAAAAAGGTGATAAATATCCTCCTGGTTGATTCCAAATATAATACACCAAGAAGGACCTTGAAATCTATGTCTTCTAGTGCTATCCTAAGAAAGACATCATTCAAACAAAGATATTCACTCAAACAAACAAAATTCATTCCGAACCTTTTCCACCAAGGGAAATCCTCCAAACATTCTATTTAGCTTCTAATAATCGATAACCATTAAAACCAAGTAAACTCCTCAAGGATCGTACCCCAAGCTAGATCATCTCCCATATTTAGAAGAACAATGATGATCAACGATGATAGTTGCTATGATAACTCTAGATTCATGGTCTACCCACACAACCCAACAACTAATAATTTTGCAATGAAAAATAAAAGTACTCTTAATGACATTCCTTGAAATTAGAAACTTCCTACCAACCAAACTCCACAAAATAATACTAAAGTGGTGGAGATGAGGAAATGAGAAAAGAATATGAGAATTAAGACTTTGCAAACCCATCAAAAAGAGAGTTTTATCATCTCAACTCATAGTCCAAAAGAGGCCTTGCTTAACAAGAGAAACACCCTATTTGGTAGTTTTCTTAAATAATGGTCCAAACTAAAGAACCTCTACCAATCGAATCAATTCTTGAAACCTCTTAAGTGACAATCCCATGAATATATTTATAATCAATATTTTAGCCCATTTTTTTGTTCCAATATATACAACATCTCTAATTAAATAAAATAACCTAAACTTGGATATTAAGCTCAAAATGTCTAAAACCAATACCACAAGGAAAACTTACTTAACTTGGTTCATAATTAATTTTGAATTTAAATTTTTGTATCTTATACATGGATTTGGCCTAGGTCAAAACTCACTTGTGATATATGATATAATAGAAGAGATTATGGTCTAAATGTTCACATTATTTTGATAAGAATTAAATGATATATATGAGTTACTCTAAATTTAGATTAAAATATTGAATTAATTGCAATCATGTACTAAGACAATGTATATAACATATTTATACAAAATAATATAAAATGGAATAAAAAAATAAAGTTTCAACTTATTAAACACACACACACACACACACACATATATTTTAATTAATTATTTCATGCAACCATTCTTTATCTTCCACTAAAACATAATTGATTAAGGAGGTCTTAATTACATGTGTAGTATATATTCTAATTTATTATTATTTTTTATTAAACTCTTGTTACATATTGTGCCCCCTACCAAATATTTAAATTTTAAATATTGCTCGTCCAACGATCACTTCCCAATTTAATATTATTTTAAACATCCCCAGGAATATCAAAAAAATTAAACGATTGAACCTTATTATATTCCTTAGTATATTTATGCAAGCCCGCAAGTCCCCCATCGTCAAATCGAAAGATATCTACGGTTGGCGCTATCTCGCTATGGGAAGTTGCATGGTCCTTTGCCATAGCGACATAGTGCCTTCTCGCCACGTGGCAAGTGGGTCCGCAATTCGCAAAACCGAGGTTATCGTGAGGGTGGAAAAGCGACGGCACCGGAGGGCGCCATGGCGCTATCGAGAAATTTGTTCTTCTCGCCGTTAGCGACATAGCGCCCGGTCGGTAAAAGAACATGGTGGGACCTCAGGCAATGTGAGAAAATGACTGCGATCAAAGGAGGATTTTGATTCATCGCCAGCTGTGCAGATCTTTTGATGTCAGTAATAGCCTGGACCCATGCCCCTTTCAAACGCACGAAGATTTCCTCACCCTCAGATTAGTCTGAATCAACGGTGTGCGCTATCTCGCTATGGAAAGCTGCGAGGATGTTACCCATAGCGACATAGCGCCTCAATGACACGTAGCAGGGTGGGGCCGAGTGTTATGAAGCCACAAGGATGGTACTAGTTCGGGCCGAGTCAGATGCCAGGTGTGTTGAGTTGTCTCGTGGGCCCAGAAGTTTTAGGGGCAAAACGCAGTAATACGACGAGTCTTCACGATCGTTAGATCAGTTTGCATCAATGGTAGGTGCTATCTCGCTATGGAAAGCTGCGAGGATATTAACCATAGCGACATAGTGCCTCGGCAACGCATGGCACAAATGACGTAATGGGCCCGCCCTTCTCCAAAGTAATGTTACGGCTCGTCCTCGGTGGCGGTTGTCAGGTGGGTCATAGTACGGTGGTGATATTTCATTGGTCCATTCAGCCAACTCGGTGTATAGTTGTATGTTTTTGTTGATCGTCGCTAGATCCAAGGAAATCGATGGTAGGCACTATCTCACTATGGAAAGCTGGGAGGATATTACTCATAGCGACATAGCGCCATTGTGCCACGTGGATCAGTGGGGCCAGGTCTCGCCATGATGAGGATGCTAGGTTGTGCCAGGTGGTTGCCAAGTGTTCCATGGGCCCAGAAGTTTAAGGAGATAGCGCAGTATTATGGCGAGTCTTCACGATCGTCAGATCAGTTCAAATCTACGGTGGGCATTATCTCGCTATGGGAAATTGCTTGGAGGATACGCATAGTGACATAGCGCCTAAGTGACATGTGTCCCAGTGGGTCCGGTGGAGGTAGTAACAGTTAGCGGCCGGCAATTAATGTAACTGTCACGATCAGGGTTTGCAAGGTGGTGCGGTCAGTTTGAATATCTGGTCAAATTTGGGGAGACTCACGAGGTGGCAGAAAGGAAGGAGGTTATTGGCCCACGTGGCTCATTCCAGTGCCAAGGTTATGTTGACTTGCTGACCCGACTGATTCGGGTGCTCAGGAATGAAGAAAGTCGAGATTTTTTATGCGATTTGATCTTCGTGATCAATCCCAACCAACCTAGAATGAATGCAAAATCAGGAAGAACACTCCACCTCCGACCCAATCCATCTACCTAGTCAGAATGGCTTAATGGCGCCGTTTCCGTCCTCTCAAGGCATTATTTGATACAGAAGATCAGATATCATTGCATCTGGATCCGTATCCAGATCAAATTTTCTCCATGATTATTCTCTGCAGGATTTAATGGCAGGTTGTTGCGAAGTAATTACAGTTGGAGGACATCCCAGTTATGCCTGAGCTATAAAGGAAAAATTTTATGAATTTTAAAAGGTCGATCATTCTCTATTTTCTCTGTTACCGCTCTGCAGATTCTCATTCTAAATTCCCCTGTGCCTCTGAACTACATGATTTATTGTCCTATCTCTCTCAGACATTGGTATGAAAGTGCAAGAACTCTTTGCCTTTTACTGGTGTTTTGTAGAGATCTATGATCTGCATGACTGTATCTCCTTGGCTTATGAATGATAATATAAGTGAATCTCTCTCTCCTTGTGTCACTCATCTTGGTTTTCTTATTTGCATGTGATTATTAGATTAAAGCAAGTCTGAATGTGTATATCCTTAGTTTCATTTTGGTTCAATAGTGCATATATGGGCAAAGTTTGGTCCGAACACTCTATTTTGGTGCATCACCTCTTTAGATTAGATTAGGTAGATTTTCTTTCATGCTCTCCTTCTCTCTTTTCCTCTCCAAGAGTAGTTAGGTGCATCCTGATAGTAAGAGGAAGCCAACCTTCTCCGGAGACTCAACCTCATAGTTCAAGTCCCACAGCTTGGAGCTTGTTTCCATGTTTCACTAGGTTGTCCTCATGCATAGGCTTTGGACAAGGGTGCAAACCTAAGTGACAACAACTCTATCTTCAAGATAGAGAGAGGAAACAAAGAACTTTGACTTGCTAATGCATGTTACGATCATTTCAAAGCAATTTAAAGATACAAAAGTTGTTACAGGGGTTGTAGCTCAATACGTTAAATTGGCATAATTGTGATTTGAGATATAGAAAGTCATGACCTGCAAAGGTTCAAACTCTAGAGCAGGGTTCAATCCTTCCATGAATTTGACAATTGCATCCCCTCTACCTAGTCAAAAGAGGTTTCTAGTTGAGATATACACTAACTCAAATCATTATAATCTCATATATAATACAAAGATGTTGATATCTCTATATATTGACATGTTTCCTTTTAAAAGATAAAATTAGTTATGAAATTTGTGATAGAGATGGGAAGTGGTGATTCATTGTGCTCTTGAAAGAGAGGTCACAAGTTCAAATCCTACTGGGGGGTAGGGTATGTATGCCTTGTTTGTAGTGCAGTTAGGTACCTCCCGCAAGGAGTACGAGGTAGTCCCATACATCGTCACCATATGTTAACCCATACACCCATGGCTTGCCTTTGGGCTCCCAATTACGGCATTTGAGAGTTCCTAACCCCCGTTGCCCTTTTTGTACATTTTTTGGTTCTGTAGACGGGCTCAGTGTTATTGGCGATGGATCCATGATCTCTTTCGCCCCTTCCACCTAGAACCTTTTTCCTGGCATATGGTTATTCTGGGTGATAATACCTTGATTCTCTTCAAATATGCCCAGATATGGCATGCTTTCAAATTGGCGATCTTATTTACCATTTGGAAAGATCGCAATGTAGTCATTTATGCTCACCACACACTTGACATTAATGTGGTTATGTACTCTAAAGCATGTATTTATAACAATGTCATGTTGCAGATTCAAGTACAGACGAATAAAGTGGCTCTAAAGGTGGAACACTTACAAGAGCTTTTGGCTCACTAGGGTAATGCCCCCTATACGGTTGCATGTGTTCTGTTGGATGTGGCCTCCGGCGACCATACCCCTCCTCGCGGTTGTCGTTGAGGACATAACAGTTTCGCTTGTCGCTTGCGCATGCTTCACTCTCAACAGCACTGCTCTCCCAATGGTGGTGCTTTTGGTCGATGCCGCATTTCTAGAGGTTCTGGTGATCGGCACCATTCGGCCTCGCCTCCCCGGAGGTTTGGTTCGGGGTGGTCCCCAATGGCTCCCCCTGCTACTCTTGCTACTAGTTGGCCCTCTACTCACCTAGACCCCAAGTGGGTGTTTCCCTGGTTGGATTTAGCCATTTCTCCTCCCAAGCCTAAGGGAGAGAAAGAAGAAGATAATACTGCTACTACGGATGATGGTTGGGCTCCCCCTGAGCCATCTTCTCTCCCCACTTTTGGGTGGGGGTCTAATGATAAGGATCCTCCTTCCTCGGTTGGTGTTGCGCTGGCAGCTTGAGGATTTCTTTGTTTTCTATTATTTTCTACAGTTTTTTGATGAATAGTTGATTTGTGGCCATATGAACTCACGGGGTGATCCTGTATCCTTCGGCCCCTTTTTTTGTAAATATGTAACTTTATTGTATCTTTTTAATATAAGGAAGGGACTATTTATTAAAAAAAAATAGAAATGAAAATTGATTAAACAAAATGTTAAAAAAATTATGTTTATTAATTTAATTAAAAATCAAACAATAGATCTGTAATTTTTCAATTTAATTTAAAAGAATAAAGAAATGCCACTTCAAATGCAAACATTCCGCTGGATAGCCATTGCCATAGAGATGTTTAATGCTTGCTCTATATTATTATTTCATATGCTTCGTAAAATAAGCACCGACCACAAAGTACAAAAGGAGAATAACGATGTAATCGGAGGATTTCAAGCTATACGATAGACAAGTTTACAGAATCGAGGCATTGCAGCGGAGGACTGTAGGAATTCAATTATAATGTCATGGGTGACTAAAATCAAAATTTCAACCAAATTCCTCTGTTTCACTCGTGTCATTACTTTTACAGGCATCACTAGATTCAGTTGTATCAAGCGTGCCGAATCATCTGCCAAACGTTCGTTCAATACCCATATAATTTGTAGTAGGTGCTAAGAGCCTTTGTGTATCTTTATAAATTTGTTTCTCTGCATTTTTCAACATAAGATTTCTGTTTGTGACTATAGTTTTGGATGTGATTGTGTATGTTTTTAGCATCAACGTTTCGGATCATATTTGTTAAAAAATTTCTGTTTGTGACTATATTTTTGAATGTGATTGTGTATGTTTTTAGCATCAACGTTTCGGATCATATTTCTATTATTAGAAAGAGAGAGAACGACAATAAGAAAAAGAAAGGTTGATGCTAAAAACACACACAGTCGCATCCAAAAATATACTCACATACTAATGGATTGTGAAAATCTGATAATATTAATATTTCTGTTCCTTTGGGTATCATGTGTATTTTCACTCGTGTTTTATGATTTCAGAGTCATGGATATAAGTGGGCAATCAGGTTGCACCCCGTTATGCACAGTGAAGGAACAAGAATGTCAAAATTCTGAGGAAGTACTTGGGAAACAAAAATCAACCAAGGGAGGATGGAAAACTACGCCATTCATTCTAGGTAGGAAATGAGCTTTTTCTTTTCAGTTATTTTTTCCTTAACTTTTTTTCTATCAGGATCACTTGTATGATATTGTTAGATTTGATAAGTAGGAGATATTTTCTTTGGCACGTCAAGTTCAGAAACTACTATCAGATTTGACTCTAGAGTTTTCAATTCAAATCTATTGACTAATGTTTTATGACTAGTGGTTCACTAGAATCTATCTCTCATGAGATTAAAAGGCATACTTAACACTGATTACATCTACATACTGTTCTTACAAGTGAAGCATTAGATCTTACACCAAGTCACCTATGTCAGTGAAGAAACAAAAATATCTAAAAGCTGAAGAAATATTTGAAAAACAAAATCAAACCAAGAGAGGATGGAAAACTATGCTATTAGTTCCAAGTAGGAGATTTCCCACAATTTTCAATTCAAATTTATTGACCCATGTTTCATGAGTAGTAGTTCACAAGAATCCATTTCTCATGAAATTGAATTGTACACTTAGTACTCGTTCAATCTAGGTTACATTAATGCACAGATATTAGGTCTTCTTCGAAGGTCAACCATCCAAGTGAGAAACAAAAAACTGTAAAAATTGAAAAGAAATACTTGGGAAACAAAAATCAACCAGGGAGGATGCAAAACTATGTCATTAGATTTAAGTATGAGATATCCTCTGGTCTGTTTTTATGTTTTTCAGGGATCAATTACATGGTAAGGTTAGATTTGATAAGTAGGAGGTATTCTCCAAAACAAGACAAAGTATGATATTGTCATCAGGATTCAACTGTGTAGTTTTCAAGTCGAACTCATTGACCCATGTTTCATGGGAAGTGGATTGCCAAACTCTATCTCCTGTGAGATTAAATAGTACACAGGGCATTAGTTGCATTTGTGTGACATTCGAAGAAGTGAAAAATTAGACCTTGCCAAAAAGTCATTCATCCCACTAATGCTCCAACCCAAACATACCTAATCCAGATCTTGAACTATACAAAGAAATCCAACTGTTTATATGAAAACCTGAAACCTAACTGAACAGCACAACTCGAGAAGTGACACAAACATCAGAACTTAATCATATCAAACAATTGATCCAAGAAGAATATTGTAATTTTTGTTATATGATAAATTGTGTTCACTCAAATTGAAAAGATAATTTCAAATACCAGTATAGTGAAGACAGTCTTATAACCTGGCAGGAAACGAGAGCTGTGCAAATCTGGCATTGACTAGTTTACATGCAAACTTGGTGGTGTTTTTGACTAGTCAATATCACATGGAGAGGCTGACAGCTGCAAACATTGCTACAATATGGGGTGGAAGCAACCTAGTGTCACCATTAATTGGTGCTTTTATTGCAGATTCATATCTGGGAAGGTTTGGGGTCGTTGTCCTTTCCTCTGTCGCATACACACTGGTAGGAGAACTATAACCACAGTTTGATTCATTAGTGTGAATCTCTTTCTTCTTTATGGTTTAGATTATAAAGGAAATAACTCTCCTATTACAGAGAGCAGCTCAAAAAATCAATAACTTGATATTGTTTACTTAACATCTTATGACTTCATGTGGGGAATAGCCCCCAACTTTCTGGATGTTTTCCTTCAGTAATTTTCTTTCAATAAATTTTCATCATTTGTTTCTTTTTTCAAGTTACTGGTTTTTACATTAAAAGAAGCATAAAAATAAAATCGACAGAAAGAATGATATCAGGCTTCCTTGCTGGCTGACAATTTTTCTTTGAAGTTAAAAACATGAGCCAGCATAAACTTCACAAATTTGTTATATCCTCTTGTTAATGGCTGCTCTAATTACCTTTCATAACCGTATAGTTGAAAGATCTTGTATTTTAAGAAATAAAGGGGTATGAGAATGTCAAGCCAAAGTTTAAAAGATGCTTATAATGGAAGTGAAGTTAAAATCTGATCATATAAGAAGACTGCTAACCTTTATTTTAATTCAATATATTCAAACAATTTACAAAAGAAATACAAATATTACGTCTCTTTTTTCAATCTAGAATGATAGACTACAATATTTGTACAGATCAATATTGTTTTTTTGTTAATCTGTTAAGCTAACCTCTGAAAAAGGAAGAAGAAATAGATGAAATTTGAATTTATGACTTTATCATGAAGGGATGAGTTATTTTAGTATTTAAATATTCATCAAGAAGGTTGGCTGATGCAGGCAATGAGTTTTCTCACACTCATCTCTTTTTCTCATCCATTAAGGGAATCGATCATTGGAAATGTATTACTATTTACCTTCTTGGGATTGATGGTTTTGGGGTCCAGCGGTATGAAGTCTTCAGCCTTGGCCTTTGGTGCAGAGCAATTTGATAATGAGGATGATGGGGGACGGAAGAAGCAGGAGAGATTCTTTGATTGGTATTTCTGTATAGGTACCATATCTATCATGGTGGGCTTAACTTTCCTTGTCTATATACAAAACAACATCAGTTGGAAATTAGGATTTGGCTTGGCTACCATCTTGATGACTGTCTCCACCGGATTCTTCCTGTTGGGATCAAAGCATTATGTTAAAGTGAGTCCAGACGGCAGTCCCTTGAGAGAATATGCTCAAGTGATAGTTGCGTCTATTAGAAAAAGAAATCTTGTAGAGCCTTCAGATCCAAAAGAATTTTATGATACCAATTTGGACAAAGGACCAGTTTTAAGCCCCTGCTTGACAGACAAGTTCAAGTATGAACCTTTTCAACTCTATTTTTTCAAAGACCAGTTCAAGTATGGACCTTTTCTACTATGTTTGTTAAGGATACTGAATACAAACCCAATTCTAATCTCTTTCTCCTCCCTTCAGGTTTTTGAACAAAGCAGCCATTATAACGAAAGAGGACTTTGAAGAGAATAGCTCAGAACCCAATCCATGGAAGCTTTGCACAGTGAAGAGGATCCAAGAGCTCAAGTCAGTGCTAAGTGTGATTCCTCTTTGGAGCTCTGGAATTGTGACATCCTTCATGTTAATGGGTTCTCCACACACGTACATGGTATTATTAGAGTTAAATCTTTCTATTTTTGTTTCCCTTTCACAGATTTGCTTCAATTTTTAATGGTCAATCCCCTTCTATCTTTCCACATTCTCTCTATGTTCAATATGGAAATTCTCTCTCTTCAGAATGTCTCTATTTCACTCTCTTTGTTCATTATAGAGACATTCTTGTATATATAGATCATTTATGATCTCTTTTTAATAAAACATTCATTATTTTTACCATAATAGATATACCAGGCACAACACATGGACAGAAGTCTGGGAAGCTTGGAAGTAGCCCCATCATCATACATCATCTTCTCTATGTTAGCCACATCCATTTGGTTGCCCTTCTATGAAAGAGTTGTTCTTCCTTTCTTCCGACGCTTAACAGAGAGGAGGGAGGGAATTTTATTAATGGAAAGGATTGGAACAGGGCTTATCATCTCTATCCAAGCCATGACAGTTGCAGCATTGATAGAAGTTAAGCGGAAAAGGAGCACCAAGCGTATCTCTGCATTTTGGCTTGCTCCACAGTATACTTTAATAGGCCTGGCGGAGGCCTTTTATGCCATTGGTATGATAGAATTCTTTTGTGAGCAGTTTCCCAAGAGCATGAGCAGTACTGCTGTGGCTTTGTTCTGGTGCAGCATAGGGATTGGGTTGTTGCTCAACAGTGCTTTTTTCACTCTTGTGTACAAGGTCACAGGGGAGAATGGTAAAAATGCTTGGCTGCCTGAAGACCTTGATCATGGCCACCTTGAGTATTATTACTGTTTTTGTGCTGGGCTTGGTGTTCTCAATTTCCTTTATTTTATTGTATCCCGCAAGGATGTGAAGTATAAAGAGACTGAAGGGAAGAAAATTATGACAAATGGAAAGGAGGGAAGACTGGAATTTTCAGTTTCATTTGATTGATGTTTGAGCTATATGGACTGCACTCAAAAACATAGACCAATCATGCTGTAATGGTGAATGGACTAATCATATTGTAATTGTGAATATCTTATACTGAATTTTTGAGTTTATTTGATTGAAGTTTGTATGTAATAATCAGTTTACAAATGTGATTTTTGATTCACAGTAATCTGATTTTGTTTTTATGATTGTTTTTTAAAAATCAGTTTAAATTTTTGAATCTGCCATTCATAATTTTGAATCATATTAACAGATGTAATATTGATTCAAATTCAAGTTCAAACAAAAAAAAAAGATTCAAATTCAAACAATTTCAACTCTTTCATCGATCACCGTGAGTTGATTAAAAACAGACTATCATACATTATGACTAGAATGATAATGTGAGACAATGATGCAATTACGGTGCTTTAAGATTATGCTGTGATGCCCTTCAATGAATGTTTTGCTAATAATCTCTAGGTGACTTGCAAAGGAATAAAATATATTCTCAAATTATGCAGCATAGCACACAAATCTGGCAGTGCCTCTGTAGCCCTGGATATGTGTATCTACACAAGCATGAACTAATCATTGTTCGAGACATTGAACGGTCTATCTAGGACCTTAATCAAAGAAGACTCAATCATTTTCCAACATTTTTGCACGTTGCTTACAAAATCACCCCACTTTGACCATGAGTACAACAAATCAAGGGGAATCGATTATAGTAGTTCATTTTTTTGTCAGTTCACTTCTTCAAGTTCAGCTTCAACTACAAGCAACAAATCTTCTATAAGCACATTTATTCCCAGAGATTAGAAAAAGCTGCTATACAAGTCACTCTTATTTTTCATGAGGGAGGGTAAAATTAGGCAAAAGTAGGCATGATTTAACCTACCTATACAAATTCCCCCTCAAGTTGTTTTGCTTTAATCACTAGTGCTAAGTAGCCAAATTCCATATCAAAATTAATGTGCAACAAAATCTATTTTTTCAAAAGAAATCAATTGAACATCCCCTCTTTATATAACTTGAGAGAATCATTATAATGGAAATATATATGGGACTCATTGTGCCCTATTTACTAGAACCACTCTGCAAAGTAGCAAAATTGGTGATCAAGTTTGCAAGGATGGATCTTAATGTGTAGGTTCTATGGTATTTTTTTTAATAAGCTCCTAATTTTCAATATATTGGCTAATCAACAATTTGTATCTTCAATAGCGTATTCAATATTAATAAATCTAGTTAAGTATTGTGTTTAATTTCTTTAATCAAATGAAATCATCGTAAATAATAAATTTTATAGAACACACTCTAGCGATTATATTCTTCAATGATTAAATAAAATTGGTCAATCAAGATTTCACCAATGATGATTTAATAGGACTTTGATGATCTGTCTTATCAACTTGTGTGTTCAAAGTTCAAACTATGAAGCTTCTGATTCCTTTGCAAAGATGCATAAGGCCAAAAAAATTGGTTCCCTAAAAAATGATCCTAAGCATAGAGATATGCCATGATATTGAAGACGGTCTATTTAGTGAAAGTAAAAATGTGGCATGGAGTTTACGTCATCACCATGTTTGGTAAGTTATAACAAAATTCTAATATAGTAACCATTGATGGTTATTGCATTCTATAATTCTGAACTTTTGGTATGACCCTAGACTTGTTGAATTCAAATATTTTATGATCTTAATTAAAAATTCATGATGTGTGTTCTTTCAATAGGAAACACAATGTTGTTGAAGAACATCATTGAAACATGCTATGCTAGGTTGGAATTTGACTTGATCCTTTCTTGTGAATAACCAAGCCTCATTGGTCAATTCCATGATTTTGATAAAGTTAGAAGACAAGTAGCACATATGACTAAAGCTAATACATTTGTGATTATTCTTAGTGTTTGAAAAATAAAACTTTGAAAATTTGAATGTGATGCATTGTCCATGTTAAGTGATCTAACGTAAGAAAGATGGTATTTTAGGATTTATTGATAAAAGGTTTGATGCAGTTGATGACACTAATGCAAGAGTATGTGGAGTATTCCTGACTCATTATTCACAAAAGAAAGATGAATAGAGGTTTTCTTAAAATTGGACCCAATTCACACATTTATTAATGATCTAGATGACCTAGGAAAGTTCTTTTTACACATGTTCTAGGTACATAATTTGAAAGCTTTGGGATATAAATTTATGGTTTATAACTAATTGGAACTCAATTAGCTTTGACTCATAATCAAATATGCAATTATAAAATTTGGACAAATCGTTAGTTACAAATTTGAAATCAATTATCATTTGTTGAATTATAAAACATTTGGACAAATCGCCACTTTCAAATATATTCATGAATTACATAGCATTGTAACATTCATCATAGCAACCGGTGTTGTTGATGTCAATGGTGTGGTTAGTTGGATGTTGTCTCTAGTGGTGGCACTAGGGTTTTACCGTCTGCTTATGTAGATGTTGTTACTAGTACTTTTGGTTCTGGTTTTGGTGCTAGCACAGGTGCTGGCATTGGTGCGGATGTTGGTTCTAATGCATTTGTTGGATTTTTTTGTATGTTGCCAAGGTTGTGACAAGGTCTTCGGTCCTCTTCCTTGTGGTGGATTGGGTCCTAAGGCGAAGGATCCCATACTTTTTTCTCACCCTATCCAGATCCGATTGGTGAGGGATGCGGTGAAGGACATCAAGGAAACTCTTCCATGTTGTCTGATCATGTCATGATTTTTCGATTTTAGGGCTTATGGCCGAGCCTCGTTGATTTGCACACGTAGATTTCTTCAGAGTGGGAACCCAATTTATCAAGTATTGTTCACATATATCCCATGGAAAAGGGGTTTTTTATTGCTAAGTTTGAGAATGTCAAGCATAGAAAGAATATCTTGTGGTTCTTCCTTCACTTGGTCGACTCAGCATTATCTGCTGATGGTGAAACCGTGATGCCTTGATTTTTTGCCTACCTAGGAATATTTTTCTTAGTTTTCGATTTGGGTGAGGATTCCTTATCTCCCCCTTCATCTTTTGGTTAGTTCCCTCTTGGAAGTTGTGGGAGATGCTCTTGGTGAATTCTTGATGATTGACGAAGAGTCATCAAATGTTATTCATTCTAGTTATGCAAGAATTCTTGTAAAGGTGGACATTTCAAAGGGATTGCTTGAGAAGCTCAAATTTGAGCTTCCTTGTGGTAGTTTGATTCAAATATTGGATTATAAATGGATTCCCTTCATATGCGTAAAATGTTGTAACATCAGGCAATTGGCAACTCAATGCAGTATTAAGAGGGTTAAGGATAGAAAGCCCTCTTCTTGATGGAAGGGAGCTTCTTCAAAACATTACATTGTTGTTAAGAAGATTGTCATCTAGACTATTGAATAGGACTTCGTCGAGCCTTTTGGTTCTTCAAATCTTGCTAATGTGATTGATGCTATTGGAGTTACAGTGGGTAGCGAAGTGGCTAGTAAGGATGTTGTTGTTGGCACTGGTGCTAGTTCTGCTCCCGCAAGTTGTGTTGGATCTTCTACTAGTGTTGGTTCTATTGTTGTTGATACCTCTGTTGTTGGATATAATGTTGTTGGTTTTGTCTAGGTTGTTGGATCTATGATAGCTGGCATTGGTTCTGGTCTTGCAAGTTGTGTTGGGCTTTCTACCAATGTTATTGATACCTTTGTTGTTGGATCTATTGTTACTAGTTTTGTCCAGTTTGATGGATCTATTGTTGTTGGTTCTATCTAGATTGTTATAATTGTTGCAATAGAATTGCTTATTCTAGAATCATAAGAGGCAATAGCATTGGTTGAGGAGGGGTGGAACATAGTTACTAGAAAACACTGTAAGAAGTCCTCTCCTCATTTCGACATGAACTTATGCTCTCAAAAGAAGGGAGGTAAAGGGAAATCCTAGTGTTTTCTTTGTTTAAGTTGTTTGAGGGTTTTCTTTCCCTCGTGACACATTTGGCCTTCTCTCTTTCCTTCTTTTTATGAGCTAGTCCATTATGGTCCTATCTTGTGGGGCTCTTTTTTGGTCGCTAGTTTAGGTTGATGCATCTCTCTTTGCAGATGTTTTGATTGTTTATGCCTGATTAAAAATCTTCTTGTGGTGAAGTTGTAAAGGGTTTCAAGGTCCCTTCAAAACCTATTTTTGCCTTAATCAAAAACATTCATCATAGCAACATAAAAAAAATTAGAAATCTGAAATCAACGATTATTCATAGAATTATTATAGAACATAGTACCAAATGAATCAAATCAAATCATCATAGAATAAATACATAGGATAGCATAAAATGAATCAAAGTTGCAAGTTTCAACAAAATGAGAAGTTAAAGACTTAAAAAGTATCATATCATATATCACAATTCATTTATCATTGCATCAATGCATCATATAATATCGAAAGACTCAAAGTCTCAAACTTGAATGTCGAAATGAAAAGAATGATAGTATGTTGTTTCCCCTAAGTTTTGGTGTGAGATTACTAAATTTTGCTCAAATTTTCACCAAAGGCTTATGGGAACTCACAAATAACTTTGCTCACATTCTAACAACAACAAGAGAAAATGATCATTTACTCAAGCATAGCTTTGATCACTCGAGCCAGACTATACATAACTTGCAAGGAATACACAATTTGATTTTTTCAATCATATGCATAAGATTTGTTTTAGAAATAAAATATTGTAATCTTTAGGGTTTTCTTGAGGTGTTGGGCCCACACAAGATTTTAAAAATTGCAAATATTTTATAAAATTATCTTACTTTTTGTGTAATGCCTACCCCTAGTTGACTTTTCTAGTCATATTGTCGAACTCTTTTGGGCTTGTTTACTGATTGTGTTTTATGATTATCAGTACTTGGTTACCGGATTTGATTACATGTCATTTCATATTCAGTTGATTTATGTAATGAGTTGTTCAGTCATTTCATGTGTTTATGTTTATCCTTTCAATGATAATATATGTATGTTCAATTAGTGATTTCAGTTATCTTGTGATGGTTAGATAGATAGATTAATTATATGCAATTTTTATGATTACTTACCCCATACTTGCATGTGTAGGGTGTACATGTATGTTTTACTTTATGACTAACGTTCCTAATGTGGTTGAGGGAGGGAGTCGTAGTCACTTGCTAGTCAGGGTCTACATGATGTACCACATCTTGCCATTACCTATTTAGTTTAGATTATATGTGTATGTACATGCATGGATTTTATGCAGATTGCAGGTACCAGGTATCGACTTCCTCGAATAGTCAGGATGAGCGTACGCTATCACAGTATCTCAATGGTATAAGTGGGTAGATAACTCTTGAGTCCAAACCCAAACCTAAGCCAATTGCCCTAGAAAATAGGACAAGTATCTGAGTTAGTTTCACCTTTCTGAATTTGTCAAGTGACGTGAATTCTTGATTTTGACCCTAGAGTTTGATTATGTTCTTTGTCTTCAATTAAGTTTTCATATTTGGTTTTGTGAGTCTATTGTGACTTTCCAGTTATAATTAAATCAAATTAAAAGATAATTTAATGGAAATTTTATAAAGAAAATTTGATATTTAATTATATTTAATTATATTTAATTAATTAAATAAAAGAATCAAATTTAAAAGATTTTATTAGAGTCTAATTTAGGTGTATTTATATTTATTTAAGTTAATAATGATTTAGTTACGAGTTTTATTTTAACTAAAAAAACTCTAAATAATATTATTAGTTAAATGAATAAATGTTATATTATAGGCGTCTCGTGATATAATAAGAGAGAGAAAACATAAATTTAATAAAGTTTATTTTAATTAAAATGTATAAAGTTGTGCATGAAATTAAAATATAATAAAAGATAAAGATCAATGAGTCTTCTCACGTGATTGCACAATCGAAGCCCTAAATTTAGGGGAGAACTCTTTATCAAAGATCTAGAGCTCATTTTGCAATAACCAAGGTTTGGAGGAACCAGCTTCCTAAAAGAGGGTTTTTGAAAGAGAAGGAAATTCTTGCATCAGATCCAGGTAGGATCTTGTGGGTTTGTGCAATAGTTGTTCATTCTTGATTTCTCTATCTTCTCTGTGTTTGCGAATCAGTTTTCAGAATTGAATTGAATTTGAAACCCTTGGATGTGATATTATCATTCTTCATTTGAGAAACCTCTGTATATGAATTGAATCTAAAACCCTTGTTCGTGATATTGTTGTTCTTCATTTTAATATCATTTGTATGTAAAATAAAAAATTGAAACCCTAGTGTTGAAATTATTGCTCTTCGTTTCTTGAAAACATTTGTGAATTATTATAGTTTTGAAACCTTTGTTTGATTGATTGGAAATAAAGATGAGGGTTTGGATAGGAAAATGAAGTTTAAAATGCAATATCTAATTGGTTAATCATGTTTTCTCTATCAGATCTTTTATGAAAAATATATATTTATTATAAAATTACCACAGTAAAACAATGTTACTATGATCATTTTATACATTTAAATATCTATTTGATATACTTAATAAAATACGGATTTGAGCAAATTTTATTGAGATGAGGGCTATTTTTTTTTTGTTATACATATATATTATGAATTTGTTTTGGGGAGGCGGACCCAACCCCACCTCCCTCCTCCTCCCATTCTTCTCTTCCGGCAGCTCTAGCGATTATGTTTTCTTTTTTGTAAAACAAAATTTAATATATATAAAAAAAAAAGTATTTGTTCTGCGATTTTTCGTAGAGGCGGGGAGGGTGGTTGTTTTGGATTTTTTTTAAATAAGAATAAATTGTTTTGGGGAGGCAGGACCCCAACCCCACCTCCCTCCTTCTTTCCTTCACCCAGTTGTCATAGCAACAGCTACCAAGGTAATAGTGACTTGATGATTCAATTTTATATGAAAATGATTTATATTACTAGGGAAATTTTATGGGTCAGAAACCTTAGTAATTATAATACTTTAAGTAGATGAAAATGTGAACCCTATTTTGAAATTGAAAACTCTATAAACAAGTAATACTTGGAAAAGAAAATTGAAACCCTGGTTGTTATCGATTCTTGTATTTGAAAACAGCTTGAACTATAAAAACTATGTTTAAACACCTTGTTATGTTTTGTTGAGTGTTGAGACTCGTGTGGACTTGAGAGCTTTAGCGAATCTATAATACCTGAAAATGAAATGAAAGCTTGAAATCATAGTGAAAATTAAACTTTTGTGTTTTCAAAATGTAATGTATTGAGAAAGTTACATTGTATGTATTGTATGTAATATTAATGTTGGTTTTGGGGTTGACTTAGCTTTGACCAGTCAGGATGTTTACTAGAGGCTTGGGGGTTTGATCTGTGATGTCATGATGATGTTTTGTATATGATCTTTTATACCTATCCATGGTAATGTGTCATGTGTGTTCTATGATGAGTTTGATCTATTGGTGGTTATTGCTTTCTAGTGTCCTTGTGTGAAACTGAGGTGAATGGTGTGATTTATTTGATATAACCTTTGAGTCTTCGATTAGTTATCTTTGGATTGCTTCATAGTTGCTTGTATAGAACTGAGGTGATTAAATGATTTGTTTTTTATGATGTCATATTATGACATGGATTTGGATTATGTGTACTTGATTTTGGATCAGTCCCATTAGGATGATCGTATCAATGGAATCTATGATTTTAATCAGTAATATTTTAGTACTTTTCAATTGCTTGTTCAAAAACTAATGTGTGGTTTATGGTCATTTGAGATATTTTTCTTTTGTTGAGCTTAGGGTAGGTTATATGTATGTCATATTGGGAAGTGGCTTGCAATGGAGGTTGAGGCCCTAAGGAGGCTGGCGGGTAACCCATTGTAGGTTATTTTAATAAGTGATAACATTTCATTAAATGGGTTTAAAATGAATTAATAAGATATTGGTACCACAAAAAGTCACTAGAGGATCTAGAGTATTAAAAGGCTACCAGGGTAACCTTAGAGCTGACTTGTTAGTATGCCTTGTCTGTACAAAAGGATATTGATGCCGCATAGAGACACTAGGAGGTTTGGAGTCCATCATGACCACTAGAGTAACCTTTGAGTTGGCTCATGCGATGACACTTGTCCACTTGCATGGTAGATTTCCTACGTGTCTTTGTTGTCTCTAGGATTAGTTGATACTTGTGTATTGGTACCCTTTGAGATAGTTTTCTTTCAGGGGGTTCCTCAACTTAGATGTTGGTTTTTGACTTGTGTTTTGTTATCCTGTTTGGGACTTGAGTTTATCTCCTTAGCGCGGTGGGAGTAGGCCATTTAGGTTCTATGAGGTTAGGTGGTAGTGCATTTTCTTATAGCATTTAAATTCGACTGTTGGATGTTGTCACTGGATGTGTTTGTGCAGATGCTCCTTTATTTTTTATCGTATAATTTATGATGGATGATTATTCTCTATTGTACTGTACTTTATCTTAAAAGATCTTATGAGATGTTGTATATTAGTGATGATGTATATTCTTTGAGCTTATCATACCCTATGACTTGTATAGTGGATGATTGTGCATTCTATTTATTGCCAAATGGTATCTTGTAATTGTATATTATTTAAATGGATTCATACTTGCAGATATTCCATGACATGGAATTGTTGTGTTATATTTAATATTAATTAAACTTAAATGTGATTCAACATCACAGAACCCTAAGAGATGTAATATGTTTTATGGTATGTGTTTATGTGAGTTATTGCTTCCACTATATTATATCTCTTGTTGTTGTTACTTCTGAGATGTTATCTGTTAATGTTATTATCTTTTTAAAAATATGTTTGGCAAACTTAGTAAAACTTTAGGTTAATTTCTTTTGGGTTCCCTAGCGGGGCGTTACATTTTGCCTCTTGTTGCTAGAAATGTCTAGCAGTTCCAAAGATGATTAAGGGGTGGTTTGGTCATCCCCATACATCTCGGGGACAACCAAATGTTTGTGAAGTTTCTATTGACCATCCCCAAATTTTGAAAATGGTTTCTAAAATTTTTGTTTCATCAGGGATGGATTGAAAATGTTTTTTATCATCCCACATTCTTGAAACTATTTTCATTTTTTGAAATGATTGCACTTAGGGTGGAAACGTGTTTCTAGGTGAAATGGAAAAAACCAAAGAATGTAATTTTAACACACACAAAGGCATTGCAAAATTGAAATCAAACATGAAGAAAAATATTTGTGTGTATCTATATCTATATATATACACACTCACACACATAAACATACATATATGTACACATACATACATACACACACATATTTATGCATGCATGCATACATACATGTATATAAATACACATACATGTATCTATACATACATACACACACACACACACACACACACACACATATGTATACATACTTACATACATGTGTTTGTGTGTTTTCAAAGTTTTTTTTTACGTCTAGGTAAATATTTTTGGATGGAGTTTTGAATTAGAAATAGGAATTTCTAAAAGGTTCTTGTTCTTTTACCAAAAAGGCAATAATGAAACAACACAAAAGTCATTATATCGAAACAAGGAATTGAAAATTGTAAGTTTGAAAACAATATCAAACTAGCTTCTCTACACCAATATAAGAAAGATAGATAGAGAGGGCCAATCGCCCCAAAACTTCAATAGATTTAGCATTTTGCAATAATTTTGATCCATAGTTGTTTAGTTAATACCTTATGGCCAACCTTATCCTTCACCATTAATGAACCTAATTTCTTTCCAATAGTAGTTTCCATATTTTATTTCCATACTCTAGACAGAAGTGAATAAAAGATCCTAACAATGCTTCTCAATGTTAATATTCTGCCTAATTTCTTTTTTAGAAGCCATAGGAAAAAATGAGCATTGCAATATAACCTTCTTCCTACTTTCTTTATTAGTAGTTGTACCCAAAAACATAAATGTTGCAATTTAAAAGAAAGGTAGAAGGATACCTTTAAGGTTCATGCTTAGGTTAGGTATCTCAATAAGGTTCACAACCTTACTCATCTCATCAAGCAGGTTAATAGCTTTTATGTCTTTAGATTTTCTAGGCTCAACAACACTAGTGGAATGGGAAGGTAAAGAGTTGGTGAAGATTTGCAAGTTTTGGCTAGGGAGTGGTACAAATTTATTTTTGTATCTTGACACCCCCCCTCCCCCAACCATTATGGCATTGGAACTGATAAGCTCTTAGATAAGATATTTCAATCAAAATCACTTTTCAGTATCATGACTTGTTAGATGATGTTGGCAAAAGGCTTTGGGATCATAAGAAGCTAGTGATGGTTTGGAAGGATCGACAGGTTTGACAAGAGGAAGTTTCAACACATTAGAATTAAAAAATTTAAGCATAATATTGTGTAAAGATTTGGAAAGTGGAGGAAAAGTATGGCGCGTAGAGTTTGATGATAAAGCAACCACACTTGATGTTGTAGTTGTTACTTGTGTATCTACATGTGTTGACGAATTGTTATTAATCTTGATGTATCCTTCATTTTTCTTTTGGAACTTTGAGATGATTGTTGAGAAGCATCATTCTTATCAATTAGCACTATTGATGAAGATGATTCGACTGCACACTATTGTGTAAAGGATGTAAGTTCAGAAAATAGTAACTTATCTCTTACATCTTTTTGCAAACCATAAATGAAAATTCTTTTGAACATCACCATCAAGCATAGGATATGCAATTTGAGCATGTAAATGTTTACATCTACTAATAAAATTAGTCACTTTCTCTTTATTCCTTGTTAACAATTAATCAAATCGGATAAGAGTATTTGAGGCAATATTATTTTGAAGTTGTTGTATAAATGCATTAGCCAAATTCCAAAATAGTGTAAAAAGTAGGAGGCAAATAACAATACCATTATGACGTCTTATCTCTAACAGATCTACCAAATAGTATAGTCATAAGGCTATGACCATTTGAGAATCCACTACACAAGGTTTAAAATACTTTCATTTAAATCAAGGGATCACCTTTTCCATTTTATATCTTCAATTGATCATTTGTTTTGAGAGATAATGGTATGAACAATGTTATGGTAAAGTGGGCTAGCTATGTAAGTTTTTGGAATATATTGAATCTAGCTTGGTTTAGAAAAGCCAAGTGTTGTTGTAAGGACGAGACAATTTGAATTAGGTTGTTGAAAGTTGTTTCAGTGGATATATTGGTCTTGGACAAGTTTGATTGCAAAAGAGGTGCAATATTGTGAGAAATGTTTGGAGCATTTAAGTGGGAAACTGGAACATTATGGTTAGTGGGTAATGGAGATGGTTGGGAATTACATGGAAGACAAACATGAGACATATAAGGGTTTTGATTGAAAGGGATTCCTCCAAACATCAAATGTGTAGATTGATGTTTTGTGTAGAGGCAGCCATGGTAGGTGGTGTATAAGTAGGCAAACAAGGCAATGATAGTCAACTCGATTTGTAAGATTAAATTAGTGAAGAACCTTGACACAACTTTTTAAAGATGTGATATTATTGTTAAAGATATGAGAAACGCCATACAACACTTCCATGTATATATGTCACTTTCAAACACTCTCTTCAAGCCTTCAAGGAAATTGCCTCTCTATTCGAGTATTCATCCATTGTCCAAGATTTTCCATGCCATTGACAAGCTTTCCCAATTGGTCGAAAACATGTCAAGGAGTCATCCTCGTCATGAGAGGTGTGGGAAGAATGGTTCTCCACAATGCTATGCATAGAGGTTTCACCTAAGTTCCTATGGAAAATGCTAGTTTACTTAGGTTCTATACCCTTGGTAATTAAATTTTGTGAAGCCATAAATCTTGTCATGGGAATAATCAGTATAGGACTAAAGACCATCAAACTCATGCACAAAGCTAGATATAAAAGAAATGACAATGTAGGTTATCAATAGATTTATCAATTAACCATCGCATAAATGATATATGATTGAAAATGTGATTTTAAAAATAGCATTTAGATCAAATCTAAACATCAAAATAAAAAAAGGTGGTGTAAGCATAAATCAAGTTAACCAAAATGTAATGTTGGAGAAAATAGGGTTCACTAGCTTATACGTGTAAACTATGAAACTAGGCCTATCTCTTTTTGGATTATGTTGAGAGGGAAGTGATCTATTGGATCATGTTGGGACAAATTGGATTCAATGGTCCTTGTAAGGAGTTGACAATTATATTGCAATCATGTAGAATGAATGTGAAAGTTAATCCTAAAGATGAAAAAATGAGGCTTTTCATAATACATAGAATATAGAAAACAAATATGTAGACAACATAAGTAGATATGGGATGAAAGGTAGATAGGAACCCATTATCAAAATCTAGGCTGAAATAAAGGCAAAAATGTTAGTCAGGGCGACCTTGACCTAAGAGCACCTAGTGTGGACAAAAAAGGAAGATCTCGGATCAAGATGCTACTCAAAGGGCTCCCTAAAAGTTTGTCAAAAATGTTTAGGACAGTGTTAGGATCCTACTTTTTTAGACCTAAGAAAGGTTGATACATAGGTATTTGTATCGTTAGTCTAAATCAAATATCATGCCTTCATAACCCATCACTTGCACACAAAAATAATAAGTTTGTTGGGTTGATGGCAGCTTGTCTAGGTCAAACCTTGATTTTGACATAAACTGTGAAATTGAAATCATTGGAAATGAAAGTGAGATCTAAAGTAGCTGAGGCTAGACCTAAAAATTGAATTAACTATACCTTCAAAAGTCTCATTTGTGTTGAAATCCTTAGGATGATGTTGGTATTGACTTGTAAGGTTGACATTATGAAGAATTAATCATAGATGTCATCATGAATGCTTCAGATATTAACTTTACTTCTTGTCTTCAATGCCTTGGATGGTGTTTGATCCATTTCTATTAGGATGTGCTTGAATTTGAAGATGTGTGCTATTATCATTTGCTTATGGATATGAAATGATAAGAGGCGCATTTTCTTTTATACCTCTCCCTAGCAATTAGGTTAGTAACTTGGAAGTAGGCCCTCACAAAAGTTTCTCTACTCCCATAAGCTAATCGTTAAATGTTTTGAATTTAGGCCATGTTTATCAAGGAAAGGTCACCTTAGGCGAACCTGTCCTAGGTCAAGGTCACTTGGCTTCTAACAAAGTTGTTCAATCAAGAGCACGAGGGTGAAAATATAGAGGAAAAGCTAGAAATTAAACCAATGCAAGCATAATCATGCATGATTGGACATCAAAGGCCATAAATGCTATAGTAGGGCCGAACACACAATTATATATGGATACAATTTACGATGGTACACCAATCTTCATATTGATTACCATGTCCCTACTACAACTCAATCTGCTACATATTCAACTCCTGTTGTTTTGAATACTTCTTGTTAGTTTCAATCAACTACTAAGATTGATGCTAATTTATTGTGTCCATACACTCAATTGTCCCTCCTTTAAATGAATCAGCTAATCCCCTAATATTAAGGTCACCTCTTATCTTCTATTGTAGTGGGATCTTGAACGATTGTATTACTTAGACTATGGCCCGTAGGACGAGGAAAGCTTCTTCTTCTTATCATTCTCTTTTCATGAAAGAGAAGTCTCAAGTTTAGGGTCAAGACCCTTGTTTCCCATTGGCTTCTTTCTCTAGTCAAAAGCTTTCTAGTTGTTGGTTCATGTTGCTTCTCTTAACTCTCACTTCTCATGAGAATCATTCCACTTGCCTTGATGGTTGTCATGCAATGGCTCAAGGCCCTTCTCATGTTTAGCTAATCAAATAAATATAAGCCTTTCCATGATACTAATAAATCCTATCGATCATAACTCTTCTTTTGAAGTGGTCGATGACACCTCTTCATGATGAGCACAACCCCCATAGAAAACTAAAATTCACACCATCCAAAATCCATGCCCCCTCCACACAAGTGATTCAAATTACCGAAAAATAACCTTTTTGGATAGGCAAATGGGGCAAATAACATTTTCCATAAAAATGGATTTCAATTGAGTAAAATCCACTCATAAAGGCTAGCTAACCTTGGCTAAATTTCTAAAACTTTAAACTAAAGTTGCCTATGTCATTCTTTGGATGTGACCACACTTTTCTCAAGCTCCACAATATTCTTAAGCTCTCTCATTCTGATGATGGATCATTGTGTATAATCTGAAACATTGATAATAATAAAAATACACAATCTTATCGTGAAGCATAAACATAATATTGATATGATCAAGATTAATCCTTTCCACTAACTTAAGCATCTCGATTTGTTGGAATTATTGTTGTCGTTACATCAATAGCTTCAATTATCAATGAACGTCACAACAACCAGAAACAAGGATCCATAGGAGGCGGTTAAGCACAGGTCACAAATCCATCAGTCTATGTTGAACAGTATCTTCACCAAGAGGGGACAGAGGCACCAACCTCCCAACAAGATTTTCCCTACAAAACTAAGGAGAGTCATCATCATTTTTGGAAAACAAAATCAAACTACTTGGTTCAAAAGGAAGACTCAGCTTTTGTTTCCTGCTCATTGGAAGCACGTAAAACTATTATGCCACTTATCCCTGAAGGCAGCTTCAACACCTCCACATTGTCTCATTGATGTATAGAATACAAGTTGTGTGAACATAAAAAAATGCTTTAGAGGAGAGGATCGAACCTCTCTCCCCATCTCCTTTCCTCTCCTCACCTCTCCAAGCACCTACATGTACTCATCTCATCTTGTACTACTCACTTTTCTCAACATGAAAACACACCACATAAAAGGGAGATCTCAAAACCACCTTTTTTAATTTAATATTTGTATTCATTTCTCCTCCCATTGTGTCCAATGTAGATGTGACTTATCGTGGAAGGTGTGACAAAAGAATACTCAGGTTTCGTGTTAATTACAAATTCACTCCATTAAGTTCAGTGACAATGGCATGGAGTGACACTTTTTAGAAGAAAATTATAAAAATTCAATTTATTTTAATGCATTTATATTGGATCTATTCAGGATTATTTAAATACGCCTAGGTAGCAAGTGTGCTGCCTACAATTATAAAACGCAGAGTGAATATTTTCTTGTCAAATATTCCTAATGTATCTGTTTTTACAAGTGCTCGGTGATTTGCTTTCAATGTGCTCATGTATTATTAGTAGTGATTTGATTTTTAGGTCTGGTGAACCGTGTTAAGGGCTGTCACGAAAACATCATAATCATGGAGCACCTTAAATTTAGCAACAAAAATTTCATTCAAATTTAAGTGCTGGTGATTTTCGAATTGGATTCTGATTTGATGAGTATGAAAAAAGGTATATACTACATCTAAATTAGCCTAGCCTTGAAATTTCATATTAAAAAAACTGCCTAGGCAGATTTTATTGATCTCTGCCCAATTGTCAGGTGTACATTCTTGGTACTTCATACAAACTAAAAGATGATGTGTAAATTGTACTAGCATTTCTTTATGATTGTCATACCAGAGCAATTTGTTTTTTACCCAACAATAAACAGCTTAGGGATTTAAAATCACACCTTTAAAATGGCTTATTTATATAATTCTTTTAAATTAGGAAATCAATACTTATTTCTGAACATTTTAAAATATGGAGAGAAAAACCGATGGCCCAAATACCAACTGATATGCAGAGGAACATGACCAATAAACATATTAACAATGTAGAGATAAAATTAATAAACATTTATACATGAGAACTCCACAGTAAGGGAGTATTTGCTCAATATTGTGCAAGCTTGCATGCTTAATTGGTCTCTTTCCAACCAAATCTATCAAGGACTTGCATCGTCTCCTTCGAAGCACTGCAACCGAATAAATAGATTCATGAACAACAAATATATATTAGGCAGTAAAAGTAACGACATTGTAAATCTATCATCAATTATTAATGTCAACATTCAACCAATAAGTCTTAATAACAAGAGTACCTCCCAGGCCTAAGTATTTTGTAGAAATTAGGTCTTGTCAGATCTACGACTGTTGATCCCGCACGGCCAGCTGGAAGCTGGCCTCCGTCAAAAATATAAGCACATTCTTGCCATAGTTGCTTAAATTCTTCAATGCAAACTGTACTTGAGTGTCCACTTAGATTAGCGCTGGTAAGTGCAAGAGCACTTCCAAAATCTCCAGCTATCCTTTGAATAAAGTCACATTCCGGTATACGGACTCCTATGGTATCTATTCCTGGGTTTAGGGACTTCTCAAGCAAACTTTCTTGGCCTGCACTGTCAAACAGTATCTAGAGCATTAGATTTTTGTTAGAATTGACTGAACTGGATCATGGATTTGAAATTGATTTAATTTCCTTTTCTTATCTAATTGGCAACTAAACTTTAAAAATACTCGGATCTTAAAACTGAATTTTCTAATTTAGAAATCATTTTATATTTACTAGAACTACAGACCCCGATCTAGAACCAGAGTGACAGGCCCAGGAAGAAGACACTGAAGAAGCCCATCTGGCAAATGAGAGGTGATTGCAAAGCGGTCAATATCCGACACGTCAGAGACACACACTGCAAGAGGACTTGTAATACTGCGCCCTTTGATTTCATATATCTTTTGGACTGCTGCTGAAGAACTGAACACATGATTCAAAAACAGCAGAAATTCAGAAGTGATTCACAGTTTTACAAGAGAGCTGCATCTCATTCAGTAAACAAGTTGATTAACATGCATGGATGATCAGACAGAACGCGAAAAATTCATGAATCACAGAAGACTTATGAATTATATGCATTTATGCTAGGATGCATTTAAACTGCTTCATGTCGTGATAGCAGAATAAACATGTTTACGAATATCAGTGAAACATAATTATCAAATTTACCATTTTACTAATAAAGAGTAGTTACCTGCGAAGTTGCAAGGCTTGAATTCGAATTGAGTTTGGCAAATCATAAAATTCAAATGAAGTTTGGCAAGGGTAAAAATTTAAATAAAATCATCATTAAGTTTCCTTATATAAATTTATATTTTTTAAATATTAGTAATATATCCACAAATTTGTCAAAATAATGTAACATTGCTCAATAATATACAAAAAAAACTCAATATTGCAAGTCTCTATTTGCTTCTTGGTCCATAGAAGTAATGGAATGGGAAAAACATGTAGTTTTCCTTCATTGAAAAGAAAGTCAATGTTGGTCAGCAGCTGGTAAGGTCTGTGTACTGGGTAGAATTAGTATGCTAGTTTTGGCACGATACTTTCTGAGTCTTCTTTGTTAACTCATAAAACAATCTTAGAAATAATTTCAATGTCATTCATGCAGAAGAAAATTTAGGGAAGCATTAAGATGCCCAGTTTTCTGAATCTTTAGTTGCGAGAAGTATAAAGCACGTTTACTTCTTTTCTTTTGCAATTGTGTAATGAGGAATATTGAAAACTCCATCATTGTAGTTTTAAGAATTGATAGCTTAAGTAAAGTTTATAGTGCTGTAAATGAAAAGTATGGTATGTACTGGGTAGCTCACGCACCGCAGAAAGTACTGATTATTTGCAAGCCTTAAAGAATAGAAGAGCCTTCTGCGTGTTTATAAATCTAGACTGCAAGAAGCTTCTATCTTGTATGACTAATTGTTAGTATGACATATTACAAAGTAAGTGGTAGAATACTTGCTTATTATTAACAGTGATCAATAGACCAATATATACAAATGAATAAACAATGTTTTCTTAGGAAACAATGGTAAAGAACAGAAACATTCTATTCTAGCTTACAGTTAACTAACAACTAATTAAATATTAGAAACATTCTAATATTTACAATAGATTATAAAAAGATAATCATTAGATAATTAAAGATGTTATCTATTATTGCAATACCCTCCCTTAATGATTAATCTATCCACAACACCAAGCAGACCTTTGAATTTGACAAACTTATCAAGACCAAGAGGTTTGGTGAGAATGCCTGCAGTTTGATCCCCTGTAGGAACATACTGCAAGTCTATTGTCTCACCTTCAACCAGTTGTTATATGCAATGACAGTGAACATCCACATGCTTGGTTTGTTCATGGAAGACTGAATTCCATGCTAACTTGATAACCCTTCGTTATCAACAAACAAAGTGGTTGGTCCTGTTGGTGACATTTGCATGTCCCCAAGCATTTGACGAGGCCAAACAACTTCACAACCTGCCTTAACTATCCCTCTATATTCAGCCTCTATAGAGGAGAGAGAAACTGCGTGTTGCTTCTTACTGGTTCATGTGATAGTGTCGGATCCCAAACTGAACACATATCCAAAAGTTGACTTTTTATTGTCAACAGAACCTACCCAATCTAAATTTGTGAACCCATTGAGTTTAGGATTAGAACTCCAAGAGTAAAGAAGTCCATAATCTGTAGTGCCCTTCACATGACGAAGCACACACTTTGCTTCCATCAAATGATCATCCTTAGGAGGTGTCATAAAATGTGAGATGTAACTGACTGCAAAGCTGATATCAAGTCTAGTAGTAGAGAGGACGATGAGATTGCTCACTAGTTGCTTGTATACAGTATAATCAACTGGAGCAAAATCAGACTTGGTTGATAACTTTAGATCTTTCTCCATGGGTGTGGATGCAGGCTTGCAATCCTACATATGAAATTTGTCTAACAGAGCCCTAGCATATTTTTGTGGTGAAAATTTGATCAAAACCCAACATGATTTTTGAGGCTAAAAATCAATCAAAACCAAACAGAATCCAAGACATGGATAATAGAATACCAAACTTCATTTTTTTAGGAAAAGATAAAACGATAAAATCCAACAGATAATTTTTTAGGAAAGAAATATAAACCTACCGGATAATTTTTGAGGATTAAATTATAAACCCACAAAGGAACCACATGCAACTTTGCAAATTACAAAATCATAAATCTTTTTGAAGGAAAAAATTATGAAAACCCATCAGAAATTTTTAAGGGAAAAAATTATGAGAAGTCATCAGAAAAATCTTCTTGTGGCAACACACGAGACTCGCATAGTAAAACAGCACATGCAAGCAACATGCAAGGGCATGCGAGAATGTGCAAGAACATGCAACTCACATCCAAATACATGCAAGCTTCAAAAATCAAAGACTCTTGCTGAAACCATGAAATCACGTGATCAAAACCTTCAACCAAGCTTGTGATTTTCAGAAAAAATCTTCAAAGACAAACCACAAATTTCATAAAATACCTCTTTCGATTTAAATTTCAAAAATCAAAAACCAATTTTCTGGAAAAAAATTCCAAATCAAAAGAGGCTTGAATTTTCCTTAAAAAATCTGCCAAATTTTATGAAATCCCATCAACCTGCTCTGATACCATATTACAAAGTAATTGGTAAAATACTTGCTTATTATTAACAATGATCAATAGATCAATATATACAAATGTATAAATGATGTTTCCTTAAGAAACGATCGTAAAAAATAGAAATATTCTATTCTAGCAAGCAGTTAACTAACAACTAACTAAATATTAGAAACATTCTAATATTTACAATAGATTACAATTAATTAACCATTAGATAATAATAGAAGCTATCTATTATCTTAAAATGATATGAGGGTGTTAGGAATGCATTCTCTTCTTAGAAATGAAGGACTGAGACATAGTTTGCTAACATTAGTTTGCAACAGTTGTTCTTCTCAAAGCTGTATGGGAACTAGTTAATGTTCTTGCTTGAAAACTTAGTAAAAGAAATGTAAAACTGCATCTCTTGTAGCACCCAATTGACACTAGGTTGACTTTAAAAGGAAAGACCAAACATTTAGTATGAACACAAAATATCAATGACCTTTTTGTTAGTGTAAGAGATGATTGTTGCCAATACTACTGCTTCTTTCCAAATGATAGTAATTCAGCAAAGGTTAGCAACATAATCTTTTGTAATAAATACAATTAATTACTGCTTTTAAATATCACTGAGGATAGGGCCTTTCTCCAACAGATAATAATGCAGAGATAATCTGCTGTCAACTGCATTCCAGTTGGTTTGAATCAGGAAGATAGGTTAGAACCTTGATATCATGTTGTAACCACATCTATCTGTGTGTGACAAGAATGTTTCCACACTGTCCAGCCTTTCCAGGATTACCATCGAGCATGAAATATGGTCTAAACAGACAACTGAACTTCACAGACCAAGAGAATGAAAAAAACATATCCTAAAATTGATCCAGTAATTCAAAAGGGAAGTTGAGGACTAGTACAGTCCAGCTTGCCCTATGTTAACAAATGCAAATGCAACGTAAGGCTTTAGTGGGGATACTATTAAGGCTATGGTATCCTTAGAATCTATCCTTCCTATAAAGCTGCATAACTTGATTTGCCTAAATTGATGCGTCTAGATTGTGCAAGTCAGATAGTGTGAGGATTGACTTCATGTTCATCACAACTATGAATCCTTGGCCAAGGTGCACCAGAACTTGTTGGTGCTTGTCAATCTCTAGCTCCCGGATACAAACTTGGTCAGGAGTTATGCCAAGTTAGCAGGAGCTATAGGGTGTGACCTATTAAGTTTGTAGGGCAACACCAGTTCCAGGCGACTTGATTCCTTTCCATATACTTTAAATTGCACAGGGCCGGGCCCACTTCAGGTAGAAGTGAGCAAGGGAGTATAGGTTACGATCCATGGTTGGGTGGATAAACGCCTTGATGATACCTTTCCCCACAACAACAAGAAAGAGCAAGAAAGCATCAGTAACCCACTTCTATATTCTCAGTAAGTTACTTCCATTCTGTACTTGTTACAATTAAATATGATCATATAGAATAAATAGTAAATTCAGAATAGATTGGTTTCCAATTCATATATAGTGCAGAAATTGTAGTAGATGTTTTCTATTAACTTTAATTATTTTATTCCTTTGTTAAGAAAAAATTATTATATGCATCTTTAGCATTTCAGAATAATCTCTTTTCTTGCATCTTTGAATTTTATATATGGTTGTTAGCCAAAACTAGCCATTACATTCTCTTTTCAGCTTTTAGCTTGTTGCAACAGATACAACCATTTTTTTGACACCCAATATGGATACAATTGGATACGACATTCATAATAAATAAAGACACATACTTAACACAAATTTCTAAGTTTTACAGGATTTTCATTACCATACAGAATTAAAAGCAATAGACATAATTGTAAGTTGATTTAAATATTTTCAATATTCAAAAAATGGCAAGAGTTGCTTCAGAAGATAACCCCAAACAATGGGTAGTTGAAATAGTAAAACATTTCATTTGTTTTCCTCATTCAGCGTAGATTTTTTATTATACCAAATAAAAAAGTTGCATGATTCAAGTTTGTTTTGAATAAGGAAGATTAATGCCAGTTTTTAAAAAAATCAATACATAGTATTTCGCAGAGTCAGAAAATCAAGGAGTTTTGGTCACACGTGGGTTGGATAGGAATTTGATGTGTATCCATGCCATATCATCTTCATTTCCAACGAAGATACAATCATCCAAGGAGAGGTAGAGGAGTTTTTGGTAACTCATCTTACCATTACATTCATCACGGCAATGTGAATGATATGATATGATATGATAGATTTTAATGACGTCCACGAGACTAAAGTAGTCTATGGGACCCATGCAATCACCCTCCCGAGTCAGGAGCCAAACTAGTCAGTTGCAAAGTTTTGGTTAACTTGTCTCTTCTTCTCTGAATTTTGATAATCAAATCCACTGTTCTCTTCACTTGATCTTCCTCGAATAAATAGTTGAAGTCCTTGTTCTGCAGAATTTTTGTATAATCAGATCTGATGTCGTTGTAAGCCAAGCATTCCTTGACAAAGTGTTGCTCTGTCTCAACTGTTCCCGTATTGCAGAATAAACATGTCTGCCCACTCTTCCTTTGGAACTTGCCATCTACCAGTTTCACATCGCAGCTGATGTGAACTAGTTCTAATTTGTGCCATCAACATTTTTGCTTTCCAGTTAATAGGTGCCCTTATATAGGCCTTTTCATCATGACTAGAAGTGGGATTAAATTCTTTAATGTAATAAGATTTTTTCCGCCCTATGTGTCTTGTCCACAGAATATTGCGAAATTTTTCATTGACAAACTTCTTTATTTCTTTAATGTTATCCAGGCAAGTTTGGATGTTGATATCCCATTTTTGCATCCATTTGTCATTTTGTTTCATCCATGTGCTTTTCCGCCTCACAAGTTTTTCCTCTATTACCAACTTGGGCCAACGATGTGTTTCCAGACCTTGGGTTTTCTTTAAATAGCTTAGCATTCGGATCAATGCGATAGCTTCTAATGGAAAGGAACCCACCTCTGCCAAAAGGATTTCATACAGAACTGTGGTCTTGACTTTAAGATTGCATGTGATGAAGTGTTTTTGAATTCTTTCTACTTGCCGCCATTTCTGTTTGGACATACTACCGCCCCACACTTCACATCCATATAGAATAACCGGAGTGACTAGCAAACCAAACAGAGTTTTCATGGTCGTCCAATCCCATAATTTTGCGTTCCTGCACTTGTTTTGTAAAGAGTATAACGCCTTCCAGCCCCCTTGGATCCTTTTCGATCTGCAAGTATCCCAATTGAGTTTGTTATGAAAATCGATGCCCAAGTATTTGTACTCTTCCACAATCTCAAGGGGGCTATTTTCAAACAAAAACTTGTCTTGTATGCCCCTATTCTTCTTTAGTGAGAAGATCATAATTTTGGTTTTGCTAGTGTTAACTTGCATTCCTACATCATGACAAAAAATTTATAGTGCTTTCAAGTGCTCTTTCAAACCTTTAGCTGTTCTAGCAAGAATTATGAGATCATCTGCATATAAGAGCAATCTTATCACGAAGTGGGCCAGCTGCACCCCCTCACCATTAGTCTTGTTTATCCACTCTTCTAACTTGTCAATATAGAGCCCGAATAATGTTGGAGAAAGCGGACACCCTTGCTTAACCCCGATGTTGCTGTCAAAATCTTCTAATATCCCTTCTGTCGTTCTGATTTTAGCTTTGACCTGCTCATATAATCTATAAACCGCTGACCTAAGTTCTTTAGGGACTTCCAGCTCTACCATTCTATCCCATAATTTATTACGTAGCACTGTGTCGAAAGCTTTTTTAAAGTCCACGAAACAACAAAAAGCCTCGTTCCCCGGAGTGTCCCAAACTTTCTCTATCAAATGTCTGAGAGTGATGCCGTGATCTATAGTAGAGTGTTTCAGTCTAAAGCCTGCTTGCCCTTTTGCACGTTTGCCTTCTGTTTCAGCCCAGTTGCTGATTTTTTGTTCTACCAAGCTGCCAAATAACTTGCCAAATAGCGGATTGATCATGATGGTTCGGTAATTAAAAGGATTGCTTATATCTCCACTTTTGTGGAGTGGGATCACCACACTTGTAGTCCATTGTATAGGGAAACCTTCTCTATTGACACTGTTGAAAATCTTAGTGATGTGTGGTGTGAGGATTTCAGCACCCCATTTTAAGTATTCCGCTTGTAGCCCATCTATATCTTGCGCTTTACCAGCAACTAACCTCCTTATGCCTTGAATAATATCATTTTCGCTGAATAACTCCCCTGTAGTCTCTGTTTCCATGGTACTACGTTCTCCTAGATCACATTCGTAGAGAGTCTTGGCATATTCCAGCCATTTGGTTCCTGTTATGTTATTCTCTATCTGAGTTTTTCTCTGTTGAAGCTCGTTCCAAAATTTTCTGGGGTTGTTTTTACCAAGATTAATCAACTCTATTATTCTCTTGTTCACATACTCTTCTTTCTTCTTTTTAATCAATTGATCATACTCCTTTCTACTTTCTCTGTTCATGTTCTTTTTCCAATTCCTTTTTGCCATTTTGCACTCCTCATCAAACCAAGGATTGGCCGGAAAAGTGTTCTTGGCTTCTTTTGTGACCCTAGATCTTTTACACTCCTCCAATGCTTTAATGATAGTAAGAACAAGATTATCCTTGTCCATGAAATGTTGTTTTTCAGACTCAAGATGGTTTCTCGGAACCCTAGACAGCCGCAAAAGAGTCTTGAAAAGTATCATGGTTTTCTTGTGTCATTAAAACTTTGGCAGTCGAAATCATCTTCCTCTTCTGTAAAGGTTTTGGGACAATATGTTGATCTTTAAAGTGAGTGGCCACCCTTATCAAGATGGGGTTATGATCAGATTTTAACTCTATGGGGCAATCTTCTATCTCAAAGTTAATTATCTTTGCGACATAGTCTTGCGAGCATATAACATAATCAACAACACTTTGTCCATTGTATCTTTTGCATGTGATTCCACCTGATTTAGGCCACTTTTCCATACCATTGCATATAACCATGTTGTATAGGCAGCATAAGCCTAGTAATTCAACACCAAAATGATTAATCTTTCCCATGCTATCCTGTGAAGATCTTTCCCATTTTTGTGTCCCTTCTTCTTCGAGCCAAACTGGATCTCTGCTTTCATTGTAACTCTCCTTAAGATTGAGAGTTTGGTTGTTTGTTGTTCTAGCATTGAAATACCCTATTATCATTATTTCCCCTAAAGAGCTAAAGGCTGCTATGTCTTTTTTTAGTGCAACGAACGGGTCTTGTCGATCCAATCTATGTTTTTTATATATTTTTGAGCCTTTTGGAGCGAAGTAACATATAGCCACCCTTGTAGAAATCTGATTCTCTGTTATTTTTATCCAAATATACTGCTTGTTTACATCTTCTTTCTCTAAGTTTACAAATCTCCTCCAAGTTTCTTTTATTAGAACGGTGATGCCTCCATGCCCCTTACCATTATCTATCTTTTTGTTCCACAGTGATACCTTCTTATACCCTTCAAAATCTGGAACCCTACATCCATCATGTTCATGAGTCTCGGTAAGCATAATGATGTCATTATCTTTAGCTATCGGCCCTAACCCAGGTCCTCTTCTCCAAAGATAACCCCTACAGTTCCAGCTAACTATAGTTAAATGTTCCTGGGTGGGCCCAAGTTCCTATTTATTGCGTGTGATTTTGTCGCTGATTTGGGCTTTGCCATTTTGTAGCCACGCCCACTTGCCGTTTCCTCTTGCTGTTTTCACTTTTTCCCATTCCTTCCTCCTTTCTTCTTGCTGAGTTATGGTGAGGTCATCATCAAGATATATGCGTGTGCCTCTAAGAAACTTCCTCTTGCTGAAAATGTTATTTTTATCTCCTATATTCCTCATTGTCACTCTAACATGTCTATCTTTGCCTCCTCTAATCCATTTTCCGATTCTTTGAGCTTGTATGGTTGTTCCATGCCAGTCTAATTGGTCTTTAAAGAAGTCTTTAACTAAATCCATTGTTTTCTCCTGTTCTCCATAGTCTCGTAGCCCTTTGACAACGATATTTGTTGCTTTCTCATTTCTTTCTTTTTCCTCTCTAATCTGTCTCCGAACTTGTTTTTCTATGTTGTCAATAGGAGTGTTTGCTGGCCCCTTTACTATGTTAGCCCATGATCTAACTTCTTCGATCTGTTCTCTGAGTTGATTCTCTTTTATTTCCATATTGGCCATGGCATCTTGTATATTTTTCATTTGTGGGTTTTTGTCTGCTTCCGTAGCTTCTCCTTCTCCCGTAGTACTTGCTGCTGTCCTCTTTTCCCCTACTTCTTTCTTTAACAATATTAATTCATACTCTCCTTTTTCCATATTAAATTGCAATTTTTGAATTTGTTCTCTAAGTGACTTGACCTCCGCTGCCAACTTCCAGTTATCCTCAGTAACTCTTTTCATTGTGATACTTTCTATTTGGCTCCTCTCTTCAAGTGCCCACACCCTTTCCTTCATAGCTACTAAATCCTTCACAAAGATGTCCGCATACCACGTCATAGGTGTCCTTGTGGGGCTGTAATTATTCGGTAGCCCATCCTCCACTATGTCTATCACCTGAGAATTATCTGGCTTCCCTTTACCGTTAATATCTCTGATATTATCAAACTGCTTAATTGTTTTAGAGATTTCAGTCGGCCTCAGACTTTGTTCTCCCTCCCTTGCACTATCTGGGGTTTGTGGAATCGGTTTCGGAAGTAAAGCTGCTAACTTCCCTCTTTTTGCATTTTTAAACTTTCGTATCTTTCTCCGCCTAATTATTCTTTTATATTGTTTGGCATTCACATAGATGTAGTTTCCTCCTGTGGGTGGTCCGCTGGCTTGTGATAAGCTCAAAGTGTTTGTGGATAAATTACCATTTGTCCCTCCAAGATTGAATGAACTCGTGTGTCCGGCAGAGGGTCCTAGAAGAACGAGGAAGCTCCCTTGATTCCACTTGATGATGCTACTGTGCATTAAACTATCCCCGTATGTCAGGACCAAGCCACTATTGCCAGAGATGTCATTGTGTTTCGTAGCTTCTTCCAGACTAGTTTGCTGTTCTGCTGTTACGGGTGCTCTGACTATCTGATTCTCAGCCACCCTGTTACTATCAGATCCTATGTTATGCAAGGTGGACCCATCAAGTTCTGACTGTTCCTCTCTTATCTTAGGTTGATCAGTCAATGATACTTTTACACGTATCTTCTCTGCAAATGTTTCTGTGATTTCCCCGTTTGTTCCATCCATGAGGACCATATCGTTCCCACTGGTGCCTTGTTATATGTTTTTAATGGTGTTTTACCATTGTAAATTTACCAATGCCAGGAGAAGTAACAAAGGAAGCCTGAACAGGTGCAAAATCAGATGCAAGAAAAAGGGAAAAGGCGTACCTGGGATCTGCCTGTCCGCCTATTGGAGGCACATAATGTTGTCTTCAAATGGAACTGAGCTGGAGCCCACTGAAAGAGAGGGACACCATATCAAGCAAAATCATCATCTGGAAGCCCGCCAATATCAAAGCCTTTAGTACTGGATGGTCCCATCGGTTGCTAAGACTACCGACCAAACCCTTAAATCTGCCCCCGCACTGATCCCGTGCCTTGTGGACCCTGTACTGATTCTGGTCTGCTATTGTGTACGGGTTTCAAGAAGCGCTGCAAGACGAAATCTTGATGCAAGTGATGGCACAACCAAACAAACCGACCGAAACTGACCTATTTCGCAAGAGATCCGACCAAGTTAATGGCCCACTTCGCCTGCCATTCTCTGTCAGTGTGAACAGTCGATGAACACTCTGTAAACGCTGATTAAAGCAAAGCCCTCGCGATTCAAGGAAAACCTGCCTGCTGCTAGAGAACCTACCAAACGGAAGCAATATTAAACGGCAGGAGAAAAACGGCTTCACGAAACTTGCGGCCTCACCTCTGCAACCTGAAGAAAGCAGAGCTGTAGTAGAGCAAACAGAGCAGAACAATGGGGAGAAGAAAACCACAATTGGTGTGAGTGATTCATAATCGTTCTCTTCCAGTAGTTGCACTTTAAGTAATAGTCTTCACGCCCAACTCTTCACAAAAATGAATCGCGTTGGAATTTTGTGACTCAAGAAATTAAAGTCAAATCACTTGGCAACCATATTGAGCGATCTGTCTTCAAAGAATTGCTCCTTCTAATATTACTAGCAGAAGTATACAAATGATGCACATTCAAAACATTTGAATACTCGTTTAGAACTAAGCTCAGGCTCAAATGAATATAGTGAGATTTCAATATAGCTCGCACTGAATACTCCAGGCAATGATATTTGGCCTTCCAATTTATTGAATCAGCTACAGTAATCTCTTCATAGCATCTATAAAGAGTTAAGATAAATTTGGGCAGATTCAAAAAATCTCCACGGCATAATAATATTATTCTCTCAACAAATATTTTAGCCTTGTTGAATACTTATCACACTTATACATCAAATATTAAAGTGTGAATGCCACAAACTTATATCGGCTACTTTATTAAACCCACGACAAACCTATATATATATACCCTTAACTCCCACATCTACGACTTATTTGTCCAAATAAAAAGCGCTCCAAAGAAAAATAAATAACTTCACCTCCAAATATTCAGCCAAGTGGATAAAATGCCAATGCAAGTGTTGGCCAGATTATTTTATTTCGTAGATACAATATTATTAACCAAGATAAATCAAATATATCCCGCATGACTTGTAATATTCAGAATCATTCCTCAAACTTATGCAAAACCATCTCACTCATAAAAACCTTACAGGCTGGAAGGATTACCTACTCTGATACAACTAATATATTTCCTATAGATATTTGCTCCAGACTTCTCCAAAAGTTCAACAGGAAATTATACAAACATTTTGCAAGAAAACTGATTTCTATTCATCCAACAAATTATATTGAAAATCATATAATATCATACTGAAATAAAAATCTTAAATTAAATATGAATATTGCCATCAAAATAGATATCTAAGAAATCATTACAACCTAATTTTCCAAAGGGATGTAAAATACCTATATTACTGCAAGTTTATCTCCAGATGAAGACTTACAAATTTGCCCAACTGTCAACTTCGTCGTAAATACATCAAAGAAATGGATTGGTTTTCAATCCAGTTCACCAAGAAACCCTAGAGGTTTGTGGCCTCGGGTTTCATAAAGAAAAGCTAAAAGCTCTTCAAATCTCAAAGAGATAATTATAAACCAAGCATCCCGAGAATGAGCCTCTCAATGTTCTTTAATAGCACATCCTCGGGACTCTTCCTTTTCCCTTTGTCTTTCTCTAGGTATTCCTATTCTTTGTCCCCTTATTATCCCCTCTTTAAATTTGAAATTAGGGAAATAATAATAAAATGACTATTGATTATTCACTAAGCTCCATTAAAGTCATTTTAATACTTTATTAAACAATAAAATTAAGCTGTCATTAAATTTGATATAATTTGACAACTTAATTATTTAATTGACTTCTAATATCCCAAAAAGGGGACATTACAGGATAGACTTGTTACAAGCTAGAGTTGTCGTTGTACCAAAAGATTGACCTATCAATGCCCGATACAACCACTAGACTTATATAACACAGGAGGCAGTTAAGCCATGTCACGAATCTCGAAGGGGAACATTGGCGGTTAGTCCAACAATCCCCCCTCAGCGTTACCCAAGGAGATTCAAACATTATAGGATAGACTTGTTACAAGCTAGAGTTGTCGTTGCACCATAAGATCAACCTATCAATGCCTAATACAACCACTAGACTTATAGAACATAGGAGGTGGTTAAGCCATCTCACGAATCCCGAAGGGGAACGTTGGTGGTTAGTCCAACAATCCCCCCCTCAGCATTCCCTGAGGAGATTCGAACCTGTGACCAAGTTCTGATACCACTTGTTACAAGCTAGAGTTGTCATTGCACCAAAATATCGACCTATCAATGCCCGATACAACCACTAGACTTATACAACACAGGAGGTGATTAAGCCATGTCACAAATCCCGAAGGGGAACGTTGGCGATTAGTCCAACAAGACTCATATATGTTCTCCATTCAACCAAATATTATTCAACCGTATATGTTCTTCATTCAGCCCAACATTTCATTTGATTTTCGTTGACAAGAATTCCAATATTTCTGCTTGCTCATAAGAAAGGAAAAATTTTATACGGAACCAAAAAAACACTTTGTATCTAAAAGGAAGAGAATAACAATCTGCGGTGTCATAAGACACCCAACTAATAATTTTAACAACAAACCCCACTTATTCTTGTAATTTCTATGTGTTGAATATCTTGGGAATAGGCACTTGGATGTCACTTTTAATGGTGGTTGGTTTTGGAAAACTACTTCCAATTTTCACTCTTCTATTCTATATAAATTGGGTACATAAACTGGACATTTTAATAGTAAACCTAAGAAGTGAATCAACTTTGTAAAATAAAATAGAATTTGAATGAATGATATATGTTTTGCACTTGCCCTAACACTCCGTAGCCATCCCCTAGATGTCCTAAAGTACATTGGCTGGCCCGAAGACATCAGAGCAACCCCCATTTTTAGAACCAAAGCCCATTGCTATTTTACATTCACTAAAATAATCCCATGGAATCGAGACAGAAAAAAGAGAAGACAAAGATGATGGTGATGAAGAGAAGTAGAATCAAAGATACCAACTGGATGATGACTCCAATTTCTGAGCTTGTTGCCGAATGCACTTTTGTTTACTATGCATGAAGGATGAATTTTTTGGCATTCCTCAATTTAAGTTGTGTATATTATAATTCGACTCTGGAATCAATGAATTGTTATTGTATTTACTCTTTGAAATTTCAGCTTCATTAGGTTCATTATGTTATTTTAAGATGATTCTTATTTATTTCTATTTCAAAAATCAAAAACTAATTTTATATTTATTTTAATAACCTTCCCATTCTCCCCATACCTCTGAAAAATCCATTAAAAAAATTTGTCATCCTCAAGTTCCCAAAACTCAAAGAAACGCTATAAAATACCCTCAAATTAAATAGAAGCAAGTGAAAAATGATCATTTAATAAAGCCACCCATAAATCTAAGGAACGATCCTAGTACTTGAGAAACTTGATATGTCATTAATATGCCCCAAAAGTTACAAAATCCAAGCTCACAAGATAAAATTAGAAAGCATATCACCAACAAGCCATAATTTATAGAATGAAAGTCGTAATGATGACAATAGAACCATTGAAGATGTCTCTATGCCAAAGAAAACAATCTACAAAACACACCATCAAATACTATACCATCCATGAAAAGTTACCATGAGTACTCCTCTGACCTATGAGTCCTCGGCAAGGCAAGAAAGCATGATCCATGCTGATTGGAAGTAGAAAATTCAAAAGATAAAGAGCAATGACTCTTTATGTACATTATGAGCCAAAACTGGATTAGTTTTGTTGATTGAATCTGCTAACTCAGCTTACATTCTTGTAAAGGTTTTCTTTGTACTTCACAGTCTACATTCTCAGTAGGGTTCAACTGGCACTTAACACCCGCAATGACTACTAGCAAGAGAAACAACTAAACAAAGATGTGAGCCTCAGATTGACAAAGCAGAAGAGAGACCAATGTGCAAAAAGCAATTCCCCACACTCTAGGTACTGATGTCCTACAGAAAACAAGCATGGATGTGAAATTCAACCCCAATCAAATATGTCTCGCAATCTTACCTCAATCAAACTGGTCCTGTACAAAGACAGCAAGGCGAGAAAACATGATCCACACTGGTCGGAAGTAAAAAATTCAAAAGATAAAGAGCAATGACTCTTTATGTACATTATGATCCAAAACTGGATTAGTTTTGTTGATTGAATCTGCTAACTCAGTTTACATTCTTGTAAAGGTTTTCTTTGTACTTCACAGTCTACATTCTCAGTAGGGTTCAACTGGCACTTAACACTCGCAATGACTCATTCTAGCAAGAGAAACAACTAAACAAAGATGTGAGCATCAGATTGACAAAGCAGAAGAGACACCAAGGTGCAAAAAGCAATTCCCACACTCTAGGTACTGATGTCATCCAGAAAACAAGCATGGATGTGAAATTCAACCCCAACCAAATATGTCTCGCAATTTTACCTCAATCAAACTGGTCCAGTACAAAGACAGCATTCAGAGATGATATTAATTGCAACTAAAATTATCCTAGTAAGAACAAAACGACAAAGCCTGCAATAGAGAAGGGAGATGAACTATTTCAAATTCCTTTCTTTTTAATTGCAAAAGGTTGTTGGGATCCAATGTTATTATGCTATAATGCTACCGTTTTTTTCTGTAAGTTCATGAGATTTAGTAAACTCTGTGAGGACTCTCAAATTGCCTAGTACTCTCTATTTTTTGTTGCACAGATTTTTACAGACATGGGAAAATTACAAGTGAAAATGCCACCACAGGTAAAATGCTGGTTAAAACACATATTTCCCACAATTATTTTGCTATTAAACCATGCATTTTCTCTTTTGAGATGTCATTTTTTATGTATACATTTGTAATTGAAATTTGCAATAAATATGTTTTTCCCAGAAATTTAAGTTTTTAGTGCTTTCTAAGTTGCTGAGTTTTTGCTGAGTAGAAAATTTTGGGCTTGCTTAGTACACTTAGAGTCCGAGTCTGCAAACTATTCTTATACTAATCAGTAAGGCCACTCATATTCCAACTCAAGATTTTGCTTAAAACAAGAAAAAGATAAGGATTATTAATGATTAGAGGGAGAAGAATAATGTCCTCACTCAATACCTTGAAAACTGACCGGACATCTATGTTCTTTGATCCGCCTGTCACAATCCAAATTTAATATCATCAATGACCATGGAACAATTAGCCTCATTTAACCCAGAAGATCAAAAATCAATTCCATCTTCTTGATAACGTATTTTCTACCTTTTTGAAAAATTCTCGCTAGATTTAGTACTAACGTCAACCAATTTTCCATTCAAGGACTTGCAAGGGAGGCTTTCCTTTATGTTTTCCCAATGGACAATTTCATTTTTTATGACTTTCAACCAATCATTAAGTGTTGCACTCAGCCCAACGAGCTCAAAGAGAGATTTAAAAGTAATAAGGGAAATGAGACTTTAAACCTTGGAGCTAGCCAAAACAATAGCACAGGCTTCCTGAATCTTTGAGACAATATTGGGGGCAAGTTAACCAATGATTTATCAAATAACTCTCCGTCAACAGTCAAATTGTAACCATCCAAAATATTTTCTGCACTAACAACAACGTGTTTCTCTTTAGGATTTTTATCTAACAACGGGCAGGTCATTTTCATATGCCATCATTTTTACAGTAAAAACAAACATCAAGACCGCCTTGGGTTTCTCTTTAGGATTTTCATCTAACAATGGGCAGGACATTTTCATATGCCAGCATTTTTACAGTAAAAAGAAACATCCAGACCGCCCAGGCCAGTCACCCTAAACCATGCAAAGGAATCAGAATGAAAGCAGACAGACTAGCATTGTGCTTTAGGGATATCGAAACCATCACATTCACATGAAGCAAGGACGATTTTGTGTCCTCCCATCTTTATCACATCACAAAAATATTTTGAAAGTTGTGGGAGTGAGAGCATTGCCCAAACTACCTAGGAGAGGAACTCAAAAATCACTTCATCAGGACTGACAATAAAATCCCTTGCAAACAATTTTAAGAGAAATTTTCCAACATTCAAAAACTCCTTAGAAAAAACCCATTTTTGCATATTGCTAGTCCTTGTGAAAATTAGATAAATCTCTTTTTAAAGTTACACGAAAACCAAGTTCTGTCCCACCAAACAGAAATAATCCAATTCTGAACAAAAATCCTTGCAAAAAGAGCTTCATGAGATAAATAATCCCAAAAACTCCTAACTAATTTCAATCTATTTTCTTCTCTTTTCAGAACACCAACCATATATTACAGACCATGTTAAAAGTAGAAGATTACTTATCTAGCTGCCCATTGATTGCACCTAAATTTTTAAGGGGTGTTTCATCTTGAAGCGTTAAAGCAACAACATATTCTATGACCTTTGTATATTCACAGGAAACCAGGGCTCCTGTGAAGGATTTTGGAGCATCGATATGTAAACTTTAAAACATTAAACTTACCATTATCTATGTCCATTAATCACTACCCCGTATGAATGCTACCAGTTTGGACGAGACTTAACAACTATAGTATCTTCACACACTAAGGATGTTTAATCTGAAATAAATGAGCTTGAAGGATAAAACAAGGTGGGATAGGGGAATAATTCATAAAGAAAGACACAAAAAACGAGATTGATGACAACTTTCTTCATTCTCGGGCCCTTGTGTTCTTGATACTTTGGAAGAATCGTTCAACTTATAGCTTTGTCGTCTTCTTCTTTGATCTCTCTAACCTGCAACATGTTGCAAGTGGGTTACAACATTTCATAATCTCCCATTTGCTAATGAAAAAGTCCATTGGAAGAGCTTGTTTCATTCTCAAAGCAATGTTGAAGGTCAAGAATTCCTTAATCATTTGGTTCCATTAATCTTCTTTCTTCTTTTGTTCTTGATTCTCTTCCTTCTGACCATGAATCAAAAGATGTCATCTCTTTGCTCAAAACCTAGTTTCTCAAGTCAGTCACACACTTTCTCTCGTTGTTCTCCATGGAGAGAGTGTTTTATTTCAATTCATGGTCTATCTTGGCTACAATTAGCCATCCTCTCCAAAGCTTGTCCTGTACTCTCTCTTTTGTAATGGAATGACAAGAAAGCTCAACAAGAACTATTAGGTACCAATTATCAACTTTTGCATCATCAACACCCGCAAAGGCTTAATAATTTCATGTTGATCCATGTTTACTAATTGCAATGTAGGTGGTCAAAGGATTGAGCTTCCCAAGGCACTTCTATGTATCTTTGGGAAGAAAAAGTTGACTCCCAAATCTCCATTGACAATGGCGTTGTTAGATTCTTTCCTATGACCCCCATTTGAACAACAATTGGTTTCTTCCCTATATTCACCACCAACAGCATTGAGTCAATGACGTTTTCACTTACGATTGGTAGTTCTCATATCACGTCTTTACTTGGGCCCTTGTCACCAACTATGTTGATAATTGCCACTCTCAGTTGCAACATAATTTGAAGGTTTGTCACCTTGATTGGTCTATGGTTGTTTGTAGCATTGTCATACTATGTTCTTCTCTGACTAATACTTGCAATTTTGTTGGAAGTTCTTTCTTTGGCCATAGCCCAATCTACTTTTTCTTTCGCTTCTCAAATTCATTCCTTCTCCATGTGAGGGTTTGGGTATACTTCCTTCTTTGCTTGTGATCTAGTAATTGTCGAAATTCCCTCATCTTGCTCCACCATGTCCAGCATGTTAATACTTTTTGCTTTGGACAGTTGGGGTTTTCATGGTCACCCAACTACACCATTTGCATAATATTCCTCCTTTATATCAATTGCTTTAAAATTCCTTAGTGAAATGACCCCATTCATTACATATTCAGCAGTAGATCTTGATCTTCCTTTGGAATCATATTGAATGTTGTTTCTTGGCCCGCTATTATTGAACCAATTGTTGTTTAACCATCTATTACAATATCTAACAAAAGGTGCATTAGTCTTATTGTTTTGTTGTTTTGGAGGTGTGGTCGAAGGGATTTATTGTTCCCCCTAAGTGAAGAGTACTTGTGTGATTCTTGCCTCTAGATTGTATGGGCATTCCTTTATAGAATGTCTCATCATTTAGCGAAAATCATAAAACTGCTTTTTCAAGCAATTTACTTTGGTGTGACCTTTAACCATGCACTCAATGCACCATAATTCCTTGGTATCTTTTGAAATCTCTTTCTTGACCTTCAACTCTTTCATTATTCTCGTCATGTTCCATTGTAGAAATTGTATTGTCTTTGATTCCCTTCTACCTTTTGTGCTCTCTTCATCATCCATCTTCCACCTCCCTTTAGAGGATGTCTTGTCCTCACTCTTGATGTCCATTACCCAATTGTAGGCATTGACATATGAAGTTAGAGACACCACTTTCATTTTCTTACACAACAAGGGAATCAATGCCTCAATGAACAAGTGTTTCTTTAGACCATTAGTCGGTTCTCCATCTTCACCAACAATTCTTTGAGCCTGAGACTAGAAGCTTGCACGTTTTCAAGCTTCCCTTGCTTGGCGTTGTAGATCTCTAACCATGATCTCTTTGTATTCTCCAAATGATTTGAACTCTACCTTGAACACTTTCTCTAGTACATCCCATGGGATTGTGGACTATTATTCCAATTTTGTGAACCAATCTATGGCTATATCATATAGCATTGCTAGGAATGCTCTAAACAAATAATCCTTGTCTTCCTGGTTGCTCACTACCCATATGGTCTCACATGTCTTACAATGTCAAACTAGATCCTTGGATATGTTCCCTGTAAACTTCAAGAGTTCGTTTTTAAGATGTTGATCGCTACGGGAGTCACCATTTTCTTTGTTTGATGTATTCCTTGTGCGTTGGACTGATTAGACTATTTTGAACTCTACTTTTAGGTGTTTGCCTCACACTCTTGGCCATGTACGAGTCATCTTCATGTCCTCCTTCAATGTCCCCTACACTTTAGTTATCTTTAGACTCGTTCTTGCACTCCCTTCGTCCAAGGGTCTTTGGCTTAGTTCCTCCAATTCTTAATTTCTCCAAATGAATAGATGTGGCATGTGTTATTCTTAAATGTCTCAATTAATTTGCTTTCAGGATTTCTTTCTTCCCTTCATTTGGCATTGCTTGCTTGCTCAAAGAGGTCTCAATATACTTCATCACATAGTGATAGGTGTCTAGCTATCTCCTCCTACTCTCCCTTCATATGTTCTTTAGTGAAACTCTTTTTGTCTTCCTAAGTTTTACTTTGGTTGACACTTCAGCTTTTGGCTTTTACTTCTTGGAGATCTTGGGCTTTCTCTCAAGAATCCTTCGATTTCTTTGGCGATTCTTCTCAATTCCTTTGTCATTCTCCTTGTTCTCTTAGTCAAAGGGATTTTCTCATTGATCCTCCTATTGCTTTGTGACTGCTTGGTATACATTTCATGTCTTTGTTAGATTGTATTAGCATTAATTTTCGGAGGTGTGCCTCCTACTAGTGTCACATTCCTCCTTTTCTCGCTAAATGTTTCTTTGTTACACTATAGTATTTGTAGTCTCCACAACTCCTAATCCTTTTCAGCACGAAGGTCCTGCAAGATGATAAAGTGGCATTAAATAAGTCATGAAAATCTGTGCAGCAAACAATAAACCTCTTTGCTGATGTTTAGATTGTCACAAGTGGCATACTAAGGGACCTCTCTCATGAGAGTTTCCGTCTAAACATGCTCCTTTAACGAGATGTCCCACAACTTTCACAGATCCTATTTAAGTCGATCGACTTGTTCCTTGTTGGCTTGTGTGAATTCATGAATAGGCTGTCCCATTACAGTGTCATGAATCATGTCACTGAATTATACTTCTACAGTTTAAATCCACAATGGAACCAAATATTTACTCATGTATTCTATTTGTGTGATTCGCAAAGACTAAACAAAAATAACAGAATATACAATAGCAATTAAATATAACAATGTCCTAGAAAGATGTCTTTATTCATCAGAATTCATGTGTACGGTCCTCAAGTACATGTACAATAAGAAATATATAAACAACGCGATGTTAGTTGAGAATGGCAACTGTTGCAAACTACCAACAACCAACTTTTAGGAACTAACTTCTTAATTACAAGTTAACTCATTTTATTGATTGCCAAACTATTGTGCGGGGTCATCATACAATAGAGTGCAATTGTGGAATCTGTTCAATTTGCGCTGGCCTTTCTTCTTTGTGGTGTGTGCTCCTTGTGTCATGTCCCCTATTTCGCCAGTAGAATTTCATAATAAAATAAATGAATTGATTTAATATTAAATTATAAAATATTTTATTATTAAATAAATAATAAATTGTTTATATTATAAACATAATAAGACAAGAGAATACAATATGAACAAAATGATATAATAATAAAAATAGATAAAATATTATTATAATATTTTTTATGACATTACATTATAATATGAGCAATAAAATAAATATAGAAATATTATTTTAATTGCTAAAATATATTATATAATCCCTTGAATATGATTAGTTAAGAGAAAATAAGGAGGAATATAATACCTGTTCGCTAAAGACACATCCCTTCGAGCATGACCTAGCATAAGATATAAAAGGTGAATTCCCTCATTGGAGAAAGGGGGAGAATAGGAGATCTTTAGAGTGAAGAAGGAGAGATCAGAGAAAGATAAAAACACGTCTTTTGGGCTGGGACAAGTAACAAAGCACCGAATAGAGGAAAAAATAAATAGGTTAATGAGAACACAAGGAGAATGGGCTACTTAAGCGAGGCGGAAGACTTGACGTTCAAATCTGAAACCAATTCATGGAAAACGCTATGACATATCAATAGAAGGGAGGAATTATGAAATGACCAATCGAAAAGGAAGGTCTTTGAATTTAATATGCCATTGATATAAATGGAAGTGACATCAATCAAAAAATTAAAGGATGAGCGCATGGCAAGATGGGATAAGGAGGAAGCATCATCATTGTTCAGCATAACCAAAGCAATTAATATATTCGGGGCATCATCATAACATCAGGAAGAAAATAGAATAGAGAACTTCATTATCACTCATGGTCTCTACGTCAATATGCATGGAATTCGCACTCACTCTGCCCAGGAATAAAAGAAGGTTAGAGGAATACACTAATCAGTATAGATTCCATTGAATCTCCCACATCATTCACATGGTGGACAGTCAGCAAATAATATAGAGATCCGACAAGTTTAATTAGTTGTGTGATTTCCTTGAAACAAAGGCGCGTGAAATACTGGGAGAGTAACATTCCTGTACAATCGCAAGTTTAATTATTCGCATTAAATCCAAGGACATTAGTGTGTATGCTTAGAGCAGATGATTATATTTGAAAATTAATATCTATAGTGGTAGATGTATATAATATGGATTGCACAAAAGACAACGATAAATATTACTTGGATATAGGAAGACAATATTGGGCATGATCTCCCCAAACTAATTCAATTGCAATTATTAGGTAGAGAAAATAGAAGAAATTGATGAATTCTGAGATATATCGATTTGGGAACATTACACCTTGCTTCAATAGGCATCTTGAAGTTTGTTTTATTCTTACAAGGGTATGGTGATTTAGCTTGCACTTGGTTGCTTTTGTGATGACCAAAAGTGTGCATTTGTCCTATGTGTACTTTTACTATGGACTTATATGCCCCTACATGGTGTTTTACTTGTTGGTGTGTTAGTGGCAACCTTCATAATAGTTGTTTGTGACTCTTGCATAGCGTCTCACATTTGTTCGCACATTTTCTCATATTTCATTTACAATCCAATCCACTATGCTTCTATGTCACTGGTACGCATTCAAACAAATTTCAAATGGCTTAACTACCCATCGTTCATTTTCATCCACCTACCTGGCTCTATTCCACGGTACCCAATACGTGCAGTACCCAATATGTGCTTAAATGAATTGGTCTCATGGGTAGTTGACGGTCTCCTTGGCATTGATGTTGTTCCTAACTCCTTGAGGTCGTGGTAAAGATATCCAAAGAGTGTGATTAAACTATTTATATTGTGCACTATAACAAGTTATGGGAGGTATCTTCCTTGTTTCAAAGCATTCCTCTTTGATCTCGTGGTGCATTAACTGCTCAATTTGATTAATGATTAAGCCCCTCGTGGTTTCATACATGGTTTCACAATTTCTATGTATTGTTAGGGTCTTTATCCATTCACTGTAACTGGGGCTATGAGGGTGATCTGATGTGAAATCGACATGCATTTGAACTTCCTTCCATGTACCTACAAGGTTGCTAGGTTCCTAGCACAAGGCAAAAGGCAATATATATGCCTTTTTTAATGTATAATAGGTTGGTCATTTAGCCAATATCCTGGCCACGTAGTGTCTCAAGCAAGCTTCAGGTATCAAACAATGAATACTCGGCTCTGTGAAGGATAAAGCATATATGTAAACTAGGGGAACTGGTAGTCTAGCAAAGTTTTTCCAGCAAATTAATGTCTTCATGGTAGACAATAATATCTCACAAGGGCATTGAACCTACTTACCATCTCTGACTTGCCACATATCTGTCAAAATTGTAACAAAATTAGATGAAAATATGTCAATGTTATAATGCATTACAAACTCACTTGTTATGGTCTTTGTTACATGTGGGTTATTGCTGATTTGTAAGGGATAACTAAGTATGTCCATTTACAAACTTTCTTATTCTTTGAGGTTGTGCATACACAATTGCTGTTTCATTGCTGATTTGCAGACATATTGTCAAACTCCTTACAAGCTGTTACTTTGTTACCCAGTGGGCATACATCTTCTAATTCAATCATGTTTCCTTTGTAGTAGTTGTTAGGTTCCACCATACTTGTATGATCTAGTGATGCAACTCAAAATGCATTTTATGCTGCCCTGGAGCTGATAAGCCATTTATGGATCACACTGGTATGTTGTCCCTCTTATACCTGTGTATGCAATGTTAAGTGGATTAATTTCTCAAGGAATAAACTGCTGTTATATTTTGATGCATGGTAAAAGTGAGATATTTTCCACTTGGTGGGAGTCTTCTGAGTCTGTTTGCAATAAATGCTGACATAAATTTAGTGTCATTCTTAGGGATCCATACCACTGTGAGTATGGATGTTTAGAACCTTCTGTCTAAATGTTTATTTCTTTAACTATATCCTATTACAAAGACCTCAAGGTACACCCCCATTGGCCTAGCAAAATCCAAGATGAAGGTGAGTTTACCCACCCACTCACAAGCATTGGTCCATTTATTGTACTGTCTAAGTCCTCCATATTACCCCTATAGACAATATCCCTAGCCTTGGGTATTGGTTCTAGTCTTTACTCTTTAGGATTGGTAGAGATACCTGCTTGAGAGCCAACAAAACCCATTTTCAAAACTCTAGTAATCTATCCGAAAAGGAAAAACAAAAGTAACTGCTTTTATGGGAAGAATGGTGAAAAGCTCATACTTTAGTCTCAAGGTTATCATTGCTAGAGTTTTCAATGCTTTTGTTTGTGATTTTGTGAGGCCTCTTTGCCACAATCAATTTTGTTCGCATGCATAACATATGCAAAATCATCAACAGAGGACATCACCTCCAATTAACGAAATAAAGATCACAAAAAGCTGTTAAAGGATATTAAATTAGCATTTCACTGAAAAATCACAATGCTGTTGTAATTTGCTAGTGCAACTTATTCTCTTCTCTAGACTTGCACCTACAGAAATCGTGGGATATTTTCCTAATGACTGTTGATCCAGCATTCTTACCACACATTTCCATACAGAACAGAACAGCTCAAATGGACTCCACTGTGAATGACACGAATGTGCAGGGCTCTGTGCAGACCATCCAGTGTACTGGATAGCCAATTCACTATATAGGTATCTCAAAGTTAAGTTAAAATGAATATATAATAGTTTCATTCACACTCCAGCCTGTAAAAGAGATATGGCATGAGACAGTAGAGTACCTGTCCAAGTATTTTTAGTTTCATTTACTGTCAGAGCTAGACTGCAAACCCCAAGGAAAGACATCTAGCATGAGGCAGTAGATGTTGGATGAACAATTCACATACTGGACTACAACATAGCCGGTGGCTAATAGGCAGAATAGCATGTTACAAAAAACATGAAATAAAAACTATAACAGCAATGACAATTACAACACGACAAGAAATGAAGTTCTAATGGTTGTATACAAGAAACAGACTTTAGTATATACATGATGCAATAATTTTATTTTTAAAATATGTTGTATAAAAGTGCTAAAATAATTGATTACATTAATCTAGTCAAACAAACACTCACCTTCTATTTTCATTCCTTTGAAAGATCAAATTCAAACTAAACAAGAAACAATATTGTTAATGATGTAATCATTCATTTAACAGAGAAAGCGAAACGTTTTGTGCACACTAATCTCAACCCATTGACAAGACAAAAAGTCAACATCAAGAAACTGAAATAAAATAACAATGAAAAAATGGCCCATAGTATTTCTCTAGAGACCCTACAAAGCCTCAATGCCTCACCACAAAAATCTGGACTTCCCCACAGACATAGGTAAAACAGAAAAGAAACACCTCAGCCAAATACCACTTTGTCCATTTTACCAGGCAACCAGGGTCCCCCACTGGCAAACAATTCCCCTAGATGCTAATAAGAGGTATTAACTTCAAGTTCTAACTGCTCTGTTGATGCAGGAGCACCTTAGGACTAACACAAGGTCCTAACACAATTTTGGCTTGATGACCCTTAATTGGGTCAAGGAATGTAATAAAGGCTAAATGAAGAGCCTAGGTGTGTTTGTGAATACTTTTGGTGTGTTTTTTATGTCCAAGTAGTAGTTGTGCCAAGTTTGGCCAAAGTTGCCTTGTATAGGCAAAATGTTGTCAATGTGACCAATTAGGACCTAGAAGTCAAAATGATGGTCAAGGTCATAGGAGGGCTTAATTAAAGTTCAAGAAGTCTTAGAATGACATTAGACACTATTCTGCACCATTACTTTGCAAGGAGGCAAGAGTTTGTGTGAAATGGCAAAAAGTTGCAAAAGTTGTCATGTTGACAACTTTGCATTTTGAGCAACATTTTGACAATTTTTGGCAAGATTGTGCAATACATGTCCAGGTGGTTACCAGCGCCCAAGAAACAGTTGGAATGGCAAGAACAAATGTATTTAAGCCCTCTCAATCCATTTGGATAGGTTGGTTGTTGGAAAGTTGCAAGGTTGAATGAACAAACTAGCTTATTGTTATCACAGATCCCTTGCATCATGAGCGACTTTATGTTTATGGATTGAGATTTACTTCTTTTTGTGTTCAGTAGTTAGATATTGTTGTTTTACATCTCTGTACATAGTGGTTTTATTAAACAAAGCTACATGTACATAATGGGCTCTAACTCCATTTCTCACGGGTAAATGTGTACAGCCTTTCGCAGGATGGAAGTAGACTCTCTGTACTCACTATATATCATTTTTGGTTGGAGGTCAGAAAAGCATGTTTGCTATTTTTAACAGGAAGCCCTAGGTGACTCTGTGCATCCTGGCTAGGAGCAAGATACTGTTAAATCAGTAATGCTTGCAGGGGTGGGTTCAATTCATTAAATTAATCATTTGCTAAGTCAAAGGAGTGTCCAAAGAAGGAGTGTGTGCAAGAACATGTTTGGCTCAATCCATTTGTTAAGGTTTTGGAGATAGAAACCAGTGACAAGCCTCATAAAGCTTGAAATCCTTATCAAACCCTCATTTGTGGGTTAGGGCATGTATGGACACTGTCAGAACCTAAGACCATCAAAATCTGTTAAGGAATCCAAAAGGGTATTCAAAAGGTGGATTTGTTTGGTGGGTCTTTTGTAAGTTTGTGGAGAAAAGGTCTAAAAACAGCGATAGGAGGCCTAAGTGAGACCTAATAGGACTACTAGGTCTTTGCAATGCAATTTAAGGAACCGGTAAGTAAGATTAGGGTTGGAATGAGTCCCACATACCTAAGAAAGAAAACCAAGATGATGTTGAAGCCTCTACAGCCCCTACAAGTGAATCTTATTACAAAGTAATTGGTAAAATACTTGCTTGTTATTAGCAAAGACCGAGAGTTCTATAAATACAAAATGATAAAGCGACGGAAACGATCGTAAAAAATAAAAATATTCTATTCTAGCTACAAGAAAGCTAACAAATAACTACAACTAACTAATATTAGAAACATTCTAATATTTACAATAGATTACAAATAGATAACCATTAACTAATAATAGAAGTTTAATTACCCTCCCTTAATGGTTAATCTATCCAGAGCACAACGCTGTCAAAAGCATAAAAGGCAGATTTTGTCTATTCTATTCTAGCTACAAGAAAGATGAAGAAAGCTAACAGATAACTACAGCTAATTAATATTAGAAACAGTCTAATATTTACAATAGATTGCAAATAGATAACCATTAACTAATAATAAATGCTTATCTATTATCGTAATACCCTCCCTTAATGGTTAATCTATCCAGAGCACAAAGCTGTCACAAAGCGTAAAAGGCAGATTTTGTCTGCTCAAAGTGCTCCGCATTGTCCGATGTGGGCTGCAAACCAGATTGCTTAGATAGAGCAGCTAAGTGTTTCTGACATTCAACCTTCAGGTGCCCATACTTGTGGCAATAGTTGCATTGAATGTTCTTTTTCCTGGAGCTTTGTAAAGTTGGAGCAGAGCACCTCTGCTGAGAAGACTGTTGTGAACTAGAACCACATTATCGTTGTCGCGATATTTGAAAATGGTTCGTATCCACTATTTCCACATGCCATAATTGCGACCGTTGAACTTTTGATTTCCTTGGAGCAAAATATTACTCAGAGATGCCATAGCACGTTTTTTCACTACGTGAAGGTGCATACTTCAAGGCAAAAAAGGAAGACCCAAAAAATTTGAAGGATGGCATAGAAGAGAGTTCGAAAAACCTAGAAAGAATTTGTTGTCGATTTTTGGATCTGTTGACTTGAAAATTGAGGCACAAAAATCAAGGCACCCAGAATCAGTAGTCAAAAAAAAATTTGAACCTGAAAATTAGGGTTTTTGACCAGAACCCTAGTCAGTGGCCATGGAGGTCAAAGTTGCAGGAAAAAATGTTGTTTCTGGCAAAAAAACGTCAAGCCTTTTTTAGGAATGGATGTGCATGGACTAACGTTGCTGAAGAGGGCAGAACTAACACCAAAGAATGGTGTAATAGGCGCACGTTTGGAGAAAGGAATGCAGAAAATAGTCTGCAAAAAACAGCCCTCGGTTCAGCAAAAAAACTCGCGATGTTTAGCTAAATTGAGCCCCCCAGCAAGCAGAAACACGAGCAATAATAGACGCAATTTTAGAAGTCGTGATTTGCAATCAGACTTTCTCTTCAAAAAATCCTAGAACGGTTATAGAGAAAAACGATTTGCAATGCGATTAGCTATGAATTTCTCAAAAAAATAGAGACCCTAGATGGATTGTAGAGAATATCTCATAAATAAATTCAAAAAATTAGAACAAATAATTTTGAAAAAAATTGAAGTATTGGCTCTAATACCATATGATGAAATAATCGGTAAAATACTTGCTTGTTATTAATAGAGACTGAGAGGTCTATATATACAAAAGAATAAAGTGATGTTTCCTTAGGAAACGATCGTGAAGAATAGAATATCAACAGATAACTACATCTAACTAATATTAGAAACATTCTAATATTTACAATAGATTACAAATAGATAACCATTACTAATAATAGAAGCTTATCTATTATCGTAATAAATCAGATCCTTTGGAGGCATAAGGTGTTTAGAGTGCTTTGGGCAAGAAGAGAGTTTAAATGAATGATTAACTTGGTAGGAGCACCTAGTTGATAATGGGATTGAGGGAGTTGAATAAACCCTAGAAGAGTCATAAGGACATTTGGATTTTGTGTAGAATCAAATATTGAATCTTGAGATTGGAGTGAAAGAATCCACCAAGGTGATTCCTATCATCTGTGCAGAAAAGAAATTATGAGAACTTTGAATTTATGTCCGATTGAAACAAACTGCATTGGTTTCCTTTGATTCGCTCTATAACCATATAAAAACGTGTTCACAAAAGTACGGGATTAAAGAAATGACGCAAAAATTCCATTTGATGCCAGAGCTTCTTTTCAAAAGAAAATGTGATTAAAAGCTTGTTTTTAAGAATAATGAGTGTTAAGAAGAGAGAGACAGTGGAATTTTCTTTTCTGCAAAGGCTAGTTTGAAACAACTGGGTGTCAAAGAAAAGATTCAGGAGTTATATTCCATGTCAAAACTTGTTCAGAAAGAATAGGAGTTTAGAAAAAGCGCCAGAGATTATGCTACCAGCCAAAAGCATCAAAATATGAGTGAGTACGAAAAAGAAGAAAAGAGGCGGGCTCTTACCATGCATCGCAGGCAAGTCCATAAAGAGTATCAGTGGGTACAGCAATCACGTTCCCAGCTCTGAGGGCCTCCACTGCCTTTTCCACATAAATTTCAGTAGCTGGCAGAACAACCCCTTGAGAACTTAAACTATTATTGTTTTCATGACCAAGCTCCCCCATTGCTAAAACACAAGGCAGCTTTCTCGACTGAGCATCAAATGGTGTGCTCCTTGTTTGAAGCCTAGCTAAGAACAGAGTGTTTGAGGTAAATCGATTGGAAAGCACTGGAAAAAGCCTGTTGTGGTGGAATCGCTTGAAACGCGGAGGGAATCCATTAGTGGGGAACCCTCTTGTAGGATTCGTTCCAAAAGCTATTGGGGAACAATTACTACTCAAAACTTTTGCCATGGTCAAAGTGCCCTTGGTCTACCGGTGAAGTTGAAGGCTCACAAAGAGTCCACCAAGGATCAAGTCTTCTTTAGTGCAAGGTCCCTCAATGCTTAAAAGGGATGCGGCTGGCGAATTTGGCGAAATGGATATCCCTCAGTCCTTCATTCTTAAACAAAGAGGCTAAGCCAAAAAAACTGACCTCCATCAAAACTAAAAAAAACAAAACACTTTTGCCATGGGTCTCCATTCAACTTCATAAATAAAGCGCATTAGTCATAAACCTATTCCCCTAGTAGTTGGATAAGAAAAACATGAAAACAAGGTTGTACATCTCAAAGTACAAGACTAAATTTGTGTGAGGTACAATTCTAGTTTCATTTTTTTTCTATTGGGAACTTTATAAGAAAACAAAGGCCTATTGACCCTATATATATATATATATATATATATATATATATATATATATATATATATATATATATATATATATATATATATATATATATATATATATATATATATATATATATATATATTTATATTAGAATTAGTAATAAAATGAAAAAAATTAATAGGAGAAAATTAATTTGTTCATGTATTAATATTTATTATAGGTATAGTTTTAATTATTCTAGTTCTTGATAAATAATCATTTGTTGTTATCTTAAATATTTTGTTATTCTCCTCTTAATATAAGGTAGTTAGGGAACGCTACTACTAGAATTCTAAAACTATTCCATTTTGGCTTAACATTGCTCTACTCTGCGAATATGGTGAAAAAAGCAAAGTCTCAATCGAAATTTCACTGTCCGAATTCGAGACTCATTGCATAACAGTAGAAGACGAATTCGTTGCCTCCTTTGACGACCAGTAACAAATTCGAAGACCTTTCACAACGAAATTATGATCAAGGCAACATCCATGATGCAAGCAAAAACAAATTTGAAACATTCGTCAGGCAACATTCTAAACAAAACAAGGAAATTCATGACAAACAGACTCACAAAAAAGATGGATGGCAGACTGTGCATAAAAGGAGGAAGCCATCCCAAATCTGGTATGGTCAAGATGGAATGGAAGAAAAAATCCAAAAACAAAAAGCTTTTTATAGTAAAACCAAATATGCACCGGAACCCAAGCTTAACCCTAGCCCCAAATTGAGTGAAAAGTCCTATCAGAAGGAGCTGCTTGAAAGGCCACGATTGATTTCAGAGGCTAATTCTATCCCTTTAGGGCAGGCCCAGGAAAATATATCTAAACCCAAAAGCACATTGGCACCTCCAAAGCAAAATTATGACCGCAACCCGCGGATTAAAACCCCATTTAAGGGGAAAATGGTCTACATCCTGCTACATCGAAAGATCAATCAAACAACGTCTAAGCAAAAAATGGCAAGAAATCCAAAGCGAAGTTTCTCTGGCAAGAATACAATCTGTAAAGAAATAATCATTAGCAATTCACATAGTGAAGGAAAATGGAAGGACTATGAAGATAAGGGCATCTACATGTATTGGAATGGTCCGTTAGGGAAAAGATCCATGCTGGTACGCATTATCTCTAAGATTTAGGGTGATAAGGTAAGTAACTTTAACTCTTTTGCAGAAAATTTTTGGTTTATTATATGTCGAAATGCAAAGGATAAGGAGGAAATTCTAAAATCAAATTATTTTTTCTACAAAGGTCATCATATTAAATTCCTAGCCTGGGAACCAAACTTTAATAAAAATCATATTAAAAATACTGAAACTATCAAATGGATGGAGAACATAGAAATTCCATTAGAATTAATGGAGGATACCACCATTAAAAAAAATTGGTAACTCATTACAGTAATAGGTTTTGAAGATAATTTAAGCAAAACAAATAAAATCAGGGTTTTGGTTAAAACAGATCAAAACCATCTAGTCGGTAGGAAGATCATTACAAACAAATCTATCTATAATTTAACTTTCAAGGAATATTCAGGAGAAATTAACAAAATTATAGATCCAAACTTATCAAATCATACATCAAAAATAACATCAAAGATTATATAACCTTAAAAAGGAGCACAGGCAAAAAATCAGTAAGGGAGGAAGAGGCTATCATAGAATCAAAAACCTCCAGAGAAAGTCTAAATGAAGAAAAAGCAGCAAACATTCCTGAAAAAAGAATAATAGATAGTAGGGAAGAACCATTGGACAATGGAAAGGATATGGACAGATCAATGAGAACAGAATGGAAGGATAAAATTAGCTATCAGCACTCACTAAATAAATTCAAGAAGTGTATGGACTACCAGTTGGAAAAAGAGGCCATTGAAGAAATGGATTTGAACATTACTAAATTAAACAAGCTTCTACATGAAACCCTCCTAATTCAAAATGATCTAATTGATCAGAGTCTACTAGCGAAAGAAATACACAAAGAACATAAAGGGAAGAGGATTAAAGTCACAGAAATAGGGGAGACATTAGGAAATTGAGAATATCAGATTGAGGACCAGAGGCAGGAGAAAGAAAACGATCACATCGAACTGATAGAAATGAGGCAAAAGGAACAAAGGTCAAAAAAAAGAGATGAGCAAAATACATAAATCTCACAAGAAGTAGCTACTCAAAAGGAAAACCTAGAGCAAGAGGTCACCATCCCACTAGCAGACTCCGCCCAGTGGAGCAACATAACTATCAGGAAAAAAGAAAAAAAGAAAACCTACAAGTTCTGGAAAATCCCTAGTAATGGTAAGGATATGTTTGCATTAGAGTCAGATAATACTGGATCAGCTCTAAGAGAGCCACTCCACTCCTCAAACATAGAACAAAACTGGTGGAATGTAACAATGAGCAGTCCTAACAAAAAAGATAGTAGCAAAGAGACTGAAGATTCAAGGCCTATCTAGCCCATATATGGCAAGGATCAGCAAAATGGAAAATTATTGATTAAAGAAATCATTTCATAAGAAAACTAGGAAGGTGAGGGCTCAGCTATTACGGAAAAGGTTATAGAAGAGAAAAATCTTGAAAGAATAGGTATAGCAGTAAATCAAGAGGGAATGAAGACACCAATATGTGGAAAATCAAAGTAAAAATGTGGTAGGAAATCACTAAAAGAACTCAGAGAGGCAGTAGGACAGGTCAAGGATCAAACCAAGATTCTCGATATACTACGCATTGGGAAGGGGAAGTTCCTTCCCAAGGATCAATGAAAATAACAACCTGGAATGATAGTGGCCTTAATGCCCCTAGCAAAAAAGACTTGTTAAAGTGTAACCTCACCTTATTTGATTCTGGTATTTCACTAATACAAGAAACTAAACTAAATAAAGAAGAGGGAATAAAGTTGAGTCAAAATTTGGGAAAATGGAAATCTGAATTTCAGCATTTGCAGGGAGCATCAGGAGGACTTGGAATAATATGGAATTCTTAGCAAATCAATATTGAAGTACTCTCCACCCAAACAAATTGGATGAGAGTAAGAGTTGTCAATACAAAATCAAATCTATAGATAGTTATGATAAATTTTTATGGCCCTTCACCATCAGTAGACAAGCTAGCAGTTTGGAGTGAAATCAACACATGTATTAACTCAATGCCCCAAGAAATAGTCATTATAGGAGGAGATTTTGATGCAGTTTTAAGCAAGGAAGAAAAATAGGGAGGGAGTAATCAAGTATGCAGAGCCATGGAAGATTTTAAAAAGTGGATTCAGAAAGATTCTCTTCTGGATATCAAAACTAAGAATGGCATTTACGCTTGGAATAACAGAAGGAAAGGATTGTGTTATATAGCATAACGACTTGATAGATTTATTCTAAAAGGAGAACTCACTATAGACAAACTGGGTGATGCGGAAATATTACCAGTGGCCGGATCAGATCACTTCCCAATAAAATTGGAAATCAAAATGCAGATCAAACCTAGCAGGAATCCCTTCAAATGTGAGAAAATCTGGTTTATGGATAAAGCTTTTATGGATCAGATTAGAGAATGGTGGCAGGAGGAACAGTTCGAGGGTTCAAAAATGTTCTGCCTTGTCTCCAAACTGAAAAGTATAAAACAAAAGATTTTAAAATGGAACAACCTACATTTTAAAAATATTTTTAAAGAAGAACTAGATATTGAAGAAAAAATGAGTAAATTAAATAAAGAAGTCATCATGAAAGGAATGAATAATGAAACTTTCCAACTAGACAAATAATACCTTTTAAAACATGAAGAAATACTAGTTAAAGAAGAAATATTCTAGAGACAAAAATCAGAGAAAAATGGCTCCTAGAAGGGGATCGCAATACCAAATTTTTTCATAACAGCACTATTTATAATAGAAATTATATCAACATTTAAAAAATCAAGAATTCAGAGGGGGAGCAAACTGAAAACCCAACAGAAATAGCTGATATTTTTATCAAGTTCTTTAGCAACACGCTTAATAATTTTGATTCATCAAATAGAATAGCCCAAGATGAGATGCTAAAAAACATCCCAAAGCTGATCTCAGAGGAGGAAAGAAAATTCCTTAATGAACACTTTACCCTTCAAGAGGTCAAAACAACATTCTTTAATATCAACCCAGATAAATCACTGAGTCTGGATGACTTTCAAGCCTTCTTCTTCCAACAATGCTGGGACATTCTAGGAGAAGAGTTGTGGAAAGCCATAGAAGCTACACGTAATGGAGGTTAAATATTAACTGAAATCAATCACACTTTTCTTACTCTTATCCCCAAAAAGAATGAAAGTGTAGTGCTTGGGAACATTAGGCCTATTGTTTTATGTAATACTATTTACAAGGTATTTTCAAAAAAATTAGTTAATCGTCTTAAAAGATACCTCCCAAAACTTATTTCGGAAGAACAAACTGGCTTCATCCCTAGTAGATCTATATTAGATGGCATCTCTATTATAGAGGAAACTATTCATTCAACAATTAAAAATAATGAAGCCTATATGTTACTTAAACTAGATATTCAAAAAGCATACGACAAGGTAGATTGGAGATTCCTCTGCAAAACCTTAGAGGCCTTTGGCTTCTCTAAACAATGGATCAATATTATTTTTCAACGCATCTCAACTCCCAAAAATTTGATCCTCATCAGTGGCACCCCAGAAGGTTTCTTTAATATCACTAGAGGCATTAGACAAGGAGACCCAATCTCTCCATTTCTGTTCATCAGAATGGCAGAAGCATTTGGAAGAGTAATTAAAGTGGCACAAGTAGAATGCAAAATTAAAGGGGTGAAAGTCACGAATGGAGTAGAAAACACCACCCACCAACAATTTGCTGATGACACTATACTTGCGGGTATCAGCACCCTACAAGAGGTAGATCAAATGAAAAATATCTTAGATACATACGCAAAAGCGTCAGGGCAAATGATTAATGCCAAGAAATCAAAAATTCTTTTTAAATACTGCTAAAGAAGTTGAAGATCAAATCTGTACTAAACTAGGATTTAAAAAAGGCAAGTTACCATTCAAATACCTAGGGATATATCTTGACAAGAGTAATTATACCAATTTGGGCTGGGAACATATTCTCAAGAAAATCGATAGCCAAATAGAATCTTGGAAAAGAAGATGGTTAACAAAGGCAAGGAGAATGACAAAGATTAAATTTGTCCTATCAGCTATCCCAACTTACTAACTCTCTTATTCACATCTACTCAAAAATATTAACTCTAAATTGGAAAACAAACTGCGCAATTTCTTTTAAAATGGATTGGAGGATAAGAAAAAAGCAGCCCTAATTAGTTGGAGTAAAATCTGCAAACCAAAAGAATTTGGGAGATTAGGAATCAAAAATCTAGAATGGCAGAAAGAAGCTCTAGGTGCTAAACAAGTATGGAGACTATATCAAGAAAGGGATAGGAAATGGGCCAAAATCTTATTCAATAAATATCTTAACCCTTTGGACAGAACTTCATTATTCAGAATTAAAAACCCTCCCAAAGGTTCTGCAGGTTGGAATTTCCTTATTAATAGTCAAAATCTAATCTCCAAGTACCTTACATGGGACGAAGGGAAAGGAGATGAAACTTTGTTCTGGGAAGACTCTTGGAACGGATATCCCCCTCTAATTAGCTCAAACTTATCTTCTAAAGTAATATCTCTCCTCAAAACTATACTGGAGACAAAGGTGATAGATTATATAGAGGAAACTGACTCAGACACAAGTAAGATATGGAAATGGAAATCATTATCTGAATGTGGAATTAACCAATCAGATAAGGAGAGATTGGAAAACATTGTAAGGAACTGAACTATGACAATTAAAGATAGGGAGGACAAGTTAATTTGGGCAACATCAAAAGATGGGATGTATAAAGTTAAAGAAGGATATATAATGGTTACAAATTCGTAGAAATGGGAAGCTAACACCCTTCCCATGAATTTATGTTGGGATCTAGTAGGTCTTCCTAAAGTAGGAATGTTCCTCTAGGCAGCCATGCAAATGAGAATATTAACAATAGATAGAATTTTTAAAATGGAATTTGAAGGACCTTCAAGATGTATTTTATGCAAAGAATAAGAAGAAAATGCAAAACACCTCTTATATGCATGTAAATTTTCTCAGGACTATTAGAGGTGGCTCCAAAGCAAATTAAATTGGACCTCCCTATTAGCAGGCAAATGGATAGATCACTTATTAGGCTGGCCTAAAGATGCCTCTACGAGAATTTATGGTAAAATATGGAATATCTCCCCAACAATTACTATATGGGAAATTTGGAAAGAACGAAATCGCCGAATTTTCCTAAATCAAAGTCTATTTGAGCAAGCTTTTTATGCAAAAATATAAGTGGCTATTTTGGAAGTTATGAACAGTGATCTCAAGAAGAGACCAAGAGAAGAAGGATCCTTCTCTGAATGGGATGCAGAAATCAAAAAATGACGGCCACTGTTAATCAACCCTCCCCTCTATTACAAAAAGAAATATGACCTAGCCAGACAAACCTGTAAATGGGAACCCCCACTACTGGGATGGAAGAAGTTGAATTTCGATGGGGCATCAAGAGGGAATCCATGTAAAGCTAGAATTGGATGTATCATAAGAGATGAATTAGGTAATTGGATAGTAAAGAGATCCAAATCTCTAGATATGGCATCGAATAATATAGCAGAACTCGAAGTAGTAGAAGAAGGAATCAAACTTTGTATTAAACTAAAAAAATTTAAAATTATGATTGAAGGGGACTCCCAAATTATAATTAATGCTCATAGAAAAGAGTAACCCCAAATTGGGTTTTAAACTCTAAATTAGAAACTGTCATCAAAACACTTTCAGAATTCGAAGAAGTAAGATTAGCGCATATTTATCGAGAAGGCAATAAGGAGGCTGATAAACTAGCCAATTTGAGAACTGATGGTTTTAATACCTTAACATTTAATCATATCTTAAATCCTTCATTGCTATAGGAATAATCATAGTCACTTTATTTTCCTACGTGTGAATTGATTTCACACGAATTGGGCAGAGTACCCGAGGTGAATCTAATTATTGAGTGATATAATCTTTAGTATGATGTTTTCGAGAGGAACCTTAATACTCATTTGAATGTCATCACCATTATTATGCATCTAGATCCTTCTCCTTCTCATATTTATGAGAGAAAATTGGGGCTCATTTGATTTTAACTTAGCTAGAGATTGGTATCAACTGAGCTTTAGGTAGTGATCTAGTTTAGGTTTTCATGGATTCTAATATTTTCCTTTTCCATGCTTTCGAAAATTGAACAATGGCTTTTTGTGGGCCGATAAAACAAGAAAGATGGAATTGGCTCCTTCGGCCAATTGATGATATGAGCCGAGTTGCAGTAAGCTAGGCATTAGGAGAGGGGAATTTTAGTTATGAATATTCTTGGAGGACCAACAGTGACATTATAGGGCTTTGGGTAGGTTGCTTAGCTAGGGCTGGAGTGGAAAAATGGGATATCATCAGGCTAACCCATAATATTTTCGACCCCTGCTGGTTGGTAGGGCTAGAAATTGCAGTTTCCAATATAGATGCAAGGCTCTGAATCCCTCTCCCTAAGGCTTACATGGAGTATGAAGTGAATAGTCTAAAAATTGATAGAAGTATGAGGTGCCCATGCTTAGTAATCAGGGATAACGTTTAGTTCTTTAGAGAATGGTCAAGAATGGAGTTGAGCATCAACTTCCTGTTAAGGTGGAGGGGAATCGTTGAAGACCTAGGCAGGGACTGGTTCACCAACTATCTGAGGGCTTATGATGCTTACATTCATCCGAATGTAGATCTTTGCAACCTAGAGGACGTGGAATTCTGCTTACCTAACTATGACAAAACTAGCAGGGGAAGGTTGACATATGAGTTTCAACCAGGCTCAAAGGCCACCACTCTGGATGAAGCCGCTAAAATCATTATGGTTTTTAAGAGAACTTAACTAATATATGTAATTTGGGTCATTTTGTATGATATTTCGACCTAGTATTTTGGTTCTTAGAGCTCTGTTATAGACATGGGTACTTATCTGTAGATAGTTTTTCTACCTTATATTTTCGGTCAAATAGTAGCATGTAGGACACATGCTAAATTGTGTCCCTTACAATGATAAACAATGTGATTTTATGTTACTATATATATCAATCCCAATATAAATGATAATCGTTTTATAGCTATAATCAAGCCTCAATATTTGGTTTTTCTTACAGACTCTGGATTTTGTTTCATTTTAGTTTTATTTGTTAAGCTATAGGATTTATGATTGGCTCCCCCCATTTTTCTTGATATCTTATGATTTGTGCATTGGTTTTCGAGTATTCACTTAAAACAAAGATTTTGAAACACGTATTCAGTATGGCTCACCCTACGCTTTGGTTCATTTTACCACTTCTGCAATTAGACTTTAGCTTTTCCTCCCATTAACATCAGCTTCATGTCGGTTTGCTCCCCCCGGGTTCCTTTAAGCTTTTTTCTATGGATTGTTTAGATTTTCACATTATTGACATCTATCAAGTAAAACATTATTATCTATCTTAAACATTTTAAAAAGAATTGACTCTTAAACCTTATCATTAAATATTAATTGATTATAATTATTTCACATTCGTTTAGATAACAATGTATCTAAAATTTCCATATAACAATAATAATAATAATAAAATTCATGAATACATCAATTGTCTAATTCATTAAAATCTCTTTATTATCAGATATGATATGGAATGGGCTCTCCTCGATCATGTGTTAAGGTTTTGATGGATTTTCATTATCTACTAACCCTTAACATTTTGCTGGTTGTTTGTGGTGACATGTATCCAAAGACTTGATAACTATTCTTTTATATATCTTCGAGCTTCTCCTGGAAGATTTAGATATTGCCTTTTGACTTCATTTTGATGTAATAAACTGGGGTATGCCCCTTTTATTGATGTATAATATAGGACTTCGGTCCCGAGCAAGACTGGAGGTTTTCTTTCCCTGTTCTTTCCTACCAGTGCCTGTCAGAATAGTGGACTGCTTGTACTTTTAATTTTAATTAATAAAAATTAATCAAGGCTACGACCGTTTATCGATATATATATAAGGTAGTTAGGAAATAAACATTCAATATGGGTTTGTAATAGGTAGGTATATTTTGGAGAACTTGATCACTTGTTGGGAGGCTATAGCTTGGGCTAGAGAATTTGATCAACAAGTCTACATATTGGTTCTAGATTATGAGAAAGACTATGACATAATTGAGTGAAATTTCATTAATATGATGCTTAAGAGTTTGGGTTTCTTATTTTTTTTGCCAAATGGTTCAAAGTCACTTGAATGGAGCTAGGGCTTTAGTAGAAGTGAATAGAATGAGATCTTACTCATTTGAATTATCTAGATCAAGGATGCCCATTGGCATCATCCTTGATTGTCATTGTTGATCCCTTATATTACCTTTTCGGAGATGACTCACTCTCCCCTAAAGTTAAAGGCATTAATCTCCCTAATGGAGATGGGCTATCTAGTATTCAATTTGTTGATGATGTAGAAATTATAATTGAACTTGAAGAAAATAATCTTTGCAATCTCACGAAAAAAATTAGACCTATTATGTGTTGCTTTAGGATGCAAGGTGTAACTTTCTAAGTTAATTATGCTAGGGTGGATTGATCACTATCCTATATGGTGCAATAGATTTCCTCTTAGTTAGAGAGGTCTAAATCACCAAGTGAAGTATATGGGCATCCCCTTTTAAGAAAACCCCAATTTTGGAGAAATGTGAGCTTAGATTGAGGGCAAGATTAATAAAAAGATGAGCAAATGGAACTCAAACTATATACTTTTCTCTTATAGGTAGAGTTCAAGTTTGCATATAATATGAAATATTCTTGAGCATAGATGTTCAAGTAGGCACAATTCAATTACTTTTTAAAAAATTGAGAAACATTTTTGTGATCTGATGGTAGAGGGAATAAAAGAAGAGATGTGGCTAATTGGAAATGGTGCAAACTGAATAAGGGACTTGGGGGACTAGGACTAAAGGACCTAAGAACACAAGGAATTGCCTATTAAATGAATTACTAAATCTACACTTAGGGACAAGCCTTAGAAGTTGTCAATCAAGAATAATACCTCAAGATCCATTCGAGCACTAACACTTCCTCATGGAAAGGATTACACAACAATGACTTGCTATTTGGAAGCTTCGCTATTAATTTTTTAGGTTCTAATGTGTTTAAATCTATCTAGAAATGTTGGGAAAGTGTTAAGAAGCTAATAAACAAGAAACAAGGTGTATGGAGAAATATTAATTTAGTGGAACCTCAAACATGGGGATAAACCTTTGGCTCTTCTTCATGGATACTTTGTGCCAAGAAATGGGCCAATAAAGGCATTGTGAAAATTATTTGACACTGTTCAAGATGGAAGATTTATCATCTGGTAGGATATTTGGCAAATTTTGGATATTCCTCAAACTATTAGAGGACATATGTATTTTTGAGGGAGGCTTGTAGCAATTGAATTTGCCAAGGGACTATGTTATCAATAATGACAGGATTTTCCACCTTATGTGGCTTAATGATAACAAAATTCCCAACACCAATGCCAAGACCAGTTAGAAGCTACTCACTGATATTTGTGAAATTTATCGTTATCTAAACTCTTGTTGGAATTTGAACTTAGAACCCTCTAAATGGAGTAAGCACCTTCTTTCCTTGTGGGATAGGCATGTTGAGCCAAAAAAACACGTTCCATGTGACATTTCCATCCGCATAAATTACTAGTTAAGAAGCCTAGTGCCAACATCAACATATTTTTTTTGGAGGTTTTGAAACTATCAACCACATATTTTTTTGCTACTTTTTGGTCAAAGATGTTTGGGGGATTTCTGGTTTAGGTATGCACCATAACTTCAACATCATGCATATCATTTTTGGAACATTCTTGGGCTTTAAAAATTGTTGTAGTATTTTTGGTCTTCACTATCTATTAAAATATTATGGGTCATTTGGAAAATTACATAATGAAGACATCTTTCAAAGTAGAGAAGGATACCTTAGTGAGTTTCTTTAGAGTCTCATATATCATGATGTTGCTATGAAAGTGATTGTTATCATAAAGATTGATGAAAATAAGTTTTTTGAATTGATGAATAAAGGTGTTGCTCAAATGCTAAAGAAAGAGATTGCTTACGGATGCACTACTGAGCAAAAGCAATAAAAAAGATCATCATTTGATCAAGAAATGAACCAACTAAAGAAGCAACTACATGAAATGATGGATAAAGCAAGAAGGGTTAATAACAATCCAATCCGTGTCATTTTTGTTATAGTTTTACATCCACCAGCCATTCCTCAATGACCAAAAATTATAAATCCAACTTATTTGTAGGATATATACATTCAAACTAATAAGATATTAAAATGGATAGAAGGTCAAAAAGGTTGGACAACATGGATAGACCTCAAAAATACTGAAATTTGATTAATGACTGGAGTTGACTCTCTTTTTGTTTTTTGAGGAAAAACATAATATTTCTCTAGTTGACTATTTTTCATATATTGGTCTCCTTTATGGAAGCCTTATTTTTTGTGGTGATAAGTACTTTCATATTTGTGATGGTGAAAATGGGATCCACCATTACAAAGGTAAGAGGAATGCCAAAATCCCTCCACAAGGGAAACTCGATTGGTACAAGGGGAAATTACCAATGTGTGATCTCCCTAGATGTAAGGAATAACATAGGTTTTGTTCCTCCTTTATCCAAGAGAAGGACATAATGTTATGAGGATAATGAATGCTCATAAAACTAATAATGCAATATGTTTTTGTGAAAGAAAGAAGTATGAAATGTTGAAAGGGGAAGAATACTCACCAAGATACAAACTTGAAAATAAAGTGTCAAACTGAATCATAAACTAAAATTGTCTTAGATTTGCATCCTATTGGCTTGGATTTGCAAACCTAGAAATTTTGGAGGCCTCAAGACAATGATGACTTGAGTCAAGGTCAAGATTGACTTTGACCTTCTTTGTACAGAAATTTGAAATCAAAGGGTTATATTTAAAATAAAAATGGTAGACTTGCAAATCTGATTTGAGCACTTGTAAATTTGCACCTATACATAATCAAGAGAGATTTTTTGTTAATGGAGAGGGGCTTTCCTTCATCAAGACACAATTAAAGAATCAACTTGAAATTGAGACAAATATTGATAAAGGAATGCTATCATATATTAGAAGTAAATATAGCAATGAAAAATACCATAGCTCAATATTAATGTAATAATATTGATATGTGATCAAGTACATTAATGAAATAGACTTGACTTAATACAAAACCAAAAGGAAATCATAAAAGACAAAACCTCATCTGTGTAAATACTTACAACTTTGGCTCAATGATGGATTAAATAACTTCAATACATGAATATGGATATTCTCTTTGATGGTCAAACTCCACTATCTCCAACAAAGAGAGAAGCTAAATCTAAGAGATGGAATGCATGAATGGTTGATGTAGATCTTGAATTCTTGAGGAATGAAAATAAATGTCTTGATTGCTTTCTTGAAAACTCCTTGAATACATTTGCTTGATTACTTGGGCATCGATTTCTTATCTGAATAATGGATGGTTAGCTTGAATGGAAAAAATAGATGATGAAATGAAATGTGAAGGCCTCCTTTTATATTTACCAATAGTGGCTTGTTGTGATGGTTAAGTTGTTGACTTGTTATCCTTGTATCAAGGTTCAAATATAATGGGGATGAGGTCCCCCATTTGTGGCCTCATTGGTTCATAGCTCCAGGTCAAAGTGTTTACCCCTCTTTAAAAATAAAGGCCTCCTTTAATACTAATTTCAGAATCAAAATGGAAAAGTTTTGATTGCATAAGGCGGGAAACAATAGTATTTGAAATCAGACCAAAGATTTTGTGGAGTAAAGCACCTAGGAAAAATACCTCATCTCTTACCTTTGATAGGAGATAATCTTGTCCTTGACCTAGATATGTAAAGTCTTAAAAATAGGCTTCACATCCAAAAATATTATGGGGTCATGAAAAAAGATGGCATATGTAAGAAAAATAGTTAGAAATGCATTTAAAGTGTGATTTATGTGGTTTGGAGAATAAAAGGAAAGCCATGCATAGAAATTAATGTCAACTTATAGATCTGAGAAAGATTGGCAAAATAAAGGACCTAGATTTAAGTTATTAAATGCAATTAGAGGTTCTAATGTACCAAACCACACCAAGAAGGGCTAAGAGGTCTTACAAAGAGAGTGTACACATTTTAAGATAGTGTGGTATGATACTACTCATATGATGTAAATGTTGTTTATACATTATAGTCAATAGAAAAAAAATATGATTTAATAAATAAATCTGATTAGATGTAACATGACATAGTGATATTATATTTATGCTAATTCCATAGGAACAAAATTGAATATCAATTCATGGAGCCTTATTTTAGTGATATCCACCTTCAATTCTCCCACTTGAGATGATTGTTGCCCCAATTTTGGTCCCTCCTTATTTTGCACATGGTAGCATGTTTACTTTGAGTCCAAAGTGCCCAAGTTTGAGTCATGAAATGTAAAGTCTAATTCTAAGTCAAAAATTGGCCCAACTCACTTCTCATCGAGATTTTAAGTTTTCCCTTCTACCCTTGCATTCCCAATCACGTCGTGCAGGTCTAGTCGAAAATCAGTGCACACGAGTCACTCTGAATGGTTCATGAGTCTATGTGGGTGGGATAAGTTCTTAGAGTCACCTTTGATGAGAAACAAAGTTAAGATTTTAGCATATCATTACATATTTAGGATTTCAATTTTTTCTACTTCGGGCTGCTATTCGATTGGAGATGTAGTGAACTAGCTTCGCTTTCGTGGATAAGAATATTTACGCTAGTCACAAAAAAGTAAACTAGTGCACAAGAATATTCTTTGGAGATTTTGTTGGTGCACATCGCAATTTGGATAAATAGCCAGTGAAGTGAAACTTTGTATATTAAAGCTTAAGTGGACCCCACAGGAAGTTAAAAGGAAAGTAGGCCACAAAAGCTCAAGAGCATACTTTTAGGATTTCGATGCTCCTACTTATCCCCCACTTGTTGTGTGCAGAAAATCCTTGGGTTAGGAAGTGTTCAAAATCCCCCCTCTCTTGCTTCTTTTCTAACCAAAGAGAAGCAGTTTCAGTGCAACTCCATAAAATTACAAAGTGGCCCTGTGTGAGAAATATACTTAGAGCTCGAGGAATATTCTTTTAGAAATTCAATCAAGATGTATCTTCGAGGAGAACCTTTTTTTAGTAATTCACGCAATGAAGGAAAATGTATAAGGGTTGCAGTTCTATGGGAAAGCAACAAGGTTACTTCTTCAGTATTCTTGACAGAATGACCATGTGTGGAATCATATTTTGGAAGCTGGCAGATGGCCGCCATTTTCCTTAGCAACAAATTGGAGCCATGAAAGTGTAAAACCCATCTTATCTTAATAAGTATCAGTAGGATTTTTGAAGAAAGTATCCATACACTTGGAATATGTTGGGAGATAAGGTTACTTCTGGTAATCCTTGATTTCACAACTTGAAAAATTCATGCATAGGTGAAATTATAAGATAACATCCAACATTCTTAACATAAAATAATGTTACCTATCTACTTTGAAATTGGTAATCTACTAGGTACTTATGTTATTATATGTTTAGAAACATTTCTGTACTTATCATATACATCCCTTCTTGCCTATAATGTTAGATATAGCTTTGCATTTAATACTTGATCATGCTCTATATAATGTCTTTAGGAGATTAAGTAAATGGTTAATTTATACAATGATTTGTATATTATTATAAATTCATTATTATGATTTCACTACCTTGTTTACAATATTCTAATTGTTTGGTTTCAAACCAATCCAACTAACCCATGGTGCACTTTATATGTATGTATGTTACTTTGCTTGACGTGTCTTTAGGATGAGGGGAGGTAGTCGTAGTCACTTATTTGGGAGATCTACATGATTTCACACTCCTCCTTCCTTTCCTTTCACTATGTGTGTGTGTGTGTGTGTGTGTGTGTGTGTGTGTGTGTGTGTGTGTGTGTGTGTGTGTGTGTGTGTGTGTGTGTGTGTGTGTGTGTGTGTGTGTGTGTGTGTGTGTGTGTGTCTAGATCAAAATATTGGGCAGATTATTGTAGGGGCATGTAGGGGGGAATTGAATTTTTAGGTAGGGGCATGACAAATAGAGGACTAGCATCCTTCACCCTGGACCTACCCTTTCCACATTGGCCCTTGAGAAAGAATGTTAGATGTTATTCGAGTTGGCATGTTACATATAGAATCTAAAATAATATAGTAGGGAGCCCTTAGAACCATTATAGGATAGACCTACTAGATTCCCACCCTCGACCCTTAGGCTAGTTTTCCCTTTCGGCTAGTTTGCAGATCATAGAAAGATCTAGAATAATAAGCATTACCAATAACAAAGTGAGTGTACCTTCCATCTCATCTCAAACCAAAAACATATCCAATTGCATATCCAACTAATTATATATATATATATATATATATATATATATATATATATATATATATATATATATATATATATATATATATATATATATATATATTCGTAACATAGGAATAGCTTCGTAGCTGGGAGACCCATATCACTATCTGAGTATAGAAAGTACAAGGCCAATAAAAATCCCCCATAGAATAGTAGGGTCCAATCATTTGAGCTAGACCCCTATGGAAGGCGGGCCCCTATTATTATATTATATGCGGCTTCACTAATGAGTGGAATATTTAGTTGGGGACTGAAAATCCATGGTCAATAAGGCACTTTACATTCAACCCCTCGACTAGGACTAGTATTCGTTAGTCATTCTTAATTACGCTTTCATTGTATATATAATTACAACATTTCAAGAATAAATGGGAATTTTAGTTGTCTTTAGTGTCTCCCCCTCCCCTATCCTAGTCCTTGGCTTTGCCCCAAAAAACATCTTTTCTCAACCACAACCGGTCCCCACCCTATATATAAGAGTATTCCCCCCACCATATATATATATATATATATATATATATATATATATATATATATATATATATATATATATATATATATATATCTTTTCAGTTGGTGATGCAGGTGTGTGCAGGTATCAAGATTTGACTCCACCTGGCTACACAGGTTTGAGCATATCTCAAAATTCCTGAACTAGTTGTTAAAATGGAGATGGAACCATGATCCATATTGGAACCCTAAGCCTAGAATTTATAATTAAAGAGTTGTTTAGCTTTTGGGGAACTTTTGGGATTTTTCTTCTAATTTGGTATTGTCACAATTAACTTTTACACTACTAGTTTCATATATAATTTTGATCTTGAGATAGTGCTTTGATACTTTAATATTTAATTTGTGATTTTTGGGTGATCTTGATCTCATGTTTTTTCTATAGGTTAATCATGTATATCTATCCAAGTATATATGGGTGCACAAATATATGCTTGAATAAATATACTTTTACAATTAGTATATGTGTGGCATTAGTTCAAATACAATTTTTGGGGAATCTTAGTTAATTAATGTTGTAAATAGATAAATTAAAATATATAGACAAAAAATAATTGAATAAAATAAATACTATAAAATAAAATAAAAGAGGAACACACTGTAACCCTTTTGGAGACTTTAACACTTGACCCCTTAATTACCAAACCCACTTTCTACCATCTCACCTATTATACTCTTTAAGGATCATGGTTAAAGGAATAAGTTAAAAGTTGTAATTGATTAAGATGGAAGAGAAAAGAGCAACAATGAAAAGGTCACAAGATTTGAACCCATGACCTATTAAATAATATGGTAGAACTTAACCAATACACCACAAGACATATTTGGACTTGAACATCCTTGACCACTTAGATAACTATAAACTTGTGGGAAAGATTAAATAATTTTCAATACATAAACAAATAGGTTGCCTTATTAAATAAAATACTAATTGGAATGCTAGTTGTAACAAACACAACCATCCCAATGACATTGGCTTCCTATAAATTAGGAACATTCCCGACACAAAAATTAGGGAAAATATTGGATAAAAACTATGGAAATTTTGAATGCAAAAACTATAGTTGAACTATTGAAGAAACCTGGACAAAGAAGTCTTGGGAAATCTATGAAAAAGGAAGAAACCAAACCAACATGGAGGCTAAGAAAACACACGGGGACACCATCTACAACCTTGCACAGGAAATCAAGTAAGCTAAATCCTCTCCATCTTTCATGTTGAAAGCTTCCGTGAAATAATTTCTAGGAAAGAGATGAATGAATTTTAGTAGAGAGGAAATGGTTGCTACTTTTGTATCTAGATATCTCAATCTTTAATTATTGTATTCCTTAGGTGTATGTATTTTCACATGTACTTGAGTATGAAAATAGAATGCTAGAAGTTGAATTCCCTTGAGAAGGAATGACAATTGGGTTTTAGCCTAGAGATCCAACCTAAGTGATGTTTGGGAAACCCTCATTTGTTCAAATCAAATTTGGGAATTCAATTCATAACATTCTTTATAATTTTTTGAGTCTTTTGGAATAAATACATAGGTATATTGCATATATGCACAGTTCTATGCATTCACAACTTGTCTACCACCTTAAGGAAAAGTGCAACTTCATAAAAATAAAAGTGCAACATTAGGAAACAAAAGCACAAATATAAGAAATAAAAGTGCAATTATAATAAATAGATGCACAAATCTATTTAATGGATGCAAAAATCTGGTGAAATTAACAAATGCACAATTCTGCAAAACAAAAGCACATGTATATTGGATGGATGTGTAGGAATAAGGCACAAATGCACAACTTTGTTAAACAAATGTGCATGAATAATGTACCAATGCACAACAATAGAGTTAACTTAGCCAGATAGACATATTTTGACCTCCAAAGCCTAATTTCAATAAGTGGCATAATTTTCCTTCCTTATACTTTAAGTTACATTTTATGTTATACATCATGCACCTTTTGAGATAGGTTTTAGCCTCATAGGAGTTGAAATAAAGATTTTAGATTTTGAGGTTTTAAGAAATTTCAGACTTAGCCAAATTTTAGAAATCAACATTTCAACTTGTCCTTTTTATGTTTTGTGATCTCATATATACTTTTGAGGCATTTACTTTCTAGAGATGTGATATTCATTCTTGTAAAGTGTTTTAAATGTACTTATTACATCTTATTGCTTATGCAGTGAATTAAGGTTTAGTAGATTGACCTAGGGGTATGGGACCCTACAAATGTGCCCTAAACTAATTTTATTGTGAATGGTTGAATTAGATTTCTAATGATCCTTTTTTGCTCACCAGAGGCTTATGGATTTTGTGGTTCTTTGGAAAAGGAATTTTATATATATATATATATATATATATATTTATGATTATATGATGGTATTCATGTGATTATACTTGATGTATGAGTTAGGGTTTGAGACTAGGGGTGTGGGACCCCTAGGTTATTATGCCCTATAACTCTTGTGATTTTGGATTCTTTATAAGGTAGATGCCCTAGGTGAGTGTCTCACCATAGGTGATAGGGCCTGAAAGTGGCCACTAGAGGATCCTATGTGTTAGAGACAAGGGAACTATGCAGGTTGGCCTCTACATGTGAGTTTTTATAAGTAACTGAAAACATTAATAGAATGAATGGGTTATAGGGGCTTATAAATTCACATTAATCAAGATAATTGGATATCATGCATGCTAGAGTACTCGAGGAGTAGACGTTTTGTGCAACAAAATGGTCTTTGGCCTAGGGGGTTGATCCCAATATTATAAAAATGTACTATGGCACACCATACATGTCCTTGTTGGAGTACTCAGAGTAAGGACATTTTGTGTAGCAGGATGGTCCTTATCTCAAGGGATTGATGCCAACATATAGTAATATATGATGACACTCATCTAGATGTGGTCAAACCTCTCACACATACTTTTGCCTTTGGTTGTCCATTTGATTTATGATTTCATTTTGGGCATTATGTTTTGTGTGGCTTTATGCTGCCCTTGTACTTTGATTTTGGGTTATAAGTTGTTAGAAACAATAGTACACCAAGATAACTAAGAGGAGGAGGGGAGGTGGGGGGAATGGGTGTGAATCAATTATCCAATAATTAAAACAATTGTCTTCTTTAAACAAACTTAGCCATTCAACCAAAGTAAACAACAACCATACAAAGATACACATAGACAATTACACCAAATATGTTGACTAGGGAAACCCTTGATCAGAGGGAAAACCTCGGTGGGAATGATGCCCACAAGATGATGTACTAATATTGATCCAGGTGGATCTAGAAGGCCTAAAATTTTCATAGTCTCAGAATCTCACAGAATCAACATCGGTGACTACAGATTCTTGATACAATCTTGATGCATTTTGAATCATGTCAAAAGGAGGTCATGGTGAAAAGTTATGCTTGGTCAAAATTCAAGGCAAATTGGTGAACTAAAGGTTGACTTATAAAAAAGAGGTAAAATTTAACTATCTCGAAAGTGGTCAACAATGGGTTTCAAATTAAAGAGCCTGTCAAAAGCTTTCTAACTACATTCGTTTCATCAAAAATGGACTTCATATGTTATAATTATGCTTGTTTGAAGTTAGAGGGAAAAAGGTTGAAAATGATGACATTAACATTGATATCATAATCCCAATCAGCTCAATGACATGGAAAATCAGCCCCATTTTGAAAAAATGAAAATGATCTTTTGAACGTGATGATTATATTATTTTTTTAAAAAAGAAATCCAAACCCCAACATAAAATATGGATTAAAAATAATCCCTAAAAATACAGGAATGGAATATATTCGAACCCTTTTTACCATACATTTCAAACAAATATTGTTATTTGTTTGATTATTTAAAGGGGTGTTTTCATTTGTATGGCTTGTAATTATAAAGGCCAAAATAGGGAGTTATTTGTTATTTATTATTTGGGGGAAATGGTTATTATGTTTGTTATTTGGTTTTAGACCAAATAAGGAACATTTCATGTATAAAGAGGGGGCCATTTTCCTTTGTAAAATATGGAGAGTTTAGAGGAGAATTTAGGGAGGAATTAAATTCTTGTGAGAATTTTGTAATCCTTGAGAGGAATTTTCTAAGTGAGAATTTTTTGTAAGTACGAAGAATTGTTTAATTTCTTCAAGTAAGAAAGAGAGAGACTATGTAGGCCGAAAAGCTTGAATGTTGTAAGAAGGCATGTTTTTCCTAGCAAAATTAATAAAATAGTCCCCAAGTTGAGAAGCGGACCCAAAGACGTAGTCCTAATAAGAGGAACTCCATTATCAAGTGTTTGGAATTTCTCTTTTGTCTCTCTTATTCTCTTAATTCTTTCATTTTTTATTCTCTCTTTTATATTTTTAAGCAAACTAATAAATTTAAGTGTTTAAACATAAATCTTCTTGTAATTTCAATGGTTAAAACACATAGCCATGCAATTACTACCTGGATCAGGGATTAAAATTGGTATCTTGGATTAAGTTATAAAACTTGTAAATCCTAGTTTACAGATCAAATATAAATATTCCTTGTCAGAGGATAGGCCCTGTTAGGAGTCTGTTACAACATTCCAATTAGGAGACTTTGAATCCCTGTTAGGAGATTCCAACCTTGTTAGGAGTTGTTTTATAATGTATGCAAGAAGAGCCCACTGCCCAAACATGCAATTTCAACTACAAGAAGAGCTCACTGCTCAAACAAGTAATTTACTGGTATCTTCTTCTTTTCTCTATTCTTTCCTGTGTCTTGTCAACTAAACCAATCACTGTCAGACCTTGTAGACCTAATCATGAACCTTGAATCCAAATACCAAACCTTAGATCACTTAGCAAAACCTCGGCAATGAAGTTTCCTTCACTTTTGCACTGCTCTGCTCAACTTCCCATTCCGCACTCTTTGCTGCTTATCATTGATCATTCAATCATATCAACACACCCCATGATAAAGGAAAATTTCCTTCCTTTATAACATGTCCATAAAATAATTCTTGTGTTGGCTATTAGTCCTTCTCAATTAATTATTATAGGACCTCACTAAGAACACGTTACACTTAGAGATAACCTTAATCTTCCACCTTACAACTTGAATATCTTTTCATACATGCAATATTATGATTAACAATCTTGGCCACATCATCATCAACATGTTCTCAACCTTAATCATCAAGATATCAACTCTACTAAGAGATATAACAAGTTTACCAGAACATGCCTCTATAAAATCTATCTCAAAACAGACATCACCAAAATTTACATAACTTCTTATAGATTTATCCTTTTAGCTTTTGACATTAACTGTGTATACCAGATACTCAGAAGTATCTCCATAACCTCGAGTGATTATCATGCTCAACTAGCTGTCCGTACCAACTTAATCTTTATGTAGTTCTTCTGTCAAATACCACAGAAGATATCAAACATGCTATGTTGACATCAATGACAAACTCAATCATGAATGTAACATATCATCAAACCAATCTTGCCAATCTTGCCAATCTTCCAACAATCTCCCCCTTTGGCATTGATAGCAACATAGATGAAAAACATCTAGTTCCAAGAATACCAACAAAAGACAAATAGTCTTCAAATCCTCTTCATTAATCATACTCCCCCATTGATGTACCTCAATGTGCTCTATACCAAATTGTTATTACAAATATTGTGCTTATGTCAAACATGTTCTTGCAATACTTCTCCCCTATTGCAATACTTCTCCCCATAGTATAATTTTGTTCATGCGACACTTCTCCCCCATTGACATCAATGTCAAAGGTTTCTGCAACCAACTTCTCTACATGAAACTCTGCAACAACTGATACTTGCTCAGCTCTAGTTTCAAAAGACACTTTTCAAAACAACATCAATAAGAGTCCTGAGTGACTCTGTCCATCACAGATACTCCCCCATACAAGAAGCATCAACATTCAGTCTAGACAAACAATGGTGCTCTGTTACTTTGGACTGATGCACTCTTTCATCTTCTACTCTAATGTAGGAAGGGGCATAACCCCAAGGACATCTCATAAATACTCAAAAGTCTCTTTGGGAAGAGGCTTAGTGAATATATCTGCAATCTACTCTTTTGTGCTCACATACTCAATCTGATTTCCTTTTCTGCAACTTTTTCTCTCAACATATGATACTTAATAGAAATATGCTTAGTCCTCAAATGCAATATTGGATTCTTAGACATATTTAATTTGCTTGTGTTGTCACAATGTATAATTTACTGATCTCTATCCTTATATCCTTGAGCATCTGCTTCATCCAAATTACTTGATTGTAATTATTTGTTATTGCAACATACTCTACTTCTGTTGTACTTTGAGATGTACAATCCTGCTTCTTGCTTAACCAAGAAACCAATCTTCCTTCAAGAAAGAAGGCTCCTCTAGTAGCGCTCTTTCTGTCATCCTTATTGCCTGCCCAATCTGCATCAATAGAAGCACTTAGAGTAAAATCATTAGATTTGTCATACCATAATCCAAATTCTAAAGTTTCTTTCAGATATCTAAATATCCTTTTCACTACTACACAATGTGCTTCTTTGGGACCAGCTTGGAATCTTGCAACAATTCCAACTACATTTTCTATATCTAGCCTTGTGCGAGTTAATAATTGCAAACCTCCAATCATAGATCTGTACTATTTCTGCTCAACAATAGGTGTCTCATCCTTAGTAGATAACTTGTGTCTAGTCACCATAGGTGTTCCAACAGGTTTACATGTTTCCAAACCAAACCTTTTTAGCAAATCCTTCAAGTACTTAGTTTGAGAAATAAAGATTCCTTCTTTATTCTGTACTATCTGCAATCCTAGGAAATATTTCATCTCTCCTATCATACTCATTTCAAATTCTTTCTTCATTTCTTTTGCAAACTTCTTACTTTCTTCATCATTTCCTCCAAATATAATGTCATCAACAAATATTACCAAAATCATCAAACCATCATTAGTTTCCTTCCAATAAGGCCCGTTTGGTTGCTAGAATATGATTCGAGAATTGGCATTTGAAAACCTTGATTTGGGATTCTGGAACTTGAAATCCAAATTACTGTTTTGAGGATTTGATTTGGGACCATTTGGTTCACCAAGAATTCATTATGAGAATACACATTTTCACTATTTGGTTGCACATTTTTGGAATTGGATGAGGCATGGCCACGCCAAAACTCACAATGCTAGATGAATTAAACCAAAAGAAAATGAAAAAAATCAAGGGAAAATAATCTACAAACTGCCCTATTAGTGAAGCAAATGGCCACTACGATAGCTAGGGCTCAAACTCGCAACCAAAACCTCAGCAAAATGCATGAAGGCAGGGTCAGCGTAAGAAAAAAGCCATACAAATTTGGCAAATCTTCATTCAACACAAAAGTACCACTATTCTATAGGAGTTTGGTTGACCAAAGAAGAAATTATGGGCTGGGTAAGTAGTGCATATGCCTTTGCACAATTCCTCACAAGTAAAAGCAGCCACAATGTAATGAACAAAAAATGAAAGGCCTCGTATTTAGAGCAAAATCTATTAAACCCTAGCAAAATGGAGAGCAAAATGCAACCATACCTTTGTAGAGACATTGAGACACCAGAAAAAATTGATCTGCAAATAACAACATGAGAAGCCAGAGAAAATGGAGCAAAGCATTTGCAGAGATAAAATGGAGTGCAAACCAATATAATCTGGTAGACAAAAATTTTGAGCACCAAAAAAAATTAGGTCTGTCGGACTTTAAAAAAAGTTTCTTTTGTATTAATTTGCAATGCTCGTTTTCCCCAAAATTGGAATTAAAATGGGTATTTGAGCAATACCAACTATTTGGAAGGAAGACCAAATCCTTGAATTGGGGGATAAATGAGGATACAAAATTCTAATTTTCTCGTATTTCAATTCTCATTTCGTTGACCCAAAATAGTGGATTACAATTTTTTTAGAATTCGCAATTCTAATTCCTGTTGATATCCACTAACCAAACGAGCCCATATAGATTACTATTTGCCATACCTTTTCTATATCCAAGCTTTTTTAAATGCTTGTCCAACCTTGTGCACCAAGTTTTGGGTGCTTTCTTTAATCCATACAATGCTTTCCTCAATTTGCATACTATGTCCTTGTCAGCTGTCAAAGGACATCCTTTAGGTTGCTCAATGTATACCTTTCCTTCAAGTTCTCCATTCAGAAATGTTGACTTGACATCCATCTGATATACTTTGAATTTATTCTATATTGCATAGGCTAAGAATAATGTTACAACTTCTACTCTAGCCACTGGAGCATAAGTCTCCTCATAGTCTATTCCTTCTTGTTGTGAGTAACCGTTACATACCAATCTTGCTTTGTTTCTCACAACTTCACCTTGCTCATTCATCTTGCTCCTAAATACCCATTTAGTTCCTATCACATTCTTATCTAATGGTTTGGGGACCAATTCCCATGTCTCATTCTTTACTATTTGATCCAATTCCTATTTCATAGCTTGCTTCCAATAGTCATCTTTACATGCTTCATCTGCATTCTTTTTCTCAACTTGAGATATCAAGCATAGTTCTTCATTAACTTTGCTTATTGTCATCGCACCTTTGTCTTTGCTTTTGATGATCTATTCGGATGGGTGATTCTTTATCATGTTCTTTCCTAAAGTAGGAGTTATCATCTGAACTCTTGGCTCTACTAAAGGTTTTGAGCTTTGTTCTTGCCTTTGCTCTTCTTCATTCTACAAATCATGTTTAGTCTCAAGTAATATCTCATCATTTCTTGGCTTAGTAACAACAACATCATCATCTAAATTGCAAACAACCATTCTCTCTTGTACTTTGAATTTCTCATCAATTCTCACATTGGCACTTTCAATAATAGTATTAGTTCTCTAATTATAACATCTATAAGCCTTGCTTTTCAATGAATAACCAAGAAATATACCTTCATCACTTCTAGCATCGAACTTACCAATGTCATCATCTCTCTTAATGTAACACTTACTTCCAAATACTCTGACCTACTTAACTATAGATGAGTGACCAAACCAAATTTCATAAGGTGTCTTGTTTGTGTCCTTCCTAAATTGAACTCTGTTCATCGTATAGACTATTGTATTCACTGCTTCTCTCTAGAATGTCTTGGATACATCATTTTTTGCTAAGATAGCTCTAGCTGCTTCTATTTGATGCAAGAGCATCGAGTTTGGATTTTGGTGGGTCTATGATTTTCATGGTTATGGATGTGTTGGAGACACATTGGGGAACCTTTCCTCATGATTTCATAGAGATTGGATGGATTGAGTTGAAGTTGGAACTATTTGAACCTTGTTGCTGAAACTACATTTTTCTGGTTTTTGGGTGCCTATTACAAACCATATAACTAATTATCCTTAATGAATGAGAAGCTATGCACTTCAAGGTTTGAAGAGTGCCTAGAGTAATATTTATGGTCAAGTTCACAAATTCTAACTCATTATATTTTGGGAGAAATGGCAATTCTCCTACAATATCAATTTCTAGCAGACTGCGTGATACGTTTCTGTAGGTGACTTTCAGGATGGATGCACACTTTTCCTTGGAGAATCAGCCTTTTCAAATTTAAGGGGTTGTAGAAAACCTATATTTCTACCTACAATTCAAAGCATGAGTTCTAATTCAATCAAAGCTAGGAGATATCGTGATTTTACTCGGATATCAATTTCTGGACATTTAACTGTTGTTGTAGGCCAACTTGTGGCATTTGATTTATGTAATTGTATTTAATTTGTGTTCTAGGCCAACTTGTGGTTTAGATTGGTATAATTAGGGGTCTTTCAAAGTCTTTTATTCATTCATTCATGATGGAATAATTTATGGGAGCAGTTGAAGGGCAAGTTTTCTTGAGTTTGTGAGTAGATCGCCGAACGTGAGGCAACTTACAATAGGATTGTGATGAAGTTGTGAATGTGTGGACAAAGCACCTAATGTGAGGCTGTTTACACTTGGATCTTGGAGGGAGTTTGGAGAGGAAGAATAGATGTGAATTTGGAGCAGAGCTAGAGCTGCGACTTAGGAATTAGAGGATCTCTTGGTGGACTTGCAGGTGCAAGTGTGGATTCTTCTTGGTGTTCTTATCCAATTGTATATCTAGAATAGCTAAGATTGGTTGTAAGTTGGATCATCTTGGATCTTGCAGAACTAATTTTGTAATTTTTTATTTGTATTTGGACCTAACTCGGAAGGCCTTACAACCAAGCATATTGCATGTAATTAATTATATTTTATAAATCAAGTATTGTAATTTGGTATTAGATCTTGCATTATTGTTTCTTGCTATTGTGTTTCTATTGTGTGATTATATTTTTGGGGGCTAGGACATCTCCTTTGGGGATACTCCTGCCTTGCATGATGTCAGGTGGTATTAGAGAGAAGGTTGTTCTCGAGTGTGTAGAGAAATCGCCGAAGTTGAGGCAATTTGCACCAGGACTTTGGTTAGAGAAATTGATTTGATTTGATCTTGATCTAGTGGTGGATTTTCTCTTTAGAGTCCTATATCTCTTGGTTGTGAGGTGGTAGATTATGGTTTTGACTTGCAATTGTAGAGGGCTTACAGATGGGTCAATGGATGCAAAGATTGAAGATTGATCTTGTTGAGGCATGATCATAGAGAGTTTGTGGATTACAAATTCATGGTCCTAGACATATGATGTGGAGTTGGAGTATACCGATCTGGAAGATTTTTTTGGTTGGTTAAGAGATTTGTTTGTGAGAGAAGATGGCATGACAAGGTCAAGGTGGAAGAGGTTGCTTTTGTTGATCAGTTTGTGAAGTCTAATACATAACTTATAGAGTAGCTAGAGATTGTTGCTGAAGATATTCCTAACCTTGTTGATGCTGGGACAGAGGTTGGTTTGCATGATCAGTTGTCTAAATTTGACATGGAAATTACAGAGCACTTGGTCATGGATGATCCAATTGCTATTGGTGATGAGTTGTGTATTGCAGAGCATCTTGTTGTGAATAATGAGATTGCCAGTGTTGGGAGTTTGACATGTATTGATGGAGATCTACATATTGCTACTAATGTGGAGTTTGTTGCTACTGATGTAGAGTTGGTTGATGCTGGTGTGGATTCACTAGTTGCTAATGTGGATGACAGATTGTTGTTGAAGCATTATGTTCAGTTTGTTCTTGGGTGTGAGCATGTTGATTGGGTTGCTGATATGTATTTGATTCTAGTGTTTGCATGGATGGAGCATAGATGGTTGATTTTCATATTTTTTCTATTGACTTTGATGAAGTGGAAGCCTTTGGTGAAGATGAAGTTGGTTGCTAATCTTTGGTTGCTGATCTTCCTTTAGGCATCAAAGTATGGGACATACTTTTCTATTTACCTGGGGAGTTTGATGTAGGAGCATTGAGTTTGGATTTTGGTGGGGCTAAGATTTTCATGGTTAGGGATGTGTTGGAGACACATTGGGGAACCTTTCCTCATGATTTCATAGAGATTGGAAAAATTTAGTTGAAGTTGGAATTGTTTGAACCTTGTTATTGAAACTGCATTTTTTTGGTTTCTAGGTGCCTGTTGTAGAGCATATAACTAATTATACTTAATGAATGAGAATCTATGAACTTCAAGGTTTGAAGAGGGCATAGATTACTTTCTACGATCAAGTGCAAAAGTTCTAACTCTTTATATTTTGGGAGATATGGCAATTCTCCTATAGTATCAATTTCTAGCAGACTGCATGATAGGCTTCTGTGGGTGACTTTCAGGATGGATTCACACTTTTCCTTGGAGAATCATCCTTTTCATATTTAGAGGACCTAGATTTCTACCTACGGTTCAAAGCATGAGTTCTAATTCAATCAGAGCTAGGAGATATCATGATTTTACTCGAATATCAATTTCTAGATATTTAATTGTTGTTGCAGGCTGACTTGTGGCATTTAATTTATGTAATTGTATTTAATTTGTATTCTGGGTCAACTTGTGGCTTAGATTGGTATAAGCAGGGGTCTTGTGGAGTCTTTTAGTCATTTATTCATGATGGAATACTTTGTGGGAGCAACTAAAGGACAAGTTTTCCTGATTTTGTGAGCAGATCACCGAATGTGAGGCAACTTACAACAAGATTGTGATGAAGTTGTGAATGTGTGGATAGAGTGCTGAATGTGAGGTAGTTTACACTTGGATCTTGGAGAGAGTTTAAAGAGGAAGAATAGATGTGAATTTGGAGCAAAGCTAGACCTACAACTTAGGAAGTAGAGGATCTCTTGGTGGACCTGCGAGTACAAGTGTGGATTCTTCTTGGTGTTCTTATCCAGTTGTGTATCTGGACTAGTTGAGATTGGTTGTAAGTTGGATCATGTTGCATCTTGTAGAACTAATTCTGTAATTTTCTATTTGTATTTGGCCCTAACCCGAAAGGCCTTACAGCCAGGCATATTGCATTTAATTAGTTATATTTTATAAATCAAGTATTGTAATTTAGTATCAGATCTTGCATTGTTGCTTCTCGCTATTGTGTTTCCACTGTGTGGTTATATTGTTGGGGGCTAGGACATCTCCTTTGGGGATACTCCTACCTTGCACTATGTCACTGTTACAAACCTATTTCTTCTCTCTACAATGCCATTATATTTAGGGGTTCTTGGGGCTAATAGCTATCTCTTAATTCCATTTTCCTCACAAAACATGTTAAAATCATTTGAATTAAATTCTCCTGCTCTATCTAATCTCAAACATTCAATCTTCACACCAGATCCATTCTCAATTCTATTCTTGAATATCTTGAACTTGTCAAATGCCTTAGATTTCTCTTTAAGAAATGCAATCCACATCATTCTAGAAAAATCATCAACAAGAATCATAAAATACCTTTCACCATAGAATTCTCTAGTCTTTGTAGGACTACTAAGATTTGTGTGTACAATCTCCAACTTCACTGTAGTGGTAAACTTCTTGCTAGGAAAAGAAGTTATGTTATACTTTGCTTTACACTCCTTGCAAATTGTGTTAGTAGGCTTTACAATCTTTGGAAAATCTCTAACAACAAACATTTACTAGTTCTCACAATACTATCAAAGCTTATATGATAGAATCTGTGATATCCCCATTTCAGCGTATAAATTAACTAATAATAAGTATTATACATAAAGAATATAATATCAATAATTGACAATTCATATGAAATATTATAACTATACTAAGATACTAGAAAATGTTATATATATATATATATATATATATATATATATATATATATATATATATATATATATGAATATTATTATATATCATTGTATATAATTAGACATTTAATTGCCATACTATAAATAATTAATATATATCAACTATCCTATGTACTATAAGACAATTATATCTATATTAAAATAATATATAATCACATATAATTAATATTAATCTATATTATTAATATATAATATATAGTTAATAATATAACATACCTTATGATATATAAGTAACCTTATTAATATATAATTAATATAATTATTAATATAATATAACTATTATTATGAAAGGAGGCGACTCTTTGAAAATACACACACACACACACACACACAGAATATCAAACAATGGAAAAGATATCAGATGAAAATATAAAAATATATATACAAATTAGGGAAATCAATAGAATGTCCTAAACGGGACATTATAGAATCTCTTATGCCATAACTAACTGTCATCTACCTTTGCAACCAAACATGCCATTTCAGTAGGATTCAACTAAAATGCATTACCTCTAGATCTAGTTCCTGTTCCAATTACCTTTCCATCTTTATCTATGATCATGCATGTCTTTTTTGTGAATTGCAACTAATAACCTTTGTCTACTAGTTGTCCAACACTCAAAAGATTGTGCTTTAAACCATCAACAGAGTATACATCCTTAGTATTAGTTTTACCATCAAGAGTTATAGACCCAATACTTTTTACTTGGCATGCTACATTGTTTCCAACTCTGAAAATTCCTCCATCCTAACTTTTGAAGTCAACAAACTTGTTTATATCACCAATCATATGATGTGAACAACCACTATCAATTATCCAATTAGATTTCTTCTCAACTTGTGATACCAAAGCTACCTTATCTGGAATTTTCTCTTTAATTGCCACAAATCCAATTTCATCATCACCAGTACTTAATGCTTGATCATCAGAATCATTATCTTCATTTGCATACAAACAATCTCTATCTTTTCTAGGCTTATGACTTCCATTATAATTTTTCTCCCTTTTAGGACACTTAGATGCATAATGGCAATATTCATCACAATTCCAACACTTCAAGATTTTCTTACCTCCTTTCTCTCTTCTTACCAGAAGGGCTACTACTTCCTCAATATTTTTGTCTTCTTCAAATCTACTGCTGCTATCAAAATCTCCTCTAGCACTTGCGATCCTTGATAGATTAGGTCAAATATTCAAGGCACTGAAAGCTGTCTCTATTCTAGTTAATTCTCTGGAGAGTCTAAGTTAATTCTCAACTACTTCAAGTCTTCCAAGAAATGTCTCCTTGTGAAATCTTTGGTACAAGATATCAACTACTGTATCATTTGAACTGCTGGCTTGAATGGTGGCATTAGAGTCTTCAACATCTTCCATATAACCTCATCATCTTTTTTGTTTCCTCCTTGAGCTTTAATACCTGCAATAATTTTTGATATCCTGCCTATATATGTTCTTATAGATTCATCTTCCATCATCTTAGCATCTTGAAATACAAATCCAACTTTGTAGCCTCAACTTCTTAGAGTGTGCATCACTTTCAAAAAAATTTTCCAAAACTTTCCAAATTAAATGTGAAGTGGGGAGTGATTTTACCTGATTGTACTCAATTTCAGGAAGTGCACTCAATAGTGCTTCTCTAGCTCTCATGTCACACATGAAAAGATCTCTTTATGCTTCGGAGCAACTTTCCAACTCATTTTCTTCTATGATTTTTTTCAATGATTTTGTCAAGATCCAATATCTCAGACCCATACAATGTGTCTTCATCTTTTCCTTCTAGCTGTCATAGTTTGTTCCATCGAACTTCAGACTATCTTTCCTGAACATGTTCACCATGGATCTCCCAAATCTATTAAACTTTTTCTTCAAGGACCTGATGCTCTGATACCAATTGTTAGAAACAATAGTCCAGCAAGATAATTGGGAGGCAAGGGGGGGGAGGTGAATCAGTTATCCAATAATTAAAACATGTGTCTTCTTTAAACAAACTTAGCCATTCAACCAAAGTAAACAACAACCATACAAAGATGCACATAGAAAATTACACCAAATATGTTGACTAGGAAACCCTTGATCAGAGGGAAAACCTCGATGGGAATGATGCCCACAAGATGATGTACTAATATAAATATTCCTTGTTAGAGGATAGACCCTGTTAGGAGTCTATTACAGCATTTAGTACAATGAGTCCTTGTTAGGAGACTTTGAATCCCTGTTAGGAGATTCCAACCCTGTTAGGAGTTGTGGTATAATGTATGCAAGAAGATCCCACTGCCCAAACATGCAATTTCAACTACAAGAAGAGCTCACTGCTCAAACAAGTAATTTATTGGTATCTTCTTCTTTTCTCTATTCTTTCCTTTGTCCTATCAACTGGACCAATCACTGCCAGACCTTGTAGACTAGATCATGAACCTTGGATCCAAATACCAAACCTCAAATCACTTAGCAAAACCTTGGCAATGAAGTTTCCTTCACTTTCACACTGCTTTGCTCAACTTTGCATTCTACACTCTCTGCTGCTTATCATTGATCATTCAATCATATCAACACACCCCATGATAAAGGAAAATGTCCTTCCTTTATATTGAGTCCATAAAATAATTCCTGAGTTTGTTGTTAGTCCTTCTTAATTAATTATTATAGAACCTCACTAAGAACATGTTACACTTAGTGATAACCTTAATCTTCTGCCTTACAACTTGAATGTCTTTTCATACATGCAATATTATGACAAGCGAGCTTGGCCATATCATCCTCAACATGTCTTCTACATGTCCTCAACCTTGATCATCAAGATATCAACTCTGCTAAGAGATATAAGAAGTTTACCAAAAAATGCCTCTATAAACTCTATCACAATACAAACATCACCAAAACTTACATAACTTCTTCTAGACTTATTCTTTCAGCTTCCAACATTAACTACATATACCAGATACTCAGAAGTATCTCCCATAACCTCGAGTGGTTATCATGCTCAACTAGCTGTCTGTACCAACTTAATCTTTCTATTGTTCTTCTATCAGATACCACAAAAGACATCAAACATGCTATGTTGACATCAATGAAAAACTTAGTCATGAATGTAACATATCATCAAACCAATCTTCCAGCAATCTTGCCAATCTTCCAACATAAGCATTAGATTACCTTAGAGAATATGTGGATCATGGTCTTATCTCCTAGCTTGGAGGAGTGGACCATTTATGGCTCCACATAGTTGGGTGGCAAAATATTTTTGAGGTACTATTCAAGTGTTCATAGATGGCTTTATATGGATCCTTCTTAAGAAGAAGTTGAAGATTATTTCTTGAAGTCTATTTGTTGCATTCCCTTGGAAGAAATCAATGTAATATTGTAATGTAAACCCTTGAATCAAGTAAAAGCTCATATTTATGTCTCATGAAATGAAAAGCTATGTAAAAGGGGTAAGGGTATCTCTAGGAGAAATAAAGGGAAATGTGAACATATTGTGTTATATGAATGAAGTTACGATGGTGTTTTGACATTACATATTTTCTTGCATCTAGATAAGTGTATGATGAATACAAGAATCATGTACTCTTCATAGTGTTATCAACTGAACAATCTAAGTAAATATTGAATGGAAGATGATTTGGTTTACATGTATGGTTGATGTTTTAAATCTATTTCATGCATCTTTATTGCATGTTAAGTAGATGCATTTGATTATAAGGAGTAGGGCATTAGTTCCTTATTTATAAATGGATATTAGGATGGATAATGTATCAAATCATAAGTAGACATAAAACTAATAGATGTTTTAACTTAAGTAGTAAAGATAAAATGTTACAAAGAAAATTAAGCAATGTTGTTTAAAGATGACATTAGGGAACCTATTAGGGCCCTTACATCTATGATTAAGTATAATTAATAATCCAAATATGTTTTTAAAAAAATCACCAAACTTTGTATCAATTTGTCTTATCCTTTTGGGTTCCCTGGTAGTGCAGTATACAAAGGGTACGAGGCGAGCCAAGCAAGAACCGAAATGGTTAATGATGAAAGCCAAAATGTTTCAACTTCCCATACTTAATCATGACTCTTCTCCTAGATGAAAAGTGTCATTTTCCTCCATTTTGGGGCTTCTTTTCTATCTTCTCAAATATATTATCTTTGTAACAATCAAAAGTTAAAGGGCCTATATGTAATGCTTTGAAATTGAATAGAAGGTATTGAAGAACTTTGGTGTGAAATTTCCCCCTATTGTAGAGACTACTGAGTGAGTCTAAAAAATTATCATCAGATTTTTTTTGTTCATCTCATTGAATTTTTTATTTCTATGTTTGGAAAACTAAATTGTGGTGAACCTTTGAGTCATTAAGTTTTGATTGGATGTTGAGATTTAATGGTTTTGGTAATTTGAGAATTACTATAGTTTTGGGCTTATTTCTATTTTCCTTGTTTTGTAACTGCATGTAGGAAGTAGGATTGCATGAACAATCTTTTAGTTGGGTAGGTGTGTGTAGCAATAAAATATGAAGAGTTGAAGAAAGGTTAATTTCTCTCAGAGTCATGGAAGTAGTTCAACTGAGAAAATTCAAATGTCACCCAGATTTTTCATGGTTAAGGAAAAATCAGAAATAGCCTCTTCTACTCTTAGGTTAAGAGAATACCCATTTTAAGCAAGATACTCAAACAAATTCATTAAAAATACATATAAAAGGGATATTTACCTTTAAGTTTAGAGGGAAGCATAAAAGTATAAAGCTTCCCATCTATTGGTAGTCGAATTACTCTTTACCTATAGGGAAAAGAGTAGAAGATCTTGGTTGAAGGCAAAAGAAGAATAAACTATAAACCAACAATTTTTGGTGACTCTATTGGGAAGGAAAACAGTTGCAAGTAGACCATTTTATTAGATTATGAGGAAAAATGGTGCTTCCTCATGAGGGCATAATTTTGGTCCTTTAGCCCATCTTAGTGTTTCAAGATGAACAAGAATATGTTATTGGGTAGTTGAATACCTTGGCTTGGAGGTCAAATAGTAATCTTGAAGATTATAGAAGAGTAAGTCTGGTCCTGGAAGGGGAAGAAGCCATAGTTGAGAATTGAGAAAGATTCCTCCAGTGATAGAGGCTAAGGCAAGCTTAGTAGTAGAGAAACCATAAATCAATTTTTTTGAAAGCACTAAAAGCCAAAGAAGTTTTTTCAGTTTGGAGTCCAAGTACACCACAAGTGCTAATGGAAATGGGGAGACATATTTAATCTTTGAAGAGCTCAAAAAGGCTAATTTTATTCTTTTGGAACCCATTGAAAAAATTCCTAAGGGAAGAAAGGGAATAGACATTGTCCTTGAAGATATTAAGAAAGTAAACTCCATGACGAAGAACCTTGTTCATAGAATAGAAGCAAGACTACTTCACCTTTGAAAGCCTAGAATACAATGACCTCAACCTTGCATGAAACCTCTACACCACAAAGGCTTAACTTATGACCCTTCCCTTGTGTTATGCCAAGAGTAATGATAGTGCCATGGGGAAATGTTATAGGCCTTCTATGCTTGGATGCACACAATGACTTTCCTTGAATATCCATAAAGAACTTTCTCAAGTTCAATGGAGAAGATAAAGGTATCAACTGAAGAACACATTGAATCATTCTTTATAGTGTGCAACATGGTTTCCCCCCAACATGAGGATGTGGTTGTAAGAATGTTTGTAGAAATGCTGGTAGAAAATACAACAGATTGGTTCCAACACCTATCAACTAGATATATCACCAGTTGGGTTGATATGAAGCAACAATTTGAAGCAAGGTTCAAAAGTACAGAAGATGAACACACATTATTGGCCCATCTCATGCACATTAAGAAGGAACCAAACATTACTATGTGGGAGCTTGTTGCCAAGTTTAATAAAATTATTAATCAGATCTTGACAACTAGTAGACCAATTCTCAGGAACCTAAAGACTTTCTTCCTTAGAGGTATGCCACTTGACATAAGCTTTAACTGAGGTGAGCTCAAGTTTTTGAGTTAGAAACCACTTAGAACACAATGATAAAATTAGAGGATGACCTCATCTCTATTGGGAAATGGAAGAAAGAGATGCAAACTGGGGCAAGCAACAGTGGCACGAAATCCTCAGAATTTATGCTCCAGAAGTTGTCAAATGAAATGATTGTAGTGAAGAGACAATTTTCCAAGCTAAGTAATTCTTTCCAACAACCTTACCATGACATATTGAGGAAGAAAAATGAGGGAAAACTATTACAGTTGCACCCCACCCTCCCCCCCCCCCCCCCCACCCCCACATAGTAGAGATTGGCTTTTGAGGCATTTCTTAAGAAGGCCAACATGTGTGTTTTCCATCTCATGATTGATCATGATGGCAAGACCTACTTAGAGATGGAAATATTCATACAAATTAGCATCTTGAATGAGCTCACACGAGACTTCTCTAAATATGAAGAAGATTTGACTCATAATTATGACTCTAGAACTTATTACTTGGAGTATGAATCAGATTTAGAAAGAAGTGGGGACTTCTTCACAATGCTAGATGGGACACCCTTGACCATGTTAACTAGAAGAACACAATATCCCTTCAACCCTGGAATAATATGCCTCTTAGCACCCTTTCTAGGCTAACTGACTCGAGTCCCTCATCATATTAGGATGCTCAATCATGCAAGAGTTCAATCTCTTTTGACATAGTTCAGTTTTGCAAAGATACATGGATTCAAATATCTTTGTTGGACTATTTAAAGTTGAATCCATCAAAGCTTCAACAATTGGTGGAATGCTATAAGAGCGATGGTGGTAGAACTAATGCATGCACTAATGAGCCTTTAGGAAAGGATCCCTCACTATGAAGGTCATTTCATGAAGGTGAATCATGCATCCTGACTACCTCCCCAGGGGAGAAACTTGAACCCATTTATGTGTCATTGTTTATTAGTAAACACAAATTGAGAAATTATATAATTGATTCTAGAGCATTAGATAATGTAATGCTAGCCTTAGTGGCTTAGGCTCTTGGTCTCCCCTTAACCAATACCTTTGGCTAGTGTTATTCCATGGATGTGAAGTAGGTCCTACTAGTAGGGTAAATTAAGGATGCTCAAGTGACATTGAAACTCCATCCAACCAAAAGATTGAAGTTGAAAATTCTAGTGGTAGATATTCCAACCAACTATGGTATGTTGTTCAGTCAAAATTTCTATAGGGACATGGGCTGTGAGATTAAAAAATCTACTCGCATACGATCATCCTAATTGGGAGCAAAAAGGTTAAGTTTGAACTAGAAGAGAAGGTAAAGTTCACCGTGATGAAATCGGATGATTTAAAGGCAAAAATCATATATCGAGAACTTGAGTTCAAAAATTATATACTCTATAGTGAAGCATTGTCAGGGTTGGAAGAAGAAGGAATCTAAGGTGATTCCCAAATTTGGACGATGAAGTTTGATGGTAGTTGCACTTCCATAGGGTCTAGAGTCGATGTTGTGATAATATCCCTAGAATGACTCCTCTAGCATATAAGCTTGAGTTTGCAAATATAAACAATACAACAAAGTATGAAACATTACTATTAGGTATAGTAGCTACCAAAGAAAGGAAAATCAAGATACTCAAAGCTCGAGGAGACATAAAACTCATATTGAAGTAGGTATGAGGCTTATACACGGTGAAGAACCACATATTGAAAAACTATGAGAATTGAGTGTTGGTTGAAATTGAAGATTTTGAGGCTTTCTCCATCTGAATTGTACCTAGAGAATAAAACTCAAGACATATTCCTTGCAATATCTGCATCTCTTCTTATCCCACACCTAGACTTTAAAGACTATAAGTATGAAGTAGAAGTACTTTAAAGCCCTAATGTACTTAAAAATATCGATGCTTGACAAGTCTTTAAAAATTATTAAAAGATTCAAATGTTCCTAGAAAATGTAGAAATGTTTGCATAATAGTACTTTGAAGGGGATGAGAACATGTGTAAAGACCTCCCTGTGGATAGTAAAAAGGACCTAGAGCAAGGAGTAATACAACTTAAAGCCAACAAGATTATTCCTCACCTAATTTCCTTGGAGAATATTTTCGACAAACATGATGCCTACATTCAAAAGAGGCAAGACAAAAGAGGACAGACCACGGGAGAGTATGAAGGTGTAAACATCAAGAATGAGTACAACCCAAAAGTCATCAATATTTTGAAGTGTTGTACTAAATAAGAGATAAGTAATGCAAAAAATTGCTCATGGCCTACCAAGACTTGCTCTAATGGGGATACAAAGATCTAAAGAATTTCATGGATGGAAGATTTAAACATCAAATTCCCCTCAAACCAAGAATGACCCCTTTTTGCTAGAAGCAAAGAAACTATAAACCTAAGGTGGTCGGTGCCATCTTCAAAGAGGTGGATAAAATGTTAAAGTCTCAGATCATCTACCTGATCCACCACTCCACATGGGTCACACATATTGTGTTTGTACAACAAAAGAATGGAGAGATAAGAATATGTGTTAGTTTATGGAATCTAAACTAGTTGTCACTAAAAGACAATTATGTGCTACCAAATATAAACCACCTATGAAAAACCATGGCAGGATTAGAAATGATGTCAATAATGGATGGTTTCTTGGGATATAACCAGATTGATGTAGAGGAGAGAAGCCAACATAAAATGACTTTCGCCACTCCATGGGGCACATTCACATATAACAAGATGCCATTCAACATAATTTGTTACACTGGAGCCACTTTTTGGAGAGCCATGGATCTTTCATTCAACAACCTCAAGGAAAAAATCATAGTTATCTACCTAGATGATTTGATTGTCTTCTCCAAGAAGAGAAAGGGTCATTTGAAATATTTGGATAAGGTATTACAAAGGTGTTACAAGCATGAAATTTCACTTAACCCAAAGAAGTTTGTCTTCTGTGTCACTAAAGGGAAGTTGCTCGGACACATAGTATCACAGGAAGGAATTTGAATTGACCTTGACTGAGTTAGAGCAATACAAAACTAAGTCTCCCATTAAGAAAAATTGGAGTCAAGTCATTTTTGGAAAAGTAAACTTTCTACAAAGATTCATCCTAGATTTCTCCAAAATTATGAAACACATTGTGGATGTGATAAAGGGAAGCTAGAGTTTCTGATAGAGTGACTCTAGAAAGAAGGCATTCAAGAGTATCAAAAATATCATCATGAAGGTCCCTATTTTTGTTCATCTTGATTATACCAAGGAGTTTGTAATTTATTTTTACACCTCAAAGTGCACCTTATCAACTATACTCATACAAGAAAATGGAGATGCAATACAAACACCTATCGATTTCATGAGCATTCCTCCTAAGGGCCACTAGCTCAAATATTCACAAATGGAGAAACATGCCTATGTCATGGTTAGGTCCCTAAAGAATTTTAGATTATACATACTATAGTCTCATGGAGAGTTACATGTGTTAGACATAGATATAAAGAGTATCCTCATGCAATAGGAAGTAGGGTGCAATGCCCATGGAGCTTGGGTAGCAAAGGTTCAAGAGTATGACATTGAATTCAAACCCACCAAGCTGGTGCAAGGAAATGGTTTATGTTAAGACATAGCAGAAAATTGATCAATGGAGGAAGACGTGTCCAAAATCTTAATGGTAAGTCTCCAAGATCCATGGTTTTCCAATATAGCATATTTCCTTTCATATGGTGAATGCCCAAGTAGCCTCACCCTGAAGTAGAAGAAAGAACTTAGGATAAAAGTGTCTAAATACATGATTTGGAAAGATTAACTCTACAAAAAGGCCATTGACGACACCTTTCTTAGATGTGTCAATAAGCAGTAGTAAGAAAAACTACTTCAAACTTTCTATAACGAGGCATGTGACAACCATTTCTCCTCCTCCATCATGATGTTCAAGATATTGAGGCAATGATACTACTGGCTTGTGATGTTTAAAGATGCCTACAAATGGGTAGCTCAAAATGGGAAGTGTAAAATGTTTGCAGGAAAGCCACATATAGTTGCCATGCCTTTAATGCCCATGGTAATAGAAGGACCATTCCAATAGTAGGGATTGGACTTTATAAAGCCAATCAATCTTTCCTCTAGTTTGGGACATACCTTATCTTAACTATGATTGACTACTTCACCAAATGGGTCGAAGTGAAGGCCACCATGAATACTACATTAGAGTTGATGTGTGATTTCTTGAAAGAAAACATTTTGGTAAGTTTTGGTGTTTCCACGAAACTATTAATGGATAATGTCTCATACTTCTCCTCGGTGGAAATGGTTAGGTACTATTATAATCATGGGATCCAATTGATCCATTCATTTTAGTATTATCTATAAGGTAACATGCAAGTTGAGTCAAATGACAAAAACCTGGCGAACATCATGAAGAAGCCCATTATTGATAATCAAAGGAGTTGGCACAAAAGGCTGCATGAATCTTAATGGGAAGATAGGGTCAGTCCCAAGAGGGCCACCAATATTTCTCCTTTTGAGTTGGTATACGGGATAGAGGCCAACCTTCCTCTTCCTCTTGAACTATTTGTTTGTAAGTTGTACATTGTAGTGGAGGATATCACATTCTAGAGTGGGCTAGAAAAGAGAATCATGTACCTAACTCGGCTAGAAGAAGAAAGGGAGGAGATAGTGGACAATATCACACAACACCAAGCACGAGTAAGAGATAGTGGACCATATCACACAACACCAAGCACGAGTAAAGACCATTTTTTGATAGAAGAATGAGGCCTCAAAAGTTCATGGAAGAAGCTTTGGTCCTATTATGGGATAAGAGAAAGGAGCCTAAAGGGATGCATTCAAAATATGTATCTTTGTGGAAGGGCTTGTTTAAGACCCACCAAGCGAATGAGTACTATTTTTTCAAATTGGCATATCCAACTAGTGAAGCCTTTCCATTTTCCTACAATTTCCAAGACCTAAAGCTATATCAAATCTGAACAAAAAGGTTACCCCATCCTTGTATTATAGTTAGATAGTTTGTTGTGTCTTTTCTGCTCTGTTCCTTGCTTTAGTTCTGTGTTGTTGCTTTAGTTTGGTTGTGTCTTGTTCTACTTGTCATGTATAGGCACCTTTCTTTTATGAAACTAGAGATGTCTAGGTCCATTGCTTAAGCACTTGCATACTTAAGTCCCAAGTCAGAGCTAGTTGTTGCCCCCATTTTGGTCCCTCCTTATTTTGTGCATGGTAGCATGTTTAATCTAAGTCCAAATTGCCCATTTTTGAGTCATAAAATGTAAATTATAAGTCTAGTTCATAAATTGGGCCAGGTCACTTTTGCTCATAATTTTGAGTTTCCCCTTCTTTCCTTACATTCTTGATCATGTCGTGTGGGTGTAGTTGAAAATTAGTGCACACAAGTCACTCAAAGTGGTTCATGAGTCTAGGTGGGTAGGATAAGTTCTTAGATTCAACCCCTATGAGAAACAAATTAAGATTAAAGCATATAATTACATACTCAAGATTTTAGATTTTTCTAGTCTGGGCTGCTATTTTGATCAGAGAAGTATTAAAGTAGCTTCACCTCCATGGGAAAGCATATTTACACTGGTCATGGAAAAATAAATTGGTGCACAAGAATATTCTTAGAGATGTGCACCCTGTAGTTTGGAGAAATAGTTGGTGAAGTACAACTTCACATATTAAAGCTTAAGTGGACCCCATAGGAAGCTAAAAGGAAAAATAAGCCTAGAGGCTCAAGAGTGGGTTTTTGGCATTTCAGTGCTCTTGCTTCTCCCCTACTTTCTGTACATAGAAAATGCTTGTGGTAGGTAGTGTTAAAAATTCCCTCACTCTCACTTCTTTTCTAGTTGAAGAGAAGGAGTTTTGACACAACTGTGCAAAACTACAAACTGACCATGTGGTGAGAAATATACTCAAAGCTTGGGGAATATTATTATGAATTTTTTTTCAAAATGTTTCTTCAAGGAGAACCTCTTTTCAATGATCCACATAATGAAGGAAAATGTGTAAAGGCCGCAAGTCTGTAGGAAAGCAACAAGATCCCTTCTTATTACTCCTAATAGAATGGCCATGTGCGGAATCAGATTTTTGAACCTAGCAGATGGCCACCATTTGCCTTAGCAAAAAATTAGAGTCATGAAAGGGTATGAGGTGAGCCAAGAAAGTACCAAACTGGTTGACAATGAAAGCCAAAACATTTCAACTTCTTAGACTTGATCATGACTCTGCTCCTAACTGACAAGTGTCATCCCCCCATTTTAAGGCTTCTTTTCTATCTCCTTGAAAATGGTATCTTTGTAATGACCAGAAGTTAAAGGGCATATAAGTAATGAAAGTAAATAGAAGGGATGGGAAAATTTTCCCCCTATTGGAGAGATAACTAAGCAAGTCTAAAAAATTATCATCATATTTTTATGTTCATCTCATTGAATTTTTTCTTTCTATGTTTGGCAAATTGAATTGTGGTGAAACTATGAGTCATTAAGTTTTAATTGTATTTTGTGATTAATGGTTTTGGTAATTCGAGAATTACTATAGTTTCTGGCATATTTTTGCTTTCCCTATTTTGTAATTACATGTAGGAAGTAGGATCGCATGAACAATCTTTCAATTGGGTAGGTGCATATAGGAATAAAAGATAAGTGTCAAAGAAAGGTTTATTTCTCTCACGGTTGTGGAAGTAGTTGAAGTGAGAAAATTCAAATCTCGCCTAGATTGGTTATGGAAAACTCAAAAATAGCCTCTTCTACTCTTTGGTTAAGAGCACACCCATTTCAAGTAGGACACTCAAACAAATTCATTGCAAATACATATAATAGGGAGTTGTACCTTTAAATTTAGAAGGAAGTGTAAAAGTATAAAACTTCTCATCTATTGGTAGTCAAATTAATCTTCACCTATTGGGCAAAGAGTAGAAGACATTGGTTGAATAAAGAAGAAGAACAAACTGTAAACCAACAATGATATAAGCTAGTCCTCAATCAATGTATTGAAATTTAAGCTTCTAGTGTATTTCCACTCCCAAACGTAGATTTTTTTTTTTTTTTTTGTCATGGGTGCATGTAGGATTTAATTATCTACTATAGTGCTCTCTCTTTTATTTGAGATTATTTATTTATATGGTTATCTTAATTATTTTCTCTCATATATTTTTGATGTCCACATTGGAGTTTGAACACACTTAGAGTGTAAATGTTCCATTTTCCTATCGATTTCAATGTGATTTTTCTTCTACTTAACTTTTTCTCTACTATTATTTTGGGCCAACAATGTGACTCTTTCTCTTTATTATTTTTAAATAATTTATTATTCATATCAAATTCAATGCCTTTAATGGGATAAAATCATCTCTTAACACAATTGTTTGATTTATCATTGCTCTCGTTTTTCTCTTTTTATTTCATATTAGTGTGCTTTGTAAAAAATTCTATGTGAGATGAATGTATGCGCTCTCTATAAAATTGGTTGTGTTTCCTTATCTCTCTACGTGATATTTTTCAGTTCCTCGCTACACTATATAAAATTAAAAGACACCAAGATCACTAGTTTTTGTACCACTATAATATCTTGGCCCAAAAAAAAGACTAAGATTTCAATTCCCATTCTTCTACAAATACTTATTATTTAAATAAAACCACTATATGCTCCAACATCCACTAAAATCTTAAATAAGTTTATATTAAAATTAGCAATGTTATTACATCTTGAAAAAATAATGATAGAAATGATTTCTATTTTGCAATGAAAAAATGACATATATGCAAAATATCTATTTTTTGATAAGAGGACACATGACTATAAAATATCTTTTAATCATATAACATATTTTTATATGATATATAAATTGTGATCTTTTATTTATTAAAATAATAGTTATAGTATATTAAAGTATAGCAATAATATCTTTAATCACAATAATACATTCATACTAATGTCAATGGAAAATTGAAAAAATATAACATGATTAGAGCTTACGCCCAATGAAGCTCAAATATGAACTCTATACAATCTAACCCTTGTTAAATCACAAGGGTTTTTAGCATAGGATTCTTGCACTCGAACATAAGTGATCAAACTATATTTTGAAAACAAATTTATTAAATGTATATTATCATCTAATTTGAAATTGTTTTCTCTTTTATTTCTTTAACAAATTGAACAAGTTGAATAACATTTAATCTGCAACACAAATTTGAGTAGTGGTCACTGGTCGAAAAGGTTTTCCTAAAAGGTAATGGTGTCAAAAATAGGTTTCCACAAACAATGCAAAACTTCTAGGAAGTTAGAAAAATAAATAAATATAAGAATAGGAATTAGAGATTTGAGTTAAAGCATACTATAAAACTATATTGGAGGATGAGGTTTGGGGTCAAGTAATGACCATGATATGATGGAGAAGTATAAAAAATACGAGAATGGGACAAGGGGAAAATTAAAAGGCATCACATAATGGAGAAATATGAAACTCTAACATTAAGAAGAGGAGGAAGGAGTTGGAAGACAAGACACAGTTAACAAGGGAAAATATATAACATATGAAAATAAAGAAGAGGCAAGTAAAAACCTAATATATATACAAACTCGTATTTACTAGAAATGGGACATGATATTTAGTTAAATATGATTAATACATTTTAACACTACTTTATTGTTGATTATGTGTAGAGTGAATTTATTTTTTGTGTGGTCAATTTTTCTTGGTGATGATTAGAGTTATTAAGTCTTCATGCATTTTGTATAGCTGAATCTCAGGTTGATCCTATATGATTTGACATTCCTAGATTGCATTTAGATCTACATGCTTTTCATAAAAGCAATGTAATTTCTTCCACCAAACCCTCTTCTACTTATAAACACGTGACTATACTACACATTTTGACCACATTAATGATGGAGACAATGATTTTAGTAAATTAGAAAACTATTGTGTCTTGGGCTTCAAAATGATTTCTAAACCTGGATATATTAAATGTGGAAGCTACAAATCATATTTCTTTAATCAATTTATTTTACCAACCTTACTCTTTTTTCCAACATTTTTTTAGATATACTTATGATTTCTTCTTCAAGGATAACTTTTTTAGCACCCTAATCTAATTTTTGTACTCCCCTACTTTGATCCATCTTCTATAGCTTTTTCTCTACTAAATAAGAATTATATAAATTATTGGGGGTATATATCAACTCCTACTTTTCATCGCGATTAGGGATATTTTATCACCTTAAACCTAAGAATATTTTAGAGAATTGATTATGCTTGCATTTGACCATGTTATTTGTCCACATATTCATATATTTATATTCCTACTATTTTTTCCATTGAGTATCAAATTAGTTTTGTATTAGATGATCCTAATAAATAGCAATTCAATGGATTCCATAGATTCTCATGTTTAGAAACAAAAATGACTTTTTTTTGCATTCTAAAAATCTTGCATATTGCTCTTGATATTTTTTCTTATACATATGAGAATATGCCTATATAAATAATGAATTTATAATTCACAACATTGTTCTTTGTCTCGATGTTAAGTATATTAAGCCAAAAAATGAGAAAAAAACCTAATGAAATTCTAATAATCAAAAGAAAAATATAAACTCTTTCAAAATAGTTTAACTTTGCATATAAATTATTCTAGTTGAATTTCTAATATTGTCATTATAGTGAAACTTAATATCAGAGTCATATTTAATGAATTTTGTGACAAGAGACTTCTACTAAGCATATTTTCCTCATCCTAATAATGATATGATTATCAAATCAACTACTATACATAATTTTATTTCTTTTACACATGATTTTTTGGGTTAAAACAATATTCCTAGTAATTAATGAATTACACTACAAAATCATTTATGTATCTATTTGAAGAAACTTTTTCCATCTTTTATGAATTAACAATAATGTTAATTAGCAATAGGTAATTACACTTCTCTTTCACGAATTTATACATAACATCTAAGAAATGTCGTAGATGAAATCAAGACTAAGAAACATTCTTCATTGTCTAACCTTTAACTCGTCTTCAACTATCTTCATCTTTATTACATGTTTTAATCTTAATAAATATGTATTTGGTTTGGATAGTGGAACATGTATTGTTTTCATTTTATCCTTTTGTAAAAATGAGAAGGATCAACTAAGAATGTTAATATCATTATGAACATGATACACCCCCATAGTATTTCCTATCTTCATTTTCTATAGGGCTAACTCAATGTATGCACCATTTGATTTCTCAATTAGTTGACCGCACTCTTTTTTCGACTTGATTACTTAAGAAAATACAAAATTATTTTGATGAATATTTATCAAAAGGACTTTGATGATATGGAGTATTTGACTAAATTTTGTGCTATCATCATGCTTCTATTGAATATCTTCTTATTCCTTCTACATATGTCATTGCTCACACATTGGGTGCACTTCTTACCTAACTTAATGTTGAAGGAAAAATATGTTGTACAATATTCTAATTTTTTTGAGCTCTTTGGTGTTTCCTATACAAAATATTCATCATCGTTTAATTCATTCTAAAACCCATTTTATAGAATTTTAGTCCTTTGTACTTCTTTCTAAAAATAACTTGTCACGATTTCTTTCCAAGTGATTATTATTTAATTCAACTTAAATTGCATTTCCTAAAAATAATAGAAGTATCGCTAATTCATTTATATCCAACTAGAAGAACTTTTCCCTTTTTTTTGTTTTCCAACTCTTGTACTTTTAATATTGTTCGATATGAAAAGTTTACATATCCAAAGTTTCTTGTATCTTCTATTAGCATGAATTATCTTAGCATTTGCAAGATAGATCATATATAAGATATTTTCTATTGGCATGAATTAAAGAAGATAAAATTTCTTTTTATCAAGATATTGTCTTCTCCCTTTAAATCTTGCATCATATATAATTAGTATAATACCTTGGAAATATAACTATATTATTATTGCAATGATGAGTATTACTTCTATTTTGTTTCTAAGTGATTTCATTAAGATTTATATTTAATTAATCAAACAAACTTCTTTTATTGTTATAAACAAGCCTCCATCATGTAACTCTACTTGGTTCAATTTGATTACTCTAGGTGAATGATAAGAAAACATTTATGCTTAAAATATGAAACCTTTCTCCTATATTTTCAAGGTTACTATATCTTATTTAGCTAATACTCTATTAATTTTAACTTTTGTTCTAAAAAACTTGTTTAATGCTGAAAATTTATCTCATGCAGTAAAAAAATTGTTTGATTTAGGTGGCCAAAATTGGACAAGTTATTGGACCTAGGTTATTGGCAGAACTTTTGTGTTCATGTTCTCATAATGTTCTCTATCACCTGAATGTTGTCTTACAATATTGGAATTTGTTGTTAAGTCTTGGATATTGTGCTTTGGTGTAGTACCTGAATTAATGTGTCGTTTAATTGTGTGTGTGGTAAGTAAGAGTTAATTAAGAACCTTGATTCTCATTTCCTTGTTTGGCTTATGAGTAGCACAAATTGAAGAGGTTTTCTTTGTAGCAACAATAATGATAGTAGTGACAATTGGAATAGGTTGAAGGGATAGAGTTGGAAATGATATGCGCTTCAATTAAGATTTGATTATATTGTAAATAGATATTGTAACCTTGAATATTATTTCTCTTTATTTTATTTGCATGAATTTAATGGTTAAGAGTTTCTTAATAGGGAACAACACATTTCCTATATAGGGATCATAGGTGAATTGTGTATTTTTCATGTTATTAGTTATAGGTTGGTTATTGATGATTAAAATGAATGATTTTTTTTCATAATTCTTCGTCCTTAATTACTTTCCTTATGTTTTTTTATGTTTATATGTTATTTGGTGGGTAGAAGTAAAATTGTATGGGACATGTGGGTAGTATGGATGTGCATTCTAGTGCATGCCACTATTTTGGTCTAGTTTTTATTTGCATATATTTTTTGTTGATGTCTATCTTAATGTAGAGAAAAGAGTATGTATGCATATGCATGACCTCTTTAAAGGTGTCAGAGAGCTAGGGGTCTCTAACCTAGAATAGATAACTAGTTTATTCTAGGACCCTTAGGTCATACATACTCAATTTATGTGAATTAAAATTAACCAGAATTATCGACTTGAATTGGATGGTAACAACTTGTAGAGAGTACATAATTTTGTGTCAAAAGAAGTTAGTGTGAAGAATAATGTTGGGTTAGATAATTATTGAGTTGTGATGCTTCAAGTGTTCAAGTAATCATTGATTTTATATTGTTAGTGTAAGAATATTTCTTTTGTTAGTATTGTGTAGCGCAAGTTGTTGTTTTGGATGAAAATTTAAGATATCGATTGGTGTAGCCATGAAAAGAGTACAATTATGAATGTTGTGGTATTTGGATAATTTTTGTGAAGATGTTAACATGTTCAAACATGATGTTTGGATTTTTCAAGTTTTCTAATTTTTTCTAGTTCTTCATGTCCTTGTTCTCTCAAGGTTTATTTCTTGTACATATTGTTGTGGTTTTCTTGTGTTCATGTACATACATTGGTTAAAATTAAGTTTGTTCAGAAAACTTTAAAATTTAAAGTTTCTCTATATTGCAACAATATAAGATTTGGTAGCATGTTAGAGGCATTTGTCTATGGAGATTCCTTGGAGGAAGGAAACAATAACAATGTGATTTCATGTCCATTCTTTAGTGTTAGACTTTTGTAATAGGTGTAGCAATATAAACTTATGCCTGGGAAAATTTATAGAGTGTTTATACAAGAGAACTATATACATATTTTATTCGATTGTAAACTAGATGAAATTTTACCTTTTGGTTATAGGATAAGAGGAAAGAATATTGTTATAAGTTGGAATTATTTATATTTGATGCATGTTAGATATTATGGGTCAAAAATTTTGCTGATTGGTTTAGTTAATAATCTTTTAGCTATTGTACAAATGAATAAGAGAGTTGTGCAGTGATAGTGTTGGAGACAATATCAAAGGAAATGACATGTAGGTGTCTTGATCATGGGGAAAATGTAGGAGTTGTACAAGTGATGCCAAAGGATTATGTCAAAGAAAGGGTTGCAAATATTGTATTCTTAATTCTATAAGACTTACATTTGTTGTTTGATTTTAAATGGTGAATGAATTGGTAAGTGCTTTATGCTATAAGTCAAAGTAACAAGGGGTAGTTAGCATAGAGAAAATCAACATTTAGAAATAAAGAGTGTATATGGTATAAGGTGTTTAGAATTGTGGTTTATGTTTTGTGTTAGGTTTGAGTTTTGACTCTTTTTTTCTCAAAGTTCATGAAGTAGGTTTGTTAGTTAGTTTTTTAGCTTTTGACTATAAAGTGGTTTTTGGAAAATAAGAAATAACATTATCTGAAACTATATCTTTTAAAGGTGTGTTAGATGTGTTTGTTAGAAATAGGGAATACTGGGGGGGGGGGCGGGGGCGGGGGGGAGGTGAATTAGTATTATACAAACTTTAATTGCCAACTAGATATTATTAATTACTTTTAACCATGCATAAGAAAGTAAACAAGTGATGTTGAACAATAATAGTAACCATGCATAAAGAGAACTCATAACACCATATTTTGTTAACTAGGGAAACCTTGGCCAAGGGAAAACCCCAGTGGGGATGATATCCACTAGATAATATACTAGTATACACATTCCTTATTAGAGGATGGAACCTATTAAGAGTTAATGAGAAAATTTAGTATAGAGAGTATTCGTTAGGAGACTTTAGATCCTTGTTAGGAGATTCCAACCCTGTTAGGAGTTGTAGTACAGTAGATACAAGAAGAGCTCACTGCCCAAACATGCACTTCCAATTACAAAAAGAGCTCATTGCCCAAACAAGTAATTAGTCTTCAGGTATATAGGTGTTGTATCTTCTTTCTTGATTGATCTCTATCCTCAGCTAGATCTCGGATCACAAAATTAGGTTCTCAAAACTTCGCATACATCGCTTCACAAAAAGTTTACATATCACTTATCACAATACAATTGCACACTCCTTTTCGCTATATGTCCTTCGCATAGATACCATGCCTTTCAAAAATTTCTCCTAGGTTGGCTAAGACCACAGTATACTTTTCCAACTTAGAGTAAACATCTAGGATGTCGACCCTAATTGGTCAAGTAATTATTTTGTAAACAAAATAATTCCTTTCCCTTAATTCTATTGTTCTATTTCACTGGTAAAAAGTGAATATCTATTTTCCATACTATTTTGTACTGATGTCTGAGGTTATACACATCATCATCAACATGTATACAGTCTCCATCTAACTTTGCTAGTCATAATATGACGTCAAAAACATTTTGCATATAAAACAATGTACTGTTGTAAATCAATTTCATACTTAAAGACAATTTTTTGAGTACCAAAAACTAAGTATCTTTACTTTCAAGGTTTACCAATGAAAATAATTACATCACTATATAAAGCCAATTGCCAATAGTGTTTGGCAAGGAGTTAATATTATTAGTTTAGATAATAATTTTTGAGATGTTGTGTCGGAACAATAGGCTTTTGTGGGAACAATATTGGCAGCAATGTCAAAGGAAATAACCACTGGTGATTATGATTGGGGGTAAAATATAAATAGTATGCAAGTGAGGTCTAAGGATTTTATCAAAGTTAATTAGAATTGGAAACCCTATGAGATCTTATTTCCACATGCCTTAATTTGTTATTTAATTTAGATTTTAAATTAATTTGGTTAACTTTGGTAAACAATATTAATTGTTTAGAAGGAGGTGGTAATGTGCAAATGAATGATAAGTGTTCTATTGTTTTCATAGTCCAAATGAGGATTTGGTTATATATGCTACTGAATGAGTGAATTTTGAAAAACAAGAAAATCTATGGAGTTGGGTGCTCAACAATTTGTTGAATTTTCAAATGGTGTGAAATTGATGGGTTCACTATTTGGTACAATCATGTTGATTTATGTATTAGTCATATGCATGTGAAAATTTTCATGGTGTTTGTATTGACGATAGATAGAGAAGGTGCTAATATAACAATTGAATAAAATAGTGATATGAATTGTTTTTTTTAATGGAAAAGGATTTGATGTCTTAATTTAGTATATTTTTCAACAACATTTGTTTTCATGTGTTGACAACTAGTTGAGTATCCATCAAGAGGTTGAGTGAAGGTTGGGCGAGTTGATAAGTTAGGAACTTGTGAATTATACAAGTTAGGAGCTGTGAATGTTTTTATAAGTTGCCTAATAGTTGTGGCATAAATAATACTAAGCAATAAGAAATAAATAGGATCCACCCAATAAAGAGTGTTTATTCTATAAATTGTATAAAATATTGTTTTGCATTTTTTGTTAGAGTTGATGTTATTTTTGTAATATTATTGTGTTTAAATGTCTCATACTTGTGAGCACTATAAATTTTAATTCTATTGGTACCGACAATGGTGGGAAGGTCATACATTCTCCAGATTGATATGCCACATCCTACATTATTAGCATGTCCATCTAATATATGGCTTTGTATTATTTTTTGTCTTGTAATTTAAACTAGTGTCATTTCACACATTCTTTGTGTAGGTCATTAAAATGGATTTTATCTTGTCTTCTTTGATGCACTTCAATCAATAAATGGTGCATCTATTATTTTTGAGACCACTGCTTTAAGTTTTGTCATTCAAGAAATACATGTTGAATGAAAGAAAGCCCAAGTAATTAAAAATTGCTTTGTATAATGACACGTATTTACAACTAGCCTTATTGCAAGAAAAATAGGTAGTGATCCCTTATTTTGTGATACACAAGATAATATTGATAATTTATTTCATGACTTATAAATGTCAATCACTAATGATTTGATGTAGGTTGGTATATTTGTTATTTAATATATGTAGCTCTCTTGCATGTATATTTCAATGTTATATAACACATATTAACTATGATTCACTCTATCAAACAAGACTATAGTTGAATTCACTTTATATGTTGTTTATTCCAATAATGATGTCGTTGGAAAATTAAATTACATATTTTAATCCCAATAAGAAATCATGCAATTAGATAAAGCTAAGATTCCATCTAGTTGTGCAAAAAAGTTTGATATTTACATACCATCGAGACAAATAGATGCCCCTAGAATGACCAGTCTTGTCTAGAATTTGAATCTCTATCAAAGTAGATGGACCTTTAAGGGAAATGTTAACAATAAGAAGAAAATTCATCGATATAATTTGCATAGAGGTTCTAGAAAATTTTTAAACTTTGTTTTGATAGATGATAAAGTCACATAAGCTTACATTATTTGTTTTAATGACATTGCAAAGCTACACTATTCTAGGGTTGAAGTTGTTTGGACTTGGATATAATTTCTACGAGAAAAAATAGATAGTAAGAATATTAATTTGGATGAGGCATTAGTTTTGAAATGTTGTGATGATGATAAGTCTATTAAGAGGAGTCTCTTCCAATTCAAGCAATTAGATGAGTTTGCAAAGGTGGAGGATAATACTTCCATGGATATTATTGGGATTGGTTTTATACCATCTTAAAATATAAGCACTTTCTTTTGAGACCTTTTATCCCTTCTTAGTGTGGTTTGGTACATTAGGACCTCCTTTGGCATCTAATAACTTAAATCAAGGTCCTTTTCTTTCTCCAATCTTTCTCAAAACTCTATGTTGGCACCAATTTCTATGCTTGGCTTCCCGTTTATTCCCACAATCACATAAATCATGATTTAAATTCCTTTTCAACCATTTTTTGTGCATTTGTGACCATTTTTTCTCGATCCCACAATATTTCTTAGATCTTGAGCCCATTTCTAGGTTCTTTCACCTCTAAGCCAGGGATGACTTTGTCCCTCACTTGGGGTAAGGGATGAGGTAATCCCTTACTTGGGTAGTAAGAGATGAGGTCATCTATTACCTAGGTAATTTTTGCAAATAAATATTATTTTTCCTTATTTGTTGAGTCCACCCTTCTCAATTTTGTTTTGAAATCCCTATAAAATAAGGCTTTCTCTCCTCATTTGGACATCTACTATACACACAAGATGCACATGCTCAATCTATCAAGGTTCATTCAAGGAGTCTCCAAGCAATAAATCAGGGCATCCATCAAATCATTTAAGACTTTCATGCATTCAAGTTCTTCCATCTATCATTGAGACACACTACAAGAATCCACACACATGTGGCTTTGTCCTACATGATTTCCTATTGGTTTTCATGTTTATTCAAGGCTATTGCATCAACATATTTTATCACATATCAAACACATTTGCATCTACATTATTATAATATTATCCATTGTTAGATTTACTTTCACTCCATGTTAGCATTCCTTCATTAACTTTTATTTTAACTTAAGGTTGTGGTGGTACCTAATTTAATAGATTTTAAATTCTATAATCTTTCTCACTCAATGATTGGATTTTCTAACTGACCTAGCCAACTAACAAGATTGATTGATGATGATCCTCCTCCATTGCACTTTAGGCTTTGTAAGTGCTAGGTGGGTGAGCCTATATCTCAACCCTAATATGATGGGTAGATTATTTTTATAGTAGATAATAGTGTATAAAAGACTTAGATGATTTCTCAAGATGACAAGTGAATTCTTGAGAACATCACAATGGTTGAATAATTGAATGTTTTATTATGCCTTAATAGAAATTCTTTTGAAAGAGTGATTTAAAAATGTGTTACTTATCAAAGATTGAATATTTAGATGAATGCTTTATAAATGTAAATGGAAACCAAATTCCAAAGATTAACAACAGATCAATGTCTTTTCCTTTTTGTTTGATGAAGTTTTATCTCTATGATTATATTATTGATATTGTGGTGACTGATCATGTAGTGGGTGTTGATGTTTTGGTGATGTAATATTGGTGTACATTTTTTGCTGGATAATAGAAAGGTTGAACTTTGTGTAGGTGGATGTAGCCCAAGTTTTGGATGAACCATGTTAAATCTTGAGTATTCTTCTTTTGTTTATGCATATAATTGTTTATTCTTATATTTTTCTAGATCTGTCAAACCCTAACATATACGTATAACCTTATGAGACAATTTTGTACTTGTAACTCAACAAGAATATCATCTAAATGGCTTCTATATGTTCAATAAATTGAGTTGATGGTGTAGTTAGTCTTATCGATTTTAACTTTTCTTAGAAAGGCTAACAAGAAAAAATAAATTTGATAACCAATTATTAATTATATAATTTGATCAAATTGTAACATACTCAAAATATTATTACATAATATTGCACATTCGACATTTAGTTTGATGAAATAAATATCATAATGAACCGATCAATAAAGAAAACACAATCACACCTTTGATAATTAAAAACTTCTAATTTGTATTAAGCCTGAGAATATGATTGCATATAGTTGGACATATGATTTTAGGAAATATACCAACTGTGCATTGTAAAATAATAACAGTAGAATTGTATATTTTATTTTTGTCTTGATTTCCCTTTTATAAACATAAGGGATTGTTTCATAGTTACATTCTGAAGGGTCACAGCTTTTTATTTGTGAATAAATATAAAATAAAAAACCCTAAATATCTAATAATCAATTTTTTTGACAATGTTCATTATGATTTTTTACTTTGTAGCATCTTTGTCACAAATCTTGTAATTTGGCTTATTGTCAATCATATGATAAAAAGACCCTACTATTGAAAAATAGAGATACAATACACAAGAATAAAATAGACAAGAGACGAAGAACTAACAACTTGATATTATTGAATAATGGAATCCTATTTATATAGCTAAATGAATAACCTATATTCCTAAAATATTACAAAGGAGATCGAAAACAAAATGTTAAGAGTTTGACAACACACTAAGATGATTTAACACCACAACAAGAGTAATGGACAAGTGGACTACTATAGATAGCTAACTGGATCAAAGAGAAAGATCTACAGTTAGTCATTTTTTCTAACTAGAACTCTATGACACAATTATAATTAAACTGGACTCTTGCTGCCAACAACTCAAGCTTGAGTTGCTACATGTGCATCATTGTTATTCATTACTCTAACACTCCCCTTAATGAATAACCAAATTTTGTTTGACCCCTAACATCTCTCTAAATTTTACAAACTTTATTTTTCCCAATGACTTTGTGAATATATCAACTATATTGTCATTGGTATTATAATAGTTCAACTCTATCTCTTGAGACTAAAATTTTTCTCTTACAAAATTATGTTGTGTTTCAATATGCTTTGATATTGCATGATGAATAGGATTACTTGCAATTTTGATTGTACTTTTATTACCACACTTGATTGAAGTAGGCACTCCTTTCTTTTGTCCCATAATTCCAAGAATTCTCCTTAGCCAAATTATTTCACAAGTAGCACTCCATAATGCTTTGTACTCAGCTTCAATAGATGAAAGATAAATAGTTGGTTGTTTCTTGCTACTCCAAGAGATAAAAATTGGTCCTATGTTAAATGCATAACCAATTGTTGATTTATGATCATCTTGATCTCCTTCCTAATCAAAATTAGAGTAACTCATCAACTCAACATTCAAATGGTTAGTATATTCAATGCCAAAAGACATGGTGTCTTGTAGGCATTGAAGAAATCTTTTTGCTACATTCCAATGGACCTCGAGAGGATTGGCCATGAATTGGCTAAGTATGCTGACATAATATGAAATATCAAGTCTTGTAGTGGTCAAGTAGTTTAGACTTCCAACCATCTTCCTATACAATACTCCATTGACTTATGAAGTGCCACTATCACAAGAAAACTCAAAATTTTGTTCCAATGGAGTACATGTTGCTTTATAATATTGCATATTAAACTTTTGAATTAACTTTGCATACTTACTTTGAGTAATCAAAGTCCTACCATTTTGTTTCCACACTTTAATTACTAAGCAATAATGCATTTTATGAAGATCCTTAATTTCAAATGCTTGTGAAAGAGCTACCTTGATTGCATCAATCAACTCTATAGAACTTCTTATTATGATTAAGTCATCCACATACAAAGAAATAAAAACAACATTCCCATGTTCATCATTCTTTATGTACAAATTTGAACAATTTATCAATTTTCTCATACCATGATCTTGGTGATTGTTTGAGAACATATAATGCCTTTACTAACTTACATACCAAATGCTCTTTTCCCTATTTTACAAAACCTCCAAGTTGAAAAAGATAAATGTCTTTTCTTAAATCACCATTTAAAAATGTTTATTTAATATCCATCGATGAAGAACCCAATCAAATTTAGTAGCAAAAGCAATCAATAGTCTCATAGCATTCATTTTAGCTACTAGTGCAAAAGTATTTTCATAATTAATTCCTTCCTTTTGTGAGTACCCTTTTTCAAATAATCTAGCTTTGAATTTATCAATAGTGATATCAACATTAAACTTTGTATTAAACAACCAATAGGAACTTTATTTGTTGGTAGTTTAGTTAGCTCCCGAGTGTCATTATTCATAATTGAAACATATTCTTCATGCATTGCATTTATCCATTCTTTACGATTCTTAGCTTCTTCAAAATTTTGAAGTTCATCTACACTCATTACTTGAGTCATTAAACTACAATCATTATACCTTATTGGTGCCTCGATTTGCCTTGTACATCTTCTCACTTATTAGAGTAATAAAATATTTTCTTATTAATTAAATCATATTTATTTAATTATTAAGTCACTTATTATCTCTAGTTTACTTAAGCTAAACTTTGGGCATATAATAATTAATTATTTTATTAATTATTATCATGCAACCTAGGTTAGTTTCTTGTTAAAGCTTTGATCTCCTTTTATATAAGGATTGGTGTCTTTGCAATTTGTTAATTCACTTTTGATAGTAGCAATCTCTCTTTTTACTCATCAAGAATGTCCCATCTGTGGATCTAGGAATACCAGCCTCCATAGCTTTTTGCTCATTTCTTACTGTGACAGGTGTTTGCATGTAGGTGATTCTTGGGTTTTGCAGGGTTGATCTTTCATCAAATTTTGATGTTGTTTGGTTTCCAATTTATGCACTCAAAGTTAGAGGTTCTTATTTGGACTCTAAGAGACATATCTTAAGGCTCCAGGCACATCCCCTTCATTTTTTTGTTTTTTTTTTGCAATTTGGTGGATATCTTGGTTGTTTCAAGTCCAAATATCGATTTTTTTGCTTTAGATATTTTTCATGGGTTGTACTATCTCTTGTATTAATCTTATGTCTCTTTTGATATTTGTTGACATCCTTTTGTAGTATTTTTGCAAATGCACTAAGATAAAGTGCCACTCTATTACATTTTGGGATCTTACACATCTTTGTGTTTTGTTGTACTTGAACTACAGTATAAAGTGCCTTGGGGGGTTTCATGTTTGCCGTATTCTCCATCTTCCTTTTTCAAGAAATTGTTCCTTCCATGACATTAGCCTCATGATGTATCGATCACACATGCCATTATAGGTGTTTGTACTTCTTTTGCACTCGTGATGTTCTTGACTCTTCTTTCTACATGAGATATTGCATTTATTTTTAGTGTTCATGTCTTACCTCTCAGCATTATAAGGGGGTTATGTTGGTTCTATTGCTTTTTTGGTTTGATGGTGTGAGTTATGTATCCAATATTTGATCCTATGTACTAGATGATTGCAGTGGTTGGATACTTATGCATTTCGGTGAGATGGATCATTTACCATATAGACATTCTTTAATTCCTATTTTTGGAGGCCATGAAGATACCTTCCATCTTTGATTGATCAACTCTTCAGACTTAGTATTCTCTACCTAGTCATGTTCTATACAGTGGAGTTTTTTAGATCAACAATTTGGCAATGTTTGCAGCTTCATGCTTCAGTGTTGTTCTTAATGATCATCCTTTTGTTCCTATCTTCTGAAACATTCTTTCCGTCTCTTTTTGGAGTAGGGTTTTTCCCATTTGGTTTTATGTATTGCTCCTCTTTTTAGAGATTTGGTTGTGCTTGGGTACCTCATTAAGCCTTGTTGCCAGGAGCCACTTCTTCTTTCAATAGTAGCTTCTAGGTTTTTAGCCACTCCCTAAGTTTATCTTTGGGGGGGGGGGGTGTTAGAGTAATAAAGTATTTTCTTATTAATTAAATCATATTGATTTAAATATTAAGTCACTTATTATCTCTAGTTTACTTAAGCTAAACTTTGGGCATATAATAATTAATTCTTTTATTAATTATTATCATGTAACCTAGGTTAATTTCTTGTTAGGGTTTTGATCTCCTTTTATAAGGATTGGTCTCTTTGCAATTTATTAATTCACTTTTTATAGTAGAAATCTCTCTGTTTTCTCATCAAGAATGTCTCATCTGTGGATTTGGGAATACCAACCTCTGTAGCTTTTTGCTCCTCTCTTACTATGACAAGTGTTTGCATGCAGGTGTTTCTTGGGAGCTATGGGGCTAATATTTCATCAACTTCAACACTTATTGCTTCATTATTAGATGAAGTGGCCTTAACTTGATTTCTCTCATGCCCACTTTGATCATGAGCTTATTGATCTACAATATCTGAACTTTTATTTTCTTCTTCAAGTAGTCTCAATGAAATTGTTTTGTCCACCTTTTATTCTTCTTAAACATCATATGAAAATTCATGAAATACAACATCTCTACCAAAAAATACCTTATGGGTAGTAGGATTATACATCCTATAGTCCTTGTGATTAATGCAATAACCAAAAAAATACATTTGAATGACTTTGCATCAAGTTTTCTTCTATTCTATTTTGGAATATGACAATATGCCTTACTTCCAAAAATTCTTAAATGAGTAACAACTAGCTTAATTCTAAGAAAAGCCTCATAAGGAGTTTTCTTTGCAAGATACTTGGTTGGTCTTCTATTTAACAAATACTCAACTGTATTAACTACTTCAACCCACAAATTATTAGGGAGATTATTTTCTTTCAACATACTCCTAGCACATTCAACAATTATTCTAATTTTTGTTTCAACTACACCATTTTGTCTAGGATTATGACAACTGCATATTGCTTTAGAATGCCACTATCTTTGCAATATTTCACAAAAAAACTTGAGAATCCTATTCCCCCCTTGATCTGATCTAAAAATACTAACATTGTGAGTTTTTTTTTGTTTTTCTACCACTATTTTGAATTCTTTGAAACATTCAAAACCTTCACTCTTATTCCTTAAGAAATATACCCAAGTGTATCTAGTGTAATCATCAACAAATATAAGAAAATAAGATGCTCCCCAAGTGATTGAGTTTTCCTAGGACCACACACATATGAATGCACTAATTCAAGAATAGTAATTTCCTTCACATTTGTTCTTATTGGAAATTCATTTCTATGTTGTTTTCCTAATGTACACCCATCACAACTAATTTGTTCATCCTTAATATTAATGGAAGACCTTGCACCATCTCTTTTCTTTGTAGAGAAATCAGATCTTTTAGATTTAAATGATCATATCTCTTATGCCATAGCTCTTTAGTAGATACACATGTAGTAATCATTGCATGATGATTTTTCATTTTAACATCAAGTTTATACAAATTTCCTATCTCGATTCCTTCAACAATCACATTATTGTGATTTTGTATATCTTTAACTTGACAACCTATCTTCAAGAATTCAACTTTTAGACCTCGATCAACAATTGCTGAAACTAAAATCAAATTCTTCTTAATTCTCGGGACATACATAACATTAGAAAGTTGTTTTACATGACCATTAGGTAGTTGTACACTTATATCACCACATCCTTTTACATAATGTGATCTATTATCTCCTAATTAAATAGATCTTTCTACCATCATCTTTCTCTTGAAATTTTTTAAACCAATTTCTATAACATGACATGTGGATTGATACCCCTGAATATATAAACCAATCACTACAATCTATTGATTCAGATGAAAGAGCATAATTAGAGCCAAACAATTTTAAATCATGAAGGTTAAATCACTTATTGTATCATCACTATTAAAAATTTTTCCCTCATATTTGTTGTTTTTGGACTCATTGTTTTTCTTTTTGTAACATTCATATGCATAACGACCAAGTTTTCCACAATAATTTTTCCTCTGTGGTTTGGGTTTATTGCTCGACATGGTGAGTACATTTCCTAACTATTTGATGAAAGCTGCAATATTTTTTAGAAAACAACTGTGTGATTTAAAATGACACATTTTAATATTTTTGTAAATAAGTCTAGTTGCTTTTCTAAATTTTCATTATAAATGACTCCCAAAAGTTTTTTGATTAGTGTTTGGAGTGAAATGTTATTTGACAGAGGCATATTTGGTGCAAATCTGGGAACCAAAATCTAGGAGTTTCTCCTTCTTCATATTATCATTTCGAGGACTTAAATAAGAAATAAGATTTATCCATAATAATAGCAACTTAAGGGTGTTTTTCTTCCTAAGACCAAGTATGAAGATCATTTCGATCAAAATGGATAGTCATAGGACAACGATAGAGGATAATGAGACACTTGATGTAGACCAATTAGAATGACAGCCAAGGGAGCATTTTAGAATTGAAAAAGTGGATAAATTGTCACAAAAGAAATGGTTAGTTTCTAATATAGATTAAAGATTATTAACATGGTGATTTTTTACAAAAGGTCTATATGTTATGTTTTATCTTTGGGAACCTATTTTAGCAATTTCTAAAGTTTCCAATTACCTTGCCATTTGAATATCTTGATTTGGTCATTTCCACATTCTCATACTTCCTAATAGTTCAGAGAGTCAAAAAGGAAGTTTTGTGACCTCTGCGTTCTCTCAAGTCTTTCCAAAGGCATGTTGCAGGTTTCTTCAAGGGAGTTTAATAAATGAAGAATTTAACCTTAGTGAGATAATGCACACAGTTGGGGTTTTCATTATCTGCTAAAGCTCTATGTTTGTAATATCATGGTAGCTGGTACTTGTGCACAGTTAATGGAAGACTGTATTGGAAGGAAACTTAGACCCAAATAGGAAGACACATATAGGATAAGACTTTTTTTCCTTTTGTTTCAGGGATCTTTGAACATGGAAATGCATTTACTTTGGAATGGGTGGAGTTGAAAATAATTTTATAGAGGTTATCATTCTCCAAAAATAAGAGACCATGCAAATACAACTTCAACCTATATGAAGATTGTCAAAACTTATGCTATTTCATGGAGCTGCTAAACACTAGATAACATGCAGGGTATCAAGAACTCATACACTTAGTATGTTTTCTATATCTTTTCTATCCTTAGCATGGACAAGATAGTAAGTTTTCCTTATTTTTTTTCTTGAAGTCCATGGTAGCATTTTCTTTTGGTGAAACAAAGTTGCTCTTCATGGTATTGTGCCTAGATGGATAATCTTCACTAGGTATCTTTGAACTATGCTTTATTCACACCCAATGCTGGTGTTATTGACCTCAACCAAACTTTTTCTGCACTAATGTGTTTCATGCAAATGGACCCCCCTTTCTTTGCAAATGTGGTAATGTTTAGGTGACAATGCTTCTTGGAAAGAAAATATGTCACTATTGTATTGATGAAAAGTTTTGGATGGTGTGATTGTCAAGTATAATACTATAAAGTTAAGAGATAATATTCTCATCAAACTAAATGTGGTATAGGTTTTAAAGTCATAAATCATGGAATGAGTGTCTAAAAGACATTAATGTACAATGCATAGAAATAGATCTTGAAAACCTTAGAAGGTAAAATACAAAACAATTAAAGGCTACGAGATTGTCACAATGAGGATAGTCACATATTATCTTTTATTGTTGCCATCAAATATAGTGGTTTTTTTGAAATTGCATCGGTGGGAACATGCTTGCCCAAGGATGATGGCATCAACAATGGAACCTTATTGTTAGCTTCGAAGGCTATGTGTTAGATCTACCAATATACTCATTAAGGAGATTTTTGCTATATTATCAATGACCTTCCTATAGGAGATTACTTTTCAGACCTTATTTTGCAGAGATAGTATTTACCAATGGGCCTCCTGGAATAAGTGTTTTTATGTGGTCATACGAGATCATAAAATCTTGTCAGAATTAGATATATATGTATATACAGGTTCAAATAGTCCACTTGTTTTGATGAATACAAAGGCAATGATTGCTAAAGATAGAATATTAAAAATAAGAGTATAGAAAATTGTATAGGAATCCCCATCTCAGCAATGGAAAATTGTTAAGAAGCTTGAGATAAAATAGGGAGCTAAAGGTGTTCATCATGTTCTTGGACTTGTTGGAGCACAAATGCACATAATGAGTAAAGTATGGAATGTGTTGCAAATTGAGAGAAATTCTAGAGAAATTGGTTTTGCTAATGTTAATGTACATAGCAGTAGCTCTCACTGCAACATTTGTGCGATGGTAAAGTGAGTTGTGGCTTGTTGATCTAGTGGGAAGTGAGAGAGAAGAACACATATTCCTCATAGGAACTCCAAATTCACAATAACACATATTCCTTATAGGAACTCCAACTTCACAAGAACAATAATAATTTCAAGTTGTGGCATGCTCAAATGAGTTACTTAATAAATTTCTTGTGTATAAAAAGCACAAAAAATAGGACCTGCATAAACTTAAATATGTTTATCAAATGCATGAAAATATTGATCAAATTTTACCGCTAGTATAGTACTAATGGTGCTAAATCAATTAATACTAAAAGGTTTCCCAAGATAGTTTCAAAAGGAATCCAGAAAAAATGAGAGTCTACAAAAAAATTCAATAAATGTGCAACCCTTTGGTCTATTATTTGAAGATAATAAATTGTCTAGATAGTCTTACTAATAGAAAGGTTTCTTGCATGGAATATCAACAAGAAAAAAAGGAGGCATCTGTAAAACCTATGGTTAAGGTAGATATATAAAATATCAATGACACCTCTCCTTTGTTATCTTTAGCCAACATGGGAATAATCATCTATGATAATGGGTAATCCTATAATGTACAATGGACTACCTCAGCTACATGCATAACAAAAATGATCAAGAATTTGAGCAATGGTCTTGCAAATTCTATAAGGTATCAAAACGTAAAACACAATTGGATGGGATCATTCATTTTGGTAAAAACTGGATATAGCTATGAACATTTCTGAGCATTTGTTAGAAGATGGTATTAATGGAATGAACCCTATCAAGGAAGGTTCAAAAGTGCAAAGTTTGACCTCAGTAAATATTGTGCTAGTCTATCTAATTTTGTTATTCTTGATGTTACAGAATTCTATAGCTCTAAGAACAACATGAATTTTCCAACTAACAAGAAAAATATAAATAAATCATGAATGTTGTTACATGCATTTCATCAAGTGTTTAACTGCTTAATGCACTAAGACCCACTTTAAAGGTACCAAAGAATAATGTTTGGGGTGAAATATTATTTCATAGAGGCATATTTGGTGCAAATTTGGGAACCAAAATCTTTGAGTTTCTCCTTGTTCACAGTATCATTTCGAGGATTTAAATCAGAAATAAGATTTATCCATAATAATAGCAATTAAAGGGTGTTTTTCTTCCTAAGACCAAGTGTGAAGATCATTTAGATAAAAATGGATAGTCATAGGACAACTATAGAGGACAATGGGACACTTGATGCAGGCCAATTAGTATGACAGCCAAGGGAGCATTTTAGAATTGACAAAGTGGATGAACTGTCACCAAAGAAATGGTCGATTTCTAATATAGATTAAAGATTATTAACATGTTGATTTTTTACAAAATGATAATTATTTGAGACAAGAATAGTGCTTTAAAATGATGGAACATTAATCAATACTCCTAAAAGAAAGACATTGCTATTGAAATTAAGAGTAGTGAATTGGGATATGCAAGACAAAGTAGAGGTATCCATTAGAGCAATCATGGAGGACACCATTATGAGGACATGAAAAAATAGAGGTCTATTACGTAATAGAAAAAGATGCACTAAGAAGACTGAGGTCTCAAATCTTTCCATGAGCTCAAAGGGAATTGTCATGATGTGACAGACCTATGAGATCCTTCTAATAGTATTGAAGACTGGTATGGTGAGCATGCAAAGGTTTTAAAAGAGATGTATAAATAACAATGATGAACAAATGATAACTACACTATTATGATAGTGTTGAAGGTATGTTAATAGTATGAATTAACTTTAATCCAAATCAATGATGTAATAGCTTGTAAAGGACAATGGTCAGTGAAGCATCAAGGTAGTTATTTAAAGTGGTAGTTATTTAAAGATGGTAGCATTGTTCTTAATAACCATATGTAGTCTTAAAGTGGTTCATTGGGAATGCTATCAAAGGTAAAACCACTATAAGGGAGTAGTCAACAAGAACTCATGAAGGATTGCTAGAGCACAATACAAACAGAAAGCACCATGCAAGTGAGGAGCGATGGAGGTGAAAGGAATAGAGATTCAAAGCTATGAGCAAAATTTAAGAGCCCCATCATTTTTTAATCAATGTCACAGCTAAGAAACAAATTTTCTTGAGAACAAGATGGATCAAGTGAACAACATGCCAAAACACTAATTTGTGAATGCTAGAGGAGAAACAATTTGGAGGGTAGCACAAAAAAAAAGTTTATGACAGTCATATCTCAAAACGAGGATCACCTATAGGCCAAATAATTAGAGGTAGAGAATATCATTACATGACAACCATCTCAACACAAGCTTGACCTATAGGGCCAAAAAGTCATAAAGGTGGAAAATATTATCAACTATTGATAATGGTGACCATCTAATCAGTACTAGTGCATGAAATCTATAAGGAGTAGTCATTATGCTTTTAATATCATGAAACAATATAGAAAAATAAGTGACAAACTTTTGTAATATGATGCATCAATGTAAAATAGTGGCAAGCACCATGATTGTTAGTGAAGGAGATCATTCAATAGGTAGATAACAACCTATTGAAGTTTTGTATGAGCTTTGACAAGGTAAAAGAGAATAATCAATTGACATCCCTCAAAAAGAGGATTTGTGACAATGGAAAATCATGTTAAGGGGATGTGGCAGACTTACAAGTAGTGGTGCCATTGAAAGTGCATAGTATATGACTTGATGCTAATATAAGAAAGAGTTTTTTTTTAGTACCTACAAGTTAGGTTTGTTATATAATGAAGTTGAGCAAAATCTTCTAAGGACAATTTTAGGGTGCAAATATCAAGACTCAAGCAAAAAGCATGTGATGAAAGTCCTAGTAATAGTAGAGATTGTAGAACCTCCATATAATCACCATGAAGAACATATAACAAACCATAAAGAGTGATTCAGTTACAGGTCAAAGCATTATACAATAAAATGAAGATATTTGACATGTCTAGTTGACATGTGACAGTTAAGAATATGATATATGAAGGTATCATGGGAAACAACCTTGAAGGAAACATTGACCTAATAAGGGTGATAGTCACATGTGGTGTTATATCTTTGTTTGGCCTTTTCCAAAGATTAATGACAATGCAAAGAATACACCGAACCTAATAAACAACAATGCCAGAGCTAATCATATAAATAGGATCTCCTTTGAAAATGAGACAGTTAATGCTTATATGACCATAAATTAAATAGAAGATATGCTTATAGAATTATGTTCACAACTTTACATTATAGTATTTCTAGCTTTCATACATTCTTCTGCCATTCAGCCATATTAGGACCACAAATGGAGAAAGAAAAATTATTTAGGAGACCAAAAATAGAGTAAAAATGCAAAACGCTGATGCTTTGATCGAGGAGGGCAACTTTCTTGATGTAGATATATTCCTATTTATAAGAGGTGTATAACTTAAGTGGAGCAATTTGACACAAATCTAGGTCACCAACATTAGTGTTCTACTCTCATAACACATATAAATATGTACAAATCAAAGGCAAAGGCAAAGCAAAGAAACAATTGGAACTCTATAATGGGCCTCCTTGTTCCACACTAAGTAATTCGAGTTCTCTATATGATTATATGTCGTCAAGTTGGGTACAAAACAAATTTAAAGAACTTTGTATAGATCTTAATAGATCACAGTTCTCCAAATACAAAAGGAAGAAAACACTTAAAGTACTATTTCAAAAAACCCAACATCTAATTCTTCATTCAATCAAAGGAAAGTCTCTATCAAATAGCTACCAATGTCTTGCAAATGAAAAAATTGATATCAAGTCTCAAAGAGAGTTTAATGGTTACAGTTCTAACTTGTTATAGATATAGATGTTTATTTTCCCTTTCCCAATCTAGGGTTACTATCCCGCTGATTTCCAAATGTTTGTGCCAAGGAAAAGATGTAGCTTCCTGAACAGGTGATCGCCAGCATTTGACCTTTAGATAGACCATAGTCGGTTCCCATAGAATATATTGCTCGACACTCCATTTCTTTCCACAATATCACAATTTCCCACAATAAATAGCTCCATTGTTCTAACTTACCTACTGTAAAATGAGAAAAAGGGTTTCACCCTAATAAAAAAATTAATATATGTATAAATGTAACATTACAAAATGAAAAAAAAAGAGATTTATAGGTTAGTAATGAAATATTTTACCTGTCTGAATCATTGCATTACATAAAAGGAAGGCCTGGTTACCATTGTGCCCCTCACTCTGCCTTGTTTGATTACCCCTATGCCCCCTCTACTTGTTCGTGAATCAAGCACAGAACCATGGAAGAATACAACTAGGGCATAGAAAATTAAAATGGGATCCCAGGCCTTATATGATGACCCTTTCCACCGATGTCATAAAACTAGATGATCATATAGCCTTAGTCTTTATTGTTGGAGATGTAGTAGACAATGAGTTCTTGTGCGAATTTTCCAACAACACCAATAGAGAGTGAGATACAAATCACAGTTATTCCATGAAATCTCACAAATCACAGTTATGGAATGACCTTTAGAACTCAATTCTATACATCACATGTCAACTTCCTCCCACTCTGTAGGGATAGGGAAAGTTCATGATCAGCCTATTTTAAAAGAGTAAGGGAGTTAAGTTCCATGGACAAAGGCTGCTTTTTTTCTTATGGTTGAAAAGGGCTACTACGAGCAAAAATGGTCACCAAAGTTCACCCAAAATCTTGAAATCCCCAAATCACCAAAGTTCAACTGAAATCCGAAACGAAATCACCAAAGTTCAGCCGAAATCCCATGAAATCACCCAAATTCAGCCCACGAAATCACCAAAGTTCATGAGTAATGAAAAATTTATTAAACTCAAAAATGGGCTCGACCTTCTATATCAAAATTTTTTGGTCAAAATTCTATTATGACCCAAGTTGGTTGAAATTTTGACCAACTTGGGAAAACTTTGGATATTTTCAACTTGGGTACACTGATGTTGGTCAAAATTTTGACCAAAGCAAGAAAATAAATTTTTTTTTTTTGCGACCAACGTGGGAATAAAATCAAAAAATAAGGAGGATTCATAGCTTTGGTCAAAAAATTTGGTAGAAAAATGGGCACAAATGTACTAGTGCCACCTAGCGATTGAGCTCTTGGGTCAACTTCCTTTGCAAGTCTAACTTTGTGTTGAAAAAATATAATTTTCTCTTTTGGTAAAATTTAGCATACTAGTTCAGGAGCTCTTTCCAAGCCCTAGCCTTATGGACATAGGATAAGCCTTTAAAGGAAGGTGTTATTAATGAATAGTTGGAGAACTTTCAGGGGCAAAGTAGAGGCTAGTTTGATTCCCTTGATGGTTCTCTTCTCTGCTACCACAATGAAATGCTGACCAAGAATCTCAACCACTATAATAAATAGGTAGGGGGATAGGGAGTCACCCTAAAGAAGTCCTCTACTGGTGTTGAAATTTTTTAAGGAGTATGATTGATTAACATAGAAAATCACACTATATTAACCACCTCCTTAATTAGGAGAACAAACTTATCTCCAAACCTAAGTCTGAGAAGAATGCTAAGTAAGAACTCCCTCTGAACCTTGTCGTAGGCTTTGGAGATGTCAAGTTTCATTGCCACGCCAATATTTGTACTTTTCTCTACATAATGCAACACTTCATGGGAGGTTATCACCACATAAAGTATCTGTCTTCTCAGAACAAAGCCACTCTGTAAAGGGTTGATGAATCTATCAAGTAAAGATTTAAGTCAATTCACCACCACCTTAGAGAGTTGAATCTTGTAAACGATATTACATATACTAATAGGTTTGAAATCTTCCATTCTAGTGGGCTCCCCAACTTTGGGATAAAGAACAATACACATCTGATTCAGTTGAACCCTCAACATCCACTCCCTCCTTATGAAACCTCTAGCAACATGAACCAGGTCATATTGAATGATCTCCTAGAACTCCTAAAAAAAAGTTGGGGGGAATCATCTAGTCCTAGGGCTTTGAACACTCCCATAGAAAAGACAACATTTTGAACTTATCTCTTAGTGATCTTCTTGATAAGATCTTGATTCATCTCATCATTAATAATCGGTGTGATAACCCTCAGTATTGTGTCATTTACACTAGTATCCTAAATCTAGGGTTGGTCATTGTAGATGTCCTAAAAATAAATGGTCGTTTAGTTACCTAGATCAACTTCCTCCACCAACTCCCTATTGTTGCCATCCATCATTAAATAGTTAGTGTTTCTTTTCTTATGTTTAGAAGCAGATCCGTGGAAGAAAATAATGTTTCTATCCCATTTAGTCAATCATTGAATATAAGATCTTTTCTTGTAGTAAATTTCTTCCCTCCCAACAACTAGCCTTGATTTGGTGTGCCATTCCCGTTCTTCACGCTAGGTGGTATTAGAGGTATTCCCATTAGCCAAAGAACTCTGAAGGTTATGCAATTTATTTTCAATATCCTTATTTTGTTTAAAAATATCTCCAAAAGATGATTTAGTCCATCCCAAAACTTCCTATCTAATATTGTCTATTTTCCTCGCAATCGTAAACATGCCACTCCCTTTAACATGTAGATTCCACCACCTAGTAACATAGTCTCTAAATTGGGGGTGAGAATACCACATTATCTCATATCTAAAGGGCCTCCTTCTTGAAGACCTATTAGAGGATCATCTAAACAGAAGCATAGAGTGATCATAGATCATTTTAGGGAATGCCCATAGAGTAGTGAAGGGAAGAATGTCCCATCCCACAGATAGAAGAATGTCCCATCCCATAGATATAAGAACTTTGTCAAGTCTCACGTGGATAAGGTTAGGACTAGATCTATTGTTGGACCAAGTAAAATGAGCACCTTGAAGGTCAATGTCTAGGAGATCATTTCTAATCAAAAATTCTGCAAGGTCATATATGCTATTTGAAAAATCCTCTAAACCACCCAATTTTTCCTAGGGCTAAAGAGGGGTGTTGAAATCCCCAGGACAGATAATGATTCCTCTTCCATGTAGGAATATGGTCTAATAAGCTTCCTCCCACACTTGAAGCCTACCACTCGAGTGTTGGGAGCATAAAAGTTGAAGAGAATCCAACTATAGTCATTATAATTAAATTCCACAACTAGGAAGTTGGTGTTTAAAGATACTTCCTTACCCGTAATTTTGCCAAGATCAATAATGTTGTGATTCCTCCAGAGGGCCCTACTACTTCATTATAGGAGAATATAACCCTCAACCATATATAGCCAACAACTTTCTCAAAATCTAGTCGAGTAATTTTGACCTCCTATATGATAACAATATCCACCTTATTTTCAAAAATATTTTGTTTAAAAGACAAATTGCTTCCTTAGGCTATAGAATCCCCTCACATTCCATGAAATAAATTTCATTTCTTTTGTTTTTGAGTATCTTCCAGGGTGATTTGTTTCTCTTGATTGATTTCATGCACTACCACTTTGGTCCTAGTAGTTCTTAGAGGAGGTCTCCCCATTTTAGCTTTGGATCCAACATCGGCCTTTACTGCACCCCAGGATTTCCTCTTAGCAACCTACCACCCTCCTGTAGAGGGGGAAGCCAGAACCGAAAAAAAAAAAAACCGTCTTAGACATTGGGGGAGAAACAAGTGGGTGTTCATCCTCAATAATTGGAAGAGACACCATCAAAGATCCAATGGGAGATGCATAGTCACCCCAGAGTTGTGAATCCCTTTCTTTCCTAGTAGGTTGAGAGTCACCATATTTGACTCCCTCCACTTTAGGTTCTTCAATTAGCTTAGAGGCGATTCCATCTATAGTACTAGCATTATCTCCTTCCCTCACCAATATCCCCAAAGGTCATTTTATCAATAGGCTTCGTAGCTTTGAGTTGTCTATCATTTGGTCCTCCACTACAGTCCCCAAAGGAATGCTCTGATTTACCTCTTTTGAGATATGTGGAGAAATTAGTTCATCCCTTCCCACTTCATCATTTAAAGTGATCTTTTCTTATTCCAAGCCAACCTCTTCAATTTCTATTTTTAGAGGTGATGAAACAAGGTACACAATGCTTTCTACAAAAGGATATCCAAGAACAATCCTAGATTTTCCTCCTGAGCATGTGGGGGTCCTTTGGGAGGGGTCTCTTTCAAGCTTATTTCAAATTAAGAGCAACCCGTATCCACAACACTAGCCGAATACACCTTATCTTTGTCCTTTGCCTCCTTCTAGAGAATAGAAGCGTAATAAAAAATAACATGCCCTTATTGAGAAATTTCTAACAGTATAAAGCAATATCTCATAGTTAATAGCCAATGTCCATGATCCCCACTTGGTTTCAAGCCAACCACATTAGGGAGAGCCTTATTGATAGCAACATTGTGACCAATCTAGAAAACACTAGTCTAGATTTGTTCAATGTAATATTGTCACCTTTGATATAATGTCCAAAGGAGTCCCCTATCTACCTAAAAGTCTTTTCATTCTAGAATTCCAACAGGCCTAGGGAGCCTTATAATGAAAATCTGCAGCAAGTTCAAATCTTGGCTTCCATTTATGAGATAACCCCAACGGATTATCGACTCTTTAAGCACCCAAAATCTTAAACTTCAAGGGTTTGACATTTTGTCAAACAGTTAGCCAACAAGCTCTGATACCACTGAAATAACCCTGACAGGTTATTGCTTCCTCCAGCACCAAAAAATACTAAAACTTCGGAAAGTCATCAAATATTTGCAAACACAAAATGATGATACCAAAACTCACCCATTGGACTAATTCAACAGGAAGAAGAATAGACCTAAATAACCAACTCTCCTTGTTTCAATAACAATCCATCTACTACAAATTAGTTTGGAAGATGCATTTCCTATTTTTCTAAGATAATTAGAGGAAGCATCAAAAGAACCTGAAACTCGAGCTATATCCTTTCTTGTATGGGGAATGTCTCTTTTATTATCTTGGGTAGAAGAATGCTTATCCCCTGAAACAGAATCCTGATGACTTGCATCCTTTTTAGTGTTCAGAAATCGACCACCATTCCCCCTTGCTCGTCGGAGAGCATGGAGATGTCGTAACTCATGAAGATATGGCTGAACGGTGATAGCTCTCAACTTCTTATCTCTGTCTCCTCACGTTGATGGCAAAATGATTCATTATAGTCAAATGGCGCACGGTATCAACCAATATGGGAATCGCAGGCCGGTCTTCTCTTGCCCACGTCACTGGCAGTGGCTTGAGACAGCGGTTATTACTGATGAAGTTCCCAAATGCTGAAGCGATGGCCTGTAGTCGCATATACAATTCTCTCCCTGGTCGATTCCTGCGGAGATCAAAGATCTCAATTCACTTCAAACATTTTCAGCCTTCAATGCCAATATCATAGGTGCAATACCGGCATTTCTCGGCGACGGTACATTGCCCAGCTTGCAGATTCTGAGGCTGACGTACAATAATCTCAGTGGAGAAATCCCGACCTCCTTCAATGGCTCCGATAGTCTCCAGGTACTTATATTGAATAATCAAAACGACGGAGCAGTTTCGAATCTGGGCGGCAACATTGAAGCTCGAGGGTCCCTAACGCAGCTCACACAACTCTGGGTGCATGTCAATAAGTTTACGGGTCCGATCCCTGAATTTAAGTCGGTTTCCCTCTTCGATTTGCAGCTCCGTGACAATGAGCTCACAGGCCCCATTCCAGACTCCCTTCTCAAGCTATCATCGCTAAAAAAACATAAGCCTGAAAAATAATGCCTTGCAAGGTCCTTACCCTAACTTCAAAGCTGGTTTAACCAACGACCTAAGTAACACCTCCAACAGCTTTTGTCTTTCTTCACCGGAAGTTGCCTGTGATTCTAGAATAGACGTTTTACTCTCCTTTGCTGGAGCTGTGGGGTATCCATATGACTTTGCTACTAGTTGGAAGGGAAACGATCCTTGTGCAAATTGGCAATAACGCTTCTGAATTTCCCTGAGAAAAATCTGACTGGATTTATATCGCCTGAATGATTTATGGCAGTGCTGCTGGAAGATTGTCTAGGAGACTCGCCTTCTTTTCTAGATCTGTTCAATGCTGCAACTGATCCTGTAAACCTTATGAATATATTATATCTTCGAATATCAATCCTCAGAAAGATCCTCCGAAATTGTTGGCCTTGAGCCCACAGATTCTGTCCCTGATGAAATGACTGAATGTCACCTCCAATCTGCAATAATTCGGATGATATTTCACACCCTCAAAATTGCGTACCAATTGAGAGTTATCGTTCTCAATGGCCAACTGTGACAATTGCGAAAACCCTAGGTTCCACAATGCACCTGTGATTGAATCACAATCTGAAATCGAAAGAGAGATAAACAACTGCCTTATTCGAATGGAGCCCCGGGGTGCCTATTTATTCTTTTTCCTCCATCCTCTCTAGAGACTTCTAGAACATTTTTGATCTTATCCCTCAAGTGACTTTATTAAATATTTCCCAAGTCACTTTATTAAATATAAAGTTATCTTTTAATAACTATTTATTTAATTAAAATAATTAATTAGTCGTCCTTGGACAACCATTAATTAAATTAATTAAATCGAACTGTCACTAGAAATTTGGGGACATGACAATTTAGCCAGGGCCAAGGAGTGTTTACCAGAACTCTAGGAAACCGCCAAGATAGAACACCTATTTTCCTCTTTCATAAATTTTAGTTGAAAAAGAGCACTGAACATTGCCGAGACGCCAACCAAACCTTTGAGCTTCTATTTCACGACACACCACTTCTTTTCCATCTCAATCGTAGGTCTGAAAGACATAAAGTGACCCACCAAGCATAAGGACAGGCCTAAGGAAATGTTCTCTACCACTGAATTTGACAGACGGATCTCCAGACCTTCCTTCCTACGAGAGATCTCTGGCAAGTACCCAAGAGACACCAGAGTGATAGGCCCCAACAAAGTAGTTTTCTAGTTAGATTTCGAGATCCCCACATTCTCTAGGTTTACTAGTCTCTCCCACACCTCCTTGAGAGTGGAATTGCCAAGAAATGCTAAATCGTCTCACTGAGTACGAGTCCCAGTAAACAAAATAAAGTTTGCAGGGCCAGAGGAGACCCTATTAGAGACACGATACAAATGTGCAGATAAAATAGGAGGAGGTCCGGGCAGAGTTGCGCAAGATTAGGAGGGGGAGGCTCTAAAGAAGCACACATGAGCAAGTTGCAGAGCGCCAAAACCAGATTCAAATATTATCTATTCTTTTGTTGATTGAACACATTGTTTTAATTATAATTAAATATGTAGATTATGTTAATTTGATATAATAGAAATCCTTAAATATATCGACTAAGATCATACAAACATTAACCTATTTTGCAACATGAATGATGAACTGATTTGAAATTATCAACAGTTCCCTCCAAAAAAGAATTAATAACAAAACTTTGAACAATCTTAAACTAGAGCAAATATTGTATCATTTAATATCAAGACTTTTAAAACAAGTACTGATTTAAGTAAACAATGAAAATAAGACTAGTGAAAGATGATAGATTTCGAAAGCATATTAAGACTCTTTGATATCGAAGGAAAAAAATAAATGTTTTATAATTTTCTTGAAAATGTATCCATTTTCAAAGTTTTTCCTTTTCAGCAAGACTTGATCCTGGTGAGTTCTTTAAGAGCCTTCACCAATAGATGAAAAATACTGAACCTCCATTAAAAAAATCATTTTTCTTAATAAGAAGATTTGACAATCAGAAGAGATATACTATTTTATAGATATTTAAACTATTTTTCATATTTTAAATATTGTCTGTCACTGATGTTTTATTATCTATAACAACGTAGAAATCAATGACAAATAATATTAGTGAACTTTGTATTATGGTTATCATCGACATGATTTACTTCTTTTCATTCCGGCAACAATGGACATTTGGCAAAATGGAAAATGACAATTACAACATTATAGTGGAATACCGTTTAGTCCGAATCCTTTTATAGAAAGAAGAAATACAGACAATCACCTACGTACAAAGTATTTATCAAATGCGGGCCTTCCAATGTCTATGTTTCTTTCATGCCCCTATATACAGAAATTATGTTTACATTATAGCTGTTTTTTATATATATTTAGATATGTTTCCATATACAGGAAATATGGATTTTCACATGAGAGCTGTTTATTTATATGAATAGATTTTAACATCACAGGTGTTTATATGTATAAATATGTTTCTTGACAAAACGCTGAAAAGACAATTATGTTGCATTGAGTTTGATGCTGAAAATAATTAGCAATAATTTGAGAATAACAATCACAGAAGTTGATTTGGCTATGCCATCAACCGAATTCAGAACAAGGTTGAATGGTGGTGGTTCTAAATTGTGTAAATTCAAATTATGGGTAGTGATTGTTCAATTTATTTCTTTTATTTCTGAATTAGATTGTGTGACAGTTTTGTTTAAATGAATATTCTGATTATATTCTATGATTCATTATTATAATAATAATAAGAATATTAATGATTTGTTCACGAATTGAAATATAACAACAATCTATACATACCCAAGAAGAATATTATTTTAATGGATCCAGTAGATATATCAGTGCAGTTGTCTCCAGTGAGAGTGCAGGAAGAATATCGTTCAAAAGCTGAGGATTATGTTGCGCAAAAGAAAAAGAATAATAAAGGTGGATGGAGAATTATGCCCTTTATTGTGGGTAAGAAGCCAGATCCTAAATTTTCTTAATGTCTTGTTCTTTTGATTGTATTTAGATTGAAAAGATGTAAAATGAATTTCAAAATCCAAATTAGATCTAAATTTTAAAAAATAAAAAAATAAACCTGGGGATTTATAATTGAAGAATGATCATGATGGTGTTGTAATTTGGCAGGAAATGAGAGTTGTGCAGATCTTGCAACGGCCAGCTTATCTGCTAACTTGGTGGTGTTCTTGATCAGTCAATATAGGATGGATAAGCTTGAAGCTGCAAAAATTTCAACCATCTGGGGAGGAATAAATTGTATATCACCCATTCTTGGTGCTATCGTAGCTGATTCTTATTTAGGAAGGTTTTGGACAATCCTCTTCGCCTCTTTTATATACATATTGGTAGCAAATTTTAACTTTAAACCCCATCTAATACATCCAGTGAAATTTTATACTTACGTTGTTTGTTAAAGTTGACATGATTATTTTCTTTGGGATCTCTGTAATCTTGCCATCTGAATTGAGTGAGCTGATGGGTTCATACCTAGTTTTAAATACAACTTTTGAATCTACATATTATTTGTTGGAAGAACAAATTATTCATATTGAGGAGTTTATTTTTCAAATTGCTTTGTGTGATGTTTTTTTGTGAAACATTATATTTATATTAATAATAACTGGTTCAAAAAAAACTCCTGCAGAAAAAAACCACAAAAGAAAAATTCTGATCATTATCGGATACAAAAAAGAATATAGAAGAAAAAATACCGCATCAAGAGAGAATCTATCAACACTAATAAATTGTTATTATATAACTTTTTGAAAAATATATGTTCCCATCTTAATGAAATATGCTAAATACAATTAATTTCTCTCTGCTTATACATATGCCAGGCCGAAAAAAAATTCTCTAGAAGAAACTGAGACAAAACTACATTCTGGGCTGTTTTGGTATTATCGAAGGATGGTGGTCAGGACAAAATGAATTTCCTTGACAGATAGATCATCAAAATTGTCATGAAACTTACTTCTCTATTGAATAGAGAGCATCAAATTTCTTGTTTTATAAAAACAATTATGGATCAAAACTGGAAAGGAATAATAGGATCTTCAGGATATGTTTTGTAATCAATAGGTTGAAGTTGAAGAGAGAACTATCAAGTCATCTTATCTATTTTTAGAAATTAAGCTCCTTCAAATTGCGTTTTTCCTTTCTGCTTTGGTTCTTTTCTTAAGCCCTCCCCTTCTCAGAAGCCCCTTAATACAGAATGTCACTTGGTTCTGAAATGGATATGGACATAGATTCTTTCAGAGTTTAGAATATAAATGATTCTAGTTTTAAGATTACAAATAATTCATATATAAATGATTCTATTGTCAAGATTACAAATAATTCATACTAATTTCTTAATCTGGTTATTCTATACTTTTTTTTATATTTGTGAAATAAATGAAATACACATAAATATCAACAAGTTGATAAAAACACGATATTATATTATTAAAATCTATGGAGGAGTAATTGTGTTAATCCTCTTTAGTTTATTTTTCAAATAAAATTATAAAATTATAAAATATTTTAACAAATATTATAAAAATAATAATAAATAATTAAATTTATTAAATGATTCTTACTAATGGAAAGTTTTATATATCATTTTGATTTATTTTTCAGAACATTCCTGCTTCTTGATAAACTCTTTTAGAAAATTTCAAATATAAATTTAAACCATTTTATCTCTTCTCAATTACCATATGCTAAATTTATTTCTAATCATACATTTGAACCTTGATACCAATATTATTGCAAAATTTGTATATAGCTTTGCAAACAATATATTAGAGGTATTTTGTCAAACAACTTCAGTTCCCTATGCTTGCATTCCTCATTAATAAGGATTGGATTGGTTTGATGCAGGCAATGCTACTTGTGACATTCATGTCTGTAAGTATAGATCAAATAAGGGGAACTGGATTTGATCTTGCACTTCTCTATTTATTTCTGATACTGACTGTTGTGGGTTCAAGTGGGGTGAAGTCATCTTCCATAGCCTTTGGTGCAGAGCAATTTGACAACAATAGTGAGGAGGACAGGAAAAATCAGCAAAGCTTCTTCAATTGGTACTATTGTGCAGCTACTTTGTCTACCATGCTGGGACTCACCGTTGTTGTTTATGTACAAAGTGATGTCAGCTGGAAATGGGGATTTGGCCTGGCTACTTTGCTCATGATTATATCGACTCTCCTTTTCTCTCTTGGAACCAAGTACTATGTTATTATCAACCCACAAGGCAGTGCCTTTGTTGAGTTTCTTCAAGTCATTGTTGCATCTATTAGGAAGAGAAACTTGGTTTTGCCTTCTGATTCAAGAGAATTATATGATGTGCCTTTGAATAAAGAAAAAGATGATTTGAAACTCTCTTCGACTAATTTCTTCAGGTATGTATCTTCTCTTGCTTTTCAGTGTTTTTTTTTTCATAGTTTCTTTTCAAAATTAATGCAAAGAGACATATATATTCAAAAAAAATTAGAATAAAATAATTCTTATGTGTTGGTTTTTTATTAATTTAAAAATCATTTAAAAATAGAATTGAATGTAATATGCATAAGGTATATGTGAAAGAAACAAAATTAAAATTAACATAAACATAATTATATATTTTGAATTTAAAAACTTATTTTTTGAATTTAAATTTATAAAGAAAGAAAAATGTATTGATTGAAACAAATTTGAAAGTGGATGATATTATTTATCTTTTGATAACTTTCAAAGTGAAATAATTTTTTATAATTGAATTATTAAAGATGTATATAAATCAATAAAAAAAAACAATATCAAATATCAAAAATCAAAATTCATACAATTTATAATAATGTTTATCATATATATAGAATAGAAAAAAATCTATAAACTTTTCATTTTAAAATGATTAGTTGTGGTATTATTGTTGTTATTCTAAGATTCAAATTCAATTATGGTGCTTTTGTTGAGTGTTTATATTAAGAATATGATAATTAAATTATGCTGGTCTTCTCTTTTAATAATACTCTAATTCAATTAGAATTTATTTTTTCAAATCTTTATATTGATATGAAATCTCTCATTCTCATCTTGTCATTAATTATTTTTTAGTTTTTAATTGGTAATAGGGTGGGGGTGTTTGCCTTGCCATCACAAATATTTACTCAAAAAAAAATCTTCACAAATATTAATTAATTTAATTAAAACATTTCAAATATCTTCATTTTAATTTAAAGGAAGAGTAAAAGAAAAATGTTTCTCACCGTGTAAGTTTTGTACTTTCATATTTGAATCAAACTACAAAAAAAAAAGATAAGAGAAAGAAATTGATCCCAAAACTAATACTTCCTATTCTTTTCTCGTCTTACCCTCTTTTAAATAAAAGACTATAAGATTACACAGCTAAAATCAGACATCATACACAATAGGATGATAAATTCTGCAATTCAAACAATATGATAAACTTCACTTGAGAAGGATTTCAACAAGGATGGAAGGATAATTATCTCAGTTTCAGACTTTGGTTGTTTTTGTTGCTGGTTGAATTTAATGCTGATGAATTAATGCTGATAAATTTCTTGTAAAACTTTCTTATGAATTGATATTACTTTTTGTTGAATATGTTGTAAAACTGTCTTATGACTTGATGTTGCTTTTTGGTGAATTTCTTACAAAACTTTCTTACACCATACACAATAATAGGATGATAAATTCTACAATTCAAACGATATGATAAACTTCAGTTTAGAAGGAATTCAACAAGGATGGAAGGATAGTTATTTCAGTTTTAGACTTTTGTTGTTTTTGTTGCTGGTTGAACTTAGGGCTGGTGAATTTCTTGTAAATCTGTTTTGTTTTAAAACTGTCTTATGACTTGAAATTTCTTATAACAGAAAAGAACAAAACAGAGCAAGAACAGACAAATTACTTCCCATTTTAAAGAAATCTGTTTTTGATCCTGCAGGTTTTTCAACAAGGCGGCAATAATCAGCAGAGAAGACACCTCCACACCCAATCCATGGAATCTCTGCCCAGTTCAGAAAGTAGAACAACTGAAATCAGTAATAAGAATACTACCCATCTGGAGTGCAGGAATACCAGTGTCAATCATCTTACTGGGCAGTGGAAGCACTTACATGGTATACCAAGCAAATATCATGTACAGAAAACTTACCACACATTTCGAAATGCCCACAGCTTCCATGGCAGTCTTTGCTCTCTTAACAATATCAATTTGGCTGCCCATCTATGACAAACTCATAATCCCACTATTCCGACGCATAACAAAGAGAAGCGAAGGCATAACTCTAATTGAAAGAACAGGAACAGGCCTTTTAATCTCAGTCATCACCATGGTTGTATCAGCACTGGTAGAAATCAAGCGTAAGAATAGCCGTGGAAATATCTCTGTGTTTTGGCTGGCGCCACAGTATATTCTGCTAGGGTTAGCAGAGGCATTTTATGCCATTGGTATGATTGAGTTTTTTTATGTGCTCTTTCCAAAGAGCATGAGAAGTACTGCTGTGGCGCTGTACTGGTGTGGTATGGGAATTGGGTTGTTGCTCAGCAGTGTTGTTATTACAGTCGTTCATAATGCCACTGGAGGAAACAGAAGAAATGCTTGGCTGGCTGAAAATCTGAATGATGGTAAACTTGAGTATTTTTGTTGGTTTTATGCAGCTCTTGGTCTGCTTAATTGGTTTAATTTTCTTCTCTGTGCAAGGTTGGTAAAAGACCCAAGACATAATTCTGATCAACAGCAGGAGAATAAACAAGTATCAGTGTCTATGTAGAATTTGATATCATATATTTCATCTGAGCATTGTCTCCTACCTTTGGTATAGCTTATGCTAAGGCATTTGAAAGAAATAAAGATGAGCAAGTCTTGTTCATATGTTTTTTAAGCCATTTATATTGCAGCCTGGTAATTTTTTAAACATCAGTACACTTCTGTAATAGAAAGTGTAATGTTAACCAATGTAAACTGTACTTGTGGTTTGTAAATTGACATTGAATGATCTCTTGTACATTCAAGATTGCTGATCAAGTATAGTTGATATATATAGACAAGTTATACCATGCCTGGTTGGAAATTAATGTACATGGCCATACCAATGGTTAATAACAATTCAGTTATGAACAAGGCTTTAATTGTATGCTCGTTTTTATTTTCCTTGTATTGCAGTGTTTTATGTGTAGATTTATTGAGTGTATATAAGCTGACTTGAAAATGCCTTTGATATCATGTTATCTAAATGGAATTCAATTTGTTTTCTTATCTATGGATATAATGACTCCATGCATATATGCAAATGTGTTGAAATTTATTGATTGAAAATTAATGTATGAAAGTAATATTTTATCATGAAAAAAAATGTTTTCAATAAGTTTTTAGTTAGATGTGTTTTTTGTTTTTTTTCTTCTTTTAAGTTTGTTCTTGTACATTTGTCAGATGTTTGAAAATGCTTTTGATAACATTTTATCTAATCCATATTAAAATTAGAGTTCACCTTTTTGTTTAAGTCCTGCCTAAATAGGTTGAGACTTATGTTTTCATCTCAAATGCTTATTATTTATTTAGTTTTATTTCACGATATTAAACTAAAAGTCAAGATTTCAAAATGTCCTGTAATTTATATGAAAATAATAATTATAAGCAAACATGTAAATAATAAATAATTGATTAAACTTTTAAATATTCTATAGATTTTAATATTTAATTATTTTTTATAATTTTAACAATAGCTCTACAGTTTTTTTTGGCAAAACTTATATTTATATTAATATTATAATTGGTTCAAAAATGACTCCTGAAGAAAAGAAGAAAAGAATCAGTGAGATACAAAAATGATACAAAAACTCCGTTTATTGCCTGATACAAAAATGATGTAGAAGAAGAAAGACTATCTAGATAGAGTATCTATCAACACTAATGAATCTTGTCATTGTGAATCTCAAATCTAAAACATTGTGATTACAAAGAGCCCAAACCTCATCTGATTACAATTCATTGTTTGGTGTCGGAGACAACACCTAGAGTCAAGCCCAAAACTATCATAAGAAAAAAAACCATCTGATGCAAATGCAATCCAAGACTTAGAAGTGCATACAATATCTCAAAAGAACAAGTGAGATCTATGTAAAAGTAAAACATGTGAAATCAGCCGTGATTTACTATCAAATAATATTTGAGAAGGGCTTAGCAGGATTCTAAACATATTCTTTTGTCATAATTTACTTGATGCAATATATATTGTATGCACCAATTATAGACATGACGTTTAATACACACATTAATAATGGCCGAATCTCCTTCAACATATAACTTAGATATAGAAAGTGATTTTGCAAGTTCCAAACCAAAAGCATGGTGAAGGCCTCAGCTTTGTTATTAGTACTCTGAGGGAGAGGAGATGATTTTGCTGCAATCACATGACCTTTAAAGTCTCCAATGACTATGCCATAGCTAGAGTCACCTAGATGGTGCATGTATAGGTTGATTGGTAGATGCTTTTAATATTGTTTATCTACACATGTAGAGTCTAGAGTTCACTTTCTTGGTTTATGTTTTACACAAATTGGCTTTTCATCCATGTATTTTGTCTTAACAAAATATTGTGAATAAATGATGATTGGTTAGATTAATGATGGATTAGAAGTTGAATAGTTGTAAAGGAAGATGAACTACATTGGACATTATAATGAGTATCTTCAAAATTATATTAGGTGATGGAACCTTATTTTCTGGGATCTAAACTTACGCATCAAATAAAAGTAATAAGATTCGGTACTACATATTAAAAATGATTGGTACTATAGTTTGAAAAGAAAATAATGTAATAATATGAAAGCTAAAATATGAAACAAAAAGTTAAAAGCCAATCCTTGTGAGAAACAAAGGAAAAAACTGGTTAAAAAAATAGACATTAAGAAAACCCTAAATAAAATAAAATAAAGGAAACTTAAAGCTAAGAAAATAAAGGAAAAATTAAAAAATATGATCAGAAATAAGAAAAGAATACCAGTGAGTAAAATGGATGAATAAATTCATCTCATCCTCTTTATATTTTATCGCATCCTATTTTTGCACTGCCTCAAATTTTTTTATCACAATTAAAAACCCACATACCTGTTTTGCACTGCCTCAAATTCTTTTTATCACAATTAAAGCCCCACATACCTGAAAGATGATGTTTTCTTTTAAGTTCCCATGACTATACTTAAAAAATAAAAGATCCAAGAGCCTACTTCAGTTGCAAACACCATCTCTGGCTTAGTGCCTTGAAGGATGGGAGTTATTTTGCATCAAGAATAACACTCTGTTTTGGCTGATTGTCTTCGCGTGCATCGAATCTTGTATAAAAAATTCAAAAACTGTCGTCATAGATATTCATTGAATCTTGAAATCTGTATATAAAATATTCAAAATCTGTATATACAATACTTAAAACACTTTTGTCATTGATATTCTTTGAAAGATACAAAGTTAGACCATGGGCTTTCCTTCCATCCTCCAATCTGCTCCCAAAGAGGAAGAACTTTTTCACTACTATTTTCCTTTGATAGATGAAAAGCTATAAGACAACGAAATGCAATCAATCCTAGAGGACAAAGAAGAACACACTGGATCAAAATCATGAATAATAGTAAAGTATTTTGATGATAAACAGTTTTTCAAAGAGAGGGCCTGTGGCTATATTCTGAATTGAAGGAGGATATGTTGTTGGATTTGGACTTCTTGACACGGGAATCTTATTTTAGGTTTAGAACGTCGAGTCTGGATTTAGAATCAGATTTCTTCCATGATAATCTTGTCAATTTGTTTTAAAATCCTCTAGAAAAAATCATTTTGCAGCTATTTTAATATACAAGAAAACTATGCACCTTAAAACTTCTCTATAAAATTTTCATTTTTGGTTTCACGCACCGTTGAAAAATATGACTGAAGTAACAGGAAACATGCAAGAAATTGTAAAAGCTTCAGAAAGCTTCGATTTCACACACCTCTAATGCAAATTTGGAGAGTTGGAGAGCCCCATACGGAATCAAGTACCGCCATTTCAGAAACGATCCACTTTCAGGAATCTAAAACAATCAAGAACCGATAAAAAAATTCATCATCTGACTAAAATTTATGAACAAAGTCATTCTCTCAAGAGCAATTTTGAACAATGTCTGCTAAAATGCTTAGCACCATTAAAATGTGAGAAATATATTAAAAATTAATTTAATACTCAAAGTCTTAACTCAAAAAAAATTTTACTCGGCACTTGAAAAATGTTCGGCACATGAAGGTGCCGAGTGCCAGTTTTGCTTGGCACTTGATGGTGCCGAGTGACAGGGTGCTCGGCACTTGAGGGTGCCGAGTGACAGGCAACAAGTGCCGAGTGAGCTCGGCACACAAAAGAAAATGTAGAAGATGCCGAGTTAGCTCGGCAATCAAAGAAGACAACGGATGCCGAGTAAGGTCGACTCCAACTAATAAAATTTATAACTTAAAAACAATTTAACGTGAATGCTTTCACGATTAAAACCAGAGAGTCGAGCTTTAACCTTTCAACCAAGTTTTTCAAATGCAATGAATAGAAGAGGAAGAACAATAGATTCAAGTATGCTTACTTTCTTTTCTATTCAACTAAGATTTAAACTATTACAAAATCTGGGAGCATTCGGCTTCAACCAGAAAACCCTAAAATAACCCTAAACTGATAATACTTCAAACTTCAATAAGCTTTTAAACCTGCAACTCTAATGGCTGCATACAATGGTGCCTGAAGCAATCACTGCTTCAACAAGACGAATCTAACAATAACAAACTTACAGAGTGAACAAGGCAAGCATGTGCAACTGCAAGCACATACTTCTTTCCTTCTTCCTTCTCTGCTCAGCTCTGCAACTTCTCTCTGATCTGCTTGATCTGCAAACTCTCTTGAATGAATGAATAAAACATTTCTTTTTGTCATATCTTTCCTCCTCATTTTTTATTTCAAAAAACCTCACCCACCGCATTTATGTTTTCTTTCTGTTCTGCTGGTCGTCAGGTGGTAGGTGGGCGTTTGGCTCCAGGGGCAAACATCAACTGCCGTATCAAATATTTCAACACTCCCCCTTTGTCCCGAGCCAAACAAACAAGGATCACAGCTGATCCAAATCAACTACACCAAGACACTCTCTTAGGTATACAAAAGATTCAATGCCTAATGGCTTTGTGAAAATGTCTGCTAGCTGCTGTTCAGACTTACAAAAATTTATTTTGATATCCCCATTCTCCACCAACTCTCTGATGAAGTAATATCTGATCTCTATATGTTTGCTTCTCCCATGGAAGATTGGATTCTTAGACAATGCAATTGATGAGATGTTGTCACAATAAATTGTGGTTCCATCCTCTTGCCTTTCATTCAAATCTGTCAAGATCCTCCTTAGCCAAATTGCTTGACATGCTGTTGCATTTGCTGATATGTATTCAGCCTCTGCTGTAGATTGAGCAACAACAGGTTGCTTCTTGGATGCCCATGAAATTGCACCCGATCCCATATGAAAAATATATCCGAAAGTGCTCTTCCTATCATCTATACTTCCAGCCCAATCACTATCCGTGTAACCAACCAACTTGAAATCATCATTTGCAGTATATAAAATTCTAAATCCCTTGGAACCTTTCACATACCTTAGGATCCTCTTTCCCGCTTGCCAATGGAAATCCTTTGGTGTTTCCATAAATTTAGAAATCAGACTTACTGCATGCATTAGGTCTGACTGAGTTGTAGTCAAATACATTAGACTTCCAACCATACTCTTGTATAATGTTGGATCTACTCTTTTGCTAGAGTCTTCTTTGCTCAACTTCAGACCTATTGTTGTTGGTGTGGGGGCTGCCTTACTATTCTGCATTTTAAATCTCTCCAAGATCTGCCCTGCATATTTTTCTTGAGAGATGAAAATGCCATCATGCATTTGTTTTACTTCTATGCCTAGAAAGTATTTCAAGAGACCTAGGTCTGTCATTTCAAATTCACTTTTCATGGCCTCTTTAAACTCACCAATTAGAGCCTTGTCATTTCCAGTAAAAATCAAGTCATCTACATACAAGACAACAATCAATACATTACCATCTACTGCCTTGATGTAAAAAGTGGGCTCACCATTGCTTTTGCTAAAGCCATTGCTCATCAAATATGAGTCAATCCTATTGTACCATGCCCGTGGAGCTTGCTTGAGCCCATAAAGAGCTCTCTTCAACTTATATACTTTGTTCTCTTCACCTGCAACTTCATAACCAGGTGGCTGCTCCACATACACTTCTTCTTTCAATACACCATTAAGGAAGGCGGACTTCACATCCATTTAAAATACTTTCCACTTGTGCTGGGCTGCAATTGCTATGACAGCACACACGGTTTCCATTCTTGCAACTGGAGCATATGTTTCATCATAATCTCTTCCATACTGCTGTTTGTAGCCCTTGACTATCAGCCTTGCCTTATGCCTATCAATCTTGCCTTCAGCATTGCATTTGGTCTTATAGACCCATTTCACTCCAATCACTTGCTTCTTGGGAGGCAATTCAATTAGCTCTCATGTCTCATTTCTTTCTATAGCATCTATTTCCTCATCCATGGCTTTACACCATTTCTTCTCCTTAATAACTTCTTCAAAATATATTGGATCACTATGAAAAAATAATGCAAAATTAACACTCTCATCATAATCTTCATACCTTTCATCTTGGTATATAACTCCCTAAGATTCTTGGTCTTTCTTGGTAATAGGGAAGAGAGTGTGGGATCAGAATCTTCACTACTGTTGCATTGCCGACTAGCTCAGTTTTCACTGGTACTCGGCACTGACACTCGGTCATGCCTAGAGGAGCTTGGAACTGTCTGAACTTGCTTGCCTTTTCTTCTATTTGCTCCTTCTTGCTGTTCATCAACATCTTCTTCACTCATAATGGACACTTTACTTGATGTGCGCGGTGACTCATCAGTTAAACCATACCAAGACTGATTTTCAAAAAATTTCACATCTCTTGAAAGAGTCATCTTGTTGTTTAATGGATCATACAATCTGTATGCCTTTGATTTTGGGTTGTACCCTGTGAAGATGTACTTCACACCTTTATCATCTGCCTTTTCTCTTTAGGCACATGTGCATATGCAACACATCCAAACACTCTTAGGTGTTCAACTGTCTATCTTCTTCGTGACCATGCTTCCATTGGAATTCTGTCACAAATTGCCTTTGTAGGACACCTATTAATTAGATAAATCGTTGTTGCCACAGCCTCTCCCCAAAATTCAGTTGGGAGACTTTTCTCCTTCATCATGCTTCTTGCCATTTCAACAATGGTCCTGTTCTTTCTTTCAGCCACTCCATTCTGCTATGGTGTATAGCTGGCTGTGAGCTCTTTCTTTATGCCATGTTTCTTGCAAAAGTTTACAAAAGAATTGGAGGTATACTCCCCTCCTCTATTTGATCTAAGGACCTTGATATAGTGTCCACATTCTCTTTCAGCCTAGGCTTTAAATTCTACAAATTTATCAAATGCTTCAGATTTATTCTTTAAGAAATACACCCATGTCCTACGACTGAAATCATCAATGAATGTCATGAAATAAGTACTCCCCCCAATGGAAGTAACTTGCATAGGACCGACTAGGTTGGTATGCACTAACTCTAATGGATACCTAGCCCTCCTAGAATTTCCAGAATTAAAGGGAAGCCTATGTTGCTTACCCAAAATACAAGCCTCACACTTGTCACAAGAATTTTCTACACGTGGCAAACCATCTACCATTTTTTTATTTGACAACAAATTTAAACCAGCATAGCCGAGATGACCATACCTGAGATGCCACAACTGTGAAGGGTCTTCAATCACACTCCTTAGAGCTGATTGTGTGTGAGGTGCAACACAAACTTGAGATGAGAAACATGTCTCTATCCTCAAGGGAAACATTCTGTTCTTTGTCATTTGAACTACTGCAAGTAGGTTCTTGCTCCCATCGTTTTCATGAATGACACACTTGTCATTCTCCATCAGCACTTTGTATCCATTTTGAATGAGCTGACCAATGCTCATCAAATTGTGCTTCATACCAGGGGCGAAATACACATTTTGTATTTCCTTCTCACCTTTCTTGGTGCAGACCATAATAGATCCTTTGCCAACAACTGGTAGGGTTCCATTGTTACCCATCTTAATTTCTGATTTGAAACTCTTGTCAATGAATGAAAACAAGGTTTCATTACCACTCATGTGGTTGCTACATCCACTATCAAGGTACCAAACCTCAGGGCTTCCTTCTTCACCAACATTACACATGATGAAGGCAGTGTTTTCACTTCTCATATTCACGTCAGCCACATTTGCTTTTCCTGACTAATCTTTCTGCTTTTTCCAGCATTCATTTGCATAATGCTCATATTTATGACAGTAGTAGCATTCTACATTACTTTTATTTGAGTTGTAGTTTTTCTTACCTCCTCTTGAGGTATTTTGTGAGCTACTTGCTCCATCTGCTCTTCCTGAGCTTTCTGCTGTAGCATTCCTTTGTCCTCCATTTCCTCGGCCTCTGCCTCTGGAGTTTTTGCCTGAGCCATTTCTTCCTCTCCCCCTTCCTCTTGAATTTGACTCAGCCTTGAATGCTTGCTCTTGGGAAGATGAAGAAGTAGATCTGTTGATCCTATGCTCATGGGTTTGAAGTGTACCCATCAACTCATCCATTGTCAAAACAGTGAGGTCTTTTGCCTCTTCTATGGTCATGACCAAATTGTCATATTTATGAGGTAAACTCTTCAATATCTTCTCCACTATCCTCTGCTCTTGATAGTCTTCTCCGTTTGACTTCAATTGGTTAATCACATTGGAGGTCCTTGAACTAAAGTCTACAACTGATTCATTCTCCTTCATTTGAAGGTTCTCAAACTCCCTCCTTATATTCTATAGCTTTACTGTACGGACTTTATCAGTCCCCTTGAAGTTCGTTTCAAGGATATCCCATGCTTCCTTTGCATAATTTGCTGCTGCAATCTTTGGGAATACTATCTCTGTCATTGCTGCTTCAATAAGACTTAATGCCTTAGCATCCTTCCTCCTTGACTCTTTCAAATGAGTCTTCTGTGCATTTGTGAGGGCAGCATACTGAGTTGGATCAGTCACATCATTGAATCTATTAACTATAAACTCCCACAAATCATTTGCTAACATAATGATTTTCATTTTCTTTGCCCATGTATCATAATTTTGCCCATTAAAGGATGGTGGCTACTGCCATATCTTTCCTGCATCTCCTGCCATGTCAAATATCTCAAGAAAATAAATGCCCTAACTCACTGTGGATGTGGGGCCTCAAAGCTCTGATACCATGTGAGAAATATATTAAAAATCAATTTAATACTGACAACCCTAACTCAAAAAAAACTTTACTCGGCACTTGAGAAATGCTCAGCACATGAAGGTGCCGAGTGCCAGTTTTTCTCGACACTTAATGGTGCCGAGTGACAGGTTGCTCGGCACTTGAGGGTGCCGAGTGATAGGCAATAGGTGCCGAGTGAGCTCGGCACACAAAGGAAAATGTAGTAGGTGCCGAGTTAGCTCGGCACTCAAAAAAGACAATGGATGTCGAGTAAGGTCAGCTCTAACTAATAAAATTTATAACTTAGAAACAATCTAACGTGAATGCTTTCACGATTAAAACCAGAGAGCCAAGCTTTAACCTTTCAACCAAGTTTCTCAAATGCAATGAATAGAAGAGGAAGAACAATAGATTCAAGTATGCCTACTTTCTTTTCTATTCAACTGAGATTTAAACTATTACAATATCTGGGAGCATTCGGCTTCAACCAGAAAACCCTAAAATAACCCTAAACTGATAATACTTCAAACTTCAATAAGCTTTTAAACCTGCAACTCTAATGGCTGCATACAATGGTGCCTGGAGAAATCACTGCTTCAACAGGATGAATCTAACAATGACAAACTTACAGAGTGAATAAGGGAAGCACGTGCAACTGCAGGCACAAACTTCTTTCCTTCTTCCTTCTCTGCTCAGCTCTGCAACTTCTCTTTGATCTGCTTGATCTGCAAACTCTCTTGAATGAATGAATAAAACATTTTTTTTTGTCAAATCTTTCCCCCTCATTCTGATTTCGAAAAACCTCACCCACCGCATTTATGTTTTCTTTATGTTCTACTGGTCGTCAGGTGGTAGGTGGGCATTTGGCTCTAGGGGCAAACGTCAACTGCCGTATTAAATATTCCAACATAAAAGACTCGTGACCAACCAATTGTCATTTCACATCATTCCTGCAAAGTTCAATAATCTGGTGGGTGTTCATATTTGCTTCTATTTTGAGTGTCTTCTAGAAATCTATCCTAAAGTGTTTTAAAAAATAATAATCTGGTAGGTGTTCATATTTCCTTCTATTTTGAGTGTCTCCTAGAAATCTATCCTAAAGTGTTCTAAAAAAAAAAAAAAAAATACAAAATAATCTTAAAATAACGGGGTGATGCGGAGCAACCACAATAATGACAATAAAATAATGGTAATATGAAATTGACTGTCCTTAACTTGGAACCTGAACCAAACTGTTATAAGATTCTTTCTATCAATGAACCAATGAACTGTAACCGAATGCTTTAGAGTAAAAAAGATTGATATAGAGAAGACTGAAACATTATTAAAACTAAAACACACTTCCATTATATACTAATGACAGATTACAAACGTATGGCTCTCTGGTGGCTACTGCCAGAGAGCCATGAGAGTTTCTTCTCAATTTACTCTCTTTTTCAAACCTATTGTCTTTTCCCCTCTTATTGATTCTCTTCTCTATCTCCTTCCATTACATTATGAATTGTCTTTTAAAGACTATCTAAACGGTTTACAAACCATTTACAACTACCCTAAAATCATTCATTCAATTCTCATTTAGTTACAAAATAGTATAAAATCCTTTTGTTTGAGGATTCTTTATAAGATACGTTACCCATTGAATTAAACTTGTGCATCAACTTAAATAATAATCATAAGATATTAATTCTCCCGGGATCCTTCACCCATGTCACATTTCTTACTTACATTTGTGCATAATATTAAACCATAATGATGGTAAATTAATTCTTTCATGGGTGCCACTGCACCATACTGCCATACTTCAAATGTTTCCATGTCCCATGGAAATTAGGTCACTGCATCAACACCTCCACTGATTCCTTTTTCACTATCAACCAACTCCCATCTATGGAGTTATGCTGGTCGCCTCCATGGTGCTTCCCATTCCTCAGTCCACTCCTCCATGTTGCATCACAATCTCTGTCCCTCACCTAGGAGTCCATCATGCCTCTCTCCCCAGTCTATTGGCAACACACAAGACCATCTCCTATGGCCTTTGGTAGACCTTCATGTCCACCCCCTGCAACTGAGCGAACCGACACCAAACTACAACCACAAACTTCATACCGAAAATCCAAAACAACCAGAATACTACCTGGTGTAGATCACTTTCCATCTACACACTCAGAATCTTCTGAGCTCTAATACCAATATTATGCAGAGCAACCACAATAATGACAATAAAATAATGGTAATATGAAACTGACTGTCCTTAACTTGGAACCTGAACCAAACTGTTATAACATTCTTTCTATCAATGAACCAATGAACTATAACCGAATGCTTCAGAGTACAAAAGATCGATATAGAGAAGACTGAAACATTATTAAAACTAAAACACACTTCCATTATATACTAATGACAGATTACAATTGTATGGCTCTCTGGTGGCTGCCGCCAGAGAGCCATGAGAGTTTCTTCTCAATTTACTCTCTTTTTCAAACCTATGTCTTTTCCCCTCTTATTGATTCTCTTCTCTATCTTCTTCCATTACATTATGAGATGTCTTTTAAAGACTATCTGAACGGCTTACAAACCGTTTACAACTACCCTAAAATCATTCATTCAATTCTCATTCAGTTACAAAATAGTATAAAATCTTTTTGTTTGAGGATTCTTTATAAGATACATTACCTATTGAATTAAACTTGTGCATCAACTTAAATAATAATCATAAGATATTAATTCTCCCGGGATCCTTCACCCATGTCACATTTCTTACTTACATTTGTGCATAATATTAAACCATAATGATGGTAAATTAATTCTTTCATGGGTACCACTGCACCACGGGGCGATCTAATTTATTTCATTGCAACAGGCTATAAAAATTCAAATTTCTGTTTATCATCTACAATATTCCATCTGGTGAATGCCTTCCAATCTGGATGATCATGGGCCATAAAGTGGTAAATAGGTCATGAAATTGCTCTACCATTTCCTTCCTATGCTGCCAGTAATAAAACTACTAATTCACAACTTGTAAAACATTTTGGAAATGATTCGATGTTGGCCGAGTTTTCAAAGCTGGGGTAGGCTTAATCCGCTTGTTCAAGCTATAATAAAATTTGGTGACTAACTTTTTCAAATATTTCACTTGTTCAAAACATCTACGTATTTCAACAAATTCATAGATGATTAGATGATTTATTTTAGTGAATTCCATAGAACAGATGACAGAAAGCAAAGCTTATTTGGTTCACCTTCTGTCTAATTTATCATATAGTAAACTGTCCTTATACACCTTCTCTTTATTTACATCAGAAGTTTATGGCTAACTTTGAAAATTAATTAAAGCACCAATATGATGGATATTCTTTACAATCTACAATCCGACACACACTCAAAATAATGAATATTACCTTCAGCAAGGCTCTCCTGGGCTTGGAGAGATTTGCCGTCATTACCAGCAGGCACAATAGTGTCTCCCCCACGGGCTTTCTGCTCCAATTCGCTTCCATCTTGTTATGATGTAAAAATTTCTCTCCTCCTCTTCTCGTACAGTTTATTCTTATTCTTCTCTTACTCTTAAATCTTTTATTTGATTCTCTCCTCTGTTGCACCTTCTATAACGCAAGAAATGAATTAACAATTATTGAGAAAGACAAGTATCATTCTCGTGGGGATCATGTTTTAGCTGGCAACTGTAAAAAATGAGAACCTTACATGTAGATTTTGCCATCACACCAAAAGCACATACTGATAATGGAGGGGGATCTCATCGGGGATATAATTGTCACAGGTCCCAGGATTGAAACCTGACTCTAATACCATGTAGATTTTTCCATCACACCAAAAGCACGTACTAATAGTAGAGAGGGATCTCATCGGAGATATAGTTGCTATGCCAATATTACACATTAGTTTACATTCACATTTAGGGGTAGTAATTTCGCAATCGGTGTGGAGAAATCCCACTCACAAACAGAAGACATCTGGAGGCTCATTGCGACTAAACAAAAGCTCTCTGTCAAGCGTTGGTTAGAGTAATGCAGATGTCAGAGATGAGAAATCGGGACCACAAACCAAATTTTCTGTCTGGCACAACCAGTAGCGTGAGAAATTGTCAGTGGGCTTTTGCCCAAGTGAAAGCCTATCGACAATTATGTCAATCTTATATACAGCTAATAACCGCGTATCAAAACTTTTTGAATTAAAGTTTATCTTAAGAAATATTGGAACTTCAATGAAGGAATGCAAAAAACAAATGCTCAGAAAAATGAAAATCTGATTGGATGCTCTCAAATAATTTAAACCCTGTTTCAAGTTAGTCCTTGGTTATAGTTCCATGACAGGAATTGATGATAATAGAAAAAGACCACTTATTTAATTTCAATTATAATTTGTTTTCTTTCTATTCTAACAGCATAATTGTTGTTGGAATGTGTAATTTCAACTCAAATGAATTGTTAAAAAACAATAGAGATTCTAGAAACTACAAGAAGATTATCAGATAAGGTTAGGTTAAGTTCTAGAAGATGTTTAGGTTTAGATAGTTCTGGAGAAGTCTATTATCAGCTAATGTAGATGTTTTTGGAAATGATCTAAGGCATCATGGAATGTAAATGTAATGTAATTGACATGGGAAAAATGGAGAAGGAAATATAATATATTTTGTTGTGTGGTAGCACATTGTTGTTCTGTGTCACATCTTTCAGATTGGCATTAGATGAGCCTGGTTCGATAGAAGGTTGTACAAAATTCTAGATTGTGATAAAAGAGCTAGGTGGACAAAATTGTTGATTAAAGAGGAAGCAATGTTTTGGTGCTACTAAAATATGGAGGATTGATTTGTGTAATAGATAAGACAATTGTTTTGAAAAGAGGAACTGTTGAGCAACAAAGAGGGCAAGTTAGAAAAAAGAAGGTATGGTGCAAATTTTTATAATTATTTAATGGCATTTAAGAAATTATAATAACAGAAGAATATTATGAGGATTTTAGCTATCTAAAAGGGTTGTTTCAAGTTGTTTGAAGATTTAATTCTGGAAGTAAAAAGATATTTAGAATTTTCTAAAAGACAGAGCAAACTGTGTTAAATTCTTGTGTTTCAATGGGGAAAGCTGGAAAAAGAGTAAAGAAGGAAAAAGATAGTTTGGAAGAAGAATTGATGATTGTTAAAGAGTCAAATTCAAATTTGATAAAAGGGTTCAAAGAAGTTGGAAAACAAAATTATGAGTATTTGTGTCAAATTGAAGATTTAGAAAAGGAATTGATCAAAGCTAAACAAAAAAATGAGAAATTAGAAGAAATGTTAAAACTATATGATGATGACAAAAAGAGAAATAAAGATTTAGAAGAAAAGTTAAAAATGTTTGATGATGTTGAGAAAAAGAACAAAGCTTTAGAAGAAAAGGTGAAGAAATTGGAAGAGGAAAATAGTATACTAAAGTTGGAATTGTTTAATCTAAAACAAGAGAGTAGAAATTTGAAGTATAATCCATCTTTGTGTGATGTATCTTGTGACACAAATGATTTAAGTCATTATGGGATTGAGAACTGTGATTTTTCTGAAGCTGAAAGTGTTTGTGATGAAAAGAAGTTTGTAAATTTTGTTTGTTATGATAATAATCGTATTGGCTTGAAGATTATAGAAATAATGGGTTTTAAAGGTAAAGGTTTAGGAAAGAATGAACAGGGATTAAGGAATCCGGTCAAGACTACAGTTAGGCCAAAATATGTAGGTCTTGGATATGATGCAGGAACTAGAAAGATGAATAAAGGTTCAAGAGAATCAATTGAAGACATAAAGATTGTGCAATCTTCACATTGTAACAAGAAAGGGCATACAAAGGATAGATGTTGGGGTTTCAATCCATGTAATATTTGTGGCTTAAAGAGTCATAATGAAAAGATGTGTTGGAATAGGGAGTGTAAAAATATTTGTATGGACAAGTGCAAGAAGGATTTTATGGAAGGTTGTATCAAATTGGATTGTGGATGGAACCACAGATCAAGTTGGCAGAAGATTACAGGTGCAATCAAAAGTTTGTTTCAGCATAAATGTTAAGAGTAAGAAAAATACAATAGCATTGGAAAGCAGACTAGAGCAAGGCATCAAAGAAGAAAAAGAAGGTTATCGGCATTTTTGACAGATGAGGCAAGCAACAGGCATGTATTAACAAAGGCATTATTATTGGAAAATGACATTTTGGCATTCTGCAAAAGCAAGCATTTTGGTATTTGTATGTAATAACATTTGAGGTTGAAATTAAGTGGGAGTGTTGGAATGTGTAATTTCAACTCAAATGAATTCTAAAAAAAAACAATAGAGGATTCTAGAAACTACAAGAAGATTACCGGATAAGGTTAGGTTAAGTTTTAGAAGATGTTTAGGTTTAGATAGTTTTGGAGAAGTCTATTTTCAGCTAATGTAGATGTTTTCGGAAATGATCTAAAACCTCTATAAATAGAGGCATCATGGAATGTAAATGTAATGTAATTGACATGGAAAAAATAGAGAAGGAAATATAATATATTTTGTTGTGCGACAACACATTGTTGTTCTGTGTCACATCTTTCAGATTGGCATTAGATCTATTGTGTGTTTCATTAAACAGGTATCAAAGCTGTCCTATGTTTCAACAATTGTTACCCACATGAGCCAACAATAAGTCATAGTGCATCTTAATCTATGCAAAGTCCTTGTCTCATAGCTTAGCAATCACTTTTGACATATATTGGGCGATTTTACAGAGAGTAATATCTTGTGAATGTCTTGTTTAAGTCGTCTTTTTACATTTACATGGAAGTACTCTGATGCTTAGGACATGTCCTTATGACATAGGCGTCCTGCCATAGTTTGTCCTTTGTTTTCTTGAGGCACTTCGTCAAATTAAAGTTCTCATCGACATGATCAGCCAGTTCCTAGACTGGAATCAAATTTCCTCACGTGAAAAGACAATTTCAATATGACAGTAGATTATTTTCTGCAGCTGTCTGATAACTGTCTATTTGTATAAATATAATTCTTTATACTTTTATATTTCATATGATGTTTCAAATAGCCATTAGTACTTTGAGATTTAAGCTATTATGTAAGAAGAGTTTCGATAGTTTTATATGGTTCAGTCATGCCATTAACCATATTCAAAATTCGTACGATCAATAAGTAGTTGCTATGCATTAAGAATTTGATATCATATATTTCATCTGAGCATTGTCTCCTACCTTTGGGATAGCTTATGCTAAGGCATTTGAAAGAAATAAAGATGAGCACGTCTTGTCTCATATGTTTTCTAAGCCATTTACATTGCAGCCTGATATTTTTTTTAACATCAGTACACTTGTGTAATAGAAAGTGTAATGTTAACCAAACTGTAATTGTGGTTTGTAAATTGACATTGAATGATTTCTTGTACATTCAAGATTTGTGATCAAGTATAGTTGATATATATAGACAAGTTATACCATGCCTGGTTGGAAATTAATGTACATGGCCATATCAATGGTTAAAAACAATTCAGTTGTGAATAAGGCTTTAATTGTATGATTGTTTTTATTTTTCTTGTATTACAGTCTTTTATGTGTATATTTATTGAGTGTATATGAGCTGACTTGGAAATGCCTTTGATATCACGTTAGCTAAATGGAATTCAATTTGTTTTCTTTATCTATGGATATCAATGGCTCCATGCATTTATGCAAATGTGTTGAAATTTATTGATTGAAAATTAATGTATGAAAGTAATATTTTATCATGAAAAGAAATGTTTTTAATAAGTTTTTAGTTATATGTGTCTTTTTGTTTTCTTTCTTTTTCTTTTCGTTTGTTCTGTGTAAATTTGCTGGATGTTTGTATAGGCTGGTTGAAAAATGCTTTTGATAACATTTTATCTAATCCACATTGAAATTAGATTTCACCTTTTTGTTTAAGTCCTGCCAAAATAGACCGAGACTTATGTTTTCATCTCAAGTGCTTATTATTTATTTAATTTTATTCCATGAAAAGTCAAGATTTCAAAATGTCCTATAATTTGATATGAAAATAATAATAATTTCCTGTAATTTATGACAGATTAATTAGATAGAGTAGTAAATTTCAAAATTTGAAAAAAATTAATTAATATTTAAAAAAATTAAATATAGGTTTATATTAAAAATCTAATTTTAATTTAGAAAGATTTAAAAATCATCATTTTATTTTAATTATTTTAATATTTGAAAAGAATAATAATTAAACATAAATGTCATTGTATTATTATAATTAATTAAGTTGTATCTTAAATATTAATATTTTATTCAAATTAAAAACATATTATATAAAATATTATTCATAAAATATAATAAAAAAGAGATATTATTAAACTAATTGTACAATATATTATTCATTTAATAGTTTTACATAACAAATATTTTTACAATTTCATTTATTTAAGCTTATATTTATATTAATAATATATTTGTTTAAAAAATGAGACTTGAAGAAAAGAACTAGTAAAGAAAAACTCCAGTTATTGCCTACAAAAATGATGGAGAAGAAGAAAGACTGGTATCTATCAACACTAATGAATCTTGTCATTGTGAATTCCAAGTCTAGAATATTGTGATTACAAAGAGCCCAAACCTCATATGATTACAATTCATTGTTTGGTGTCACAGAGTCAAGCCCAAAACTATCATAAGAAAAAAGCCATTTGATGCAAGTGCAATCTAAGACCCAGAAGTGCATACAATATCTCAAAAGAATGAAATATATATAAAAGTAAAACATGTGAAATCGCTAAGAAACTGTGATTTACTATCACTATCAAATCATATTTGAGAAGGGCTTAGCAGGATTCTATATATACTCTTTTATCATAATTTTAACCACTGAATCATGAAGAGACCATACTTGATGCAATATATACTGTATGCACCAATTATAGACATGACGTTTAATATACACATTAATAATAATCTATAATCACATAACCTTTAAAGTTTCTAATGACTATGGCCAGAGTCACCTAGATGGTGCATGCATAGGTTGATTGGTAGATGCTTTTAACATTGTTTATCTACACACACACATTGAGTCTAGAGTTCACTTTCTTGGTTTATGTTCTACACAAATAGGCTTTTCATCGATGTACTTTGTCTTAAGAAATTATTGTGAATAAATGATGATTGGTTAGATTAATGATGAATTGGAAGTTGAATAATTGTAAAGGAAGATGAACTACATTAGACATTATAATGAGTATCTTCAAAATTATATTAGATGATGGAACCTTATTTTTGGGATCTAAACTTATGCACCAAATAAAAGTAATAAGATTTAGTACTACTATATTTTGAAAAGAAAATAATGTAATAATATGAAAGCTAAAATATGAAACAAAAAGTTAAAAGCTAATCCATGTGAAAAACAAAGGAAAGGACTGGTAAAAAAAATAGACATTAAGAAAATCTTAAATAAAATAAAATAAAAGAAACTTAAAGTTAAGAAAATAGAGAAAAAATTAAAAAAGGATAAGAAATAAGAAAAAAATATCAGTGAGTAAATTGGATGAGTCCTCTTTGTATTTTATCACACCCTAGTTTTGCACTGCCTCAAATTCTTTTATCACAATTAAAGACCCACATACCTGAAAGATGATGTTTTCTTCCAAGTTCCCATGACTATACTTTAAAAAAGAAAAGATCGAAGAGCCTACTCCAGTTGCAAACACCACCTCTGGCTCAGTGCCTTGAAGGATGGGAGTTATTTTGCATCAAGAATATATTATGTCAATCTTATATACAGGTAATAACTGCGTATCAAGACATTTTGAATTAAAGTTTAAAGTTTGTCTTGAGAAATATTGGAACTTCAGTAAAGGAACTAGCAAATGCAAAAACAAAGGTTCAGAAAAACGAAATTCTGATTAATTTAAACCCTGTTTCAAGTTAGTCCTTGGTTATAGTTCCATGACAGGAACTGATGATAATAGAAAAAGATCACTTTTTAAATTTCGATTATAATTTGTTTTCTTTCTATTATATCAGCATAATTGTTACATACATGATCCAACAATAAGTCATAGTGCATCTTAATCTATTCAAAGTCCTTGTCTCATAGCTTAGCAGTCACTTTTGCTATATATTGGGCTATTTTACAGAGTAATATCTTGTGAATGTCTTGTTTAAGTCGTCTTTTAACATTTACATGGAAGTACTCTGATGCTTAGGACATGCCCTTATGACATAGGCGCCCTGTCTTGTTTTGTCCTTTGTTTTCTTGAGGCACTTCGTTAAATTAAAGTTCTCATCGACATGATTAGCCACTTCCTAGACTGGAATCAAATTTCCTTATGTGAAAAGACAATTTCAATATGATAGTAGATTATTTTCTGCACCTGTCTGATAACTGTTTATTTGTATAAATATGATTACTTATACTTCTGTAATTCATATGATGTTTCAAATAGCCATTAGTACTTTGAGATTTAAAATTGCAGAAGAAGCTATTATTTAAGAAGAGTTTCGATAGTTTTTTATGGTTCAGTCATGCCATTAACCATATTCAAAATTCGTACGATCAATAAGTAGTTCCTATGCATTAAGCAGAGATAAGTCCCAAATCAGGGGTTTTAGCTTGCTGTCATTCGAAGTTCAATTGTGTGTGGGTGGGCTCATGAATAAGAGTCTATCAAGTAGTAGTTTTTATTTTTGTATTTGATTGAGTTTTTCATTTTTTCAATGTTCCAAATATATTGTTAAGAGATTGGAGAGTTCATAGACTATTAAAAATATTTAACAACAATCTCTGTATAACCCAACAATAAGAAGATTTTCCATTTGTAGTCAACCCAATGGACACAACAATGAAGTTTACATCCCCACAGAATCTGGAGGAGTCATGTTCAAGAACTGAGAACTCTCCCGTGTCAAAGAAACAGACTTACAAGGGTGGATGGAAAATTATGCCCTTTATTGTGGGTAAGAAATCAAATCCTAAGTTTTCTTGACGTTTCAATCTTTTAATTTTATTGAGATTACGTTTGAAGATCCAAATTGGATCTATAATATTTTTACCTAAGAGAACTCAGAAATTATAATTGAAGGATAATCATTACGGTGCAATAACTTGGCAGGAAATGAGAGCTGTGCAAATCTTGCAGTGTACAGCTTATCTTTTAATCTGGTGGTGTTCTTGAACAGAGAATACAAGATGGGTCTGCTTGAAGCTGCAAAAATCTCGACCGTCTGGGGAGGAGTAAACTTAATAGCACCCATTGCTGGTGCTTTTGTAGCAGATTCTTATCTAGGAAGGTTTTGGGCAATCCTTTATGCCTCTTTCTCATACATATTGGTAGGCAAACTCTCTCTTTTCCATCTGGTACATAAATGAAATTTGATTATATTACTTTGCTTGAGGTTTCTGTAATCTTGCAATCACAATTGAATTGGTTGGCCCCTCCCAGAAACAAGAATTAGTTTTTTAACATTGTATTTTGGGTTCACAGTGTTAAAGTGAAGGTCAACAGTCAATTATCTTTTCTTTTCAATTATGCGTCCCTTCTTTTCTGGCACTCTTCATTTAACTATGTAATTAGTAATCTTTAAATATGTTGTTGCTGTATCATTGTAAACAATTTGATTTCATCAATACAATACTCTGACGTGATCACAAATTGTGATGAGTTTAGTTGTTTTTATTTTATTTGTGTTTGCTCTTGTGTAGATTATACTCATCTGCTGTTTTCACTTTTGTTATTTCGTTCTCTTCACATAGCTCGTTTAAATATAGCATTCTATTGGGTCTGTGTAATCTTACCATTCGTATTTTCTCTTATCTAATTTATACTCATCTGTTTTCACTTTCCTTATTTCATTCTCTTCAGATAGCAAATATAGCATTCTATTGAGCCTATGAAGTCTTGCCATCAGAATTGAATTGGTTGGTCCCTCCCAAAAACAAGCATTAATTTTAAAGAACTTTGCAATTGAGTTCTAACTTGTTTCTCTTAAACAAAGCTTATGCATCTATACATGTAATTTGATGCAAGAACAAATTATTCATATGTATGGGATTTTTTTTTCAAAGAGAATAGTAATGGGTTTTTGTATACGAACTCGAGTTTTTCTTGGGACAACTTTATTCTTAATATTCAACCATCTCAACATTTTTAATCCGAATTAATCACAATAAAACAAATACTTATAACATATTATGAAATGATTTAAAAGGAAAAATCAATCATATTTAAAAAGATTAGAAAATAACATATGTATATCTATTGCATGGAGTATTTTCATCAAATTGTTGGAATTCTTTTTTCATAGAATTGGTTGATGCAGGCATTGCTGCTCATGACAGTGGTATCTATAGTTGTAGATCAAATAAGGGGAAGTGGAATTGACCTTGCATTGCTTTATATATTTCTGATATTAATGGCTGTGGGCTCAAGTGGAGTGAAGTCATCTTCCATACCCTTTGGAGCAGAGCAATTCGACAGCAACGATGACAAGGACAGGAAAAATCAGCAAAGCTTTTTCAATTGGTATTATTGTGCAGCTACTGTTTCTATTATGCTAGGGGTCACCTTTATTGTTTATGTACAAAGTGATGTCAGCTGGATATGGGGGTTCGGTCTAGCTACTTTGCTCATGATTATATCCACTTTCCTTTTCTCTCTTGGTACCAAGTATTATGTCATGGTCACTCCACAAGGCAGTGTCTTGACTGCCTATGTTCAAGTCATTTTTGCATCTATCAGCAAGAGAAACTTGGTTTTGCCATCTAATCCTAGAGAATTATATGATGTGCCTGTAGACAAAGAAAAAGATGAGTTGAAGCTCTCTTCAACAGATCACTTCAAGTATGTAATGTTTTCCCTCCTTTCAATATTGACTATTTCTTTATAACTTCACCATTTTTTAATTTTTCTTAGTCAAAAGAAATTATTAATACATGTTTTGTTTCTTAGTTTTAAAACCAGCACATTTTTGGTTTTGTCAAGTGGTTTATTACCAAACACTCCCTTCCTAGCCAAAAGTAGACCCATACAGTCTTTGAGATGTACTGATGCATAAGTGATGGCATATAGATAAATAAGTGATGGTGTATAAAGGTGATGAAAATTACAATCAAAATAATGGTGACAGCAGATAACATAAGTATTTTATTAATCTGGTTGCACACAATGTGTTACAATTTCTTTCTATTTATAAAGAGTTCTCAATGTCTCTATACTAGTAGAGATCTCTGGATTGCTGACTGAAACAAATAGTTAACTATCTTCCATCCACATGGGTAGAGAGAAGCCAAGTAGGAAATAGTCTATTCAATTGTGTTGATAGCACTGATTGTTTTATATAGACATTTGCTAGAATGCATAACAACTTAATAAATAAACATGAGTTCATTTTTAACAGATTTATGACGTGGATGGTGTGACTTTTTCCAACACTTCCCCTTAATTTCTACCAATCCATTGACCCACAAGGTTTTTGGGTTTCTCACCCAAACAAGTGGTTTTAGCTTACCATAAACTCTTCGTAAGATGCTTTAGAGTTTTTCACCCAAACAAGTGGTTTTGGCTTACCACAAACCCTTCCAGACTTTTAGGCTTTTCACCTAAATAAGTGGTTTTGGCTTACCACAAACCGTTAAAGATTTACATAAACAAGTGGTTTTGGATTACCACAAACCTTACAAACTTGGCAAAACAATTGTTCCAATGATGCGGAAACCAGCTCTAAACTTTTATCATGCGCACTAATATTGAGTCCATATGAACAATAATCCATCTACTGAGTCACATGGGTACCCAACCGTTGTGCTTGCTAGTTCTCTAGAAATATTTTTCAGATGCATGGTTCATCAATATGTAAAAACTTTTGAGGTGTTGGGCACAACCAATAATGCACCTTTAATGTACAATAGATAAGGTACAATATGCACTTGAGGGATATTTGATTCAACAATCTTCTATTACATGACCAAATCTTGACAACAAAGCCTTCACATTTAGATAGACAAATCCACTTACTGCCAATCCATACACTTACATCCCATGTCATCTTCATTGCGTGATAGCAAAAAAAACTTTAACATACCATCTCACAACTATTTTCTATACCTAGACACTCAACTCCAATAAAAAAACACATATTTAACAACTAACATAAAGCTCAAACTACCCATGAATTTTTTAAGAATTATACAAACATCAATATCTTTTCTTATTACGATTTTCAGCACTTTTTAAATCTTTCTTCAGCTGTAGAGTACAGACACTTGTTCACACAAACTAATCTGCATAAAAATGAAAATCAGATTTCATGCAAACAAATTCTATTCTAGCCCATGAATTATAAACGCTCTGATATAGCCATATATCAGAGCAAAGAACTATATCACAGCCCTTGAATTGAAATATGCTCTGATACCATGATGAAAATTATGACCAAAATAATGGTGACAGTAGATAAACATAAGTACTTTATTAATCTGGCTGCACACAATGTGTTACAACTTCTCTCTATTTATAGGGAGCTCTCAATGCCTCTATACTAGCAGAGATCTCTGGATTGCTGACTGAAACAAATATTAACTTAACTATCTTCCATTCATGTGGATAGAGAGAAGCCGAATAGGAAATAGTCTGCTCAATTGTGTTGACAGCACTGATTGTTTTATATAGACATTTGCTAGAATGCATAACAACCTAATAAATAAGCATGAGTTCAGTTTTAACAGATTTATGACGTGGATGGTGTGACTTTTTCCAACAAAAGATAACTTACGCATTAGTATAAATCATATCTTATTGATGGTGTATAAAGGTAACTTATGCATTAGTATACATCATATCTTATTGATTGGAGCATTAGTATGTATCAGTTTACTTAATAACTAATACATTTTCCTCTAAGTCATTTTACAGAACACTTAATATTTACATCTGATTATTTGAGATGTACTTAAAGATCTTCCATTTATAGCCAGAGTGGCGCTCTACCTCTGAACTAGTACCCTATTAAGAATCACCGTATCTTTTAAGATTAGTTTATTACCAAAAATTTTTAAAAAATCTTTGAGAGAACAATTCTGAAATGACCTCTCTGCAGCCAGTCCATCATTCTATTATCGATGTAGATGTGATTTATTTCAAACAATTTTTTATAGAACTTTTCTATTATCAATACTTGATTCTGATATTATGTTGGGCTTTTCATGGACCCCTTAAGATTCAACCCTGGTACCTTTCATTTGTTGACAGAACGTTTTACTGCCCCTTTAGGATCAACCTGTCTTTAGTGCAGGTGCAACTTATTACCAAACAGTTTTGATGCAGGGCTTGAAGTTAAAACAAATGTTTCAATCTACCAAAAACAGATTGATCCTCATATATGTTCAATTGATTCTACATATACTAAGACAAGACGTGTTAATCCTTAAATATGTTCAACTAATTCTATAACCACTAAGACGATTGACTTGATAACTACATAAAGATAAAAATGGCACATCATGTGGTACAATCTATGAAGTTATTGATTCTCCTCTTGCAGGTTTCTGAACAAGGCAGCCATAATCAACGGAGAAGATGATAAGGACCAACATACCTCCACACCCAATCCATGGAAGGTCTGCCCAGTTCAGAAAGTAGAAGAGCTAAAATCAGTAATGAGAATAATACCCATCTGGGCTGCAGGAATACCAATCTCCATCATCTTGGTGGGCAGTGCAAGTACTTACATGATATATCAGGCAATTCTCATGCAAAGAAAACTCACCTCCCATTTCGAAATACCGCCTGCCTCCATGGTCGTCTTCACCCTCTTAACAATATCAATTTGGCTACCCGTCTATGACAAATTCATCATACCCTTTTTCCGTCGCTTGACAAACAGAAGCAGAGGCATTGGCTTCATTGAAAGAATCGGAACAGGGCTTGTTCTCTGTGTTCTCACCATGGTTGTAGCTGCATTGGTTGAAGTTAAGCGTAAAAACAGCGGGGAAAACATCTCTGTGCTTTGGTTGGCGCCACAGCATTGTCTGCTAGGGTTATCAGAGGCCTTTTATGGCATTGGTATGATCGAGTTTTTTTATGTGCAGTTTCCACAGAGCATGAGAAGTACTGCTGTGGCTTTTTACTGGTGCGGCATGGGAATTGGATTGTTACTCAGCAGTGTTGTTATTACAGTTATTCACAATGTCACTGGTGGGAATAAAAGAAATGCTTGGCTGCCTGAAAATCTGAATGAGGGGCGCCTTGAGTATTTTTATTGGTTTTATGCAGCCCTTGGTCTGCTTAACTTTTTCTATTTTCTTCTCTGTGCAAGGCTGGTGAGAGAGCCCGGGAGTGGCAGGAATAGTTCTGATCAGCAGCAGGAAAATAAACAAGCAACTATGTCAGTTTGAAGTTAGATGTCATATATCTGATCAACATCATTTTGTCCTGCTTTAAAGAATAAGAATGTGGATTCAGATGCATCTCTTTGCTTTGATCAAAGACAATAAATGCAAGCACCACTTTTCACTGACCCAAGATATCTTTAATATAGTTTATTTTGCATACTTTTCTTGGAGTATGCAGCTTGTACTAGAATGTTGGTCACGTTTTAAATGTTGTGAAATTTAGTAGTCTTCATGTTTCTGTTGAGCAGCCATATTAGCAGGTCTGAACCTCCATAAAAGGAAAGTTGTGATATTTAGTATGCGAGATGGAGTGTATATCAACCTACCTCTCTCCATTTTACCAATCTATAGGAAACTATTGGAAATGTATTTATATAAAGTTGTTCCCATTCCATTTTGATTCAAATTTGTACGCTATAGAAATAAAATATGATCTTCAGCAAAGTAATATTTAATAATATCAAGTTTCCACAATCCATTGTTAATGATGATGTTGCTTCTGAATTCGATTGTGTAAATTTTTTTATCATCTGATAACTTAATTATCACCATAAAGTAATATTTACCAACATTTTGTACACTGATATTTCTCAGTTTTCAAAATATTGTAAAACTTTTTTGGTCAAACATCTATTAAAAACTTTTTATGATTGTATACATCTAATGTATCTAGGTATTCATATATTTAGTATTTGCTGTAGGGGCATATTATAGGCAATGCCATCTTTCATTAACATGCAATGATGTTGATCAACAGTTAGAAAACAAACAAGTATCAATATATGTTTAAAGTTAGATGCCATATATTTGATTCAAACATTTCATCTCGCCTTTAAGGGTAACTTAATTATCACCATAAAATGTAGATTCAAGATGCCTCACATAGCTTTGATCAAAGACAATGAATTCAAACACCATCTCTTCATTAAATCAAGGTATTTTTGACATAAATTATTACGTGCTCTTCAACTTAGAGTAGAGAATTTTAATTAGAACATTGGTTATATCTTCAATGCTAGGAGATTTGGCTTGCAAGGTACAATGTCTATTAATCTAGCTCTTTCAATGTCACCATGTCTATTGGAAACTATTCATAATGTCTTCTTGTGATTGTACATAATTGAATCCTATTCTATTTTTAAAATTTGTGCATAATTTTTCCTCTTGAAATAGGTAGGTATGTGTAGGATCGTGAAGGGCCAACAAGTGACAATGTGATGAAAAATAAATCTTCATCTCCCCCAAAACATAAAAACCAATGTTGACTTTTTAGTAGGTTTAGGTGTTAGCACACCTCGCCAAAGCAAAACTTATATTGGATATCTGATATATCGAATATGTATCTATACCAGATAAGTGTTATTTGATATCAGATATTAATGCCTATAATAATAAAAAATGTTATTATATATTATATAACAATATAATATATATAAGGTAAGTGCACAAAGATGTGAAACCAAAAAGATGTCACTTTCTTTTTTTTAGTTGTTGAAAAATGCTAAAAATTGAAAAATAAAGATTGACTTTAGACCTATATTTTCTCTTTTATAATTATCCAAATTTCAATTCACCTGAAATCGATAGTTTTCATCTCCCACCACATTTTTCAAAACAAATCTATTCTAACCAAAAGAAAAATTATACATCTTGGAAGAGGACGTTCTCCTCTAGAACATCATATAATTTTTAAATTTTTTTGACATAATTTAAATATATTTTTTCTTTCTCATAATCAACATCTTTTCGAATGTTAAAATATGTTCTTGTCATACTATATCTAATTAAAACACTATAAACTCTATATGAGAATATTTTTGACTTTGAGCTCTATAAAATTGTATTTTTATATTACTACAAAAATATCATGACAAAGTGTAAAAGTTATTGAAACATCAGTTTTTTGAAATAATTTTATTTCTTTAGTAATTGGATATAAACTAGTATAAAACATGCATTTAATAGATATTTTTAATTGGCGAAGTGTGAGACCATATATAAATTAGCTAGAATGAATTTATTTAGATCATATGTTTGAACAAAATTGATTTTTGGATAGAGATATCCCAATTCATTCATTATGATAAGTTAGCTTGAAAGGTGACACAACTTTGTACTTTTACCCTTGTAAAAATTTAAAAAAAATATCAATTCTTATTCCAAATAATTATTAAAAATTATAATCCTAGACTTCATCCATTTCTACACATTTCGTTAGTTTACTTCATTTTCAAATTCTAAATAATAATACCAATTTTATGTCATTAAAGGTGAACAATTATACTTTTGTTAGCCTTTTCCTTTACAAAAAAGTGACACAAGTTTGTGTGTTTACCTAATTGCAGTATAGGGTGATCGCACTATGAGTTGGATAGCCCAAGCCGCAAGCTCATTTAGTTCAAAACATATTGTGATGGCTCTAGAGTGTGATTGTGCTATAGGGTGATCATGGTATAGTGTGATTGCGATGTCAAAAATATAAAATATTGAAACCTATAGCCATTTTGTCATTTTCACTCTTGCAAAAGACATTTGTGTGTTTTCTTTAGCTTCTCAAAGTGCAAGTGCATGTTATTTTTTAAATTTCTTCACCAAATCAAGTAAAAAATGCCTCCACATCAATGTCAATCAAGATATGGTGAAAGAACTAAGTCTTTTAGCTCTTACTTGTGATAAATTTTAAGTTTTGGTTAGTTTTCAATCAAATTTTATTTTCAATGTTTAATTTTATGTTTTATTAGGTTTTTAAAATAAGATTGTTTAATTGCTAGGAACGACTAATGTGCGAGTAGGTGATCCTCTAGAGAACCCTCTACCAAATCCTCCAAAGCCCTCCACTAGATCTACAAATCTCTCCACAAAACCCTTCAAATAAAAAAAACATTGAAGAACAAAAGCCTCAACAACGTCCACCAATCCAAAGATCTCCTCCAAGGACACAAGAAAATTTATTATTAAATCAAAATAAAAGAGGGAAATCTGAATTAGAATCATTGATTAAGAGGCAAAAAATATTGTTTCAAACAAATCTTGGAAGGGCACAACTTACACATTACTTGAATCGATTTTGATCCACGTAGCCTCAGTTAGTGGCCAACTTAATATATGACACAATACAAGAGAAGAACAAATATGTTTTTATGCAAATAAGTTGTCTTATTTGAAGATACAAAAAAGAAAAAGATTACAAAATATGGCATAAGCAAATTATTTTAAAAGATTGGAGAAAATGATACCCTTAGAACTACAATGAAGAGGTTCCCTATTCAATGGTGCATTACTGAGGACATAAAAATAACTTTTGAGACAGATAGTGGATGATATTTGATGCCCCTCCCTGTAACAATCATAAGGTTCTGATATTTTTTTAAGAAAATTGTATTGCGAGTTAATCCTTGGAGAGGTCCTAAATTATTTTGATACATGTTGCAGTCTCATGGTAGAGGTGGCATGTCATCATTTGATAGGCATGGAGCACATCATAACCCTCACTACTACATTTGGGCCCAAATTGTGATAGTAAGCCATCAGGCCACCCATCACTCAAGTGACAAAACCATGAATTGGCTCTCGTCGGATGGGCGTCAAACTTTTGCTATTGTAAATTGCGATGGCAAGGGCATCTGTTGCAATTGCAATGAATAAAGTTCTCATAACTTGAAAGAAGGAAGGGGCAAGATTTCATGTTGATGATGTTGCAATTGTGATGTCCATACGACATTTGCATTGTACAAGCGGCATTGATCTGTCAGTACTATCTATTGCAATTGCGACAGCTGTGTTGTGCAAGTGACGACTAGTGATCAGAATATGCTATCGCAATTGCGACAACTAGCCAAATTGTGAAAAAAATAAAAATAAAAATTCTATCATTTCATATATGAGTTCAAAGGAGGCAAAGCTTATGCCTAAGTCAGTTCTCAAGAAGAGGAAAAGAAATTAAGAATGGGATAGTGACAAGAAGCGATAGTTGGAAGTTGCAAAAGTTAAAAATGCTACAAAATTATGCAAACTGATATATAAGAAGGTTGAGGAATATTCAAAGGAGTATATAGAGCAGGTGATAAATTGCTTGATTTGTGAGTGATGTGATTCCATCTAGTGTTAAGTGTGTACCTCAGTTTCTTTTTGGCAAGTTTTATATCAATTTATGAGTCACTAAGGAGTATGTGGATCCTTTAATAAATTGTTGGATTTTTTATTGTTGTGTCATCATGCCATCTAGGGTTGAGGAATGCACCTTAGTAAGTTTCTTGTGTACTTTGAGACAAAAATTAGAGATGGGAGGTTAGCAGATTGAAGAGAGAGAAAAAATGAAAGGAAGCTTTTATGTTGAGCTAGAAGCTAAGCCATTGTTCATTATTTGTATCCATGGGTAAGTAGCCAGTCTATAATATTTATATACCTTGTACTTTCTTGGTCTTTATATAGTGATAGATTTGGTAGACTATTAATTCTCTCATCTATTTTTCATAAAAAAAGAGCTAATGTTTTTTCCCATATTTTATTATAATATATTTACATCTCTTCTATTTTAAATAAAGAGGAACGCCAAATTATTAGTCTTCCCCTAATTCTAATATTAAGTTTTTAAGTAATTTTTTTTTTAAAAAAAATTTTAAATTTTTTTTTTTTCATTTTTTGAGTTTCTTATTTTTCTTATTCAGTATCAATGATATGCATCCAAAGATAAGAACAATTTTGTAATTTTTGTGTTTGAGGCAGGTTGGTCCTTCTTCAGCTTGACCTATCTCTTTTGCACTTTCTATTTCTAAAATAGTGGTTAGTGATCACTTTTGGATGCATATACAGTATTCTAGTGATATTGATGAAATACCTTTCTTTGTCACAATATTTGAATACATTCTAAAACTATGCCAAATTTATTATGCAATTTTCATTTACATTAATTTCCTAGTCTTTGCATTTCATTTGATTATAAATGTACTTAACCTCTTAAATTTCATTTCCAAAATAGTTATCATATTTCATTTCATTATATTATTATCATAATACATTAGATTTTATTTGTTTTATTTCAATCTATGGTAAACAATCAATAAAAATAAACAGTGGAGATGAAAATATTTACACAAATGATGTGGCATTCTTCAACTTAACAAAATAGATTCATAATCTTACAAATTAACCAAATTAAACCATAACACTAACACAAATCAAAATAAAACCTAAACCTAAGCAAACTTTTAAAGATATCTCAACCTAAAGTAATGAATTTAATTTAAATGTTAAAGTAAGAAATAAATTAAATATTATTTACATTTATATTTAGTCAATGGACCCTTGTCTACTAGTGAAGTTGAATGACTCACAAAGAACTCGAGTGAAGTTGAATAACTCACAAAGGGCTCGCTAGGATCACAATAGATGAGGTCGGAATCATTTCCAATCATAAATTTGAACCTTAATGCTAAACTCCTTTAATGAGATTTTTCACAACACTAGTGAGAAGGATATCTTGTTACTCCCCTTTTCTCCCTTGGAACCAAGTATTATGTCATGATCAATCCACAAGGCAGTGCCTTCATTGAGTATCTTCAAGTGATTGTTGGATCTATGAGAAAGAGAAACTTGATTTTGCCTTCTGATCCAAGAGAATTAATGATGTGTCTTTGAATAAAGGACAAGGTATGTATCTCCTTTGTTGCTTTCAATGCTTCGTACATGTAGTTTCTTTCCTTAAGTTTTTTGAATTAATGCATAGGTCTTAGGGAAAGTATGCACATAACTAATTAAGTTTTAACAAAGAGATACTTATTTTAATTATAAAATTTATATTCTAGGTATCTAAATTGTATTGAATTAAAAAAAATTATAATACAAAGAAAATTCTTATGTATTGCAATATTTCTTATTGATAATTTAGAAACAAAATTATAAAATGTAATATGTAAGAACATATAGTGTGAAAGAAAGAAAATTAAAATTAAAATTAATTTAATTATATATTTTTAAATAAATTTTATTATTATTAATTAAGATTTATAAAAAGAGAAAAAAATATTGATAGAAATAAATTAAAAAGTCTATGACATTATTTATCTTTTAATAAATTTACTCTTCACTTTCAAAATGAAATAATTTATTATAATTTAATTATAAAAGAAGTATATAAATTAGTCTTGTTACCTAGTTTTCATTTTGTTTTTTTGTCAGCTTTGTCTTTAATCTAAATGTGTTGATTTCGAACTTTAATAGATTATGTGATTATGGCCTTTTAAAATTATTTGACTAGTCCCCACTTCAAATTTTCAAATTCCTAGCCGTTAATGAAAAGTATTAAAATATGTGTTTATCATCAACATCATTAACCTTAAACTTTAAGAGGTCAAGGTTAGGAGTACAAAATGCACTATTCTGTACCATTAACCTTAACCTCCAAAATAAAAAAAAGTTAGGACCCGTTTGGCTGCAGGCATAGGAATGGAGAATAGGCATGTAATATTGGGAATAGGAATGGTTATTCCAATAACAACTATTTTTTGGAATGGGTATAAGCTCATTTTAGAGGCAAAATGGGAATATGTATTCCTATTACCTATTCCAAGTGACGAACCAAACAGAACATAAAAATCGTATTCCAATTTTTCTATTCCTATTCCATCAACCAAATGAACTTAAGGTTAGAGTCCAAATAGGTGTTTTGGATATGACTATGAACCCCCTTGTCTGCTTGGTAAAGGATAAGAATTGAAAACTGGATCATATCAAAGGCGAGTGTAAGATGGAAAAAAGCATATCAGAGATGAAAGGATGGGATAGATGGTTTGAAGGTGAAAAGCCATGACCAATTCGACATTGTTCAAGAAAGACCAACACACTTGCTCATCGCACCTCGCCCAAGAAATAAGGTTCAAGGTACTTGAAGGTTTGAGTTTCCAATGGGTATCGATCCACTTTATCTCTAGCTTGCAAGCATATATCACGCCAATGTTGCTTAATGCAATGTTAGGACACGATGTTGAATTTTTTTTTTTTTTTGATTGAAAAAAAAGGGGTAAAAATTTATTAAGACAGAAAGGAATACAACAATGAGAGCTCAACAAGGAGCTCGATCCTGAGCAACAAGATCATCAAATTCTTGGACCATCTCAAAGGATATTTGCCTCCTATCCCTAATATTCCAACCCGGATCATGACTAGAAGCCCATTTGGCTAGACAATCAGTAGCTCTGTTCCATTCATGAGGAATATCCGTGAACCTAATGAATTGAAAAGAGGTAGAGAAGAGAATAATCTACTTAACAACAGTGGCCAGCTGCCAACTAACATCCTCAAGCTCCTGCGAACAAAGCATGTTCACCACCACCTGGGAATCAGACTCACAGATAATCTTATTCCATCCCTGCAAGCAACACTGTTCCACATCATATAAAATAGCTTGAGCTTCCATGAAATTGTTAGTGTAATCACCCTTATGAACTGAGAAGAAAAATTTAACATCCCCAGAACTACAATGAGCCACTCCCCCAATACCAGCAGGGCCAGGATTCCCATGGGAAGAACCATCAGTGTTAATTTTCAGAACTCCACAGGGAGGAGGAGTCCAATGCCCATCCCGATTAACCTGACCCTTCCTCTGATGCTGAAGATGCCTGGACACAGAAGGAAACCTTTGAGCTGCAGCCCCATCTTGAAGATGAAAATTGAGGCGATTACAGATAGCAAGATCAACCGGATCCATACCCTTATCAAGCTCACACTTCACATGAATAGTTTCCTGAAGAGAATGTGATATCTTCCACCAAATATGCAAAACACCAAGTCGAACATCTTGGAATATGTGACGATTCCTCTCCAACCAGATATGCCAAAGCATGAAAGATGGGCCAGCAATCCAAGCATCATGGAGAGAAGAAGACTTGGAGGGAGCACTGCCCAAGCGAGCCCAGAACTCAGGCAAAGAGGAAGCATGCCTACAAGAGCAACCCCAAGCGCTCCACCAAAGGTGCCATATCTGAGTAGAATAGGAGCAAAGGAAGAACAGATGGGAGACAAACTCCTCTCCATTACCACACAAAACACAATAAGAGGGGCCCTGAAATCCATGTTTACAAAGATTGTCCCAGGTAAGACAACGGTTGTGAGCCACTAGCCACATGAAAAAATTGCACTTGGACCAAGAAACTTTATTCCAAACTTGCTTCCACCAAGGGACCTCAACATCCCCAAATAATTGTCTAGTTATCTCCTGATACCCAGCAGAGACATGATATTTACCAAACAAGGTACCGCCCCAAGCCAAAACATCTGGACCAAGAAAAGAGGAACACTCTCTAGAGGCCAAAATTTGAGAAAGCTCCTGACGATCCATGTCTGTACCTCCAGGAGGCCAATCAGAAGAATGCTTCCATCTGTAACCAACAATAGGTCCCAATTGATAAGGAGTCTTGTAATGAGCCACTTTATCCCAACCAACAACAAGAAAAGAGTCACAAAGAGACTGAAGATGAGGGTACATGGATAAAATGGAAGGGAATCCATCCCAAGCATCAGACCAAAACAAAGCCTGAGAACCTCCTTTACATATCCAGAACAGACCCCTCTTCACCAACATCGCACCTGTCTTCAAAGTATGCCAAACCATTGAGCCGCGACCTTCAAGAGGAAGTGCAGAAACAGAGCAAGGATCAGCACCATGAAAATATTTATGAGTGATAATACGAGCCCAAAGTTGATGTTGTCCAAAGCACCATCGCCGATAAAGTTTAGTAGCCAAAGCTTGACTACTCAAGAGAGCAGATCAAAGACCAAGACCACCCTCCTTTTTAGGCCTACAAACAGTTGCCCAACTAACCAAGCTCCATTTAGTTCTACGCAAATTACCACTCCAAAGGAATTGCCGGGAAAGAGCATCAAACTTCTTGAGAAAGTAAATAGGAGTAGCCTGAACCATGCTTCTATAAGTAGGAAGAGCTTGGATAACAACTTGAAGAAGAGTAACCCGGGCAGCAGTAGAAAGCCATTTATGAGTCCAATGTTTTACCTTATCCTGAAGCTTTGTAATCAAATTTTGCTAGAAGAGACGTGGCTACCTAGAAACAGCAATAGGAATGCCAAGATAAGTCAAAGGAAGTGACCCAATCTGAAACCGTAGGATACCAACAATCTTGTGCTGAATAGAATCAAGAGTGTTAAAAAAGTAAATGGAAGATTTGTGCTCATTAACTTTCTGGCCTGAAGCTGCGAAATAAACGTCCAAAGCATGTCAAAAGGCTTCAGCTTCCTTGATCCTAGCAAGACCCGCAAGAGCAAAATCATCAACAAATTGAAGATGAGAAAGAGAAGGTAAGCCATTACCCCACCGCCAGCCTTGAATAGAATTCTGGGACACCCGATATTTAATGAATCTGTCCAAGCCTTCAGCCATGATGATGAATAGATATGGGGAGAAAGGGTCACCCTGGCGGAGGCCTCTAGAAGCACCAAATAGTTGAGAAGGTTGACCATTAATAAGAACAGAAAAAGAGGCAGAAGTAACACAACTCATAGTCCAACTCACCCAGTCAGAGCTAAATCCAAAAGAAAGAAGGATACTCCTTAGGAAACTCCATTTAACTCTATCGTAGGCCTTAGCCATATCCAACTTAACAAACATTGCTCTCTCCCTTGAAGTAGCCATAAAGTGAATAGCCTCAGTACCAATAACCACCCCATCCAAAATTTGTCTGCCAGCAACAAAACCACCTTGTTCTTCTGAGATAATAATGGTAAGCCACCTTTTCATTCTCTTAGCAATCAACTTAGTAATAACTTTGTGAACCACATTACATAAAGAAATTGGTCTAAAAAACTCCAATTGATTAGCACCCTCTCTCTTAGGAATAAGAGTCAAGAATGTAGATTTCAAAGCTCGAAGCATCTGCTTGCTAGCGTAGGATTCCTTAACCACCTCCAACAAATCATGATTAATGATGTCCCAAAATTCTTGAAAGAATTCAACTGGAAAGCCACCAGGACCAGGAGCCTTCCCCTTAGGCATGCCAAAGACCACCTCCTCTAGCTCTTTCAAAGAGATTGGACGCATAAGATAATCATTCATTTCTTGAGTGATAAGGGAAGGAATACAAGACAAAATAATATTTTCTTCATTATCAACAGGAGGAGAGTCCTCAGAGAAGAGGGTAGAGAAGTACCAAGTGGCCTCTTGGAACAAAGCTGGCAAGGAATTCAATTGGATACCTTGAGAATTAACCAAAGAAGAGATAGTGCTCTGATTCTGGTGAGATTGCACTGTTTTATGGAAGAAGGCAGTGTTTTGATCACCTTCATGGAGCTAATCAACTCTAGCCTTTTGCTTCCAAAAAATTTCTTCTCGAAGTTCCCATTCTTCTAGAGCTCTAGAAGCAAGGGATTCAGCCTTGCCAAGATCCTCTTAGAAACCTCGATCTCTAATCTCCCCTGTGATGACATCAAGATCTTCTTGAGCAAGCCTCTTCATAAAGTGAAGGTTCCCAAAGCATTGCCTATTCCATATCCTGAGCTGCCTTTTAACATATTGAAGCCTTTTAGAAAATGAGAACATTGTAGTACCATATGCAGGAGCACCATCTTTCCACCAACAGAAAACAAAATCACGAAGAGAGGAGTCACGAAGCCACATCAACTGGAACTTAAAAGGAGGATGCTTCGGAACACAAGCCCCTATAGCAAAAAATTTGATTGGCCAATGATCTAAACCCCTCCAATCAAGGATTTCTGAAGAGATAGTAAGGGTGCCACTAACCCAGAAGCAAGAAATAAGAAATCTATCCAGATGTTCTAAGATAGCAGCAACACCAGACCTGTGATTATTCCAAGTATAGAGACCATTAGAAGGCTTAACATCAGAGAGATGCAAAAGAGATATGTGTTGCCAAAGAAGAGTAGAAGAAGGCCCCAATCTAGCCAAACCACCATGCTTCTCCTCCAGACTTAAAACTGAATTGAAGTCCCCTGCTAACACCCAAGGATGATAAGGGTGACAATTTCTAACATATTGAATATGTTCCCAAAGTTCCTCCTTTCCCACAAGATCAACAGGTGCATACACATTAGTAACCATGATTACCTCTCCTGAGTCTAGAGCAGAAGCTACCATAGAGAGAGCTAAGTGAGAAGACACCCAGCCAAGGGGAGAAATTTTTTGAGGATCCCAAAATATAGCTAAACCACCAGCACTGCTTGTTGCCCCAACACACTGGCATTGGCCACGAGACCAAATACTAGAGGCATGTTGGACCATAGACTCCACAGAGAGCTTAGTCTCTTAGATACAAAAAACATCAGGACTATGATCAACCACCAAGTTATGAATAGCCTTTTTTCTAGGGATGCTATTCAACCCCCTAACATTCCATGAGAGAATAATCATCATTGGGTAGAATTGGGAAAATGAGAATCCAAAGGTTTCACTAAACCAGACTCAATCAATATATCTCCTATGAGTTTAATCTTCTCTTGGTCTATTTTGCGCCCACTCCTTAGAGGGGGAGTAAAAGAAACCCGCTTAAAGGGTCGAGGCATCAACCCCAAGGGGAGAGGAGATCCCTTGCCCTTACCTGATGGTAGCACATCCTTAACCAAGTCAGCCAGAACAACATCATTATCCTCCAACATCGTAGGAGTCACCACAGCCTCTATCACAAGAGCTACAGGGACCTCACAGTTCTGGTATACTACAACTTGGGATGCCCCACAAGCGTCATTAGGAATAGATCCCTCATCTGGGCAAATTGGATTAGAAGAGATAGGAGGAGGAATACCCTCCTCTAAAACCATACTATCTAGCACCTCAAAGCGGTTAAAACCTTAATCAAATAATCTTTCCTTCAAAGGCCTCTTTTGACCACGTCCCTTAGCTCGTGGGCGAACAGGGGTAAATCCATCCTTATCCTGCATTTGAGCCTTACCCTTACCTGTAGCATCTTGCAGATTCATCCCCTTGGTAGTATTAGCCATCTGAGATTGTCCTTTCCCTATAGTATCTGCCAAACCACCAGCATTGCTAGCTGTAGAACTATCCACTCCTTTGGAAGTCAAGTTACGGGGGCACTGACACTGTAAATGACTATACTCATGAAAAATTTGGCAGCGGAAAGGGAGGGATTCATAATCTAACTGCTGCACCCAAGAAGAAGCCCCAAGACAAAATTCCAAAGAATCTGGTAATGGGTTATTCAAATTAATTTCAACACAAATTCTAGCATAAGAAATAACTTTTTTATCGAGGGATTGATGTGTGATCGCAGTCGGCTTCCCCAACAAAGCAGCAATTTATCGAAGGATGTCTTCACGCCAAAATTCCAAGGGAAGGCGAGGCAAGCGAACCCAAACTGGCACTGTTGAAGGGAGATCCTCAGTAGAATTAAATTCTGAATGCCAGGGTTTGACAAATAACCCCACATGGTTGTAAAAATAAGGGCCTCCTTCAAAAACACGATCATGATCAGACATGCAAGAGAATACAACAAAAAAATAACTATTCCCTGCCAACATAATCTCCATATCGTCTTCCACCTGCCATGAGCGGCGGATCCATGCCTCAAGAGCAGATAGGGAAATTCAGATTCCAAGAAATTTGCATATCAAAGCATGCTTGGTCCAATATTCAATGTCCTCCATTACAGCCGTTGGAGGAATAACTAGAACAAGGCAATCATGGCTACGCGAAAGACAACCATTAACTTTTTTCAACTTGGAGCTCTCCCCTGAATAAAACGATTCAGATCGCATTGCATGCGTAGTTGGGGAAGAACCATCTGTTCTCACCAACGCAGAAGAAATCCTAGGCCCTACCATGCAAACAATAAAAACCCCAATCCATAAATTGACTGCAGAAGATTTCCAAAAACACCCACACAAACTATGTCCAGCAGCTAGCAATCCAAACAAAATAGGAAAAAATAGTAAAGATCAAACAACAAGAATAGGCTAGGGGAAGAACCCTAGCCCAGCCAGTAGCCAGCGCTTCTCCACATTATTCTCTTTGGCAACCTATTTGGTTGTGCACCACAATTGTCACGATGTTGAAAATATTAATCAATGAAGTATTAAATATTTGATTGATGGTCCAACCCGAGCTCACTATTGTATGAATGGCTTTGTTACCTGCGATGACCTTTAATATTTGTAAGAAGAAGTCTGAGATCACAATCACTCAAACTATGGATGGAAGCATGATCGAAGGGGATTATAAATACATTCTACAATAAATCTCTCGAGTTTAATAATAACGAGTCATTAGTTATTGTTTTAAGTGATATGCATATGCAAATAATTATGGTGTTAAAAGTGTTCTATAGGTAAATTAATTATCCATCACTGACCCAACTACCAGTTTGATCATGCTTTTCATATGCACTATTTTATCTATTCTTCATTAATGTAGCAAGAAACTCTAGTCTGTGACTTATGTAGAATTTAAGTACAATATTCTATAAATTGAATGGTAAAGGCCTGTCCTCAATAAAGCTCATAAGTGGGTTTCTCAACTTGTATTAGAGCCAAAGGGAGAGAATGCTCTGCAAACTGTTTGGAGCATAGATTAAGAAATGTCGTTAAGTTTATTTGCTGATCGACTTAGCTTATTGTGGTGAACTGGACAAATGCCAATTGGTAAAGAAAAGGGACTTTGAAGGAGGATATGCTATGATAGATCAAGTAGGGTTGGATTATTTTGCATTGTGTATAAACTATGGATGTAAAATATAAGTTGTTTCTATGAAGAAGATATTGTTGTGTTTGAAGTCGTAAGTTGCAGAAAGCATAGAAAGTGTTAGCAAAAGCAGAGCATTGTGTGAAGTTGTCAATCATAGAGTAGTAGTTTGTGGAGCACCTTTGTGAGTGCGAGAGAGTGCATAGATATTTCTTGTGAGAGAAAAGCACGAGAGTTGTCTCATGGTGTGAAGGACATCAATTATTGAAAGTGTTTAGATCTGATGGTGCTGAAAAGATTGCTTCAATGAAATTTCAGAGGACATATCAATATAATAAGACATGGACAAATATATTGGGTGAGTTCATTTTGATTTGTGTTCTAATTGAGTTGTATCGGTTGTGTGTGTGAATGAATTGTGTGTTAGAGTTATCCATATTAGTTTTAGGAGTTTGTTGAGATATGATAGCTTTGGTTAGATTATATTGTATACTATTTGTTCATATATGTGAATGCACATGCATGTACTTGTCATAATAAATCTAGAAATATATTTGAAAATCGACTAGCACAATCATATGAGACTAAAATGAACTATATATATATATATGCTTATCGTGCTTCATATAATAATGATTGGTAGAGGCATATTGCTAATGATATGAGTAATCACTTGCTAGTTAGTATTTACTAACTAATCAAATTCTTTTGGATTGGATTAGTTATTGCATACTAACAAACAAATGTATAAACAACTTTCATTTGAATAGTCATGATTGATCATGGATTGAGTGTTGAATACAATATATATATGCCATCATTGAAAGGAATATAGATATTGTAATTGATAAATGTTCTATACATTCCTCTAGTTAGAAGATCATTATATTGGGGTACTGCAAGAAGTTGAGTCTCACTTTTGGGCAAAAAGTGGAAGTGTTTTTCCTATTTTTGAAATTTTTTGTCAATTGATGTCAAAATTTGAGGAATTTAGAGATTGAATATAAAAAATTTCAAAAATAAAATTTTTAGTGTTTAGAATTTAGTTTTTGAATATGTAATTTATTTGTGTATTGATATGATAGATTATTTTTTGCTATCGACTAGCACAATCATATGAGACTAAAATGAACTATATATATATATATATATATATATATATATATATATATATATATATATATATATATATATATATATATATATATATATATATATATATATATATATATATTGCTTATCGTGCTTCATATAATAATGATCGGTAGAGGCATATTGCTAATGATATGAGTAGTCACTTGCTAGTTAGTATTTACTAACTAATCAAATCCTTTTGGATTGGATTAGTTATTGCATACTAACAAACAAATGTATAAACAACTTTCATTTGAATAGTCATGATTGATCATGGATTGAGTGTTGAATACAATATATATATGCCATCATTGAAAGGAATATAGATATTGTAATTGATAAATGTTCTATACATTCCTCTAGTTAGAAGATCATTATATTGGGGTAGTGCAAGAAGTTGAGTCTCACTTTTGGGCAAAAAGTGGAAGTGTTTTTCCTATTTTTGAAATTTTTTATCAATTGATGTCAAAATTTGAGGCATTTAGAGATTGAATATAAAAAAATTTAAAAATAAAATTTTTAGTTTTTAGAATCTAGTTTTTGAATATGTAATTTATTTGTGTACCCATATGATAAATTATTTTTTGGTATGGATATTTAAAAACCACTTTTTCAAAATGCCTATTTCAGGACCATTCCACGCTCGTGTATGTACACCATAATTTGACACAAATAAATGAATTTTTGTAAACCCTTTTAAAGAGAGTTACCTAATACACCTAAGATTGATGACAATATTTTTTCTTAATTTTTTATTGAATAATTTTTTATTAATAATTATTAATTGGCTATAAAGGTAAATTTTAAAACCTCTCATGTACGAACACCATAATTTGATCAAAATTTCACTTTTTTCAAAAAAAAATTTAAACCTCAAAAGAATTGTATGTAGATTGATGACATAAAAATTAATTTAAGAAAAATTATAAAATAAAAAAGTTATTAAAGTTTTTAGTGAATGTCACTTTTTAACGTTCAAGAGATAGTTTTGATTAATAAATAATGAAAAAATAGCAAATAAACTAATAACACTATAAAATTTACATTTTTGAAATCAGAACAATAAGACCCATAATGAGTTTTTGTTTCATCAAAAAATTCAATGGGGATGACCATATAAAAATTACGACAATCCCTGAAATTGTCGATTAAATGCCTTAGAAAAAAAATAAATCATAAAGGCATGGCTTGGTGGGACAAGCCTATGCCATGCCTTTCCCCAAGGCAAAACCCCATGCAAAAGTCGCGGCCATTCCAAATTCCTACTCATGTCCCAAGAATCGGGCACCCGATTTGTAATTTAAAAATTAGGTGCCCGATTGCATGTTAACCCTTGTAAGAATCGGGTACCTGATTGTTTAAAAAATAGGTACCCGATTCTTTTGAAATCAGGTACCTGATTTGTATGTGGGCACCTAATTTTTAAAGAATTGGGTACTCGATTCTTATGTACCTGTTGGGCCCCAAAAGCTGCCCCATAGGCCAACTTTCAATGATTGAATAACAGTTTCGATCTGCAACAATGAATTATGTTATAGTTATTCTATTTTCTTGTCTTCTACAATTTGCAAGCTATTGATTCAAATTCAAAATTGGTGCAAACATGGGATCAAAACAACGAAGAAAGAAGAAAACACAAGTTCTAATAGATGAGGAGATTGCAACAAATATAGAGAATGAAGCATGATGTCAATGAGAGAGAAGACAAAGAATTAGAGACTTGAACAATGTTTCAAAAAAGAAAGACATTGAGGATACCACGATGGATGAAGAGGCTAAAGAAGAGAACCCAATACAAGGAAATTCAGGTGCACACTCTAATCATACATTCAATACAGGTGTGTCTCCAAACTCTCAAATTTTTTATCGTGATGAAATTGGTGATTTTTTAGAAGCAAGTTACAATTTAAATGATTTAGATTTTCTTCATGAGGATAAATTGTCAAACGATCATGCACAAAAAATTGCAATGGAAATGCATGCCCTGAAAAAAATACCAAGAAAAATTAAAAATGAGATTCAAATCCCAAATAACAATGAAAATGAAATGTCAATTGAAAATAAAAATTGAATGAATGTAGACATAGAAACACCAACTACTGAAAAAAATGTCAAAATGATAGTAAAGTGCCTAAACACAATTTTCATATTCCTAATGATGTGCTAGATAATCTTGAGGGATTGGTTTCATGGAGACAAATTAGGACACATGCTAATAGATTATATAGACATTTTTTGTATAACAAAAAATTTGGGTTTCAATGTTAGTTGATGTTGCAACTAATTAAAATGTCTAAAATGTGAAAAGTAATGAGAAGGTTAGGAATGTATGCAAAATGCAAGAATAAAAAGAGTTTTTAAAACAAGTTGTATCCACTATTGCTGGTGCCTTTGATGTTATCAGAAAGAGAAGTCGCTCTAAAAATAAGAATGCAACACAACGAGCAATAACAACAGCTTTAGTTAACAAATCAACAACTGAAAAAAGATATATTAGCAACATAAGTGGATATCTTAATGTGAATCATAAGACTTTAAAAAGAGTTGTAAAGAGAAGGGTTAACTTTGAATGTGATCCAACAAATAATTTGTGGACTTCTAGTGGTAGAGTCCCAGAGATGTGATATAAAACTTACTATTGAAGTCAAAAATTTGGTCAAAATTTTTTGGCATGATAATACAAGAGTATCACCTAATTCAAGAGATGTTCTTAAATTGAGAATTGAGTCAAAAATACATGATCCACATCCTAAACACCTTTTGGACATGACTCAAATTGAATTGTTTAGAAAATTTATAGATGGTAAGGTATTAAATATTACCATTAGTCAAAGATCTTTTGAAAAGTGTAAACCATGGTATGTAAGGATTGACAAGGAAAGAATCACATGTTGTAAAACTCATTCAATTCCGTTACCATTATGATGTATTTTGATCTATACGTGGTACCGTGCATAGTAAATTTTTTTTGCAAGAACGTGGTATAAAAATACCACCTCAAACTATAAAGGATTTCATGTCAGGTTTGTTTTGTAAGCCACCTAATGATCAATACTTTCTTTTCAATGCATGTCTTTATGGTACATGTGATATGTGAGGCAATCTTTCTTTGTTAGATGAATGTTTGCATGGAAATGCTTTGACTACTTTTGGACAACAATTAGTTGAGGTAAAAAGATTCAAAACTATTGAGCATCCATTGAAGGATGGGAAGATTGGAAGAAAGTGTGATCTAGTTACAGATAAAGTTAGTTGTCATGCATTTATGGATGAGTTTAAGAGTGTGATCATACCAAAATATGTTAAACACTCTCAATATGCTAGATGGCTTGATGGACAATTTCACATATGTAAGAATACATTTTCAATTGGTACTATACTTTCAGTTGTTGACTTTGTAGAGAACTACACACTTGCACCGCAAGAAGAGGTACAACCACAATATTACAATTTAGTGCAAGCAATAATTTATGTTCATATAGTTTATATGCATGCACCTGATAGTACATAGGAGGATCGAAAAATATTGAGAGAGTACCATTTTTATATGAGTGATAATAAACTCCATTCATCTGAGTTTGTCCAATATTGTTTCAAGGTATTTTATGATAATTTAAAAGAGAGAAAAATTCAAATGACACAACATTGGATATGGTCAGATAATTGTACAGGACAATTCAAGAATGCTAGAATATTCTATTGATTGAGTAGGACACATAGGCAAACTAACATCCAACATGTGTGGAGCTTTTTTGAGGCTGGACATGGTAAAGGAGAACATGATGGTGCCGGTGCATGCATGAAGAGAACCCTTAGTAGAGAGCAATTAAAATTTGAGGAAAAAGCTAAATTCAAAAATGCACAAGAGATTGTCGAATGGTGTAACAAATATTTATAACGGGATCAAGTGAGAACTCTACAATCAAACGTTTCTTCTACCTAGTTGAAGAGAAGAATATCCTTTCAAGATATGACTGTGATACAATTAGTGGGTCAGCTAAATGACATTCATTTAGGAGTTCAAATTCTAACACTTGGACTATATGGACTAGGGAGCTTGCTTGTTTTTGTCAATTTTGTCTTGTAGGTGAATGGAAAGAATGCGAGAATACAGAATGGGTTGAAGATTGGCAACAAAAATCATTAGCACCTACAGACACACATTTTCAAGATGATATAGTAAATGAAGGCCAGAATGTTACTTTTGCATCAGAAGACTATGATCGTATTTCAGACCTCATAGAACCTGGTATGCACAATTTAATTAGATTTTTTTGTGATCTCATGCTTTAATTTATATAATTTGCATATGTACTTATGTGATTAAAGTGTTTTTCTGCTTTATCTTATCTTGTAGGACATGTTTATGCTGTTATTGTGCCTAGTAATAATGATGAACAGACTAAGTATTGGCTAGCTAGATGTGTGGAACCTAAGAAAAAATTGATATGTCATCAAGTAGACGATGATGGTTTTGAGTATCCAGTTGGGTTTGTCATTGTAGCTGGCACTTGGCTACGTAGATACCTAACAAGAAGAAATGGTTTACCAACATTTGAAGACTACCAATCCAAAAAGAAGATTTTACACTATTCTCATTTGGTTGTGGCAACAAATATCAAATTAGAAAGATACAAAGGGAGACCCGCCAATAAGGTATTATGGACAATTTCAATGGATGAGCACGAGACAATCATAGATGCATTGCAAAAGAGAGAGGATGCAGATGGTATAGTGGGATGACTACATTTAAATCAAACACATGTAAGTTTTTTCTTTATTGTGTAATTTTTATATATATACTTATATAATTTAATTACATGTACGTTTGCGCTGTCAATACCAAATTAGAGAACCTATTTATATTCCTCTTATTCAGGTCTCAATTACAATTTAGGCAAATTTAAATGTTAAAGTGGATTGAGCATCAACATCTTGTGCAATTCCACATAGTGAGTACATACAAATTACACATATATTTACATAGTTCAGATACCTCATATTAATTTATGCATTTATTAACATATGTTTTTGTTTTACAATTTTATTTTACAAGACCTCATTTGAAGAGATGTGTTGAACCAATTTTATATTTTGAGTTCACTTCTATAAATTTATCATTGACATTGTCTTACATATATTGTGAAATATGTTGTACAAACAAATTTAAAAATAGGAGTTTACTTTTATCTGAAAGTTAAAGGTGTGCACTTGATATTATAAATTAATTGTCAACTTAAGTAATGACCTATTTTTTTCCATTACTTTTACATTCAAGCATGTTTAAATTAATGTTTGTTTGAAGTTTCAAATTACTATTAATTGTAATATTAAACCCTTCACTAATACATGATAATTTAAAGATCATTACTCATTGTATTGATTATATGCTATTGTTATGTTGATAATTGACATGTATGTTTAACCATGTTAACCATGTTAAGTGAGAGGGAGGAAAGGAGGAAGAGAGGGACAAAGGGATATGGGAAGGGTTATAAGTGCTTGTAATTTATCAGAAAGGGGTCCCATTAGGATACCTTAGGGAAAATTAGCACCTCTTAGGACCCCTTACAACACATTAGTTATTGTAGTCCGAAAAGTAATCTTTTCTAATGTGTCTTAGTACATTCTAGTGTTTCCAAGAGGTTTTGATTGGTCATATATGGTCATAAGAAACCTTAGGACCCATTATGACTCCTTGGAACCCATTCATACCATTAACACACTTTGTGAACCCATAGAACACATTAATCATTGTAGGATACACTTTAGGGTTGTAATGTGTCCTATTCAATACTATTTTTTCCTAAGGATTTTTAGTGGGTCCTAAGTGGTTTTAGGAATCCTTGAGACTAATTACAACCTCCTAAGAACCATTATGACCCATTATGAACCTTTATAGCATATCAGTCATTTGTAGGACACCATTTAGAGGTCTAATGTGCTTTAATGAGTCATATGTTCTAAGGGGACAATGGGGATTTTTAGGACCCATTAGTACACATTAGGTCTCATTAGGACACATTAGGGTCCACTCACACACATTAGGACCCATTAGACCTGATTAAGACCTCTTATAACACATTAATCATTGCAAGACATAGTAATGTGTCCTAAGTGGTCCTAATATCTCACAACAGATCACAATTGGTCCTATGTGGTTTGAAAATCCATTAATACTGTTTAGGGTGCACATTACGACCATTTAAAACATATTAAAATCCATTAATGCCTCTTAGATAATCTTAAGGGGCATACGACACACTAATGGGTCCTAATGTGTCTTAAGGGGTTCTAATGTGTTTTAAGTGATCCCACGACCTTTTAGGACCCATTAGGAACCCTTATAATCCATTAGGGGCCATTAGAACTCATAAGAACCAATTATAATCCCTCTAAACACATTCACCATCATACGATACACTACAATGTCCAAAGGCATTATAATAGTTCCTAAGTGGTTGTAATCAGTCCTAATGTTTCCTCTTGGATTTTAAACTGTGGTCTTAATATATCATGAAGGGTCATAATGGGTTCTTAGTGGTCCTAAGACATCTTAGGGCCTATTAGGACCCCTTAGAACACATTAACTATAATAGGACACACAAATGGGATGTTAATGATTCTAATGTATCATAAGGGGTCATAATGGATTGTAAGTAGCCCCAGGACCCATTACAAAACCTTAGAATATATTAGGACCAATTAGGACACATCAAAACTACCTCAATCGATTATTTAATTACATAGGTAAATATACTTAAGAAAATGTAATAACTTGATAAGACATCAAGTGTCTTGTTTAGAAAAATAGGCATTCTAGCCCGAGTGACACTTGGGATGTAAGAAAACCTAAGTCAAAGTTACAAGGAACCATCTAGGTACATGACTTTACATACGTACATTGCCTTGATGAGAAAATGTGTGAAAGAAAGGGTATCATCTATCATTTCATTAAAAAAATCTTCAATCTTTACCTAAATTTTATAAATTTGAATTTTTAGGATGAAACATATTTATAATAGTAGGTCAATTTTATTTGTATGAATCTCAATGCATAAATTTGATGTGATAATTATCCAATAATCTTTTTGATATTAGTACTAATGCTCTATAAATAGTTAAAATTATTGTTCATGTAGCATATATATTTACAAAATGTGTCATATGTTCATGAATAAAATATGACGCAATAAAGAAAATGGTTTGAATACTTAAAACTATTAGAATCTGAAAAGATTAATAAACCAGAAAACTAGTGCAAAGAGTAAATATCTAAACTATGAATGCAAATGATACAAAATCAAAATAGCATCATAGAGTTAGTCTCCAAGAGAGTAATACAAATGCTGGAAGCAAAATAGCATTAAGAGGATGCAAAAACAAGAGATACAAATACAAGCCAGATAGCATGCTTATATAGGCTAGGAAGAGAGAGGAGGTGGCAACACCAACCAATGAGGAGCAACCATCTATCGGACTAAAGATAGCAAAGTATCTTCCCAAGATAGCTAATGGATGCTCACATGTAGGAAGGTGACACCTCACAACCATTCACCTAATAAGACATGCTTTATTAACCTAAGCGAGATTATTAAAAGTGTAGGAAAAACCTAGCAAAATAGGAAAAAATAAAAAACTACACTAACACCCCCCCATAAGCGAAGCTTAGGTGGATGTAGAAATGGGTCCCGGCAACAAGGCCATGTTAGGTACCCAAGTACAATGCAAGAAGATGCAACCTCTGAAAGTGGGGAAAGAGAGAAAACCACAAGGGAAAAACCCTCCCTCAAAAAGAGGTAAGAACCTAGTGAAGAACTGAAGAAGTCTCCCGCTAGGGAAATTGTCCCCTAAAATAGGAACAAGGAGTGATCATGAAGAAGCAGCATCACTGAAGCATGAAGAACCGCAAAACTCTGTCAAAATGCTGATCTGTAGAACCCCCATGGAAATAGAAGGCACGAACCATCAACCAAAGGAACCTCCATGGAATAATGATTTGGCACTTTATTTTAGTGCATTTACAACTACCACTAGAAAGAGATACTTAGTGGTATTGATTTCAATGCATTACAAACCCTCATGAAGAGCATATGCTAAAAGTGAAACTTGGGCACAATAATCAAGAAAACAAACAACACCACTGTGATCTACTCGAAAAATCATGCACTTTCAAAAAAAGAATCGCCTCGATACGAGGTCGTATGAGAAAGTTATGATCCTCCGAAGTTTCCAAAATGAGAACTGTGCACAGTCACGGCTGAGAATTTGCAATTTCTGAAGAATTCATGCATGAAAATCAAAAAATAACTCCACTAGTGGATAGAGCACAAAAAAATAGCCAAGTTCATAACAAGAATCATCAAAATCGAAGTCCGTATGAGCAAGAACGAGACATTTGAAAACTGCATTCAAATCTGCGGCTGCCAACGGAGAGGGGTATGGCTGTAGCTTTGCATGCTCGATCCTGAAAAATATACAGCTTGCATGCAAAATCTAAAAGATACCCAGATGGTTTTTCGGGGCTGCGAACAAAACCCAGAAAGCGTTTTTTTTGCTGATGAACAGAAGATGTTGCTATAGTGTAAATCAGACGCTTTTAACAGTAAAAAACGGCTCCAAAAATCAAAAAACGACCCCAGCAACCAAAATTTGACATGCAAATGCTGGATCAGCTTCTTAAGTCCATCAATGGCATGCTGGAACTTGCAAAACTAATTAAAAACTCCAAATATGCAAGTTGGTTGTCAGATTTGAGATTGAAACTCCAAAAAAAAACTATTTTTGTCAAAACTTTTCTGATTCTCAGGATCATCCAAAGATGCAAGAGAAGAGCATACTTCATTTTTCAAAAAACTACAATAAAGTTTATTTGCCCCCCCCAAATCTCTCAAATAAGGAAACTAAAATCTACTCTTGCACATAGAAAAGCTCTGATACCATGTTAGAATCTGAAAAGATTAATAAACCAGAAAACTAGTGCAAAGAGTAAATATCTAAACTATGAATGCAAATGATACAAAATCAAAATAGCATCATAGAGTTAGTCTCCAAGAGAGTAATGCAAATGCTGGAAGCAAAATAGCATTAAGAGGATGCAAAAACAAGAGATACAAATACAAGCCAGGTAGCATGCTTATATAGGCTAGGAAGAGAGAGGAGGTGGCAACACCAACCAATGAGGAGCAACCATCTATCGGACTAAAGATAGCAAAGTATCTTCCCAAGATAGCTAATGGATGCTCACATGTAGGAAGGTGACACCTCACAACCATTCACCTAATAAGACATGCTTTATTAACCTAAGCAAGATTATTAAAAGTGTAGGAAAAACCTAGCAAAATAGGAAAAAATAAAAAACTACACTAACAAAAACATGATGAAACATAATAATATACACTACATACACTAGCATAATAAGAAGTCGTAAAAAATTAGTACATGGTCTAACATGTCATAACATGATCTATGAAGTCAAAAAATGCATATAATACAGTTAACTGTCCTAATACAAAGTGTATCAAAATAAACAATATGTGTCATAAAAATACAATCTAAAGGTGCCAACAAGACCTAATCTATCTGATTGAATGTCCTCTTTACTCCACGTGAAGAGGACTCAAATGGATCATCTTATGTAATATGAGTTGTCTCATCATGTGGGACACCCTGTGAGGTAGATGGATCATCTTGTGTAACATGAGGCATGTCTCATCATGTACATGCTTAATTGAAATGGGTTTCAAAATCTAGCTTGCAAATAAATTAAATATTCACTACATAATAAAATAAATACCACATGAGATGGGTGTCCCTCTGTAACGAGAGGAGGTGCACTGTGAAAGCTACCAAATGCAGTAGTGGTGAGGTCCTGTAATTTACAATACATACATTTTTAAAATTTGATAAAGAGCATAATGAACTATGTATGTACATAAATCACAATACTGATCTCAAAGGATGATGTAGGTACCTCCATCTGGCTAAGTTTCCTACTCTCAGCAACACTCATGGTGACATAGTCCTAAAATTATGGATACATAAATGTTGAGTCAAAATTATATATACATGAATAATTACAAAATATGTAAACTAAAAAGTACATAATTTGTACACTACATTTTTCATACACTATAAAAACATGTATATATATCATACCTAAGTAGTAACCAATGTCACAGATGTGTCTATAAGTATGTTAGCACAATGATCAAAAGATGGAGTTGAAAATAAACTATATCGAGACCTGTATGGATGAGTATGATCCATCTCCTATTCGTAAAATCAAAACACATAAAATATATACATGAGTCAAAATTGTTCAGATTATAAGTTAATAACAATGTACATACATAAAAATAGTACAAATTATTTGTCTTCAGTCAAAAGTTCATACCGTATGTATTTGAGGTTGTGCCTCAGTGGTAGCTGGATCATGACCTATACTGACATCAAACTATGTAGCAGCGGACAATCCCTACAAAATCAGATAAAAAGAACATATGAGCACATGTTATTAAATTCGAGTTTGAATGTACACTTTTATAGTGTAATTCAAAGTGCATACCCTATGAGGGATGCCAATGTCTATAGGTCTCAAAAAAAGACTATACTACCTCCTAGGAGGAACAATATCATCCATCCTGTGTTATTTCAAAAGTACAAATTAATATGGTTAATACAATTACACATGTATGTAGAAAGTAAATAATTATGTACTTTATATTTAAATTTTAATTAAAAGTTTACCTGCTGCTCTTGACTGTCTCTAGGCTCTCCTTGCATGAGGTCAACAAACGATGACACATTAATCTCATCAGTACCATCACCATGGGTAGCGTATACGTCATCATCAAAATCAGCACCCTCGGCATAATGGTCATTGTGCACTGCATCAACATCACTATGGGGGCCTCTGCATATGACTCCACAGCTAGTACAAATATGTCCAAGTGGACAAACATGTTTTTCCTGCATCCACTGTTGTACTAAATTGCTCGAAAGGGCATTCAAAGAGGTAAGAGTAGATGAAACTACTCGATGATGGTGTGGAGCTGGTACAACGAGTGCATGAACAGGTACAAGGGGTTGAGGTCGCTTGCAATTTCTTGTTCTATCACTCAGCTTTGCCCCAGGCCTATCCTGAGGCATCCCTCCACCAACCCCCTAAAATGATTTAATGATATCAAAATAATTGGGTTTCAAACCCACTTCAAACTCAGCCCATAGCTTCCTACGGAAGTACATGGGAACCTCATAATTAGCGTGTGGTGGATGGTCAAATACCATCCATTTGACCATCCACCACTGCTCCCAAAAGTGTGCTGCTATGCGTGGATGTGTGCACCATCTAATAGAAATACAAGGCTTCTTCTTACTAATCTCCAAATCCATCTTAGGGTTTGCAAAATATCTTGTAAAATGTCCTTTACCTATTTTGAGGTTATGGACCTCTCTATATGATAAGCCATCAGAATAGAAGGCACACATGTTTTGCCTCCATAATCTAAATGAATCAATATCACAATCCAAATGCTGTATGGAGTGAATGACACCTTGCATGCTATCTGAAAGGCATAGTAGGTGAGGAGGGGGGTGGGCCTCACACCTGATAGCCTCAATATCTCACATGAGGTCATTAAGATTACACCTCATGCTCTCTTACAGATCATCTGCAGTGGGTGGTGGAGGAGGACTAGGTGGTAGTGGAGGTGGGGGTGCAGGTGGCAGTGGAGATGGAGGGGGTGGAGGCGAGGGTGGGGGACGGGGAGGGGGTGGCAACGGGTCCATCAAATATAATCTGCATATATGTTTAAACAACATAAAAAATGACAAAATTACTATTTAATAAAATTCAAATATAAAATATCATTTATATAAATGCGCAGATCTTTAAAACCATATCAATTAAATAAATTAAGTTAAACACTTAAGTAAACTTTAATGTTAAGGCTAATTGAACATTATACCGAATTTAAGTCTAATCATAAAATAATACTCCAAAAAACTATATTAATAAATCAACTATATAAACCTGGTTTTAATGTTAGATATGAACTTCTTTTGTGTATGCAAGTTCAAGGGAACATGTTTTTGATATTAAAGAAAAGGATGTGAAAGTGCCCAATAGTTTAACCATTGTTTTTTTAGATTATGATCTAGATCCTAAATGGAATTACTTTATGAAATATATTGTAGTGATTTTTTTATTATTAATATTTTATATTGAATGTTAGAGTAGTTATATTCCTATTCTATTTAGTTTTTAGAGTCTTGTTGAAAAAAATATTACGGTTATATGTTTCTGTCCTAGACCCCTATCTGACCTTATAGAAAGGGAAAATATATTTTGATACTCCTATAAGATTTGTTATTCAACACTATTTATTTATTTATTTGGCCTACTAAACTTGTGAGGAAATGCACAAAATCATTAAGAAATATAAGGATAAGATGAGATAAAAATGAGAATAATTAAGATTATGGAAGGAAAGTATGAAGAAATTGGTAGGGGGACTAAGAATGCAACTTCTAATGTGTTGTTTGTTCTAGGGTTGTTTGCCTCAAAATTGTTTCCCTTTTCTATATTCAAGTAGCTAGATCAATTTTTATGTACACTTATTTTGTGAGACTAGGGGATTGTATTCTCATTATGGATTATATGTTCATCTCAGGATCAAACAAAGTTAAGATTATGACAAGGTTATGGTTTAGAATTTTGTTATGTTTAGGGTTTTCATGATGGCTAAGCTTAAGATTATTATAATGATTATGACTAATGTTAGGGTTTACCTAGGATTATGGTTTTAGTTAGAATTATATTTAGGTTTTAGATGTTTATTATGGTGCTATTGTTTAAAGGATATATAATAGATGGCATTAGGATGAGAGTTAAGGTGACAATTAGAATGAAAGCTTAGAGATAGAATTATGATTTGATTTATATTTATGATTATAGTTCATCCTAAAGATTATCCGCTAATGCAAACTATAAGTCTAGATCCTAATTCTAATACATGAACCCTTTCCCTAACCATAATAATCCTAATTCTAATCATAATACTTAAACTTATAATATCTTCTTTAGTAATTTAAATCTTAACTTATCATTTAACAATTGTTATGAATTGCTAATAGAACTTTTCTTCCCTCTAAATCTCTATGTTGGAATGTGTTATATTAATTGCATTTTCTAATTATGACCAAAGTCTTTTTACTATTAGAAAACTTTGTATTATATTAATCACATCTTTTATAATTACTTTTGGATGCTTACTTGTCTTCCACCTGCGAACTACTCTTGGCTCATCCAAACATTAGCCTTAGTAGTTTCAATGATCAATAAAATATGTTTTCCTAATTCTGATTTGTAGGTGGAAACAACTTCATAAATTATCATTTTTCTTAAGGTGTTTAATGAGTTGTTGGATATAAACCTTAATCATAAATCTTAATTATAAACTTTAATCATAAATCTAAATATACACCTTAATTATAAAATCTAAATTATAATACTTATGATCCTATTGATATTCTAGAATTGAATACAAATCCTAATACTAGATCCTAATCTTAAATGTTAAATGTTAAACCCTAACCTGTATATGTAAATCATAGTTAAAGTCAAGATTAGGGTTTAATATTTAAGCTTAATATTTTTATTTAGAATTTGGAGAAGGGCTTAGCATTTATGTTTATTTTTAGGATAACGGTTTTGCATTTAGGATAACTTAGTTAGGCTAAGGGTTAAGAATTTAGGATAAAGGTTTAGGATAAGGGTTAGACTTGAGATTAGAATTTAAAACTTATTGTCAAGGTTTAATATTTTGTATTAGGCACATGTTTTACCATTTAAAGTACAATTTTAGCATTTATAATTAGGGATGATATTATAATATCATTGACAACTATAGTTTAGTATTTGAAGAGTTTAGATTTTTTCATTTTAAATTATCATTTACTATAACTTAGTGTTATTGCTTAGGTATGGTTCTAATATTTAGTATTTAATACTTTAGATTAATGTAAATCTTTTAAGATTAGGGTTAGCGTTTTAATAAAAGTTAGAGATTGTATAAGGGTTAGGATTTAGGGATAGGGTTAGGATTAGGAATATTAATATTTAAGATAAGGGTTAAGCATTTAGGATAATAGTTTATCATTTAAGGTTAGGATTATGGTTTGACATTTATAATTAGTACTTGGTTCTTAGGATACTTATTTAATTATTTATATTAGGGTGTAGGTTTTAGCAAATTAAGATTATGCTTAGGATGACAGTAAGGGTTATGATTAGAGTTTTGGTTAAAATTGGGATTATATAGTTAATCCCAAATGTTTTCCCTTAATCCAAAACTATTAGTGTAAATCCTATGCCTAATACTTGAACCGTAACCCTAACCATAATAATAACCTTGATGTAAAGTAAGGGAGCACATTATGTAACGCCCAACCAAGGGATCTAAAGAACTAACCTAAAGTTTTACTAAGCAAGCAATAACATGTACAATAATTTACATAAAAAAACATAAGAGATTACATTCCTTAACGAGCACATTTAAATTTCATTTTTAAATAATTATAAGTACTAGAAGTAAAATAAATAACACATCCACATGAAAGAATACTTACAAGTTCAATCCATTTAAATAATATAAATTTGTTCTGAATGCCACTTGGCATTAATTCATAATGCACAATCATCAACTGTACATGTCACAGAGTCTGAAAGGCTGAAAGAATATACATTTATAAAATAGTTTTGTATTAAGAACATCTTCTTTTGTTGTAAGAACATCCTACATATAGAAATACATTTTACAAAGAGACTACAGTGAGTAGGAAGATATAATAATCAAGGATAATAAATACTTATCTACACATCCTTGATACAAGTTACTCCAATTAAGGTCCATATGCATCAAATAAAAAATGTCTCTATATATGAGAATTTGTCAAACATTTTGAATACATTGTTTGTGCTCCCATTTTTCATTATGAATTTTTCTAAAAGACTTTATTTCTAAAGTAAACACACTTTGGGATTGTTTCAAAGGCATCTCCCCTTTGACCTATCTCCCCTCTAAGGATGGGTCAAATTTGAACACATATTGTGCAGATCTCAATCTCAGTAGCATTACTATGTTTTCCTTGTGTTTGAGATAGAATTTGACTCTATGAAAAGGTATCAAGTAATTAAGGTAGTGCTTCTATTGCTTATGTATGCTTGTGCATGGTGTGTGTTCAATGTGACTTATATGTTTAGGGATGGTGGTGGATATGATGGAACATAGATCCAACTGGATTACCACCCTACATCTATGTACTAATAAACAACTTAAAGTTATTAATGTGATAAAACTTTGCTTGATCAATTATAATATTATTTTATGTTGCAAATTTTGATTGTTGTTTCATTACTCTTTGTCAAATTGTGATATTAGTATATTAGCATTAGTTTGTAGATATATTATGTTTCATAGATTTCGTGACTCTCACTTTTTTTTGAATTGCTAGACATCTCTATGTTAAGTTGGTTAATCTTTGTGTCAAGGAGAATTCTGAAAGAGTGTATATATTTTGTAGTTGGGTGGATGAATGCTGTAACAATGTTCTTGCATGTGATGTACTAAGGAAGATAGATGTTGGGAGTTCTCATGAAGATGGTGACTAGCTATTATATTATCTATCTATTGTATTCAACCTTGTGGTCTTTTCTTATGTATGCCAAAATATGATATTAGGCCTCTATTCTTTTGTATAATTAAACAAATTATTTTAATTAATGATTAAACATGTGTATTTAGTGTTAATTTGGTATTGTAGAAATCTTTACATAAATATATCTAGATTAGAGAGGAATCAACCTATAATTTTGTAACATTAATGATGAAACAATTTAAACTTATCAATTGTACCCTCCAAAAAGGATTATAACAAAACTTTTAACAATCTTGAACTAGAGCAAATATTGTGTAATTTAATATCAAGATTTTTAAATCAAATATTGATCTATATATCAAACAATGATTATAAGACAATTGAAAAAATAAAGTATATTAAGATTCTTAATATCAAAGAAAGAAAACATAGATTTTATAAATTTCTTAAAAATGTATTCATATGCAAAGTTTTATTTGGAAATGATTTGACGATAACAAGAGATTTAATAATATTTTGTAGATACTTAAACTATATTTTATATTTTAAACATTATTAATAATATTTTACCCATCTACAGCAATGTAGAAACCAATGAAAAATAATATTAATGAACTTTTTATTATGGTTCTCATCGAGATGATCAACTTCTTTTCATACTGGCAACAATGCACATTTGGCGAAATGGAAAATAACAATTGCAAGATGATAGTGGAATACAGTTAAAAGAACAATGACCGTAAAGAAAAGTTGAGAAAAAAAGAGGAATATTGATGATATCCATAACCTATATGACAATTCAGTCCAAATCCTTTAAAAAGCCTGCAAAATAAACGACAACGTATTTATCAACTGCAGGCGTTCCAATGGCCAGTTCTTTCAAGCCTCTGTATACAGGAATGGATGTCAACATGATAGCTGTTTTTATATTTATTTAAATATGTTCATATATACAGGAATTGATTTTGATATGATAGCTGTTTATATATATACGTAGGAACGAATTTTAACATGATAGCTGTTTATATGTATAAATATGTTTCTTGACAAAACCCTGACAAGGCAATTTTGTTGCATTGAGTTTGATGTTGAAAACAAGTAGCAATAATTTGAGAATAACAATCACAGAAGTTGATTGAGCAATGCCATCAACCAAATTCGGAATTTGAAAGGTTGAATGGTGGTTGTTCTAGATTATGCAGATATAAATTTTAAATTATGGGTAGTGATTGAGCATTGTTATTTCTGAGTTAGATTGTGTAACAGTTTAGTTTGCATGAATATATCAAATTGTATTCAGCAATTCAGTAATCCAGCATTGTGATAAGAATATTAATGATTTGTTCATGAATTGAAGTGTAACAACAATCTTTATATACTCAAGAAGAAGATTTTTTGTAATGGACCCAGTGGATATATCAGTGCAGTTGTCCCCATTGAGAATGCAGGAAGAATCACGTTCAAGAAACGAGGATTATGTTGTGCAAAAGAAAGAGTCTTATAAAGGTGGATGGAGAATTATGCCCTTTATTGTGGGTAAGAAACTAGAATCTAACTTTTCCTAATGCATTGTTCTTTTGATTGTATTCAGATTGAAAAGACGTATAATGAATTTTGAAAAACCTAAATTAGATCTATATTTCTTTCTCAACACATAACCTGGGTAATTATAATTCAAGAGTGGTCATTGTGTGTTGTTATTTGGCAGGAAATGAGAGTTGTGCAAACCTTGCAACGGCCAGCTTATCTGCCAACTTGGTGGTGTTCTTGATCACTCAATATAGGATGGATCAGCTTGAAGCTGCAAAAATTTCAACCATCTGGGGAGGAATTAAAGATATATCTCCCATTCTTGGTGCTATTGTAGCTGATTCTTATTTAGGAAGGTTTTGGACAATCCTCTGGGCCTCTTTCATATACATATTGGTAGGCAAATATTAACTTTCTCATCTAGTACATCAGTAAAATTGTATACTTTAAATTGTTTGTAAACATTGACATGATTAATTTCTTTGAGATCTTTGTAATCTTGCAATCTGAGTTGAGTTAGTTGGTCCAAGAAGGTAACTTTGCATTTGGGTTAAGAGCTTGTTCTGAACACAACTTTTGCATCTACAAATTATTTGTTGGAAGAATAGATTGATATTATCCATAGTGAAGAGCTTGTTTTCCAAAGGCTTCAATTGCTTTGTGTAATGTTCCTATACGCTTTCTGGAAGAAATCTGTTCCCAACTCAACAAAATATTCTAAATAGAATTATTTTCTCTCTTCTTATATATATCCCAGTCCAAAAAACAAATCATAGGATATTAATTATCGAAGGATGGTGGTCAGGACTAGAACCTGATGTCCATGAATGAATTTCCATGACAGTTAGATCATTAAAATTGTCATTAAATTACATTTCTATTGAATTGAGAGCATCAAATTTCTTATTTTATAAGAACATTTATGGATCAAAAATAGAAAGGAGTAATAGGGTCTTCACGAGGTTATGTTTTATAATCAATAGGGCGTAGTTGGAAACAATTATCGATCTTGTCTAATCTTAGAAATAGAAATAAAGCTTCTTCAAATTGCATTTTTTTCTACTTTGATGCCCTTTCAATACTGGGTCTGAAATGGATTTGGACATGGATTCTTTTATAGTTTAGAATACAAATAAATGATGTTTTTATGAGTCCATACATAATGTCTGAAATGGATTTGTACATAGATTCTTTCATAGTTTAGAATATAAATAAATGATGTTTATAGAGTTATAAATAATTTATAGTAATTTTTTAGTCTGATTATTCTATATTTTTATATTTATTAAATAATGAAAAATATAGATACAAATAATATTGATGAAAAATAAGATATTATATTATCAAAATCTTAAAACCAAAACTTGATGGATGAATGATTGTACTGGTCCTCTTTCATTTATATTTCAAATAAAATTATAAAAAATTCAAGAATATTTAATAAATATTATTAAAAAATAATATTTAATCAAATTTATTAAATGATTATTTCTGATGAAAGATTTTATATATCATTTTGATTCTATATTTTTATAATATTCTTGATTCTTGATAAACTCTTTAAAAAGTCATGATAAAAAAAACCTGTACCTTATACTATATGCTAAATTAATTTCATCTTAATAATTCTAAAGCTCCTATCTTTGTTTAAAAGATTGATAAGTCCAAAACTCTTTTGAAAAGAATGTTTGAAATAGATGAATTAAGTGTTATTTGAATGAAAGAATTTGGACTCGCTACTTAGTAACATCATTATTGCAAATTGTGTATAGCTTGGCAATCATTGCAAACACATTATGTTAGGTATTTTGTCATACAACTTCAATTCCCCACGCTTGTAACCTCATTGCTGAGGATTGGATTGGTTTGATGCAGGCAATGCTACTTGTGACATTCATGTCTATAGATATAGATCAAATAAGGGGAACTGGATTTGGCCTTGCACTGCTCTATTTATTTCTGATACTAACCGTTGTGGGCTCAAGTGGAGTGAAGTCATCTTCCATAGCCTTTGGTGCAGAGCAATTTGACAGCAATAGTGAGGAGGATAGGAAAAATCAGCAAAGCTTCTTCAACTGGTATTATTGTGCAGCTACTTTGTCTACCATGCTGGGACTCACCGTTGTTGTTTATGTACAAAGTGATGTCAGCTGGAAATGGGGATTCGGTCTGGCTACTTTGCTTATGATTATATCCACTCTCCTCTTCTCCATTGGAACCAAGTATTATGTCATGATCAGTCCACAAGGCAGTGCCTTCATTGAGTTTCTTCAAGTGATTGTTGCATCTATTAGAAAGAGAAACTTGGTTTTGCCTTCTGATTCAAGAGAACTATATGATATGCCTTTGGATAAAGAACAAGATGATTTGAAACTATCCTCAACTAATTTTTTCAGGTATGTATCTTCTTTATTGCTTTTTTTCGCTTTTACTATATAGTTCATATTTTTTTGGATTAATGGCAAAATCTATATTGTAGGCATTTAAACTGTATTAAATTCAAGCTTTCTATAATACAGATTAAAATAATTATTCTTGTATAACTAAAATATTTTCATATTGCTGATAGAATTATTTAAAAATAGAATTAAAGAATGTAATATGGAGGATCATATATCTTATATTATAAGTAAAGAATCAGAACTTTAATTAACATTAATTTAACTATATACTTAAAATTCGATGATAGATTTTTTAATTAAAATTTATAAAGAGAAGAAAGAATATTGATACAAATGAATTTAAAGTACATGACATATTTATCTTTTAAGAAATTAAACATTATTTTATAAATCTCTACTTTCAAAACAAAATAATTTATTATAATTGAATAATAAAGATGTACATAAATTAATAATACAATTCTATACAAAATATATTTATGTCCATCATATATATAAAATACAAAATAAATCTATTATTCTTTAAATTCAAGATGGTTAATCTTGATGTTGATACAAGTATGATGTATTGAGATGGCTAACTTATGATTTGTTGTTTTTGTCATAAAATTCAAACTCAGCTTCAGTGTTTTTGTTGAACTTTTACATTATAGTATTGTTGATATTGTCTTAAGATTTAAGATTCAAATTCAACTAGAGTGTTTTTGTTGAATGTTTATATTGATGTGAAATCTTTCATTCTCACCTTATCATAACAAACATTTACATTTTGAAGGTGTAGAAGAATTTTTTACCTCATATTTGAATCAAACTCTTAAAAACATAAGACATGAACAAGAAATTGATCTCAACTCAAACATTTTCTATTTATTCTATTAATTTACATTCTTCTTAATCAAAGGCCACGAAATTTAATCTGAAACGTCCAAGGAAAGAACTCATACAGTTAAAATCAGAAATCATAAACAATAATATGATAAACTCTACAATTTAAACAATATGATAAACTTCAGTTCAGAAGGAATTCACCGAAAAGTGAAAGGATATTCATCTCTAACTTTCTGTTTAGTTCTTTTTGAGCTCTGGTTGTTCTTGCTGCTGGTTGAACTCACTGCACGTGAATTTCTTATAAAACTGTCTCCTACTCTTTTTGTTTAATTGGAACTCTTTCCTAATTGGTATAATTAGAACAATATGATAGACTCTACAACTTATTTGCATTTCCTTAACCCGGAGGAATAAGTAGTGATAAAAGGGAAAAAAGAAAAAGAAAACTTCTTCCCACCTTATAGAAATTTGTTTCTTGTCCTGCAGGTTTTTCAACAAGGCGGCCATAATCAGCAGAGAAGATTATAAAGACCATGGCTCCAAACCCAATCTATGGAAGCTGTGCCCAGTTCAGAAAGTAGAACAGCTCAAATCAGTAATAAGAATAATACCCATCTGGAGTGCAGGAATACCAGTTTCAATCATCTTATTGGGAAGTGCAAGCACATACATGGTATACCAAGCAATTGTCATGCACAGGAAACTCACCAAACATTTCGAAATGCCCATAGCTTCCATGGCAGTATTCGCTCTCTTAACAATATCAATTTGGCTGCCCATCTATGACAAACTCATAATCCCACTATTCCGACGCATAACAAAGAGAAGCGAAGGCATAACCCTAATTGAAAGAACAGGAACGGGCCTTCTGATCTCAGTCATCACCATGGTTGTATCAGCACTGGTAGAAATCAAGCGTAAGAATAGCAGTGAAAACATCTCTGTGTTTTGGCTGGCGCCACAGTATATTCTGCTAGGGTTAGCAGAGGCATTTTATGCCATTGGTATGATTGAGTTTTTTTATGTGCAGTTTCCAAAGAGTATGAGAAGTACTGCTGTGGCGTTGTACTGGTGTGGTATGGGAATTGGGTTGTTGCTCAGCAGTGTTGTTATTACAGTCGTTCATAATGCCACTGGAGGAAACAGAAAAAATGCTTGGTTGGCTGAAAATCTGAATGAGGGTAGACTTGAGTATTTTTACTGGTTTTATGCAGCTCTTGGTCTGCTTAATTGGTTCTATTTTCTTCTCTGTGCAAGGTTGGTGAAAGACCCAAGACATAATTCTGATCAACAGGAGGAGAATAAACAAGTATCAGTGTCTATGTAGAGTTAGATCATATTGTGTTTGACCTTAGGATTGTATTCTGCCTTGGGTATAGCTCAAGCCAGGGCAATTGAAGAGAATAAACATGATATATGTCTTCTAAGGTATTATATTGGAGTCTATATTATCTTGACAGAACACTTGTGTAATCCCAAGTGTGATGTCCACCAACCTAATAGCAGATGGGCATTGAATGCTTTCTTATACATTCAAGATTTTGTGATCAGGTATAGCTAATATGTGTAGACATGATATACCATGCATTCGGAAACTAATTCATGAAGATGTAATGTTTCTATATGCAAAGTTGGTGAAAGATCTCAGAGGGTGCAACGATAATTCTGATCAAAATTAGCAGGACAATAAACAAGTTTCAGTGTCTATGTAGAGTTCGATATCATGTATTTGATCTAAGCATTGTCTCCTGCCTTTGGTATAGATTATGCTAAGACATCTGAAGAGAATTAAAGACAAGCAAGTCTTGTTCCATATGCTTTCTATGGCATATTGTATTGCAACTTATATATTTTTAACATCACACTAGTGTAATAGCAAGTTGATGTTGATCAACCTAATATGTACCTGTGGTTTGTAAAGTGACAATGAACAGTTTGGCTGTACATTCCAGATTTTGTGATCAGGTATAGTTAATATATGTCGGCATGGTATACCATGCTTGGTTGGAAACTAATGCATGGTGATATTTATGGTTAACTAATATTTTAGTTAAACTAAAAGAGTGGTAAAAATTTTATATTAAAATCTACATTAATGACTGTATACAAATATGTTAATGTATTGAGATTTATTAATTAAAATTAATGCATGAATATATCTATGATCAAGTAATATTTCACCACTTAAAAATAGGTTTTAAAAAAGATTCTAGCTGTATGTATGTTTTTTTAAATTTCTTTTTTATTTTATGTGTAAATAATTTTGAGTGTTTGTAAAAGCTGATTGAAAAAGCTTTTGATAACATTATATATCCATACATTGAATTTAGAGTTCACCTTTTTTATTTCATCCCTTAAAAAATAGGTTTTCATTCATATGTGCATTTACACTATAGTCTAAATAGATGTTTCTATGTCAGCATACTAATTCACTGAAAAATATTAAATCATAAAAAAAAAACATGTTGAGTTTTATGTGTAGATTTATTGGATGCATGTGTAGGTTGAATGGTAGATGCTTTTGATATCATGTTATCTACACACATTGAATTTAGAGTTCTCTTTCTTGGTTTATGATCTACACAAATTGATTTCTCATCCATGTGTACATTTATATTAATTGACATCAATAGTTCCACACAAATATACTAATGTATTGAAATTTACAAGTCTTAAAAAAAATGAAATGGACAAATGATGATTGGTTAGATTAACGGTGGATTGGATGTTGAATAGGTGTAAAGTAAGATCAACTACATAGAGGACATAATAATGAATTTCATCTTCAAAATCATATTAGGTGGTGGAATCGTACTCTCTAAAAAATCTAAACTTATACATGAAATAAGAATGATAAAAATTGGTACTAGATATTGTTGAACTTATTACATTAATTAGGTTAGTTTTTAATAAGGGGGAATGTTAGATTTTTTACATTAATTATGTTAGTTTCTAAGTTTAGTTTAAATAAATAAATTAGTTAAATATATAGTTGCTGGAAGTTATTCCCATAAGTAGTTTTTGTAAGGGAAAATAAGGCTATATAAAGATGCTCAAATTTAGTATCAATTCTTATCCGAATGTATCCAAAAAATCTGAATCAATAAAATCAACATTTTATATTTTAGCTCTTTCATTTGGTAGAGTTCCTTTGATGGATTTTGTATGATCAAAGTCTAAAAAAAAAAGAGGCTGGAGGCAATGGAGGTTGGAGGATTTTTATCATCTTAAGCTAGCTTCTCGCTCCGAGATGATTATCGCATGGGAAGCAACTATTTGTGTCCTTGTAAAGCCGGGGCTTGGCAAATTTATCCCTGAAGAGAAGAGGGGACTTGATAGATTTGTGTCCCTGAAGAAAAGAGGGGGCTTGGCTGCGTGATTGTCCTTCTATGGAGTGAGGGGAAGCAGGATTTGAAGAATGGCGTTAGAGACACTCAGAGGAGATGTTGACTTTCGGAGGAAAGACATCCATGACATATTAGTGGTGATTGTTTCTACGGCACTTGAGGAGGCATTAGACACACTCGGAGGAGATGTGGACTTTCAGAGGAAAGGTGTCTCATGTGCAGCACCAAAGAAGGCATCAGGCACACTCCATGGAGATGTGAAATTTTGGAGGAACTATGTCTTGTTGTGTAAGGGAGGTGGAAACAATGTTATTATGAGGATAACTTCAAGATTTGTATTCTGAAGTTGCGATACGAGGGCAACTTCAGGATTAGGATTTGCAATCTGAAGTTGCAGAGAGAGAATCTACTTTCAAAGATTGGTGAAGGAGCTTAATCAAAGTTTCCAGAGGAATAATATTGGTGAAGGCTTTCACTTTTGTTGGATTAATGTAATAAGGGAGAAATGTTGGACTTATTATATTGATTAGGTTAGTTTCTAATAAGGGGGAATGTTAGATCTATTGGAGTAATGTAATAAGGGGGAATGTTAGATTTATTACATTAGTTAGGTTAGTATCTAAGTTTAGTTTAAATAAATAAATTAGTTAAAAGTATATAGTTGCTGGAAGTTATTCCTGTAAGTAGTTTTTGTAAGGGAAAATAACGCTATATAAAGGTGCTCAAACATCAATGTATATAAAAATTCAATATCAATTTTGTATGTATCCAAAAAATTTGAATCAATAAAATCAGCATTTTATATGTTAGCTCTTTCAAATATTATAAATGCTCAGTATAATAGTTTGAAAAGCTAATAATATAATGATATGAAAGTTTAAAATATGAAATAAAGAGAAAAAAAAACAAATCCAAATGATAAACAAAGGAAATGGTTGGTAAAAGAATAGGCATTAAGAAAACCCTAAACTAGGAACTTAAAGCTAAGAAAAGAAAGAAAAAGAAAAAAATACGACTAGAAATAAGAAATGTTAAAAAGAATGTCATAGTGGATAACTTGGATTTGTCATGTTGTGCATGTTTAAAGGTCCCATCTCATGTAGCTAAATTTGACATCTAAACTTTTATCAAATGAGACATTAAGATGGTTAGTAGTCCTTTTATCTCTTACTTTTTTATTTGAAAAAATTCTTAATGCATATATAGGTATGATTTATTATCAAAATAAGTATTAAACCTTTCCACAATGCAAACACTAATAATAAGTAATCAATTAATCATTTAACCACTTGACCTTGATGTTATTTGAGCTGCAAAATTTCATAAGAATATTTTTACTCGCATGTTTCAAAAGATGTTTGTAAGTTAAATATGTTGATCCACTATATTAATTTCAACATTTTGCATGAAGAGTCATGCTCGTTCAATCTTGTATTGAGATAAAAATAAATGTTTTAAATATAAAGCTAGATTATTAATTGTCTAAAAATATAATTTGAATAATAAAGATAGTTGTAGGGGTGCATGAATATGCATGTTTATTTTTCTATTGTTTGTGGGCATTTAATGTGCCAAAGACCTCTATTTATTGAGATAGAATTGTAATGTTTTCTTATATTTGATCTTTTAGGTCAATTGATCCTAGTATTTGTGATCAAGAAAGTCTTTCAGAAGAAAAAAATATTTGCCTTTGGACAATTTATGTTTTTCTATTGTTATTAGTTTTTTCACATGACATGAGAACTATTTTTCTTCATTTTGTACTATTTGTAAATTTTTAAAAACACAAACATTGTACACAAACACAAATTTGATTTTATTGAAATTGCTTATTACATTATATTTGTGTAGACTATCTTAACACATTGTATATTTCAAGCTAGTAAATGAACTTGCTCATAGCAGGTCAGCATCTCTCATGAGGTTTGTGACGTGACTTAGCCATCTCTTGTGGCTCTATAAGACTATTGGTTTTATCGAGCATCGACAAGCTGATCTTTTGGTGCAACAACAACCCCGACCATTCTAACAAGTGGTATTAGGCGTTGGAGGCTGTGACAAGTGACAATAGGAGGGGAATTGTTGGAAATGGGTCTACGTCCCTCACATTAACCACCTCTTATGGTTCTATATGACTATTGGTTGTATCAAGCTAGACCATTCTAGCAAAAGTAAGAACCTCTTAACTCATGAACCAAAACAAAAAACCAGTTGAACATAAAACTATGAATAATCCATCTCACATCATGTGCAAATAAGAGGTGAATGGAAGTGACTACATGAGTTATCTTACCAAAGCCGTGTCTAACTAAATGATCTGTCAACATCAATTTTCAACATACTCTCTTGATATTGAAACTCAAACTTTGATCCCAAAGCATTCAAAACTGATTCTTGCAATAGTACAACATTTCATCACTATAGTCTTATAGACTCAAATGATATTTTTCTAAGTTGCATCTCATTTTAAATTACCTTAAATTGGTAAACAAATATTATTATAAATAAAAAATTATAACAAAGTCTTACCAATAAATTTTTTGTAACTACAACATATTTTTAGAGCTAAGCTTTTTACGATATATTATTAAAATGATGCCAATTATCACCTATTATATGCTTCTATTAATATTGAATAATCCATTGCCACCCTTAATGTACATATTTATTGGATACATGATACACTATGACAATGGAGATAGATCGAAATCCCTTGGCTCACTCATCTAATACACTACATTATCCCATTCCCATTCTATTGTGAGTAAAGAAGCAATCAATGTACCACACAAATTTTAGACAATGTAAATAAAAATTCTTCTTGAAAGGAAAATTCTTACACAATCCAATATTGGAGATAGAATATCTCTACAATTCAAACAAAAAAGTTTAGAAGTTTTTTGAAGTTTTTAAAGATTAAAATAAAAATGAAAGAAAATAGAAGTTCGAAGTTGATAAGAGATGGAAATTAGAAAGTAATAGACATTTAAGCCATAGAATTTGAAGATGAACTGTAAAATAAAGACAATAACATACAGTTATGATAGGATGGACATTATTCTTCATATACTATATCAAAAATACTGGATAGCCAATATCCTAAATCAATCTTACCCTTCAATGATAGCTATATGTATGAAATTTCCTACAACAATTATTATACTTTGAAAAGGTTATACTAACTATTTTACTACCATCTAAGTGGTGGACACTCAAATGCTAGAATGAACTAAATATTTAATATTATTATTTTAAGAAAAAAGCTATGATGCAGCATAGTTTCTAACACATGTTCGCAGGATGAATTTGACAGATAGGACAAGAATACTTGAATTCATATGATATTAATTGCAGGTAAATCTACTTAGTTAGCTCCTAGTTGTATATTATGTAAAATATTTGATAAAAATTGCTTCCAATAATTATTTTTGAGAAGATTTTTTGAAATCTCAAAACCTGCACTTTTGGCCCAAACAAATTAAAGGGTATGAATGAAAACAAAACGTCTGAGATTTTTAGAGAGAAATCCTCCGAGTTACTAAACTACTCACCGGGGGTTTAGTGATGGGCGCTGGTTTCAGACGCTTTCTGCTTAGGTGCAATTGAATTGGGTTACTGGTCGTTATTACAAATTTACATCATAGAAAGGTTTGCGAAGGTAGACAGACAAGTCAGATATGCATAAATCCAACATTATAAATTGTGGAAATTTGTATCCAGTTTATTATTTCAGATTTGGTGCAGCAATATAAAATTATATAAAACCAGAAGTTCTAGACAAAAACTACTGTAGTCTAAATGCTAGAAAAAGAAAAGACCCACATACCTGAAAGATGATGCTCTCTTTCCAAGGTCCCATGACTATGCTAGAAAAAGGAAAAGACCCAAGATCCTGCTTTAGTTGCAGACACCATCTCTGGCTGTACATTAACCAGAAATACATGGCAGCATAAAATCTAGATCAATGTATTGAGGGATGGGAGTTCTTTTGTATAAATAATATCTTATGTCAATTTCATATACAGTTAATAACAGTGTGTAAAAACATTTTGAATTAATGTTTATCTTAAAAAAAATTGCAGCTTCAATGAAGGAACTATCAAATACAAAACAATTGTTGGGAAAAACTAAAATCTGATTAGATGCTCTCAAATAATTTAATCCCCGTTTCAAGTTAGTCCTTAATTATAGTTCCGTGACAAGAACTAATAAAGATAATAGAAAAAGACCACTTATTTAATTTCAATTATAATTTGTTTTCTTCCAATTATAGCATTTTCACCTTTCATCCTGTCAATATGACTGTTATACACATGATCCAACAGCCAGTCATAGTGCATCTCAATCTATGCAGTCCTTGTCGCATAGCTCAGCACAACTAGAGTCTAATTGGGCGATTTGACAGAGTAATATCTTGTAATGTCTTGTTTAGATCGTCTTTTTACATTTACATAGAAGCACTCTATGCTTTGGACATGCCCTTATGATGTAGGTGCCCTGCCTTATTTTGTCCCTTATTTTCTTGTGGTACTTTGTTAAATTTAAGTTCTCATCGACATAATTAACCACTTCCTAGACTGGAATCAAATTTCCTAATGTCAACAGACAATTTCAAGATGACAGTAGAATATATTCTGCAGCTGTCTGATAGCTGTTTATTTATATAAATATGATTCTTTACACCCTCCTAAGAAGCGTGTCATTCTGTGTTTCATTTGATGTTTAAAAATAGCTATCAGTACTTCGAGATTTTAAATTACAGAAGCTATTATGTAAGAAAAGTTTCTCTATAGTTTAGTCATGCCATTAACCATATTCAAAGATTAGTCCCAAATCATGGGTTTTGGCTTACTGTCAGTCACAGTTCGACTGTGTGTGTGGGCTCATGAATAAAAGTCTAACAAGTACTAGCTGTGTTTTTGGTATTTGATTGAGTTATTCTTTTTTTGGATGTTCCAAATATATTGTTAAGATAGTGGAGAACTCATAGACTAGAAAAAACATTTAACAACAATCTGCGTATAACCCAACAAGAAGATTTTCCATTTGTAGTCAACCCAATGGACACAACACTGAAGTTTCCATCCCCACAGAATCTGAGGGAAGAATTGTGTTCAAGATCTGAGGATTCTTCTGTGCCAAAGAAACAGACTTACAAGGGTGGATGGAAAATTATGCCCTTTATTGTGGGTAAGAAATCAGGTCCTAAGTTTTCTTGATGTTATGTTCTTTTAATTTTATTGAGATTCAAGTTTGAAGACCCAAATTAGATCTATCAATTTTTCTCCGAAGAGAACCTCGGTATTATAATTGAACGATGATCATTATGGTGTAATAACTTGGCAGGAAATGAGAGCTGTGCAAATCTTGCAGTGTACAGCTTATCTGCTAACCTGGTGGTGTTCTTAAACAGAGAATACAAGATGGGTCTGCTTGCAGCTGCAAAAATTTCGACAGTTTGGGGAGGAGTAAACTTAATAGCACCCATTGCTGGTGCTGTCGTAGCAGATTCTTATCTAGGAAGGTTTTGGACAATCCTTTTTGCCTCTTTCTCATACATATTGGTAGGCAAACTCTATTTTCCATCTGGTGAATAATTGAAATTTTATAATATGAATTGTTTGTAAGCAGACATACTTAATTTGTTTGGGGTTTCTGTAAACTTGCCATCAGAATTAGATTGGTTGGTCCCTCTCAAAAACAAGAACTAATTTTTTAACATTGCATTTTGGGTTCATAGCTCGTTTTAAATCTAGCATTCTATTGGGTCTGTGTAATCTTGTCATCTGAATTGAATAGATTGGTCCCTCCCAAAAACAAGAATTAGTTTTTTTGTAACTTTGCATTTGGGTTATAGCTTGTTTCTCTTAAACAAGCTTATGCATCTATACATATAATTTGATGCAAGAACACATTATTCATATTGGTGTGATTCTTTTTCAAGGAATGGTTATTTGTCTTTGAATATGAAATTGAGTTTTTCTTAGGATAACTTTATTCTTAATATATTCAATCATCTCAACATTCTTAATCAAAATGAATCACAATAAAATGAATACTTATAATATAGTATGAAATGATTAATAACGAAAAAATCAGTCATATTTCAAAAGGATTAGAAAATAACATATGTATATCTATTGCATAGAGTATTTTCATCAAATTGTTGGAAATTTTTTTTCAAAGAATTGGTTGATGCAGGCATTGCTGCTGATGACAGTGGTATCTGTAGTTGTAGATCAAATAAGGGGAACTGGAGTTGACCTTGCATTGCTTTATATATTTCTGATACTAATGGTTGTGGGGTCAAGCGGAGTGAAGTCATCTTCCATACCCTTTAGGGCAGAGCAATTTGACTGCAATGATGACAAGGACAAGAAAAATCAGCAAAGCTTTTTCAATTGGTATTATTGTGCATCTACTGTTTCTATCATGCTAGGCCTCACCTTTGTTGTTTATGTACAAAGTGATGTCAGCTGGAAATGGGGGTTTGGTCTGGCCACTTTGCTCATGATTATATCCACTTTCCTTTTCTCTCTTGGTACCAAGTTTTATGTCATGATCAATCCACAAGGCAGTGTCTTGACTGCCTATGTTCAAGTCATTGTCGCATCTATCAGTAAGAGAAACTTGGTTTTGCCCTCTGATCCAAGAGAATTATATGATGTACCTATAGACAAAGAAAAAGATGAGTTGAAACTCTCTTCAACAGATCGCTTCAAGTATGTAATACTTTTTCCTCCTTTCAGTGACTTTTTCTTTAAACCGTGTTTCTTTAATTTTCTGAAATCATTTCATTATTATTTTTCTTAGTCAAAAGAAATCATTAATGCACGTTTGATTGTTTGTTGCTAGTGTTGTTCACTTAACTACTTATTCCTTTAAAAGTGGGAAATTTTTGGTTTGGTCAAGCGGTTTATTACCAAACACCCCCTTCTAAGCCAAAAGCATCTATTCAGTCTTTAGGATTACTAATTCATAAGTGATGGTGTATTATGGTAACTTATGCAGTGTATCTTAAGGGTTAGATAGCCATTTTCCTTTAAGCCATTCTACAGACTTACACTTAAGATCTTCTATTTATAGCTAGAGTGCTCTACCCCTTAACTACTTCCCCATTAAGGATCAGTCTATCTTGGTTTGAGATGTAGTTTATTATCAAAAATGTTAACAAAAAAATCTCTACACAATTTTATTAGAATATTATTCTAAAATGGCCTCTTAAGATGGAGCGGCGAAGGTGATTAAGGTTTCGTGACAAAGGTCATGGTGAACACATGTCAGACTTCTCTAAGCAACAACAGGGCCTGTGCCAGCCATGTATCCTTTTGCAGATCACACCCAACGTGTGGGGCCTCACAAAGAACAGACAGTTAGGTGGAACTTCCAAAAAGTGGAAAAGTCCAACCTATTACCAGTGGGGTACTCATATTATTTCAGGTGTAAAAGGTGGTTTTAAATTCCTTAAGAAGAAGGAATGGCGGCCTAGGTAGATGATGCAGACGTACCCTTGACGAAGGATCATCCATCAATGATAGACGAAAGGGTTCTGGACATTTGCATTGAGTCTAAGGCATGGAAAGGTTTGGGTCAGATGTTGAGAGACAAGGCTTTTTTCATGAAGTGGGGAGGAGGCTGGCTGGCTTTTCAAAAGATCAAAAGTGGGTCAATGAGGAATGTGGACAACAGGTTTCCCTCAAAAATTTAACCAATAGCTTCTTCTTGAGTAACATGGGGTCTGTTGTCCTGCATTTTGTCAACCACAAAATGTAGGTAACAGTACGCAACTTTTTCAAATTAGTTTCGCATTTCTCTGAGTTTATTTCATTATTTAATTGGTTAGTATTGATCAACCAATCGTTACCAATTGATACAATGAATCTTTTTATTGAAAGCCTTCGTCAAGTCTTTTTTGTTTTGCTTTTTATCGAGCCTTTGCTTGATTTTTGAAGCCTTCACAGTCCGTTCTTTGCTTTTGAGTTTGCGTTTGTCTGTTTTTAGTCCTTTGAATTTGCTCATGTTATGCCTTTCGATTTCCCATTCGATTCAGTCTAACCTAGAGGTCAATCGGAGTTGTCAGTCAAGAGATATGGTCATTTTAGTGCCTCAAAAGTAGACATTTTAGGTGCAACAGCACGAATTAAAAAAATGATGTTATATTTTCATTTTGACATTCACTTTTTGAAAATATAACATTTTATTCACTTTTTGTTATGTTTTAAAGTTACTTTTCATTTAAATTTATAACTTAAAGTGACTATAGTGCACTTTATGTTATAATTTTAAGTTGAGTTACTTTTTAATTTTTCACTTAAAGTGACTATAGAACTATATAGTTACTTTTTAAATTTTTGATTTTTAAATCAAATACTTGTATAAATGTCACTTTAACTTAATGTTTATGACTTATATTGATTAATATAATGCATAAATATTATTTTTGACCCATATTGTTGACATTTTTATAAAAATAAGTGAAATGCATAACTTAAAAGCCTAAAAGTGGACATTTTATGTGCATATGCATGTTAAAAACTATGAAAAGTGGAAACTTTTCATGCTAATGAATATTAAAACTCATTTTGAGGACCTTTTTCAAGTCATTACATCAAAAGCTTGTAAAAATGGACCTTTTTTATGCAATGACATGAAAAGTTGAGTTTTCATGCTTGTGTATGAAAAATGTGAAATATGTTTATAAAATATGTAAGTGACCCCAAAAAGTGAGATTTTGGAGACTTGCACATTTTAAAATATGTAATGAGCCTCAAAAAGTGAGATTATGTCTCAAGACATATTTTAAAACATGTAATAGACTCTAAAAGGTCCTCTTTTGCCTTTCAACATCTTTTAAAATATGTAATGAACATAAAAATGTCCTATTATGTGAAGAAAACATATTCTTGCTCCAAACCTCCGATTTTGCTCATAACTTTTGATTGTCTCCATAGATTTGAATGAAATCAGTTGCATTCATGATGTTTTGGAGAGGTGATCATTTTGCCCTCATCAAAAATCAAGTTATTGCACTCAAAAATGTGTTTGAAACTCCCAAGCTAAGGCACGTTATTTGTATAAAACTCCATAAATCTTCAAAGTTTGATCACATTTTTGTATGGAATCAAATCGTTTTGGTCCTATTTGCTGATTACATCACATAGTGATCACCATTTTTGTGTTTAAACATCAAATCGTTTTGTTTGGAAGATCACGTTTTTTGCTTAGAGAAACACGTTTTTGCTTAAATTGCCCAGAAAATTGGGGTTTTAATCCACTTTTTTGCGTTTTGAAGCCACTTTTTTGCATTTTGATCCATGTATATCCATTTGGGGAAGTCGTTTTTGCGTTCACAAGTCAAAAATGACTTTAAAACATGCATTGTTTAGTCACGTTTTTGCAAAAGCGGCCCAGATTTTTGAATAAAAAAGTCATATTTTTTTTCAAAAAACTCAAAAAATTGCATTTTCAGCCCATACATTTGATCAAAAGGGATTGTTTTTGAGTTTTAAATGCATGATATTGTTTTTGGAGACCATTTATTTGGCACTTTCATGTCAAATCCGACCATTGAATGTTCATTACATGCAAGTGCGGAAAAAGTCAAAAGGTTGTTTGAAAATCCGGATTTAAAGGAGAATTGGTCTTAAGACTATAAAACTTGCTATTTTAGAGCATCTTTTCCTTCATTTTTGGCACATATTCATCATGTAAGTGGACCTCTTTTTTCTTACATTTTAATTCATGCTTATCCTTGCTAATTTTATGCATGAAATCGTTGAATGGATGCCATTTGTAAGAATCTTTGCCTTAAAAAGTGCATTTTTCCTTTAAATATGAAGTTTTCCTTCATTTTGATGGTTTTGGTTCTTCCCCAAGTTTCAAATTCAAATTTCATCTTTGGAGTGCATTGCATATTGGCATGTTTTGAGTTGTTTTCAAAGGTATGTTTTTCTTTTGTTTTGGTTTTGTGTGCTTGTTGCCAGTTTTTCTCCATTTTGGAGAAGTTGGAAGTTTTTTCCCAAAAACTTGTTTTCCCTTCACTACATGCGAAAGCATTATCATGTCATCATTTTTCACATTCCATTTCTAGGTCATTACATCTCACATTTCATCCGACAAATTCGATTACATGTTTTTCACCTCATTCGCCATTTACACATGCATGTAATCCCATTTTCCACTTCTGTTTTCATCCATCTCATTTTTTCGCTTTCATTCGCACGACACGATTACACGAAATGTCTTATGTGTAATTGCATCTAAAAGGTCCGATTTTGATCAAAAGTCATATTTTGAAAAGACAAAAAAGATGTTATTTTTGCTTTCCGTGAATTTTGACTTCTTTCTTTCTCCAAAAGTGACTATATAATTCATTATCTCACCTCCATTGTTTCATTCCCATCTCCATATGCATTCACACCTCCATGAGTAAATACATGTTTCTGTATCTTTTCATGCTTTTCATCTTAGCCTTCATCCGCATATGCATATAAAGCGTATCTTTCACTCACACTTGCATCTCATTTCATCCTCCACCTTCCATTACATGGTGCATTTACATGTAATCCATTTTTCGTGCAGTGACATCTTGAAAGCCCAAGTCACTTTTTGAAAATCAGCAATTTCCATTTACACGCATTCCCATGCGCCAAACACTTTACTTCAAAAAAAAAAAAAAAAAGAGTTAAAGGTGTTGATGGAAAGTTGTTCCGAGTGTACATCCGAACATCATCAAGAAGGTTTCAAAGTGTCGAAGACTCCAGTTTGTGTTGATCTACAAAGGAGAATTCACGACAACTTGAGCAAGAAAAGATGGATCACATCAAGTTTCCACATGATAATGGACAATTCATCAAAGAGAGCTAGAGGTTGTCCAAAAGACGCAACACTATGGTTATCAATGTGAATGCAGCAGTACAAGGTACAGGAACTCTCAATCCCGTTATTATCTGGGATTGCATCGTCAAGTACAAGGCCTTTCAAAATTGTTCTTTTCTCTTCCCTCTTCTTTCTTCTTCTTTCATGTTTGTAGTTGGAGAAGACGCATTACATGAAAAAGTGTAATTACATGTAATGCGAGTTACACATATGTAAAACGATGTAATGCGAGTTGCACATGCAGTTGCATGTAACCCTTTATTTTCTGTAGTTAGACTTGGTCAAAGTTGGTTGAGTTGCTCCCACTTTTTCCTCCCCCTTTTTCTCAACTTCTTTGCCTATATAAAGGAGTGCCCCCTCATTGTAAAAATTATCTTTTGTTGTATGCAAGAAAGCTCTGCCACATTTGTGCAAGCATAACTTTGATTGTGTAGTACGAATTTGGGAGAAAAGTGAATAAAAGAAGCAATTGGATTCGAAGCTTTGACTGGAAGCAATTGTGATAGAACAAATTAGAAGCTTTGACTATAATTTGTGCCTATTGTCTTGATTTATGTTATTATTGTGTGTTTAATAAAAGAGCATAGAGAGTTAAGAAACAATTAAAGCTCGAGCTTTGACCAAGAACAATTGTGAAAATCCATAGCTAGAAGCTTTGTCTGTGGTTTGTATTTTCATCTTAATTTGCAAAATAGTTAGATTGTTCTTACTTTTAGGAGTCTTTGTGCCCTAATTGTAAAACTTTTACCATATAGAAGTACAACCGGACTTAGAGCCAAACCGGATTGTTTTAGCTAGCCTTTGAGTTAGTGAAGATTTATCGGTATCATTGTTTCCAGCTCTTGATAGAAGTGTAGTTAGAGATTTACCTTGCCCATTATTCGTTCTACGAATAAGTGGATCCTTTCTTAAAAGTTAAGAAGAAAGGATAATAGTAACACCCAGTTTATAAATCTCTCAATTTCTTGCTTACCTTGAGTTGATCCAAGGAACAGTGATAAGGGGGAGCCTTCCCTTTAAGGTAGGAGAGACTTTGTCTCACATGCTGTAGCTGGTCATCCTATTTTGCGACTGAATTTTTACCCAAAACTCTCGGTTGCAAAATATCCACCCAATAGGGTCTACGCAAGATAAGTCTTGGATCATGTACAATGGGCCCTTTTTGATGGACAAGGTGAGTTTTTACATAAAAGACGGGGTGCCTAACCTCAACCTGAAGCAAGCATCAATAGAGGGAGTCCCAATCTGTGTTCGATTGTATAATCTACCGCATGAGTATTGGAATGAGGAAGTGTTCCAAGCGATTGGTAACAAGCTTGGTAGGTTTATCAAATTTGATGAAGCCATCTCTAAAGAAGACTTCAGTATGTATGCATGCATTTGTATTTTATGGAAGCCCCATCCTCTATTACCAAAAACGATTGAGATTTGGACCTCGGAAGGGAATTGGTGGTAGGAGCTGGAAGTGGAGGAAATCATAGAAAGATGCAAGGTTTGGAAGGAATGGGGTCACAAGGATTCAAAATGTTTTGTCTTGCAGAAAGGGCAAGGTAAGGAGGAAAAAGCCTTAGAGGAGAAGGTGATTAGGCTTTCTGCTGGCGCCACCACTAGGAACTCTCTACTGATTCCGGAGGAGGTCCCTTTTGTTAATACTATGGCCCCAATGGCCCAACGGGTGACAACAAAGTATTGCCACCTAGGGGAGTCAATTTAGAGGTTGATATGACTCTAAGCTGTCAAGAGAAAGAAGTGATTGAGAGTTGAACTCCGAATGGTTAGGGTGAATATTTGCTTCAAAAGGGTGATGATGCATAGTAGGATGGATTCAAGGAGTTAGGTTATGCAATCAGAGTGTTGTAATCAATGTTAGTATAGGGGGATGAGGAGTTGTCTAACACGGTAGATCAGTGTGTTGAGGAGGTGGCTCTTGAACAAGATCAGGTAGTAGTTGAAGGTCATCTAGACTTTGGAGCGAGTAAGGAATTAGATGCTTTGCTATGGAGAGTGTTTTGGCAGAAGATGTCAACATGAGCCCGAGTCATGACATGGAGGAAGGCCATTTTAAGAACATTCATGTGCCTCCTTTGTGTTCAAAGTTGCCTAATAGGGTAGGGGTGTCAAAGACTGATTCAGGTCATAGTGCATATTTGTTTGTGTTGTCTGAGGAAGTCAGCATTGAGGATTTTTGTACTATTCAGCATTCTAAGGCCAAATCTACCAAAGTCAACCTAGGCCAAGGGAAGAAGATCCATCCAACAAATTTTGGAAGATGTTGGTAACATGAAGGGACAAACTAAACTTGGATCCTAGAGAGGTATATTCTCTTCTAGTCAACCATGAAATTCCTTGGAATGTCAAGGGCTGCAATGCCCTTGACAAGAAATGCCTTATTACAAGAGGCTTTGATTGAGCGAAACTGGATGTAGTGTGTGTGCAAGAAACTAAATTGGAAGTGGAGAATGTTGCAAGAGTATTCGGAGCGCGTATTCAATGTTCGAGTTTCTTTATGGAAGTTGTTGGAGCGTTTGGAGGGTTGGGAATTTTGTGGAACCCGAGGATGATCACAATCGAGTCGGTGCTGAAAGCTAGGTATTGGTAAATGGTTACGTTTAGCTCCTTCTCTTTAAGTTTTTCTAGTTTTTTCATTAATGTTTATGGCCTAGTTAACATGGACCAAAAGAGGCTAGTGTGGAAGGAGATTGCAAGAGCTTTGGGGGGCCTTGCTCAATATGTGGTCATAGTAGCAAGGGATTCTCATGCGAAATGGTATTTGTCCGATAAGAGAGGTGGGGCTAGTGTTTTGAGCAAAGTACAATAGGCATCTAGGAGTTTGTGACTGACAATGGGTTGTGGGAGGTGGAAGCCAAAGGGGGTTTGTTCATGTGGACAAATAGGTGGGCTAGCTTTTCAAACATTGGAAAAAAACTATACTTATTTTTCTTGCCAGGGAATTGGAACTCTATTCCCTTAATCTTTGAAGCTAGTGTGTCGGGGATTTCAGGTTCCAATCACTTCCCCATTTCACTGTTGGTTCAACGTGATGGAATTCTTGCTAGAAGGCCTTTTAAACTGGAAGAGATGTCTTTTAGGGAGAAGGGCTTTATGGGTTTGGTTACTTAGTGGTGGCAAATTGCAGCAAAGAAGGATGGCAATCTGGCTTTCCAGTTTTTTCAGAAGCTTAGATTTCTCAAGTGGAAACTTAAACTCTAGAATAGAGAGCACTTCGTAAATATCTTTGTAAAAAAAAGTAAGATGGAGGGTGGCATAGTGGCTTTGAACAACAAGGTGTTGGCAAATGGTGTGGATGTTGTGAATTTCATGATGAAAAAGGACTTATTAAGTCAATATTGGGAGATTCTATAGAGAGAAGAGATCTATTGGAAGCAAAAGTCGAGGGAGAACAGGCACAATGTTGGTGATAGAAATACTAATTTTTTCCACAATTCTGTCAAGTCTCGGAGGTGCATCAATTGGATTCTATCCATCAGGCATGGGGATGGATCAGTGCCGAAGGACCCCTAGGTGATCAATCAAGATGAGGAAGATTTCTTTTCTATTTTATCGTCTAAAGAATTGGTGGACAGGAGCTTGGCTCAAGAGGAGATTTTGGGTTTGGTCCCTAGTTTGGTTACTCAGGATGACAACCAAATGTTGATGGCGCTTATTTCAGTCAATGAGCTCAAAGCTACAATTTTTGGTTTTGGCAGAGACAAGGCTCCTTGCCTGGATGGATTCTAGGCCTTTTTTATTAGAGGTTTTTGGAAGTGATTAAATGAGAGTTACTTGGGGTGATGCAAGAATCACGGAATCTTGGCTCTATCCTTTGAGATTTCAGAAATTCCCTGGTGGCCTTAATTCCAAAAAGGTAGAAACTATCAACCATTGATGAGTTTCATCCGATTTCCCTTTGCAAATCAGTATACATAATCATTTCCAAGGTGGCTGCAGACAAGCTGAAATGTATCATCAAGAAGTTGATTTCCCCTAAACAGAGTGGTTTCATGCCCAATAGGAATATAGTTGATGGCATCATAGTGGCCCATGAGGCAATCCACTAAGCTAGAGCGAGAAAGCAAAGGGGGATGACGTTGAAACTGGATATCAGGAAGGCATATGACAGGGTTGATAGAGGCTTCCTTTTAGATAATGAGAAGGTTTGGGTTTGGAGAAGGTTGGCTTGGATTTAAGGGATGATTTCAGATTATCAGGCCTCTATTTTAGTTAATGCTAGCCCCCAAAGGTTCTTGGCTACGTCTTGGGGCATCCCTCAAGGTGACCCCATATCACCCTTTCTATTTATCATGTTGGCTGAAGTTTTGGAGCTTTCCATTTCTAGAAAAAGGGAGCTTGGTCAATGGAAAGCCATCCTCATTGCAAGGGATACTGAAACGACTACGTATTCTCAATTCGCTGACAACACTTATTTTTTTGGGGTTGCATCTACTGCAAAAGTGTGAGTGATGAAAAATGTTCTTGATTCATACAATTTGGCTTTAGGACAATGTGAGAATTGGAACAAATCAGAGGTGTTTTTTTTAACACAAAAATTGGTTCTCAACAGGCCATTGCAATGTTCTTTTTTAACACAGAAATTAGTTCCCAACAGGACATTGCAAAGGTTTTTAGTGTTCAAATTGATAGGCTACATAGCAAGTTCTTGGGTACACCATTGTTTCAAAGGCGTTGGCAAGATAGAAGAGTGGAAAGATTTGGTTGATGGGTGCCTTTCTCGAATGGCAAGTTGGAAGAGCCGATGGATGACATCGGTTGTCTGGTTACTTATCAACTATGCTGATTTTCTCTTTGGCCTGCTTCAAAATTCCTAGAAAGATTATTGGGACTATTCAAAAAAGAATGCGGAAGTTATTGTGGAATAGATCCTAGGAGCAGGATAAATTTCCCCTAATGGCCTAGGATAGGATTTACCAACCAAAAGGTGGAGGTGGGGTGGGGCTTTGAATGGAGGTTACTAAATACAGCTATGGGGGCTAAACTAATATGGCAGATGTATGTGCAAGGGGACTAGAGATGGATCAATGTGTTAAGCGCAAAAACCTCAATAGTTTGGAATTCTCACCATAGCCAATCCGCCAAGAGGTTCTGCTTTGTGGAAGTTTCACATTAGTTGCAGGGAGGTTGTTACAGATCACATTACATGGCAAGTCAGGGAATGGGCTGAAGGCCAAGTTTTGGAGTGACTCTTGGGATGATCAGAGAATTTTGGAAAATGAAGGAGTCTCTCAGAACATTATGGAAGCTTCTAAACACCAATAGGGGACTAAGGTGATTGATTTTGCTGATATGGATTCTTTTTTTGTGGGGAGGGCGCTTGTAATGTCCCATTTTTTTGGAGGAATTAATTATAAAGTTATCAATTATAAATTAAATAATAAAAAACTTCTAGAGGTTGCTGGAAGAAGCGGAGAAAAATTAAAAAGGGAGGCTGACCTATCAAGGAAAAAAGAATAAATAGGCATTGAGGGCTCATTGCCTATCATCGAGATTTATTATTGAATTTTGTTTAGGTGCGTTGTGGAGCCTAGGGTTTCTGCAAATAGTCACAATTGGCCATTGAGAACGAAAACTCTCAATTGGTACGCAATTTTGAGGGTGTGAGAAATCACCTGAATTATTGTAGTTGTGGGAAGGATATTTCAGTCCTTTTATTTGTGCTTAATTGCTGATTTGGAGTTTCCAGTGGAGTTGCACTTTCACCATATCATCTTCGGCATTCAGTCTCCACCATTTGATCAATCCAGGTTCTCATTTCAGTTTGTAGTTGTAATAAGTTCTCAATTGTATACAGCCAGTTAGGGTTATCTGTAATGTGCCAGGTCATAATGTTTTAGTGCTGAAAATTGGCATATCATTTGTAAAAACATTTGATTTTTATTGAATGAATACATTGGCACTGTTATTTCTTTTATTTCAGCAATATATTTTAGCAGTGTATTAAATTTAGGGTTTGTTTAGTGGCCTACTGGTACAAGTCATTACAGTGGTATCAGAGCGGTTTCCTGCCAGCCTGATAGGGTTACCCAGCCACCATTTAATTTAGTTTACAAAGGAACCAGCATAACTAAGAGTATGGCTAAGAGACATTCTCAAAGTCCATCCAGAAGTGTGCGAAATGATGAGACTTTACAGCAATAGGAGAGGCTTCTACAGTCAATAGAGGCAAGTACGCAAGCAATGATGGTTATGATGCAACATTTGATTGGGGAAAATAGGAGAAATAATCATGATCAGGATGATAGAAGCATAGCAGGATCACAACATAGGACATGGTCTGGAACAGCTGATAGACCCAAACGTCCTACATTTAGAGAAGAAACTCCAGCACGCACACCTGATGCTATTGTAACAAATATTGTAGATGAACTCCGACAAGCGAGGAATGAGTGGGATTCATTACCAGAATATGTATAGGATGGATGGACATTTGACAGGTACCTAAACTATAGAGCTGCCAGGCAAAAGCAAGTAGATAAACATAGTGAGTTGCGACAGGTCATCAACAAGTTGGTATTACCCACATTTGATGGCAGTAGGAAAATGACTGCTCGTGCTTGGTTTCATAAGGTGGATACTTTCCTATCTCTGAAGACTATGACAGAAATTGAAGCACTCAAGTATGCCACTTTACACTTAGATGGGGCAGCACATGATTGGTGGACACATGGCATGATCACATTGCAACACAATCAGGTAACCACTTATCAAGAGTTTGTGGATAGATTGATAGAAAGGTTTGATAAAAAAAATCTTGAAGTTTATTTCCGGGAGTTAGCTTAGTTGAGACAGTCAGGAGGCTTAGAACAATTTATCAATGACTTCCAGAAGCTTGCAGTGATGGTGCCTGACATTTTAGAAAGGAGGCTAGTCATTTTATTCACAGAGGGATTAACTGAACCACTCAAGGGGTGGGTAAAGGCCTTTGACCCTCCTATATTACAGGAAGCCATGAAGAAAGGCCGCAATATGGAACTTGCAGCTCCAGCAAACCGGTTTAGTTCAAAGGGTTCTTCATCATTTAGAGATAACAAAGGGGAATTCAGCAAGGGTAAAGAGAAGGTTAGTGACTCAAAAGACAAGCTAGCTGCACCTTGGGATAAGGAAACACTTAATGACTAGCATAGGAAGAAGCTATGCTTCTTTTGCAAAGGTCCCTATGAGTTTGGTCATGATTGTCCTATGAAGCCTAAGGGGAAGGCTAACCGGGTGATGTGGGCTTATTACGAAGGTTCAAATTCAGACATCTCAGAGCACCATGATGAGGATCTTGATGAGGCAGAGGGTGAACAAGAGGTAGATAGTGTTGAGAAAAAAGAGGCTCCAGAGATACATTTACAAGAGGCACATCTGTCTAGTATTCAAAGAGAGGGTCTTTCAGATTTCGAGGAGTCTTGGCAGGACAAAAGATTATTACTCTATTGGATACAGGTGCCACGCATAATTTCATTGATGCACGATTTGTGGAGAGGCATGGACTCATTACTAAGGAGTTTGAGGGACTAAGAGTTAAGGTAGCTGATGGATATACTCTTCGTTGTGATAGGATGGTGCGAGATCTACCTTTGTGCCTGAACAACTATGAGTTTAAGGCAGACTATTATGTGGTCAACATGGGTGACATGGACATAGTACTTGGGATGCAATGGCTACATTCTTTGAAGGAGGTTACCCTGAGATTGGAGGATATGGAGATACGATTCGTGGTGGATGGTAGGACTCATGTGCTGAAGGCTATCCGTAATGGTGATGTTAGGACTATCTCATTTAGGTAGTTGGAGAGATTAGCCAGGCATAATACTATAGAGTGGGCAGCAATATGTGCCTTGATGCCTACCCAGGGGGAGCAACATAAGACTGAATATCATCCAGATATTCAAAAATTGAGAAACAAGTATGGGAAGGTATTCAGTGAGATTCCACCAAGCAGGCCACCAGACAGAGGTATTGAGCACATTATCGAGTTGGAGGAAGGTGCTAAGCCTGTCATGATCACACCATACCGGCACCCAAAATGACTCAAAGATGAGATCGAGAGGACCATCAACGAGTTGCTAGCAATGGGACACATCAGACCAAGTAAGTCACCCTTTGCATCTTCTGTTGTTTTGGTAAAAATGAAGGATGGTACTCTACGAATGTGTATTGATTACAGGGTGTTGAATAAGAGAACTATAAAGAACAAGTATCCCATCCCACGCATCGATGAGCTAATAGACGAATTGCATGGGGCTTGTTATTTCACAAAAATTGATTTGAGATCAAGCTATCACTAGGTCGGAGTTCGAGAGTAGGATATTGAAAAAACTACTTTCAGATGTCATTATGGGCATTTTGAGTTTGTAGTCATGCCTTTTGGTTTGACTAATGCACCTGTCACTTTTCAGTCCACTATGAACAAGGTCTTCCACCATCAGTTGAAGAAATTTGTGCTAGTGTTCTTTGATGATATTTTGATCTATAGCGGGACATGGCAGGAACATTTAGAGCACTTGGAGACAGTATTAAGCATTTCACAGAGCGAGTCCTTGTATGCCAAGGAGTCCAAATGTGATTTGGGGATGACAGAATTGTTGTATCTTGGACACATCATTAGTGCAGAAGGAGTGTGAATGGATCCTGAAAAGATCCATGCTATTGTTGATTGGCCACCACCAAAGAACCTTACACAATTAAGAGGGTTCCTTGGTCTATGTGGATTTTATCGCAGGTTTGTTAGTGGCTACTCACGACATGCAGCGCCCATGACAGATTTGCTGAAGAAAGGGGCATTTGTGTGGACTCAGGAGGCACAGGAGTGTTTTATGCGGTTCAAGGAAATAATGACTACATGCCCAGTATTAGCATTGCCTGATTTCACGAAGCCATTTGAGCTTCAATGTGATACTTCTAGAGAGGGAGTTGGTGTCGTACTCATGCAAGACAAGCATCCTATAGCCTATGAGAGTAGGAAACTCAGAGGGGCTGAGAGATCATTCAGTATATATGATAAGGAGATGTTGGCCATCATGCATGCCTTGGCCAAATTCAGACAGTATCTTGTGGGTAGCAAATTTTGTATTAAAACTAATCATAATAGTTTGAAGCACTTTTTGGGACAGCGGGACCTGAATGATCGTCAGCAGAAGTGGGTGAGTAAGTTACAGGCATATGATTTTGATATCACATATGTTAAGGGGACACAGAATATTGTTGCAAATGCTTTATCCCGTAGGCCACACCTCACTTCTATGATTCAGATATCAGAGGATTGGCGACACTTGATTGTAGCAGAATATGCCAAAGACACATGGGCCCCTTCTATAGTGGAGGGGACAACAATCGACACCAGATACACTCTCATAGATGATTTGATCATTTACAAGAACAGGATTTACTTAGTCCCAGGATCGAAAGTGAAGTAGTTGATTTTTAGAGCATTCCATAATTCACCTACAGCAGGCCATCTTGGGTATTTCAAGACTTACAAGTTAGTACGGGAACGATTCACTTGGAAGGGACTTAAGGCTGATGTTTTGCAGTATGTGCGTGAGTGTCATGTTTGCCAACAAAACAAACAAGAGCACACTTATCCAGCAGGGCTCCTACAGCCACTTCCTATTCCTGACAGGAAGTGGGAGTGCATCTCTATGGATTTTATTACAGGCTTGCCTAGGGCCCAAGGGCGTGATTGTATCTATGTGGTGGTGGATAGGCTGACAAAATATGCTCACTTCTTCCCTATCGCTACTACATACTCAGCAACTCAAGTGGCAGATGTCTTCTTCAGGGAGATTTTTAGATTACACAGTTTGCCTCGGAGCATTGTGAGTGACAGGGACAGCCGCTTCATGAGTCACTTTTGGCAGGAGATATTTCGGTTGTGTGGCACTGAGCTTACATCTAGTACCAGTTATCACCCACAGACTGATGGTCAAATAGAGATTGTAAACGAATGGGTGGAAGGGTATTTGAGGAATTATGTGGCAGATCAACAGCGAGCTTGGGTCAGATGGATATATCTCTGTGAGTATTGTTACAATACTACATATCATATGACTATACAAATGACACCCTTCATGGCACTTTACGGTTATGAGGCACCTAGTTTCTTAGATTTGTTGTTGGGAGATAGTCGAATACCCCGTGCAGGTGAACTATTACAGGAAAGTAAGGATATAGTTGCTACTCTCAGAGACAACATTGCTAGAGCTCAGAACCAGCAAATACAGTATGCAGACAAGAAGAGGACTGAGCGTAGTTTTGAGGTAAATGATATGGTTTACCTCATGTTGCAGCCATATAAGCAGTCCACTCTCAAGAAGAATGGTACAGAGAAACTCAAGCCACGCTATTATGGACCATTCAAGATCATAAAACGAGTTGGTGAGGTGGCTTATGAGTTGGAGTTTCCCACAGATAGTCGAGTGCACAATGTGTTTCATGTATCATGCCTCAAAAAGGCGTTGGGTCAGAATGTGATGCCTTCTACAGTATTACCTCCCTTGGATGATGAGGGGAAATTGATCTTAGTGCCAGAATTCATTCTAGATAGTAGAGAGAAGCAGCTACGCAGGAGAGTAATCAGAGAGTATCTAGTTAAGTGGAAAGATTTACCTATTGAAGATGCTACTTGGGAGGGAGAAGTGATTTTGCAGCATCCAACATTAAGATTGCTTGAGGCCAAGCAATTTTAGGAGGGGCAGACCTGTAATGTCCCATTTTTTTGGAGGAATTAATTATAAAGTTATCAATTATAAATTAAATTAAAAAAAACTTCTAGAGGTTGCTGGAAGAAGCGGAGAAAAATTAAAAAGGGAGGCTGACCTATCAAGGAAAAAAGAATAAATAGGCATTGAGGGCTCATTGCCTATCATCAAGATTTATTATTGAATTTTGTTTATGTGTGCTGTGGAGCCTAGGGTCAAATAGTCACAATTGGCCATTGAGAATGAAAACTCTCAATTGGTATGCAATTTTGAGGGTGTGAGAGATCACCTGAATTATTGCAGCTGTGGGAAGGATATTTCAGTCATTTCATTTGTGCTTAATTGCTGATTTGGAGTTTCCAGTGGAGTTGCACTTTCACCATATCATCTTTGGCATTCAGTCTCCACCATTTGATCAATCCAGGTTCTCATTTCAGTTTGTAGTTGTAATAAGTTCTCAATTGTATACAGCCAGTTAGGGTTATCTGTAATGTGCCAGGTCATAATGTTTTAGTCCTGAAAATTGACATATCATTTGTAAAAACATTTGATTTTCATCGAATGAATACATTGGCACTGTTATTTCTTTTATTTCAGCAATATATTTTAGCAATGTATTAAATTTAGGGTTTGTTTAGTGGCCTACTGGTACAGGTCATTACAGCGCTGCAGTAGAAAGACCATGCGATTTTGGGTTTGGATACTAGTGATCAATCAGTGTTTCAAAGGATTTTAGAGGGTAGATCAATTATAGGATCTAGAGATTTGGACACCTTGATATGGTGTAGTGCAAAGAGTGGTAATTATATGGTCAAGATTGGCTATACTCTACTGGAGAATATTCATAGGAAAGTAGATTGGGAAAAGAGTTTGTGCTGGAATGGGGTGTGTCTTCCAAAGGTGGGGTGTTCACATGGTTGGCTAGGAGTTGTGTTCTTACTGAGGACAAACTGATGAGAGCGGGATTCGTAGGACCCTTTAGATGTGTGTTGTGCAACCAAGCAAAGGAAACACTCGATCATCTTTTTTTAAGGTGTAAATCTTCTCAGAAGGCCTAGCATTTAAATTTGCAGAATTTGAATTAGCTTAGCCCTATGCCGACCAATTTGAAAGAATTGTTGCAGTCTTGGCCTACTCAGCACCTATCATCCATCTTTGCTACAGTATGATTCATTGTTCCCTTTATAACCTTGTGGGAATTGTGGAAATAACGAAACTAGAAGATATTCTAAGATAAGGGAGAAGACCTCCCCAAACTTTTAATTAGATTGGAGAAGGCAGTATTGGAGCTGGTTTGAAATGCCACCTCAAAGATAAATACACAAAAAATTCCCTTCAGTCAGGGCAACACTCTCGTCCAGTGCACCTTTCCATTGGTGAAATTTAGGCTCATTGATGGGTCTAAAAGGGTTAATCCTTTGCAGTCAGATAGAGGTAAAGTTAAGTGGTTCCCTCCCGAGCCTAGGTGGGTTAAAATTAACTTTAATGGAGCTTTTAAAGGCAATCCTCATGGGCCTTCAGATATTGGTGTCATAGCGCTAGACGAGGATGGTGACATTTTGGCCATACGGTCCAAGTGTGTTGCTAATGGTACCAACAATTTAGCTGAGTGCCAGGCAGCAATTGAAGCTGTATTAATGGGGATTCAGCTGGGCTATCAAAAGATTCACTTGGGATGTGACTCGCAGATAGTGGTCAATGGCATTGTGAAGGAAGAGTTGAACGTGTGGTATTCAAATAAGTACAATAAGAAAATTAGAGCCTTGTTAGAGGAAGTAGATGAATTTCGGGTCACCCATGTGTTTAGGGAAGCCAATGATCTAGCAATAAGTTGTCAAATGTCGGGGTGGTAGGGTCACTTGAGGACAAATTTGTGTTTGTGAAGATTTTCGATTTGTAAATGTTTCAGACTTAAGACTTAATATTTTAAAGTTCAAAGACTTGGATGGGTACTTGTGATGTTTTTTGGAAATGTTGAGAGTTTAATTGAAGTCGGGGTGACTGATTCGTGGGTAGAAGATTGTACAGTCCATGGGTGTGGGCATATGTGCCTCAGTTTTTCCATGCAATTTCATGATGAAATGATCTAGTCTTGATTGTGGCATCGATTATGGAGAGTTTGCAAGGCTTATTAAAAGGTGAGTGCAGTCAGTATGAAGGTGTTTTGTTGCAAGCCAGTTTGGTGTCATGGAGAAGAAAGATGGAGGCAATTTTTTGTTTGTGAACAGAGGTTCAGATTTCGTCTTTCACAGGGATGATTTCGGTGAAGAGGTTGGGCAATGCCTTCAAATATGACAATGAGGAATTTTGGCAGGCTGTGTGCGTGGTTTTTGGTGAGGAATGTCTATAAAAAGATTTAGGCCGCACTCAAACCTAGATATCTCATCCCTCTTTCTCGGTTTTGGTTTAATGGTGGGTTCAAGCAAAGAGGAAGTGCAGAGGGTTACGAGAGCTTGTTTGGAGCCAAAATGGGCTATCAGGTTGGATGACATCATTGCAAGGGAAGAGGTGGGGGTCATCTTGCATATGGGCACTGGTTCATGGAGGCTAATTGGTGTTGGTGATGACGAGCTCCAACCACTAGTGGTGTGGCTCTTTGTGAACCCAGGAAGTGTGCATTTGCCAAAAGCAAAAGAAGGGCGGAACCTGCTTTTGGATTTCCTGAATGCCCATGAGAGGCATCAAGCACAAGGGTTGCCAGTTGGAGGAAGGAAATGTAAGATCACTCCCTAAAAATCCACATCCCAATAGGGGAAGATGGTTAACCGGTGGTGAGACATCAAGTAATCATGTTTGCAGCGAAGGTTAGTGGTGCTTCTGGTGGAAGAAAATCGGGTTGTGGGGTTGCCTCCAAGCGGTGGGGTGGTGTTGTCGCAGGGGTGGATGTGTCCTTGGCAGAGGGAGTGACTGGTGCAGGTCCAAGTGGTGTTACGCCAGCGGTGGTGCCTGATGGTGGGGATGGTTTCCCCGATTTCTTTCATGAGGAGGCCGCCATGTGGTTCCAGTAGTGAGGGGTGTGGAGTTCCTGCTGTCCTTTTTTGTTCTAAGTCTGAACTTGCTTGTGCTTAGTGTCTAGATGTTTGTCGTAGGGGTTTAGGGGATTAGGGTGTTTTTTGGGAATCAATGTAAAGGGATGTAAAGAGTTTCTATAGCCACTTAATGGCAACTTCAATATGTAATTCACAATCTTTATATTAATAAAATATAAACTATTACCGTTCAAAAAATAATAATAAAATGGCCTCTCTACAGCCAGTCCATTTTTCTATTATAGATCTAGATGTGACTTGTAACAAAAACAAAAATCTATCATCAAGTCATTCATCCTTCTGAAACTGGCCCATTTTTTATGGAATTGTAGTTTATTACCCAACAATCTTCTTTAACTGACTCTATAAAATGCTTTAGATTACTAATTTGACTTAGATTCTGATATTAAGTTGAGCTTTTTCATGGACCCATTTAAGATTCAACCCTAGTACCTTTCATTTATTGATAGAACGTTTTTACTGCCCCTTTAAGATCAACCCGTCCTTTGTCAAGGTGCCACTTATTACCAAACATTTTTTTGCAGGTCTTGTTTGCAAATAAAAAGTATAAGTAACAGCTTTAAGTTAAAACAAACGTTTCACTCTTCCAGAAACAGATTAATCCTTATATACGTTTAATTGATTCTACATATTCTAAGACAACACAGATTAATACTTATATATGTTCAGTTTATTCTATATATACTCTAAGACAATTGATTCAATTCATTGTTTCATATACAATGATAATAAAAATGGACATGTATGCAATACAATTTAAGAAGTTATTGATTCTCATCCTGCAGGTTTCTGAACAAGGCAGCCATAATCAACAGAAAAGAGGATAAGGACCAACATACCTCCACACCCAATCCATGGAAGCTCTGCCCAGTTCAGAAAGTAGAGGAGTTGAAATCGGTAATGAGAATAATACCCATTTGGACTGCAGGGATACCAATCTCCATCATCTTGGTGGGCAGTGCAAGCACTTACATGATATACCAGGCAACTCTCATGCAAAGAAAACTCACCTCCCATTTCGAAATACCGCCTGCCTCCATGAGCGTCTTCACCCTCTTAACAATATCAATTTGGCTGCCCATCTATGACAAACTCATAATACCCTTTTTCCGTCGCTTGACAAACAAAGGCAGAGGCATTGGCTTAATTGAAAGAATCGGAATAGGGCTTGTTCTCTGTGTTCTCACTATGGTTGTAGCTGCATTGGTTGAAGTTAAGCGTAAAAACAGCGGGGAAAATATCTCTGTGCTTTGGCTGGCGCCACAGCATTGTCTGCTAGGGTTAGCAGAAGCCTTTTATGGCATTGGCATGATCGAGTTTTTTTATGTGCAGTTTCCACAGAGCATGAAAAGTACTGGTGTGGCATTGTACTGGTGTGGCATGGGGATTGGATTGTTACTCAGCAGTGTTGTTATTACAGTTGTTCACAATGTCACTGGAGGGAATAAAAGAAATGCTTGGCTGCCTGAAAATCTAAATGAGGGGCGCCTTGAATATTTTTATTGGTTTTATGCAGCCCTTGGTCTGCTTAACTTTTTTTACTTTGTTCTCTGTGCAAGGCTGATGAGACAGCCCGGGAGCGGCAGCTACAGTTCTGATCAGCAGCAGCAAAATAAACAAGCAGCTCTGTCTGTTTGAAGTCAGATGTCATATACTCCATCTTGACCACTTCGTCAAATTTTTGATCAACGGCATTTTGTCCTGCTTTAAGAATAATCATCACCATAAGAATGTGAATTCAAGATGCATCTCTTTGTTTTGATCAACGACGATAAATGCAAGCACTAGTTTTCATTAAAACAAGGTATCGCGAGATGGTCGTATTTTAAATGTTGTGAGATTTAGCAGTCTTTTTGTTTCTGTTGGGTAGTAACGTTTGCAGGTTTAAACTTTCATAAATGTAAAGTTGTGAGATCTAGTGTACGAGATGGAATGTCTCTCAATCTCCATCTCTCCACGTTACCAATATATGTTGGAAATTATTGGAGATGTCTTCTTGTATTTGTATAAAGTTTGAATTCCATTCTATTTTGACTATATCTAAATATATAATAGGATGTTGAGCAATTTAATATTTATATTTAGCACTATTTTGTATACTAATATTTACACATTTATCGAAATATTGTCAAAACTCATTAAATATAATTTCTTTAACCAATGTCTATCAATTAAAATTAAATATTTCTTTGTATGTGCAATCATTTATATTTTTGTTATAGTATACATGCACATTTTTTAAGATAAAAATTTATAAAAATTATTTATCAATTATATGATTAGTTATAAAAGTTAGAGTCTTAATACTAACACTTTTACTATTAAATAATAAATATTTTACAGTATAGTTATTTAAAAATATATATTAGATGTTAAGAATATTATATTTATAATTATTATATATTTTTAAATATTTATTAGTATCTAAATTTTTTTTGGATTAATATTATATCTTATTTTAAATAGTTTAGATTGATAATCATACAATTGAGTAATATTTAATTTCATTAACAAAATAATTTAAAAAATAGAATTATTTTAAAAATATTATATACAGCTAAAATATAATTAAATAATATTATAATATATCTTAACTTAATTTTTAAAATTTAATAAATTTAATAATTTATATTTAACTTTAATAGAACATTAAATTTAATTAAAAATTATATCCATATTTTATATTTATTATAATGGGGCAAGTACTTAGGCATTATGTAGTACTTGTTCAAATTTATATTTGGTATTTAATGTAAGGATGTACTATGGGCCATGTTATATTTCATCATCTAAAAATATATAACATTTAATGATGTTGATAAAAAATAGGAAAACAAATAAGTATCACTGTAAAACTAAAGTTAGATGGCATGTATTTGATCTAAATATTTTGTCCTGCCTTTAAGGATAACTTAATGATTGCCATAAGAATGTGGTTTCAAGATGCCTCTTATAGCTTTGATCAAAGAAAATAATTTCAAACACATTCTTCATTAAATTAAAGTATTTTTTGACATAGTTTATTATGCATTCTTCATCTTAGAGTATGGAATTTGAAATAGAATGTTGGTTACATCTTCAATGTTGGGAGATGCAATATTTATCAACCTACCCCTTGCAATGTCATCAGATCTACTCGAAACCATTCAAAATGTCTTCTTGTTACTTATACATACTTGAATCTCATAGGTATGTGCAGGATCATGGTGTGCCAAAAAGTGGTGATGTGAAAAACATGTAGTTTTGAAATGCCTAAAAGTGTTTCAAAATGTGCTTTGACTTTTTCCCCACCCATTCTGGTACCAAACCAAAAATGTAATACCTTTCCTAACTGGGTATCTGATTTGAGAATGGGTATTCGATTTGAGAACAGTTATCCAATTTGGGAATGGGTATCCGATTTGAGAACGGGTACCCGATCTATGTTCCCAAATCATGACACCAAATTCAAATGTAAAGGGAGTGGGGACCAATTTTTAAGATAAATATTGATTTTTATTTACCAAACTCAAAGGGGGGGGACCAATTTTTAAGTTATATCAAGTCCTAGTATAATATAGTTATAGCATAATTGGGGGTGGGAGACCAATTATTATATATAGTTACTAAAATTTATTATATAATATTAAATTATTATTATTATTTATTATATAATTATTTTATATATACTTATTATATATTATTTTATATCATATATATTATTATAATATATTATATATATTGTACTAACCTAAGTTAATAAACTATATGATGATGTATGTTCCTAGGGGTCCCCCTAGGGACATACATGTGTTCCAGTGAGTCCAAATGGGTCATTGGATGCCCTAATTATTTATCATATATATTATTATTATGTATTACATATATTAGTAACCTAAGTTAATAAACTATATGATGATGTATGTTCCTAGGGGTCTCACTACACTAGGGACATACATGTGTTCTAATGAGTCCAAATAGGTCATGGGATACCCTATAACCCATTTGACCCATTATACAACAACATATCTTCCTAAGGGTCAAAGGATACCTAGGGCATACATCTTGTGTTTCAATGGGTAGAAAGGGGTTATGGAGTATCCTATGACCCCTTTTGACCTATTACATGATAACATATGTTCTTAGGGGTCCTAGGACCCTTATAGACATGTATGTTGTGTTCTAGTGGGTTGAAAGGGCTCATAGAGTATCCTATGACCCTTTCAACCCATTACATGACAACATAAGTTCCTCTAAGAACATATTGTGTATGTCCCTAGGGGTTCTAAATCCCCTAGGGACATACATCATGTGTTTGAATGGGTCAAAAGGGGTCATAGGGTTCCTTATGATATACATTCATAGGGGTCCTAGAACCCTTAGGAAAATATATTATGTGTTCAAAAGAGTTGAAAGGGGTCATAGAGTACCCCATGACCCTTTCAATACATTATATGACAATATATGTTCTTAGGGGTCCTAGGACCTCTAGGGACATAAATCATGTGTTTAAATGGATTAAAATGGGCCATTTGTTCCTAAGGATCCTAGGACCACTAGGAACATATATCATATATTCAAATGAGTTGAAAGGGGTCATAGAGTACCCTATGACCCTTTTGACATATTTCATGACAACATATGTCTTTCGGGGTCTTAGGACCCCTAGGGACCTATTTTATTTATTTGAATGGATTGAAATGGGTCATAGGATAATCTATGACCCCTTTAAATGCATTTCATGACAACATATGTCCTTAGGGATCCTAGGAACCCTAGAGACCTAGTCCATTTGTTTGAATGGGTCAAAAGGGACCATAGGATAACCTATGACCCCTTCTAATGCATTTCATTCTAAAACATGTCCTTAGAGGCCCTAGGTCCCCTAAGGACCTATTAAATTTGTTCAAATGGATTGAAAGGGGTCATACGATAACCTATTGTCACTTTTGACATATTTTCATTATAATATAAGTCCCTAGGGGTCCTAGGACCTCTAGGGGCCTAATTCATTTGTTTGAATGGGTAGAAAGAGGTCATAAGATAATCTATAACCCATTTTGATACGTTTCATGACAACATGTGTCTCTAGGGGTCTTAGGAACCTTAGGGACCTATTTTATTTGTTTGAATGGGTTGAAATGGGTCATAGGATAATTTATGAGCCCTTTCGACATGTTTCATGACAACATATATCCCTAGGGGTCCTAGGACCCCTAAGGACATGTTATGATTGTTTATATAGGTTGAAAGGGGTGATAGGATAACTTATGACCCATTTCAATGCATTTCATGACAACATATGTCCCTAAGGATTCTAGGACCATTAGGGACCTATTTGATTTGTTCAAATGGGTCGAAAGGGGTGATAGGATAACTTATGACCCCTTTCGACATATTTCATTACAACATATGTCCTCAAGGGTCCTAGGACCTCTAGGGACATATTGTAATTGTTCATATGGGTTGAAATAGGTCATAGGATAACCTATGACCATTTCAACACATTTCATGATAACATATGCACCCCTAGGGACTTATTTTATTTTTTCAATGGGTCAAAAGGGGGTCATAAGATAACCTACAACCTCATTCGATACATTTGATGATAACCTATGACCCTAAGAGCCCTAGGGACATATTATAATTGTTCATATGGGTTAAAATGGGTGATAAAATAACCTATGAACCCTTTCAACATATTTCATGGCAATATATGTCCCTGCGGGTTTTAGGACCCCTAAGAACCTATTATATTTGTTCTAATGGGTTGAAAAGGGGTTGTAGGATAACCTATGACCCTTTTTGACACATTTCATGATAACATGTAACCCTAGGGGTCCTAGGAACCCTAGGAACATATTATTGTAGACAACCAAATCTGATTACACAACTAGGTAATCATATTTAGTCATCTCCTACGGCATTATTGATTAAATATTTATTATTTAATTAATTAATCATCATCCCCTAGTTAATTAATTAATTAAATTAACTATAGTCCAATTGATAAAATCAAAAGATAACCTGAAATCAACTTATCAATTAAATCCCTATTCTTCTATTAAATTAAATAAATCCTCAAATCTATTTAATTTAATCTTATATCCCTCATTTATTAAATAAAATATTTAATAAATTTTTTAAGCCCCTAAAACATCCTTAAACCCTACCTTTACCCCTAATCCAACCCATTCACCCATACTAATCTCGCTGAGCCTCCTAACTAACCCATCTCATCAAAGCTAAGCCACTTGCCCCCTAACCCCCTTTCTAAGCTGAGTTTGATCCTCCTCCTAAACATATGTAAAACTTTAAGCAAGGGTTAAGACTTGCTAACCTAAGCCAAAGTCAAAAAGTCTCCCTTATCCTCTTCCCTCCCTATCCAAGAGCATTAATGGCTCTTACATGCCACTAATGTCTCTTACATCCCTCTTATACACTCATCCTCCCTCATTACTCCCTTTGAATGACCCTTATCTCATCCCCTCACACTCATCCTCCTTGCGACAAGTGTTACTCTCCTATTGGCTCTAAACAAGCACAATCCATGTGCTTCCCTTTGAAAGCATCTTAACTCTCCCTCACCATTCTTCCATCCTTGCATTGTGACCCTCCATTTCACTACCCCTTGGCCTATAAATAAATCTCTCCCCACTCACAATCCATCGACCACCTTCATGCAAACTTATAATGTTGTTTTGAGAGCCTAAAAACTACCAAAATACCATCATAATGTTGAAATCCATACATACCTCCATTGTTGAAACCCTCATCCATATACACACTTGGTAAAAACCCCCACCTATTGGAAGCTTGTGCACAATGTGAGCATACATCCCCATCCATTAGGGACATATCTACGTCATCGTAAGTTATACCATAAGGAGCCTACCATTCTTGGTTTGCCTTCCTTCTTGGTGATAACCTTGGTCCTATCATAAGTGTTAACTGTTTAGTTGTGTGAATGCTTTTTATTAAGTTAGTATTCAATATTACACTACTAGATTAGGTGATACATTTTGGCACGCCCAATGGGACCCCACATTCGAGTCACTACAATCTCACTTTTGCCTGTTAATGTTTGAACTAACCAAACTGATGTTTTGTGTTTATTTATGTATGCAAGTGGTTTTCTAATGTTTTTTATAGGCACCAAAGTCTCCTATTAGGAATCTCACTCCTAGCCATAAAAGAAAATTTTAACTTAGGCAACTTTTTCTCACCTCTTTTTCATGATCCTGTGAATGCGAAATCATGAACCCACAGCTACAGGATCGCTACCCTAAACCCATGGGAATGTGAACCTACAAAGGCGGGATCACTTTCTGTTCCAAGACAAACTATCGTGTGCCATTAAAACATCCCTTTCATTTCCACTGACCCTACTCCTGCAAGAATGCCAGTTTTTACCAGCAGGATCACTGTTAAAAACCTACAAAAATGCTTGAGTTGTTTAGTCAACCAGTATTCCCCACTTTTTTCTTGCTCTACCGAACCCAAAGAAAAATCCTTTAGTGGGAATGCTCCCTCATAGACCCACATGATTGCCATTTTTGTTGGATCACCCTATGATTTTTTACCTCCAGCTTATTTTTCCACGATTTCACCAGTCCTTTAGACTGCAATCCCGTCACCTCTTAGCTGTGTTCCCACACCGTGGGATCACTTTTTCAACTTGTGAGATTGCTGGTTTGACTATTTTTTGCAAGTATCTATTGGCATAGAGTACTAACAGGTTTTGCATGTTTTCTTAAAGTGTTTTCTAGAGAATCCATCTTTAAACACTCTAAAATGAACAATTTTCACTTTTTTATGGAATGTATGCCTAAGTCTTAGAATGCTTTTCATTAGAATGTTTGGATAGTTTAACTTAAAAAAATTTCTCTTGAATGTAAAAGTGTTCAAAATTGAACCAATGCGATGAACACTTTATTTAAAGGTGAAAATGAACATTATGTGTGAACACCTCAAATTTAGTGCTTAAAATGAACTCATAAAATCTTGAATGCCTTAAGGATAAACTCGTTCTTGTTCCCTCCTCTTCAAAGCTTTCATGTGTTATTTACCTTTTGTTGACTTAATTTCCTTTTGTTGACCATTGCTATAAAGTTGGAATGAATAATTGAATGCTAAACTCATGTGTGTCTTCAAAAACTAGCTTGTTAGGATACACTAAAATGTCCAAATAGAAATGAATCAAGTGTCTTGCATGTTTTGAGATTGTGCCCTCTAGCACATCTTAGTCTTCTCTATTTTATGCAACTTGCAACCTTAAAGTACATGACACATGTATCGAAAGTTGTTAGCAAGATCATCTGCAACAACCTAGGAGTGCTTCTAGTGATTTCATCCACCCTTGGGAAGCACAACCCCTTTGGTGAGAAGCTCAAACTGGTAAAAAATATGGTCGATATATAGATGAGGGGAAAGGTAAACTTTCTCACTCTATCACCCAAGTTTGGGTGGTGTGTTTTTGGGTGTAGCCTGAGGTGGGAAAACTTTCTCATGATTTCAGCATGTCAAGAATAGATTCTTAATTGGATCACATATGTAACAACTGTTTGGCAAGACTCCATAGATCTAATTACGAACCAACTTAGTAGCTACCCTTTTATTCTTGGTATGTTATTTGCAATGCAAGGAAAACATCATCCCTCAAGATTACTCACCATTGTGCTCCCCTGGTAGAGGCATAAGGCCACTTGGGTTTCATCTCCAAGGGTCGTTGTTCCCAAAGAAGGGGAACTTGTATTTGCCATGCCTTGAAGATTCTTTTATGTGTATCATTTGTTGATCAACTTTTATATTGACTCACCTCTTTGATTAGAGGGACATATTACACTAGAATCAGGAGACATCAAGTTATGGACCATTGAATAGCATATTGCAACCAAAATTTGACCTTAGGGATAAAGATTGTGTTTGCATTATCTGATTTGTGCTCAAGACCTGTGAAAAACATTTGTAAAAACATACACAATTTCTATGGTTACTATCAAATCCTTTTGCTAAAGAGATCACTTTTTTGTCTTTCTCAAAGTTTCTTTGTCCTCTAAGAAACTATTTTCCATCACGTAAGAAAGATCCCATCCTTGTTATTTCAAAAACAATTGTTAGCAAGTCCATTCACAATAGCTTTTGTCTCTTTGGTTCAACTTTATCTTTTTTTAAACTATCCTCATTCTCTCAAAAACAACTATTAGCGAAATCTAGTTACAAATCTTTTTCTACTTAGTCCAAATTTGCCTCTTTTAAAATATCCTTGTTACTTATCCTACTTGACTGAAAAAAAAAAAAAAAAAAAAAAAACACATTTGTCTTCAAAAGATCCCATCCTTGTTATTTCAAAAATAATTGTTAGCAAGTCCATTCACAACAACTTTTGTCTCTTTGGTTCAACTTTGCCTTTTTCAAAACTATCCTCATTCTCTCAAAAATAATTGTTAGCAAAATCTAGTTACAAATCTTTTTCTCCTTAGTCCAAGTTTGTCCCCTTTAAAATATCCTTGTTACCTATCCTACTTGACCGAAATAACACATTTGTCTTCAAAACAGGTCCTCTCTACCTTGGTTGAAAAGAATTGTTAGCAAGTGTATTCACAACAACTCCTAAGCCTAGTTTTCCCCACTTTGACACTTTCTATTTCTAGAAACTTAACAATTCCTCAACTGATTTATGTTTCCAACTCAAGGTTAAAAAGGTATACTTAGCATAGTCACTACCTATAAAAACCCATAGTTGTGATCAAAACCTCCTGGAGGTATCTCATGTCGAGCCAAACCAAGATCAAGTTCAAAAAGTAACTTCCACAAATACCAGTTTACAAGGAAATAGAAGCAAAACACAAGAAATATACCCCCAACCCAAGGATCGCCAAACTAGACCAAATTGAGAAAGATGGTGCAGATATTGTATTACAAATTGAGTGGGATTACAAAATTTAGAACCTAACTCTTTGATGAGGTGTCAACCATAGTTTTCTCAACAACTCTAGTGTTACTCACTCTGATTAGGTCCTTGTTTTTCCACACACACTTATGCACTTATCTCCTCATAGGTTTAGTCTTCCACATAAACCCGCTACTCTATTCAAGCATTTAAAATAGAATCATCTCCTCCCATTTTTGACATCAACCTTAGATTTTTAGGAATCTTCCACATTTATCATTAAGCCCTAGCACCCTCCACTATTTACTCATCCACTTAGAAGCATTTAGAATCACTTCATTAAGCTTTGTTTCCCTAAAGAAGTTTCCATCCATCTCACCATCATAGTTCTCCGTAAAACTAAGCATTGTCTGGAATAGGTTGTCACTTGTGTCCCACATCACCTTGAGCAAAAGGTTGGGTTACACACTTGATCCTTCTTTGTCTTCCAAACAACGGACATAAGACTACCTTAGGGTTTTGATATCACCATCACATCTTCAAGATCACACTTAAGGGAAACACAATCTCCTTCACTTAGTGCCATATCATTTAGATTCCTAAGGTATCATTAAATACACTTTCACACACTCTTCTTTACATTCTAGGAAATCCCTTCACCCTAGTCACACTTAGGAAAATTACTTTTTCCACATACACTTAGCATCATCTTTCTTGCATTTCATCCTTAGAGAAGTTATCGTTTCATGCCACTCACCACCCTTTTCAGTAAGAACACATGGAAAAAGAAGGATATGGATCCTAGTTATAGTAGTGGCACAACTCAGGCTCAACCATATCCCATAGTTTCCATGACACCACCAGATCCACCACCACAAACCCTCGAAGAGATAGGTTGTTCCATAGATATTGATGCTTTCATGAACTAACTTGGCCATGCAACCATTGTTAATGCCATTATAGATCAAAATAAAGAAACCATCATGGAAAACTTCTTAAGGGACAATGTTGGCATCTTTGAGTTTGGACGCCCACCACCTACCAACATTACATATCCTAAAAAGCCTTTTTTTGGATGGAAACCAGCATCTACAAGGTCATCTGTCCCTTATGATCCTTCCCTTTCACCCAACAGTGGATACCAACCAACACAGACAAAACTAGCAGACCCAAATATCCCCTCAACCAAGTTGTCTGCTCCCATTCCACAAAACACCCATTCCATCCTCACTCAACCTTTAGTACATACCATGTCCCAAACAACCACAAGTGTATCATCTACATCTAATTCCACTATCCATATCCCCACTTTGCAAAATACCCCTTTTACACTTAGCAACACTGCATTTTCCCTTCCATCTCAAAGCACATAGAATCTATTTACTACTGAAATGTCTCCACTAGGGTCCAATACCTCATCTTCCATCCCACCCAACATCACTATCAATCCATTTGTTACTGGCCAAAATACTTCAACCTCATGTCCTTTAGGGCCTTGGAGTGTTGGTACAACACAAGAGCTTGCCACCAACCTCCCCTTTACTGTTGTATCCATGTCTATACCTTAGCCACTTTCATCCCTCACTCCTCAAGTCTATTCACTACCGCCTATTACCAACTATTTTTCTATGCCACCCTTAGGCAATATCCAATCACCCCTCCATCACAATATCCTACTATGAACACTCTCCCTCACATTAATTACCTTGCACATATTAACACTCAATTGCTCTCTCAAGTAGGAGCACAACCAACCTATATTGGGCAAGGTATACATTCCCAAAGCATGGCACAAGTATTGCCGATGCTACCATCATTTCAACCACAATCATCATGCCAACAGTATGCCCAAGTATCCCCATAGAATTATCTAGTAAGGTAACAACTTCATACTTACACTCCCCATCAACAGTCTACCCAACAGATGCAGTAGTATGCACAAACTACATTCCACCAACCCATAAAACCCATCCCAGTAGTAGTGCAACCCATTTTTCAGCCACCACCATACAACAGTTAGGGTTTCCCATATCAACCTTCAATATCTGCTACATATCCCACACTGGGGTACCTGGACCCAGGGCACCTATTACACTGCCTATAAACTCTAAATGGGAAGAGATAAAAAATGCTCTCAAAGTCCTTAAAGATGGGACAAACTCCAAAACTTTTAAATTTGAAAATGATTGTCTATATCCATTTGACAAAACCATCACCATGACACCCTTTCCTAAATAATCTGAGATCCCCAAGTTTGATAAATTTAGAGGGAAAAGTGATCCAGTCACACATGTTAAGGAATTCTATATGCGTTGACAAGAAGTAGCCTATAATGATGTGTTCCTCATGCGAATCTTTCCAAAAATCTTAGGGGGTCTTGCCCTCAAATGGTTCTGTTGTATACCCCATGGTATCATTAAGACCTTTGTTGATCTTTTTGAAGCCTGTGTGGCTCAATATGCTCATCTCATCAAAAATGAGTTATTTATAGTAGACCTAGTTCATACCAAGCAAAAAGGAGGAGAAAACCTTGTCGAATACTTACAACGTTGGCAGACCCTCACAACTAGGATCTCATGTACCATCCCAAAATGTCACCTTGTCAAAATGTTCATTAACAATGCACATCCTAGTCTTGCCCATCACGTGGTTATGAATTGTTTACAAACATACAAGGACATTAATGAAAAAGGGATGGGACTCGAGCAAGGGCTCATCAAGGATGGTGTCATCAAAATTTACAAGGAAAACACCTAAGGCTAAGGCCCAAGCAATGACAAACCATGGTATTGGAATAAGAATAAGAACATAGTAATAGATGGCATCACCGACACCCAATATGTTCACATCGTTGGGGCAACAACCAACACACCTACCACATTTTGTCAACAACAACCTTACCAGCAACAACCACCAATCTATCAGTAGCCTCCTATGCAAAACAACCCACATGATGTTCAAATACCTATCCATCAAAATCAGACTAATGCTATCACACTTTTAGTTGGACTTAAACCACGCATTCAGAGACAATCCCATGTATACACCCCATTAGGGGAGCCTCTTGATGCAATCTTTGAAAAACTAGCCAAGGATAATCTTATTAGACATCCACAAACACAACCCTCAGAACCCAATCAGTCTACGGTGTCCTACCATAAGGATAATGAGTTTTGCAAATTCCATCGTGTCAAAGGGCATGCTACCCTCAAATGCATGCAACTCAAGGACTATGTCCAAGACCTTATCAGTCAAAAAGAGATCACCATGGGGGTACAAGCCTCACCCAATGTAGGATTAATGATATATCAAAATTCTTTCCCTCTCAATAACACAAACACAAGAAAGGAACCTACAAACACTCCTACCAACAAAACCAACAATGTTAAAAAAATAAGGCAATAACTAAGATAAGTCTAAAAAATATACCTCTGCATACTTGGACTACATAAACCTTATCGGCTACATATGACAAGTTGACCCATCTATCAACTACTCAATGAGCTTGACTTAATATAGTTGGCCCATTTGTATCTACACCATCAAGGCAACCTCCATTGAGAGAACCTTCATCAAGATCACCCCCATTAGGACTATAGTATAATATCTTGAAACACCTCAGAAACATGCCAACTCAGATTTCAATTCTAGATCTGTTACAAATAAGCCCACTCTATCAAGAAATCCTTGACAATACTCTCCATAAGTCACGTGTCCCCACCAACATAAATGCCATCGAGTTCCACAACTTGGTCGGCCACCTTTCTGCATCATGTGCTCTATCCTTCAAGGCATTTGATATCCCCACAGTTGAACTTGATCATATGCTTACACTTTGCATTACCATCATGGTTTTTGACTTTGTAGTCAAATGGGTCATGATAGATAATGGATTAGATTTAAATCTATGTACTTTAAAATTCATCAAATAGGTGAGATACACTGAGGTAGATATCCTTAATGAGGTAATTACCATCAAAGCATATGACAATTTGGAGTGCACTACTCAAGGAACCATCTTGCTACCCCTCTGGGTTGGCCCAGTCACTCAAGAAACTGTTTGTCATGTAGTTGATCTTAACCTTCCATACAACATTCTCCTTAGCAGACCATGGATTCATGCCATGAGGGCCATTCCATCCACATACTATCAGTGCATCAAATTTCCTCATAATGGCATTGAGGTAACCATCCAAGAAGATCCTAAACCCTTTTCTTATTGCAATACGATCAAAGCTTCATACACCAACCATTGTCCTATAATCAAAATTGGCCACACCATGGCCAATTCTTCTGGCACCTGCCACAATCTGGATACCATTTTAGCCTCCAGCTTTTTCATGGTTAAGATCAACTACCAAGGTTGTGGTGAATATAGTCTCATAGATGCTTTTGTTGTTGGTGCTCTACCACTTGATCCACATACTCAAAGGCACCTAACACATCAAGGGCCAAGGCTAGTCACCACCCTCTCAACTCAGGCAGCTAGGCCCTACCACATTTATTACCAAATGTATTCTTGATGGAGAGGAAACTACTCTAGACATTAGCACATGGCTATACAAAGAGCCACCTCCAAAAAGTACAGAACTTCTTTATCACTTTAAACAAAAATATCCTTGGTCACATCACCTTGCCACCGAGCAATAGAATTATCAAGGAGGTGGTTTGGGCCATCTAGAATTAGGCATTAGGTAGCTTATAGAAGCATACCAAGAAAAGAAAAAGAAATTCTTAGGCTATGGACTCCCCATAACTAGGGGCACTATGAAAGAAGGTCATGCCTTCACAAACATCCAAAGCAGCCCCATTGAGGTTGAAGACATTCTTGAGGAGGTAGAAAAAAAAATCCTACAACAATATCTTCCTTGAAAAAATTATCCTCAGAGCCTTTGTGCTCTACCAGTTATCCCTAAATCTCATAGACCTACCACTCACTCACCCCAAACTCATTGATTGGGACCAACCAAGTGTTTTCCATGTTGATGAATTCTCTACAGAACATGTGCTCCTTAGATTCACGGGGGTAGAAAAACAAAAAAGAAAAACAAAACCATCCTCTGGTGAAAACTCCTCTAGAGCACCATTGAATGATTCAAAAAATGAAAAGAAAAGAAAGGATGTATCTAATGGTGAAAACCTCTTAGAGGCACTTGAAGATGGAGAATTCATCCTTTCTCCACAAGATCATAGGCTATCATATCATCAATCTTGACAGAGGAAACTTGACTGGTCAATAACAGTATGACTGAGGTACCATAGATCACATATATCGCGACATCTCTACCACTCGAGTAGGTAGAACTTCTCATCAAAGTCCTCCATGAAAATGTTGGTCACTTTGCATGGTCCTATCAAGACATGCTAGGGTTGGACCTCAAGTCAGTACTACACTATTCATTCATGGATCCAAAGGCAAAACCTATCAAGAAAAAGCTCCGTAAGATGCACCCCAAAGTTGCTTTATTGGTTAAAGTAGAGTTAGGAAAATTGCTAGAGGCAAAGATCATCTGCCTAATTAACTATTTAGAATGGATCTCCAACATGGTACCCGTCCCAAATCCTTCTAGTGGTATTAGAATTTGCATAGACTTCAAAGATCTCAATAAAGCTTGCCTGAAGGATGATTTCCTGTTACCAAACATAGACATGATTGTTGATCTCACAGCAGGCCACAAACTCTTATCACTCATGGATGGTTTCTCTAGATACAATCATATTTAGATAGCAGAGGAAGATCAACATAAGACAACATTTACCATCCCTTGGGGTACATTTTGTTATAACATGATGCCTTTTGGGTTAAAGAACGTTGGGGAAACATATTAGCCTACCGTGATGGTCATCTTCCATGACCTTATCCATAAAAGTTTGGAGGATTACGTTAATGATATTTTAGTCAAATCTCTTAATGCCCTTGATCACTTATCTCATCGCAAGGAAGTGTTTGATCAATTGGATAAATATCATTTCATGCTCAACCCTAAGAAGTGTGTCTTCGATGTTACCTCAGGAAAGCTCTTGGGATCCATTGTATCATGGCATGGCATTGAGATTGATCCTAAGAAGGTTAATGCCATCATGGGTATGGCTCCTCCTAAGACACTCAGACAACTTCACTCTCTTCAAGGGAAGCTACAATCATTTAGACAATTTATCTCATAGGTCGCTAACAAGTGCCAACCATTTACACATTTACTCAAAAAGGACCAAAATTTTAGGTGGGACCCCATTTGCCAATGCAACTTTGAACTAATCAAGCAATACTTGGCTAATCCACCTATTTTGGTTCCTCCGATTGTAGGTCGTTTACTCATACTCTACATTACAGCTACCCCAGCAATACTAGGTGCTCTTCTAGCACAACTTGATGATGCAGGCAAGGAAAGGGATATTTACTACATCAGCCATACTCTAGTGGGATATGAGCTCAATTACACAACAATGGAAAAGGGTTGCTTAGCTATGGTATTTTCCACTCAGAAGTTGCATCATTACATGTTAAGCCACACTATGCAACTCATATCCAAAATTGATCCTTTAAAATATATGTTGTCACGTACGATGCTCACAGGGCATTTGGCTAAGTGGGTCATGCTTCTCAGTGAATTTGACATCCAATATGTCGACCAGAAGGCCCTCAAAGGATAAGCTATAATAGATGCACCTTTGGTTATAGATCATCCCCTTATTATGGAATTTCTAGATGAGCACCTCTGCTTAATAGATGAGAAACACCCTTGGAAATTATACTTGAATGGATCCTACACATCACATGGCTCTAGTGCCAATATACTCTTGGTCACACTTGAGAGAGATTACATTCCTAAATCCTTCAAACTATAGTTCCAATGTACCAATAACATCTCAATGTATGAGGCCCTTATTGCAAGTCTCAAAATAGCAATTGAATGGAATATCACAGAGCTATAGGTCTACAAAGATTCACAACTTATTATCAAGTAGACTTTGGATGAATATCAGACCAAGGATGATAAGTTTCTGCCTTACAAAGAGATGGTCAATCAGTTGAAAGAATATTTTACTCAAATTCAGTTCATATAGATACCTAGATTGCAAAATAAGGTAGTAGATGCCATGGCCACTATTGGTTCGCTTTTGGAAATACCACAAGAGGCTACACAATATGAATTCTTAGTTGAGCAACTACACAAGCCTGCATACGAGAATGATGAGTCAACACAAGTATACATCTTGGTTGGTCCCCAATCTCCATGGTACCACAAAATTCATGCTTACCTACAAAATGGTATCATATCTCTCCATCACACACAAACCCAATGCCAAAACCTTATTCGTAGAGCCTCCTGTTATACTATCATCACCCAAACTCTATATCATCATGATTATCATGATACTCTCTCTCAATGTTTGGACCAAAATGATGTTGTAATGGCTCTCAAGGAGGTACATGCCAGACTTTGTGGTGCTCACATGAGCAACATAGTTCTAGCTAAGCAAATCCTTTGGGCTAAGTATTATTGGCCTACTCTAGAGCATGATGCATGCAATTTTGTGAAACAATATCTACCTTGTCAACAACATGCTAATCTAATTTGAGCCCCAACTCAGGATCTACAACCTATTGGACCACCATGGTTGTTTGCATGTTGGGTGTTCGACCTTGTTGGTGTTATTGCACCTCTCTCTTTAGAAAGACATAAGTAGATAATCACTTCCACCAATTATTTTACTAAGTGGGTAGAAGCAGTCCCCCTTTTCACTACCACAGGAGTTCAAGTGTCCAAATTTATCTTATATCATATCATATGTCACTTCGACATCCTAGCTACCAATTTTACCGACCATGGAGGTAATTTTGAAAATCTCAATATGGAGGAATTATGCACTTCCCTTCATATCCATCACCATTTTTCTAGCCCATACTTCCCATAAGGTAACGGTCAAGCAAAGGCACCTAATAAAACCCTACTCAAAATCCTAAAGAAAGTTGTCAATGATTCTGGCCGTGATTGGCATTTACAAATCAACCTTGCCCTATGGGCCTACCACACCTCATTCTGTACATCTATAGGAACAACCCCATACTCCCTAGTTAATGGTGTTGTAGTAGTATTACCTATTGAGGTTGAACTCCCATCCCTTCACATTTCTCTATGGGGCCAGATATCAAACGAGGATTATAGAGTGGCTAGACTTACCCGGCTCGATTTACTTCATGAAAAAAGGCAATAGGCCTATGACCACCTCATGGTCTACCAAAATTGTCTCAAGTGCAATTTCAATAGGAGGGCCCATCTGCATCACTTTCGAGAAGGAGATATGGTCCTCAAAGAAAATATGAAGGTCCAAGCTGACTAAGAAAAGAAAGGCAAGTTCGAGCCCACGTGGTTTGGTACTTACATGGTCACAACATATTTTGGCTTAGGGGCCTACCAGCTATGCACACTTGAAGGTGAAGTCCTGAATGATCCAACCAACATCATTCACCTCAAGAAATTTTACACCTAAGAATCCTTAGTGTATCCTACCTCCTTTATGGGATAACAATAAGAAAAGAAAGAAAGAAAGAAATCAGGTAAAGAAAAACAAATGTCCAATGGTGAAAACTTGGCAATTCAAGCGCCTTGTATAGGTACCCTAGTGAAAACCTAGCAATTAGGCACCAAGTGTACTCAACCCTTTTAGTATATATCAATGACATACATCTCCCCCATCACCGCTTCATACCTCATCATCCATCTTCCCATTTTCCAAGGTTTTCCCCATAGTCTTGCCTTCACACTCCCAACTACTGCATGACATTGCCTTTCAACATCCATCAATTTGAACACCCCACCTAGCTCCTATATTATATTTTTAGTTCATATATCTATTCTATCCTTATACTCTACTACATTTATCCTCTTAGGTGTACCTTATCCTTTGTACCATTTCTATGTATCATATCCTTGTAACAATCGTAGTATCCTATGTATCATATCCTTGTAGCAACATCAATATCCTATGTATCATATCCTTGTAAAAACAACAATATCCTATGTATCATATCCTTGTAACAACCGCAATATACTATGTATCATATCCTTGTAACAACAACAATATCCTATGTATTATATCCTTGTAGCAACAACAATATCCTATGTATCATATCCTTGTAAAAATAACAGTATCCTATGTATCATATCCTTGTAACAACAACATTATCCTATGTATCATATCCTTGTAACAATCATAGTATCCTATGTATCATATCCTTGTAACAATCATAATATCCTATGTATCATATCCTTTTAACAACAGTAGTACTTTATGTATCATAGCCATGTAACAATAACTGTATTACATCAATGCTATCTACTCATCGTGAGTTTCACCCCATCATACACATACCCACTATTGTATTCCATCATATGTTCCTGAGTCACCCACCCATTGTATAGTCATGCTTGTACATTTTCAAGACTTATAGCAAAACCCTGCGTCATTGGCCAATCACCTGTAGGAAAGTGTCATTGCCAATTGTTGTCACCATCTTAAACATACTATCACTAAATCCTTACAACATACTTCCTTCCTCGTACCAAACATTGGCGTATCAGTACCCAATTATCCTAATCTCTTTGGAAAAAGGTTACTTTATCATGGATTTTGTTTTTTCTTCTAATTTTAGTTTTTTTCTTGTATATTTTAGTAGGTCATTTCTAGGTGATTTAGTTGTTCCCTCCTCATGGTCACCATGGTCTTCTATATTATGGTGTGCTTTGACTAGGGCAACTCGAAAGCATGATTTTGACCATGATCTTTTTCTGCTTGTGAGTTAGTTGGATATCACCCTTGCATATTGCAAACATGTTTTCATTTATGATCACATGATGCAGTTGGGAAATATCATTTGCTTGTGGATCACCCAACATCATTTCCATGTTGATTTCTCCAGAACTCATGTGTGATGCTGGATTAATCCTTGTGTGCTTGTCTGAGTCAGTCCTATGTAATATTGGGGAAAAGATCTTGACCTATATATATATATATATATATATATATATATATATATATATATATATATATATATAGAGAGAGAGAGAGAGAGAGAGAGAGAGAGAGAGAGAGAGAGAGAGAGAGAGAGAGAGAGAAGGGAATCAAAGAAGGTGGGATAGGGGATGGGAGAGAGAGTAGGGGATGTGTGAGAGAGAGAGAGAGTAGGGGATGAGAGAGAAGAGAGAGAGGGAGTGAGAGAGAGTAAGAGAGAGTAGGGAGTGGCAAAGAGAGTAGGGGATGGGAGAGAGAGAGTAGAGAGGGAGGGGGAGAGAGTGAGAGAGTAGGGGGTGGGAGAGAGAGAAGGGGATAGGAGAGAGAGAGTGAGAGAGAGTAGGTAGTGGGAGAGGGAGATAGAGGATAGGAGAGAGAGATAGATAGAGAGTAGGGGATGTGAGAGAGAGAGTAGGCAGTGGGAGAGGGAGTGAGAGAGGGAGAGAGAGGGGATGGGAGAGAGAGTGAGAGTGATAGAGAGAGTAGGGGGTGGGAGAGAGAGAGAATAGGGGGTGGGAGAGAGAGATAGTAGGGGATGGGAGAGAGAGTAGGGGATGGGAGAATGTGAGAGAGTAGGGGATGGGGGAGAGAGAGTGAGAGAGAGTAGGTGGTGGGAGAGGGAGTGGAAGAGTGAGATCTTGAGAGAGAGAGAGGAGGAGGGATGGGAGTGTGTGTGTGAGGGAGAGAGAGAGTAGGGGATGGGAGAGGGGGAATAGAGAGAGGGAGGGAGGGAGAGAGAGAGGGGAGAGAGAGAGAGAGAGAGAGAGAGAGAGAGAGAGAGAGAGAGAGAGTAGGTGGTGGGAGAGGGAGAACAAGATAGAGAGAGGGAGAGAGAGAGAGAGCAAGGGGATGGGAGTGTGTGTGAGAGAGAGAGAGTATAGGGGGTGGGAGGGAGAGAGAGAGAGAGGAGAGAGAGAGAGAGAGAGAGAGAGAGAGAGAGAGAGAGAGAGAGAGAGAGAGAGAGAGAGAGAGAGAGAGAGAGTAGGGGATGGGAGAGAGAGTGAGAGAGAGTAGAGGGTGAGAGAATGAGAGAAAGAGAGTAGGGGATGGTAGATAGAGAAAGAGAGAGAGTAGAGAGGGGGAGAGAGAGAGAGAGTAGGTGGTGGGAGAGGGAGTAGGAGAGGGAGATGGAGAGAGAGAGAGAGAGAGAGAGAGAGAGAGAGAGAGAGAGAGAGAGAGAGAGTAGGGGATGGGAGGAGAGAGCAAGAGAGAGAGTAGGGGATCAGAGAGAGAGAGAGTCAGAGAGTAGAAAGTGGGAGAGGGAGTGGGAGAGGGAGAGAGGGGGAGGGGATGGGAGTGTGTGTAAGAGAGAGAGTAGGGGATGGGAGAGGAGAGAGAGTAGGGATGGGAGAGAGAGTGAGAGAGAGGGGGATGGGAGTGTGTGTGTGAGTGAGAGAGGGTAGGGGATGAGAGAGGAGAGAGAGATAAAGAGAGAGGATGGGAGTGTGTGTGTGAAAGATAGAGAGTAGGGGATGAGAGAGGAGAGAGAAAGTAGCCTGAGAGAGAGTGTGTGTGTGTGTGTGAGAGAGAGAGAGAGAGAGTAGGCGGTGGGAGGGGGAGTGGAAGAGGGAGAAAGGGGGGATGGGAGCATGTGTAAGGGAGAGAGAGAGAGAGTAGGGGATTAGGGGGAGAGAGAGAGGGAGTGTAAAAGAGAGAGTAGGGGGTAGTAGAGAGAGAGAGAGAATGAGAGTAGGGGATGGGGAGGGAGAGAGAGAGAGAGAGAGGAGAGAGAGAGAGAGAGAAGAGAGAGAGAGAGAGAGAGTAATGAGGGAGGGAGGGAGGGAGAGAGAGATAGAGATAGAGATAGAGAGGGCGGTGGGAGAGGGAGTGGGAGGAGATAGATAGAGAGAGAGAGTAGCCCAAGAGAGAGAGAGTAGGGTGTGGGAGAGAAGAGAGAGCCAGAGAGAGTAGGGGATGGAGAGGAGAGATAGTGAGAGAAAGTAGGGGATGGGAGAGGAGAGAGAGTAAGAGAGAGAGTAGGGGATGGGAGAGGTCCAGATAATGAGAGAGAGAGAGTAGGCGGTGGTAGAGGGAGTGGAAGAGGAGGAGAGCGAGAGAGAGAGAGAGAGAGAGTAGGGGATGGGAGAAGGGAGAGAGAGTAGCCCAAGAGAGAGAGAGTAGCCTAAGAGAGAGAGAGAGAATATGGGATGGGAGAGATAGATAGTGAGAGAGAGACTAGGCAGTGGGAGAAGGAGAGCGAGAGAGAGTGAGAGAGAGTAAGGGATGGGAGAGGAGAGAGTAGCCAAAGAGAGAGAAAGGGATATGGGAATGTGTGTAAGAGAGAGAGAGTAGGGGTTGGGAGAGAGAGAGAGTGTGAGAGAGAGTAGGGGATGGGAGAGAGAGTAGGCAGTAAGAGAGGGAGTGGGAGAGGGAGAGCGAGAGAGAGGGGGGATGGGAGTGTGTGTAAGAGAGAGAGTAGGGGATGGGAGAGAGAGAGTGAGAGAGAGTAGGTGGTGGGAGAGGGAGAGCGAGAAAGAGAGAGGGGGGATGGGAGTGTGTGTCTATGAGAGAGAGTAGGGGATGGGGGAGAGAGAGTAGGTGGTGGGAGAGGGGAGTGGGAGAGGGAGAGCGAGAGAGAGAGGGGGGATGGGAGTGTGTGTCTGTGAGAGAGAGAGTAGGGGATGGGAGAGGAGAGAGAGAGTGGGAGAGAGAGTAGCTTGAGAGAGAGTAGGGGATGAGAGAGAGAGAGAGAGATTGAGAGAGAGTAAGGGTGGGAGAATGAGAGAGAGAGAGAGTAGGGGATGGGAGAGAGTGAGAGAGAGAGTAGTAGTGGGAGAGGGAGAGGGAGAGGGAGAGCGAGAGAGAGTAGGGGATGGGCTTAACTTTTTTTAAAAAAATATCTAAGCCTATGTTGGTCAAAATTTTGACCAACACGAGCTTAACTTTAAAATGAAAAATCATTTTCTATTTCATTGTTTGACAGAGCGCATGAAGGAGCTAGAGATGGAACATGGTGTAAGGGTTTTCTTACTATGGCATTTGATTGGCATTGTTTTCTTCTACATTTATCAATCCTTCTGCATTGCAGGTCCTCATTGCATTTGTGCACCATAGTTTCATGATATATTTCTAATCTCCACGAGATCGACATTGTGGTTGTAAGGACTACGAAGAGGGCACTTCTTCATCATCCACTTCATCAATGATTAACTTTCACCATAAACTGACAGTCTTCATCTTTTTTTTTGATGGATTGATACTTTACAAATCCTTCATTTGAGGCCTGCTGAGTATAGAGTGAGTAGGCTGAAAAGAAGCAAGAGAATTGTAAATAGGGCATATGGTGGGGTTCTGTCTAGTGAAGCTATGCGTGAAAGGTAACTTATCATTGTTATTGCCTTATATTTTCCATGTTTTGATATTCCTAGTCTTTGCTCTTGGTCAATACATTTTCTTATTTGTTTAGATTCTTTGTAGTGCTGTCTCTCTCTGTAAACATCTCTTATTGAATGCTTATTTTTTTTATTTTTAAAAGATTCCATTAAATTTGGGCTGTATATTTGAATGATTTTGCATGATACCACCGGCAGTATTCTATAAATTTTCTTATAATATGTGCTTTGCAAACCATTTTTCTTTTTAGTTATTATTTGTTTCATTTGAATTTTACTTATTTTTTTGGGTGATGATAATTGTTTATTGCATTAAAGCTTTTGATCAGAAAGACCATCCAAGGATTCTATTCCCATCTAGTTAATTTTCTCATATGTAGTATGAATATGATGTCCATGGTTTATATTTTTCCCTGAACTAGATCATATAACCTACAAAATTTTTGGGCTTCTAGGGATATTTCATAATTGGAAGATTATATTTATTTTGGTTGAAGTGAATGTCTGTTGTAGTACCATTGCTATGTTGTTTTTCTTAGCATGCAATCAACTATATTATTATTGTTATTGGTAGATCACTTTGAAATAATAGCCACCAATTTCAAATTATATTATAGGATCATCCAGGCATTCCTTGTTGAAGAACAAAAGATTGTCAAGAAAGTGTTGAAGATTTAGAAGTCCCAGGAGAAGACTACTAAGAGTAAGAGTTGGAGATATGATATTATACCCTACCTTTTTTTTCTTGTAGGTAATCAAGATCAATGGTAACCAAATACTTTTGCTAATCCTGAGAGAAGTAGATGGTTTTTTTTTTCACCCTATGGGTAGCTGTGATTATACTTGTTTCCTTTCCTCACAAAGGGCTTGAGGTTTTATTAATCTTATGACCAACATGTATTTTTTCATCATTTGTGGAAACTACTAAGAGTAAGAGTTGGAGATATGATATTATACCCTACCTTTTTTTTCTTGTAGGTAATCAAGATCAATGGTAACCAAATACTTTTGCTAATCCTGAGAGAAGTAGATTGTTTTTTTTTTCACCCTATGGGTAGCTGTGATTATACTTGTTTCCTTTCCTCACAAAGGGCTTGAGGTTTTATTAATCTTATGACCAACATGTATTTTTTCATCATTTGTGGAAACTTTTTTCAATCACATTATAGTGAATTATAGGTATTTAATGCTTCTTTCTCATTTATACTTAGTGTTATGTGTTGAAAGTTTCTAATTGATGACAAATTTTAAGATTTATTCTTATTCACTTTTTGAGGTTTGATTGTATTATTTTAATACAAATAACATGCAGAACTAGAATTAGAGTACTGAATTTGAGCATGTAAGGAATTAAATAAATCATGAATTGTGCATTGGAAGAAGGTTTAAAGCTTAGGCTTGACTATAGAGAAATGGTTAGAGGAGGTTAATTTCGACAACGTTTCTAGCTCAGGTAGAAATGGTAGAGAAATGAGTCAAAGAAAAGTTCAAAAAGCGAAACATTCAATTCCAACTCAATGATAGACTTATTTGGGATTCACTAAGAGACTCACATAAAGGACAAGTCTAATTTTCTTTAGAGTATGGAATTATAGTTATAATTGGTTTCATGGTATCCAATAGCCTTCCATATCCAGCAAGAGCTTTTGATATGGCTCATTGTTCATGTTTTCTGATTCTATGGAAAAAGTATGGTATGATATTTGATCCTTCATGGATGACTAGAAAATACACTAAATGTGCACATTAATTTCATCTTGGCTTGTAGTTTAAATCCATTAGAAGTGAATATTCATCATGTTCTTGATTTACATATGTTTCTATTGCCAACAGGTATCTACTTGTTTGCAATTGACCAGATATTAAGGCCTGGTGGTTACTGAGTTTTATTTGGACCTCCAACACACTAGAAGCAACATTTAAGTGCTGGAAATAAACATCTGAGGACTTGAAGCAAGAATAAGATTAAATTTAGGATTTTGCCTATAGTTTATGTTGGCAAAAGATTATTGAAAAGAAAAACCTTGTAATTTGACGAAAGAAATTAGATCACATGACTCCTTTTGGACATATCAATAGCATTCTGGCACCTATTCAATTGGATGCACAACTTCCATCAAATTCTAGGGTACAAATTTCTATTTTTTCTTCTCTTGATTCCCCTACTTGATGTGAAGACTTTGTAACATGAAGCTCTTCATTGGACATCATCATGCATGTTCTTTCCACTATGTCTTCATGTACAAAATATTAGCTCTTGGATGTTTTGAATTTTGTACTATAGCCCTGAGATTTGTGTGTTGGATCAAGTTGTAACTTCTTTGATTTAATTGAATTTTTTGTAGAGCACAAACCCAATTGAACTTCACCTCCCTTAGTCCTCAAAAAAACTTATATTTAGGAATAATCTACCTTTGGCTGGAATATATGCTCTAGTATGCTCATTGGAATTCTTATTTTAGGATATTACACTGCTAGAAAAAGAAAACCATCAAAGTTGGTGATAGGTGGAAGTTCAATTGGATATACTGATCATTTAATGCCAAGTTGAATTTTTAGTTAACACCGATTTGAAGAAGTGTTTGAATGACTGACTAAAATTTTTTAACTTATTTGTTTCATTTTTCATTTTCAAACATTGAGCTCAATAAAAATGCATGTTCTTATTTCCTTTAATGTTATTGAATTTCATTTTTAGGTGGTGAGGCTTGACAAGGCTTGTTAGTTCATTGATACCCTTTTGTCATTGAAGAATCATATTTACAGGTTAGAAGTTAATGTATGTTGTGTTGCTCTTATTTGAAGGCCTATAAACTCAATTGTATATTAGAAATTCATTGTTCAGAGCTTTTAAACCTACTTAATATTATTTATAGCAGTATTCCATCATGAAAATAAATGTTTATGTTTTTATGGTTAAAGAGTATTGCACTTGCAAATCACACCAAAACCCACTACAAACTTACAATAATAACCAGACATTGCACAAAAATTTGGCAAAGCATTTCCTCGAATAAATTTAGAAAATATGACACATATCTTCAAGCTCAAACAAAGTATGTTGATTGTTCACAATGAAGAATACATATGATGGAGAACAATCAATTAGAATGCAAATTTTTTGACTTAGTGTCTAAAATTCTAAATAGTAAATCATTTAAAAATCACATCTAATAGGTGCAAAAAAATGTTGGTAGCAACAGGGGTGATCTCCTACACCAAGGCATACCGACATCAAGGAATTAATTTATTTGACAATAAGGATAGCATTGTTGACATTGAGAGGACGAGAATGGCCTAAAATTTGTTAACACATATGATTGTTCTCGAGTTCTATTAAGGGTAGCACTTTTGGGTACCTTCATAATCAAATGAGTACATGCTTTATCTATCACTTTATATTCCTTATAATGATTTCTTGTAATGGTTTATGTGCTTAATTGTTAGTTCCATTTACATGTTTGTATTGTAAGTTTTAATCATTTATTATGATTCCTTATATGCAACTATGTCAGAAATCTAAAACATTTTTTATTTGCCATTAGCTTGGCAGGACCTTTAGATCTAAGAGACAATAATTGGATATTAAAAGCCAAGCTTCAGGTATGATTACATAATTGCATAATAATAATGACTACTGGGACACTAATCAACTATTCAACTAGTTATTTGTGAATATAAAACTTTCATCTCACCTTATTCCAAGATGTAATTTTGAAATTTTGAACTGGACAGGTTATTGTTCTATTTGCAACTATTGTCCTATTCAAGACTTATTATGTTTGGTGTATAGATACACTATTAGTTAGATATAAATGAAATACATGTTTTTATTGAAAACTAATAGAACAATAGCATACAAAAAAAATATTTTGGATCAGAAAATGATTGATATAAATTGAAAACAAGCATATCATTCAAACCAAAGCAATAAAAGAAACTCACATCTAAGCTTGATGAAATGGATATCTTATTTGCAAATTTGAGCTCCCAACTCACTTGAAATGCGATTTAAAAGTTTAATTTAATTTTTTTGAAAAGTAAGAGAGTCTAAAAGGTACCCACCATCTATAGCTCTAGTAGAAGGCGCATGTGTGGAGCATTACAATTATCCAATGTAGCCAAGGAAATTTTTAAGATGTCTAGGATCTACTTCTTAATCTCTTGTTAGCACTATTCTATACATTTCTTACATTTTTTCTTGGTAATAGATTTTGATTTTATTAATAGTAAAGCATAAGTACAATGTAGTTTTAATAATAGAAGAAACCCTAACTCTCCCTACAACACCAAAATGAAGCTCACTAGTACATCTAAAAGTCTCCACCAACCCTACCAATAGCTAACCCTTCCTTGACATTTATAAAAAAACATTCATATTTTCTTAAAAAGAAAAAGGGGCATTCTTTCATGCCACCAACCCTAGAAACAATTACATAGCTTATAGAAAATATCAACCATCAGTTGCCATAAATCTCAATTCACGTACAAGGCTAAAATTTATTCTAATTTGGCCTTAGTAATATAATTGGAACCATAGGACCTAATAAACACTATTTTCTAATAGTTGAGAATTATATACCAAGTTCTAGTTTGGTAGTCTGTTCTTTGCTCTATTGTCAACAAATGCTCTTTCTCTTTTTAAATGAAGATATACCAAGCAATCTTTCTTCTCTTAAATGAAAACATTCGAATCAAAATCTCTTGAAATATCCCCACTGATTCTGATCCAATTTTTCTGATTTGTTTAGGTGCTGATTGAAGTGGTTTTAAGTTTATTTGGTAATGTTTGTCATTGAGTTTCAATGCTAATAAATACTTTGGAGTTCAACCACAAAATAAAATTGAGTTCAAGAATTAAGAGAATTTGAGACACCATTAATAAGAATTTGTATACCTGCAGTCCAACACCTGAGTAGATGAGGAATTATATTGATGGATCCATGTAGATCTCAATATATGTGTGTGCCCGACTTGCTACAATGGTGCCAACTAGTTTTATTTGCATCAACAATAATTACTAAAAACAAATGGTGAAAGGAACAATGGAATTACTAAATGCTATGCTTGGCTTGTAGGCAAAATTATTGAATTAAATTGAAAATTCCTCAATGTGTCAGACAAGATGAACCATAAAATCTTCCTAATGCCCGATGGATCTCTAATTTGCTGCTATCAATTACTGATCAAGAAATCTGCACAAACCCCAATCCCATTCTTGAATTTCACAAACCTCTTAGTGTATTACTCCAGAGTCTAAACACCTCTTATTATCTGAGTTCTTAGTCCCAGTACAACAAGAAAATATTGGAAAGAATGGTACTACCAACTCTAAAATTTGCTAAGTTGCGTAATAACTTTAAGCAAATTAGCAAGATGAAAACCACTCCAAAAATGTGTGAAACCACTTCAAACCATAGGGATTGATTTCAAAATCTAAAGTCAGTGATTCAATAAGGGTTTTCATTCTCAAAATAATCAAAGAAGAAATTGCAAGTTCAATCCAACAACATATTGTTATTAGAGCTCTTTAACATGTGAGCGAATGAGACCCTAGACATCCTTTTATCACTTTGATGGGAGAAAAAGCCAATTTAAAATTATAAAAAAAATGGTGTTCCACCAAAAAAAATTCAAATTATAAAATTGTCTTTCATGTACAAATCCCTTTCCCTAATCCAAGGCATCCACTTCTGAGTGGACATAAAGCAACTTCATAAAAAAATGACACTTATGTAACTAATATACAATTAGATGTTAAAACTTATGTGTATAGTTAATTACTTCCATCTAAGTTGCAGGGAGTATAGTCAAGGCATCAAAAACAAATTTGATTATGCCAAGATGTAATTGAAGTAGTGGGGATTGGTGTCATATTCTAACTATGTAGAGATTTTCCATATTCTATTGTGCAGAGATTTGTTGCAACTTTCCAAAGCCTTTCAAGACTTTTCCTTTACAACATCACACCTTCTAACACCCTTCTTGACTCCCTCTAAGATGATTGGTCTTGTGAGATAAGATCAACATTGAACTAGAATTGGAATACAATACTATTGAATGAAAATTGGAATAGGTTTAGTATTTATACAATATGCTGACAACATATGCCTCATAAATATTTTGCATTCAAGTTTAATATGTAAATAATAATAATATCAAGGTTAAGTTTCAACAAGTTTTGGAGGAAGAGCATCAATTACTGGTATAGACAACAAGTTTTAGAAGAAGAGTATTAATCACTCATTTAGCCAAAATTTATGAACTTGAAGCTCTTAAATAATATACTAGATTTTGATTATCTATTTTTTTTGTTAGTATTACCTTGAGATGTTTTATGCATTGCTTCCATGACAAAAACCTTCTCTCCAAATGAAAGACATCTGGTATAGTTCAAGACATCTGTTATAGTTCAACATACTGATCAAGGATCAGGTTTAGTATCATTGCTAATATTCTAAGTATTGGGCTTTCATGTGCGATTTTTTTTTGGATACGTTGATCTGTTTAGCCTTGTTGGTCTTTGGTGGCTTGGTGAGACAGATTCCATTCATCAAATTTTGTACTTGATTTGAATACTAGATTTTGTAACACATTTTTAGGAAAATGAGAACATTCAATCAACTTATGTATGATAGATATGATTTGATACAACCACAAGAAGGTAAGTTGGTTCTTGGTAAACCAAAATATGTTTCCCTTTCAATTGAATGTTTCCTAATTCACCTTTTTCCATGTCATGATTATAATAGCTTCCAAAAAATCTATATAGTCTTCTTAGTGATTGTGGGATTGATCTATCCAATATGAAAATTTAATCATCTGCATTATTACAAACTATCCAGTAACAATGAAAAAGAAGATTATGTCTTGGCCAAAAGCACCAGGAAACCGAATATAATTTGTTTTCCTTTAGCCACTAAAACTTTCCTAAATTGTAAAGCGTTTCAGGGAGGTTTAGGCAAAATTAAGTTTTGTTAGTTTATATTATTGTCAGAGAAGAGGGAAGACCTTCAGTTTCTAAATCAGAATTGTGAGGGGTTTCTTCCAAGTTTAATAAGAATTATATAGCAGTAGTCTATAGAATATAATTTTGTCCTATCTTTTATCATATATGAATGTGTGGAACTTTTATTAAATATTTATGTGTGCTCTAGTATCCTCTCCTTATGTAATGTCCCTAGCTAGGACCAACCTTAATTTTCTTTGAATTCCCAATTAGGGTTTTGGTTGCACTTTGGAATGGCACTTTGTGACATTTCCTAGTAGAAAATTCCAATTCCCAATGAGTAATCATATGTCACTATGCTTTTAAACAAAATTAAGGAACAATTATTGATTCATAATACACATGTCCTAATTCCTTACTTCTCTCCTAGTCACCAACCTTAATAAGGATGATAAATTTACTATGCCAAGGGGGCATGAAATAGCCTACAAGTGGGTCCCCTCAAGGCTCTTACCCATCTTGTGACCTACACATCATGTGACCGAATTTACTATGCCTTTAACTCCACAAACTCTCAGTATTTTGGGACATGTGGGGTTTGTCATTAACTCCAACACTTTGGACTATATCCTTTTTTGAAATGATCACCACAATGAGTAAATTTCCCAAAATAGTTTATATGTTGTGTTCAAAGGAACATTGTTACATAACAGAAAATTAACATAAGGCACATATGATTCCCTGTATTTCTCGTTATTCCACATTGCAGCTTTAGATGAAGATGGTGAGCCAAGTGTATTTTAAAGAACAAAAAAACCTTGTGACAGAACTCCATTTGAGTTGGACAAGGTGAATTTGTTGTGTAGGTATGGCCCATGTTTGGAGCCCACAATCTCTATTATAGCTACCTATGTTACTTGTGCAAAGTTTTCATTAATGGTTGTTGTTGTGGCTATGTTTACCCACTTCTTATACAATTTCTTTTTAATTTTCAATGCAAGGGTTGTGTACATTCTTGTTCTATGTCGATTGTGGTATTGGGGCACATTTTGCTATCTAATGAACCATTCATGAAACATGCTACATGAGGTGATTTATGCCCTCATTCATCTTTACCCCATGGTAGTTGCAAATAACCATTCCAAAGTTCAATATTGGTGTGCCATGTTTCCAAATGAGGACCCTTCTCCCCTTCTAGGAGTGGATCGGATTCCTCTTTTTGATGGCACAATATGTTAATTGCAAACCTGACATAGATGTAGTTATAAAAAAATAATCTTCTTATGCCACATTTTGTAGTGTATTAAAAATGTTTAAAATTAAAAAACATATCTTTAAACCCAAAACAAGAACAACATAGGGAAAACCAATGATTTAAACTAAAATAAAATAGTTTACAATTTGACAAATAGCATTAATAATTGAAATAGAAAATAAGTGATACCATAATTTGATAAATGCTAACTAGTAAAAAAACAACATTTTTATTCATAAACAATCACACAAAATCAATGTTAAAATTTGTGAAAAATGAATTCAAAAATTCCCAAATATTTTTAAACTTTGAAATCTAGTATTTAGAAAAGAAATAAGTTTCTTGAAATATGAGGGGGAAAAAATAAAAAAATTCTGACTTGGAACTTCAAAAATTGTAGAATTTTACCCTTCAAATAAGTTTTGAACTGATTTGACTCACTCAAAACAATTTTGCAAATGTTGTGTGAGGAAATTGCATGGATTGAGTTTTCTTAAGTTTGGCTGACATTGCTACACAAGCATGTTCAGATGCAAGTCTGCTACAAATGTCAAGTCTATGTGCAGTATATTGTATAGTGACAACCTTAATGAGAAATCAAAACTATTCTTAGTATGGGGATATTTGTTGCATCATTTAGTGAGGAGTTATATGCATCTAAGAGGAAGTATATCATAAATGATATTAATTTTTTTCATCTACAAGGAAGTATTTGTGTATGATTCCAAATGATAGCTGATTTAACAAAATGATGAAGTTTCAGTTCAGTCATAAGCATGATGCAATGTGGTGATTCACAGTTGAGGAATTGAGCAGGATTTTACTGATTTCCAATTTCCTCATGGTAATGTGATGCCGCAAACTACATATCCTGATGTTGTTACCAACATTTACAAATAAAAAGTGAAAAATGATGTCAACAATATAATTCAAACTTGTTACTTGTCTGTTGTATTTCCAATTTCTTCTTAGTAGTCTAATACTGCTAGCTACATGTCCCTATGTTATGGCTCATGAGCACTACAAAAAAAAAAGTGACAAGCAAATTCAACAATATAATGTAAAACTCCCTTGCTTGTCTTCTAAAATGTGATGCGACTATTTGTTTTGATCGTACTACTATTGGATCAACAAAGTTATAGTAATTTATAAATAATTGAAAAATGAGGTTAACAATATAGTGAACTTGCCCCACTTCTTCCTATTCTTGAGAAGGCATTGCCTACTTGCTTGTTTCTTATGCATGATGTTTTAATTTTTATGGCCTTTTTTTCCTCCTACCTAAATTCCTTATATCTAAAGTTGTATTCAGGGACTAATGATTAGGCATTTTGTAGGACATTTTGATTGTGTGGGGAGAACATGACCAGATTTTTCTAGCGGCTAAGGCATTTGAATTGAAAAAGTGAGTACTTAATACTTTCAGTTATAATTGAACATTATATTTTGTAAGTCTTATAGTGTGAATAGCATGGGAAGCTTCCATAGTCCATAGTGCTAAAAATAAACTCTCGAAAACAAGTAAGTTCATAGACATTGTGACACTCTATAAATGGATTCGGGGTAATAGATAATGTAGTTATTGTTGAATGTGAAGTTCGACAGTCATCTGAACATTCCTCCCTAGTAATGATTACCTCCTTGTGATCCACCCCCTTTGTTTTTTATGAAAGTTTCTCCCAATGAAGTTTAATGATTCTTCCTCTTCATGTCCTTAGTAAGAATAATTTCAACATCATCAAATCTTAATACACTTTCTTTCTTTCCAACTTGCTGTAGCCATAACTATGCATCTTGGTAATTATTTTATACTTTAGGTGGACATGTAGGTAGGTAAAACAATTGAAGAACTACAACACTTGTCCTATATCCTCACTTGTCATAATATGACCAATTTTTTTATAGGTAATGGGCTAAAGTCTAGTTTATTCATTAATTTATTATTTGTTAAAATTAATTATTAAAATGTGTTAATTTCGAGGAGACTCGAACCCAAGAATCCCATATGAGAGGCCAACTATTTACCATTGGTGGATGTTATCTAGATCAAACAAATATCAACTATATAAACCTTATCTTTGGACTACTTAAGATAATGGAGATAAATTTATATAGACAATTATATCTATTATAATGTCAATTTTAGTAATATCAATAATGCTCTTAGAATAATAGAATCAAATTTAGGATGGCAAGAAGTTTGATATGTTTCTGATTCATCTCTTTATAGATCAAATGAGTTGCAAATGCAATATTTGATTTTGTAAGACAAAAATGTAGATATGTTTGTGAATCAATCTTGTATGGATTGGATGAGTACAATTTTTGATCTAAACAGTAATCCTGATATGAAGAGAAGTTTGTTATAACTTGAGAATATATGAATGGGTAAATGAAATATTGATGCAATTGCTATTTATAGCAATCTCTTTGTGAATCTACAAATATGATTATGACCATCTCTAATTATTATCCATCTTGTTTATGTGATGATCTTGTTGTGACGCTATCTCTATTTGAGTCTAGATGCGTGTGCATTTCTTTATCTTGATAATTGTGGATCAATACAACCCTTCTTGGCTACGACAAGGCTCCTTAAGGGCTTGATTATGGTGTGTAAATATGAATAGATGTGATTGATGTCCTTTGAGAAGTAATTTAGTCTTCTTTAATATGTCTTGAGGAGGCATGATGTTAGAAGTCACACCAAACCATTTTTTCTTATGCAACAAATGACACTTCTTCATCTAACTTAATCAAACCTGCTAACAAATAACAAATGGAGCTTCAAGGGAAACTAAAGATTAATAGATTATAACCTTAACAAAGTTAAATATAATTTAAATTAACATCATTACAAAAAAAAATTATATTACATTTTTGTTAATTAAAATATTTTATATATTATACTAAATTTATTAAATTTAAATTAGATTTATATAAAAACTAAAGGCAAGTAGTAGTGGCACTTGTTTGATATCTTGCACCAATTTTATTTTATAAAATTTAATATATCTTCATTGAATATTAATAATTAAATTAACCTGAAATCGGGACATGTGTACTACAAGATTCTACCTGAAAAATTGAAATCTCGACCGTTGACTAAAAGAAAGATCAACGGCCCGAGATGAATTTCGGGCTAATTTGGGGAATGCTTTCCCATGTGTCTAGATTCATCTGGAATCTTGACACGTGTCCGGTCATTGCCAATCAGAAGACTTGGTTAATATTATTATTAATAATTATGTTTATAAACAATTATCACAATGATCAATATATGTTAATAATTTATAGATAATTAAACTATATTACATTTTTATTTTGAAACTAAATAATAAATATGAATAAAAATATAAAATTTGTATTTTTTTAAAAAAAATTATTTATTTTATTTAAATTAAACTATTGTCATTATAATTCATTAATAATTATTAGTACTTGCCCGTAGCTACTAGGCTTAGGGCTAAGAGCTAAATATTTCATTTTTAATGTGATTCATTAATGTTAATATTTTTATTTTTTTAATGTAAGCGCACTAGTTTATATTTTATATTGTAATAATGTATTTTTTTTATAAATTATAATATGTTTTTTTTGTCATTCAATTAAAAATAATATTACTTATATTATATAATCATTTAGGATTTATTATTATAAAAAAAATATTGTTATTTTTATTTATAATTATTTATTATATAATAGAACATATATATAATTATTTATAATATAATATAATTATTAATATAATAAAATTATAACCATATGATATATATGTAATAGAACATATATATCAATGATTATATAATATATTTATGAATAAAATTTAAATTTAAATTAACATCATTACAAAAAATTATAATTATATTAAATTTTTAGTAATTAAAATATTTTATATATTATAATAAATTTATTAAATTTATATAAAAACTAAAGGCAAGTACTAGTGGCACTTGTTTCATATCTTGCACCAATTTTATTTTATAAAGTTTAATATATCTTCATTGAATATCAATAATTAAATTAACCCAAAATTGAGACATGTGTGCTACAAGATTCTACTCAAAAATTGAAATCTCAATCGTTGACTAAAAGAAAGATCGATGGCTCAAGATGAATTTTGGGCCAATTTGGAGAATGCTCTCCCAACTGCCTAGATTCATCTAGAATTGTGACACATGTCCTTGACAAGTGTCACGATTGATGGATGTGTGTCACAATTCTGGATGACTCTTGATAAGAGCAATATCACTCCACAAATTCACCTAAAAATCATATCGAATCATCGATAATTAAGTTCTATTTTTATTAATTCATTTATTAAAATGAACAAATTTATTCAAATGTATATCAATGTAATAATTTTTTTCTTTAAATTTTTTTATTATTATTGTTATGTACATTACTAAATTATTAAGTCTTGACTCTTTATGTTGTTTACATGTATATTGTACATACTATTAATAAAGTATCTAAAACCATTAATTACTTAATACTTTCTTTTTAACTATCAATCCTACCTTGTATGTTCATTGTTTTCAGAGTCTGATACGATAGGGTTTTCAAATTTCAAATTTTCTCTAACTGACAGAATTCTATTTTGTGTTTTGAAGATTGAAAGTGTGAAACTTGAGTATCAGACGACCACCAATTATCCAATCTCGATTCCGGGTATTTAATTTCTTAAAAAAAAATTTCATTACAATTTGTAGCAATATAAATCTTGATTTTAACTGTCTCAGGTTTACACTTTACAATTATTTTAAATAGGGTTTGAAGAAAAAATTTGTGTAATAACCAGTAGTAGGCATGGGCAAAAAAAATTCAAAAACCTCTCGTACGAGTGAAAGCATAAAGGAAAAGAAACACATTATAGAACTCAGGCAAGTGCTACAAACTCCAGGTTTCACCGATGAATGTCATGATATTTTTGATCCTGTTATCCATGGAGATTTAAGAATCATGGGAATTAGACATTCATTGTTTAATAAGTGGAAAGATCCACAGAAGGGGAGACATTATTACAAATATAACAACAGTATTCATGCACATACAAATAAACTAGCTACTCTGGTTACTAGATTAGCAAACCTCATTGTACCCGAAGTATCACCTTACCCTAAAATTGTAATGCTATACACTCAGAATTATGATGAAAATAGAAAGGCAATTGTAAACCAAAACACTTAGGAGAAAATTTTATCCATAACTAAGAGTGAATTTTTCACTTTGTTAGACCTAGGGCTAGGGTTTAAACCAAAAAGCTCTAATGAGTGCATTGACTTGGATAAACTAGCACATGCTTATGACAAATTGGAAAGAGTTTTTCAAGATTCATTTATTAAGGGTTTAATAAACTCAGAGTCCTCTAGTTCTATTAGTGTTACACTAGACATAGATCATAAGCCTCCTTATTAGTATGATATTTTTGTGCCATGGGTTTGGAATACTATTTCTTTGTTATCATTTTGTCTGGGTTTGGACAGTAACAAGGAAGTGGGGGCCAATGTTCTTGAAATGATTTATAATATTCATTGTCGAGGTTAGTCAATTGAGCAAGTACATGTAAGATATAATTTTGTTCAGCACATTGTTGAATCTATGCAACAACAATTACTGATGATTAAATAAAGTACACCTACAGGCAAGACAAAGACATTTAGGTTCACAAGTTACTTGTGCTACCTTCTTTTAGAAAAGAACTGCCCAATATTTGAGACAGAGAACAACAAGCTTGATATTGAGGTCTATAAGTTTGATGAGAGAACCCAGAATAAATCAGAGACTCCAAGTCCAGTATATGAGTGGACACATAAGATGAGGATTACTGCTGCAAATAAAAACTACAACCATTTTGTAGACTTCTTTTTAGCACCTATTTACCAAAAAATCACAGGCACTTTGATGCCTAGACTGCCTGTGTGTTGTAAAGATTGCATTCAACTGGGAAGCCAAATTCAATTGGCTGACTGGTTCTTCATGGAAGAGTACACTATCTTAAGGTTTTATAGTTCAGCGGTTGAACCTTGCAAACTTTCAATGCATGCTACAAAAAAAGTTTTGCACTGGAATATGTATGGTAGATGGAAAGCGTAGATGAACTTTTTTGTGGACAACAAAAGAAAACAATATTTCCTTCCTTGCCTTTCACAATTGGAGGCCTCACACTTGAGAGAAAGGCTTTCAAAGTGGCAAATGAATTAGTAACTTTTTTTGGCTTTGATTTTGCCAATCACTAGAATTATGATTCACTGAACATAATAAAAATTAGACTTATTGCCAATGGAAACTCTAAGAGAAAATCTCAACATCAGGAGATGCCATTGATAGAAATTTTTAAAAACAAGGATTCATGGGATGAGGTTAAGAAAGAAATGGAGAAACATGCAATAGAGAATAATATTTCAATGTAAGAATTGTCATCCCAAATTATGACATTGCACAAATTAGAGCCTCTGACATACTTAAATTTCTACAAGAAAGCATCTCAACCTTCTAAGAGGTCTATGCCAAAAGAAATTAAAGAGGCATGCACAGTTGAAATGTGGTGTCAAACCAAGATGACTGATTTCTGGAAAATGAGGCAAAATTTGGGTGAATCAAAGACATCAGTTGGTTTTGATGAAATTGAGGAGGATGAAATTTTCAAAAATTATTGGAATAAAGAGCATCCAATTTTACTATATGATTTTGGCAATGACAGTGATAATGAAAGGCAGTAGGACCTCAAGTCTAATGCTGACATTCAAGGTATTTAGAATTCTGGGTCAACCAGGGGCAGAGATATTGTTACACTTCAAATGAGTGATTATGTTAAAAAAACGTATAGTAGAGGGGCAACTATGATACAAAAAATGGGTTATGCAGGTATAGGGCCCATTGGTGCAAGTGGTGAAGGGATTTGGAATCCAGTTCAAGTATCAGACCCACCCAAAACATGATGTAAACCAATCATTGGACTCTTTAAGAATGAAGATGATTCATCTAGAAAGGGCAAAAATATTATGCCTCTGCTTCTAAAGGTCATCCCAAAACATTATTTGTTAAATCTTCGAATCTTGTTGTAGTTGATCCCACTGGCACTGGCACTAGCACTAGCATGGATGAACCTTGTGCAAAAAAAAAAAAACTTATGACAATTACACTGCCAACAACATCAGCAATTACTTCATTAATGTATGCACCAGTAGCTGCTATACAAAACTTAGAAAATAGTCCTAAAACACTAGGATTTGGAATGGGCCATCTTCAATCTGTTGGCAATCCTCAAAATACAATTGTAGGTGGAGTAAGTTTAACTAGAGTTGGAGGAGCACACAACAATACAACTAATAATTCACCTTTCAAACACTCAATTGTGTCAGAAAACCTAGATTTTAGTTTGAATGAGTTTGCATCAAAGTTTGAATAGACAAGCAAAAGAAATGGGCAAATTATGAAGACTTTGAAAAGTGATGCAACTGCTGAATGTTAGGGATTTACTAAGAGAATATTTCCAACATATGATCCAAACAATGAAATGATGAACTTCATGGCTATTACACCCTTGGGTAGAGATAATAATCCACTAGAAAATGTAATAAATCCTAATGATATACAAGTTACCAGCCTTCAAATGGATTTGGAAAAAGTGAAAAATATTGACAAAATCAATATATCAAAAGAGAGCAACAAAATGGTCTACTCTACACTTCTGAAAGCGGAGAGGGAAAACAAAAAGTTTACAAAGAAAATAGAAAAGTTACAGGTAAACCTTGATAATTTGAAGGTGAAGGAGAAAGCAGTAGACAATAGATTCAAAGAATTGCAAAATAGGATAAAGAAATCTTCTCCTACATAGGCAATTGTCCAGCAAGAAAAGATGAATGAACAAGTGCAAAAATTGACTAAAGAATTGGATGAGTGCCAAAAAAGACTTCAGCATGAACAAGCCTCTACTGCACAATTGTTCAAGTCTATAGAGAGTAGTGCACAGGTCAACAATAAATTGAAAACTGACCTAGACTATGCTGTCAAGGAAAATAATATTTTGAAGACTGAATTGGAGAATGAAAAGAAACATTTGGTGTCTAGAGAAAATATGATTTTTAATTTACAAAAGGAATTGGGGAATGAGAAGAAAAAAGAGAAGTCTAGTGCAAAAACAATTGACAATTTGAATAAGCAATTGGAGAATATGAAACAAAAAGAGGAGTCCACTACAAAAACTATCAGTAATTTGAAGAAAGAATTGGAGAATGCAAAGAAAATGGAGTCTAGTGCTACTGCAATACTAACACAATCAACCACATAAGGAGGGAATTGGAGAATGCAAAGAAAAAAGAGGAGTTAGCTGCAAAAAAAATCCTCAATTTGAGAAAGGAATTTGAGAATGCGAAGAAAGAGGAGTCTACTGACTGTACTCAAAGACTCCATGATTTGAAGAAGGAATTGGACAATGCAAAGAAAAAGGAGTCCACTACAAAGACAATTCATGATTTGAAAAGGAAACTCGAGGATGAGAAGAAAAAATAGGTAACTACTGTAAACACAATCTCAGATTTGAAGAAGAAATTGGAGGATGAGAGGAAGAGAGAAACTAATTGGCAAGGGCAACTGGAGGAAATATAGAAAAAGAGTGAAAAAGAGATGTCTGAAATGAAGAAAAAGATGGAGAATGCAATGGCAGAAAATAGAACAACCTCTTCCAAAGACCATCATGTGAAGGATACTATAATAAACATGGTTAAGCTTATCAAACCAAAAAATTGGGATAAAATAATGAAGAATAGTGATTTTTTTTGAATGGCTTGATTTAAATAACAATCTTAGACTTGTCTATGAAAATGTAAAAAGTGATATTGTGGGTAAAAGACAAATCTTCACCAATTCCTTAAAAAATCTTTTTGACAAAATTTTGAATAAAGTAAAGAGATCCAGTGATAGGGATTTGGCAAAGCATGGAATAAACAACCGCTTGAATGCCTCTGTAATGACCATTGAAGTCAATCACCATTGTGAACAAGTAATGAAAATAGGTGAAGCTCTCAAATCTGCTTCCAAAGAATTGATGAAGATGAATAACATCATACTGAACTTGCTGACTACTGGATTACCAAATCCAACTGACTCAGATGACAATTCATTGGAAAAGAAAATTACATGAAAAGTTTGCAGGATAGCATGAATTATGATTTAGACAACTTGCCTGAGGAAACCACTCCAAAAAGAATTGCAAGTTGATTCATGTAAAAATATCTCTCAGAAGTATTTATTGTTGACAAGGTTACAACAATTTAGCTACAACCTCAAACAAATGGAGCTTTCAAATGACGCAGAATGGAGCGCCCTAAAGAAATTCTTTGAAACTGAGTCATCTTCTCAAACTGAAGTTGTTACTATTGTTGTCATTAGCAGTCATGACTCATAGCTGATAGCACTAAGAAGTAACAACTTAGTAAGTGATAGTACTATAATTGTTTTGTTACTTTTTGCTCTTTAATTTCAAATTTTGGATTTAATTTCAACTTTGTTTAATGTTAATTGTTACAGGAATCAAGAGCTAGCATATCAGGATAGTTGGGAAGCTAGGAATTGGCATACTATTACTACACAAAGCAGATGGAAAAAATTTCCCTAGTCCTACTACTTGAAAAAATTGTACAATTGGAATTGTGGCAAATTGGCAATGTGATTGTATAGTACCAAAGTAATAAGAATCAAAATTGGATTGGAATCGGCAAGCTCGAATCGAATTGTCAAATCGTGTGAATCATCGTGATTCTTGGAACTATGTTGTATACACATAATGTATAATGTAGTAATAATATAATTATATATACAATTACAAACTGATCTACAACTATTATTGCTCCCTTGTATCTGCAAAAGGGAATTCAGGGTCATTTTAATTTGACATTGAATCATTTGCAAAGCGTTGTAATTGTTTGTAATTGACAATTGTTAAATGTATTATGTTACAGGTTGATTTATAATTACAAATTATAATACAATTTTTTTAAAATAAAGCTTATTCTGTTAAATGCATTATGTTACAATTTCTTAAAGAAACTAGAATCAATCAAAATCTCAACACATTAAAAAAATACAATCAATGAAAATCTCAACATGTAAGTTTATAACATCAACATGTTCAAAAAATAATAATTTAAGCATCTATAAAGGGATAGTGAATGAAGGCTATAAACTAACTTCTACAAATATGTTACATAATTAATTAGTAGGTAGAGTCTTAGGTCAGAGCTACTAGCCTACTACTTGACTCACACAGAAGTTAGAACTTGAGGTTGAGACACTGCTATAGTTGTCATTCCGCCTAGACCGGCTTAGCATCACTATCATCATAATCCTCCTCATTTAGTGCATACAACATTTCATTGTCCATTGTGCTTTCTTCAGATTCATTATTAATGTCAGACTCACTATGCTTGCCAAAGTCAACATCATCTTCATTGCTTCCAATATCAAGATATGAACCACTACCACCACCACTACCACTGCCACTACTGCTTGGATTTGAAATGTTAGCAAATCCCTCTTCTTTGACATTGGTTTCTCCAAATGCTGATAGCCCTATCATAAGGGAAATTTTCTACCTCATTCCTAAAATTATAGAGCCTCAGACAATTATCCAAATTTTTGTCTAATTTGTTTCTAACCTTTGACTTAAGGAAGCCCAAAGTACTAAAAACTCTCTCATCCTCCATTGAACCCAATATCATTGTCAAACATAAATCAATAAACTTGAAATATTCTGGTATTGCCTCTCTCAATTGATTACTCTCACCAAGGTTTTTCCAAAGCTTTGTTATCGCTCTCTCTTCATTTGGGTTCTCCATAAGAGCATATTGTTCCCTCATTATGTTTGCAAGAGAATATGATTGATCTCTCAGTCGAGATTCATCTAAAATTCCATTTATAGTGACTCCATTGATTACTTTAGGTTTGCAAAAATGTTGAATCAAAGTCGTCACCCTTCTTCAAAAATCAGTCAGACAATTTAGAGACCAATATTGTGGAAAAACAATTGACATCGCTTCAGCAGTTCCTCTAGAGGGAATTTGAATCTAATTTCTGATGAAAGATTGTAGCAAACTCACTTGACATAGTCAAGCATAGAGTCTTTGATCTTCTTCAAGTCTTCACTTGTAACACATGAAAGTACCTTCTCTAGTACTGATTCAACTTTGCTTCCTACTTTTTTGGGGTTGGAGTTAGGGTTGACATAGGCATAGTACTGCATTGGTATGTCAACTCTACGTACCCTGGCATATACCTCATCATTTACACCAATATGTAAAAAGTTCCCAAGATTGTTCAAATTTGAGATTTTTAACCACTTTGCAAACTTTGTTTCATCTAATGTTATTAATCGGTACAGAGTATCCAAGCTACTACATGTCATTTTATGCACCTTATTATATTCTGCAATGTACATAGCTCTTTTTTGAACCTTTTTTATAATATTTCTTATGTCTTGTAGCATGGGGAGAATAGTTGCTAAAGTTAAGAGTACCTTAACATTAGTTAGGCTTGAATATAGCCAAGGAAATCTATCTCACACAGAGTGGATTACTCCAAGAAATGACGGGTATTCAAACATTACTCGATGCACTGACCCATCCGAAGAGATCCATTTAGTATCATTGTCTTTAAGAAGCTTCCTCCCATCAGTAAGTCATTAAGCAAAGTGTTGAAATTCTCAGACTCATTTTGGACTTCGACAGAAGTATTGGTAAATCTCTTTGATTAGAGATTCCACTTTACTTATAGAACCAAAATTATTGAGAATTCCAAAAGCTAGATTCATTCGATGGGCCATGCAATGAATGGGAATAGCGTAGGGTACCAAATCATTTGTGATCTTTTTGCAAAGACTACCTTTATGACCTTGCATAACCGAAGCTCCATCCACTCCAACACACACCAATTTTTTTTCAATCTCCATGCTATCCAAACCTCCAGATTCAATTAAAGTAGTCTTTAATAATTCATATAAATTTTTAGCTATCGCACTACGATTCAATTTAGCAATAGATAATAGAAATGGTTGACGAAAAAGATTGTTTATAGTATAAACATGCATGCACACCTAGGAAGTATTATCAATTGATGTAGCTTCATCTAGAGACAATGCAACAAAATTAGAGTCTTTAATTTTGTCCTTCACATCTTCTTTTTCAACCTGTGCAAGACATCTAGCTCATTCCCACCCGTTGTTTATTGATTAGTGACTGTTCGAATAGTTTCAAGTTTTCAAAAAGTGCAATAAGGAAAGAATTGAAGGGTAGTCCATCATAGGACATCCTCTACTCAATATATAAAACACCACACTTAACTGAACTACTTTTCCCATATTTTGCACTTCTGTTGCTTTCCCAATGAAATCTTCAATGGAACCTTTTACTGCAGAATGCTTCTCCCGTAATTGCTGGTGTAACTCATATATTTCAAAATTCTTGATATACAAATAGTTCTCCTTTGTTTTCCAAGTTAGCACAAATTTTTCAACTCCATATATAGTTTCCTTCTTGTAAACTTTACCGACATGCTTTTCTATGGTATCAATTTTAAGCTGCAACCTCTTCTCCTTCTTTGTTATCTCTATGCAAATATTACATCTCCATTCTATAGGAGGCTCACCATCAATTAGATTGGGTACTGGTTCAATGAACCAATAATTTTCTACCCATTCTAACTAAACATTCCTTTTGGACAGATCCCAGCGAGATCGATCTTTTGTCAATTCCAATTTTCTTTTCCCCTTTTGTGCATGAACACGATTTATGGAATTAGTTTTTGTTTTCTCACCTAACTAGTTTGGGATCAACTCCAACTCTATAATCTTAGTTTGTGACTCCCTACTCAGGGGAAGTGCCTCCAAATCATGTTCAAGTTCATCCTCGACTGAGATATCGAGTTCACCAACTTGAACTTCAATACGGTATGAGGGTCCAACTTGTGATGAATTTTCTTTTTCAATAAGCACTAAAGATCTAACTTGTGAATCTTGTACGTTGCCAACATTTCTACCACAAAAATATGCTACTATGGTTCTACATTTTGGTAATGGTGGCCTCTCTTGGCTTTCAGAGATCCTATCAGAACCCTTATTACCCCTCTTGTTTGACATGGCAAACTGATAAAGGCCACAAAAAATATATCAACTTAGTTGTTGAACAAAAGAAAACTACTTAGACTACATATAATAACAATAATATGATTCATTTAAAAAAAAAGGTACTACTGCTACGGTACTATAGTCTACGGTATTACCCAATATAATTTACAAACCTATAGGCTATATTAGCATGTGAGATGTCCAATCACTAGTGGACACTGGACTATAAAACTAAAAAAATAACCAGTACCACTGTTGACATAAAAAAAATTAAAAATCATATGCCTTTTACAAAAACCAAGGTCCACGAGTCAATGGCCAATGCACTCAACACTCTGAAAGTTCTGTAGCAATAAGAAATGCCAGTCTCCAAACCAAAAAATAGCGAATTGTGTAGAATAATAATATCTTATAGTCCAATCTATGTTGGTGAATTAGGTGGGATTAATAAGCAGGAATGTAAAATGTAGGCGAAACACACCTTCCTATGCAAGCCCACAGTAGGAAACAATTGGCTAAATGAGGTTGGTGGTCAACATACATTGGGAAAATAGTTGGCGACACCCAACCCAAAGGGAAAATTATTTGGTTGTAGTAATGGAAAAAGAACGTGGGCCAATAAGAAATATCATGCAAAGGTTGGCGATATGTTTAAAATAAATGTATCCAAAATGTATATTGCATTGGTGATTGGACTAATATTTTTGACCAATCATGTGATAACTAATGGGCAACTACCTTGGGCGTTGGACCCAAATTCAATAAATATTCGATGACACGGTTTACCTATGTTGCATGTGCTATTCACCAAATGATGATTGACTGGTCAGACGAGATCACCAAAAGGTGAAGATTTGCCACTAAAGTAATCCCTGGTGAGAGAGAGAGTGAGTAGGTAGTGGGAGATAGAGTGGGAGAAGGAGATAGATAGAGAGAGACAAAGGGTAGCCTAAGAGAGAGAAAGAGAGTAGGGGATGGGAGAGGAGAGAGAGCGAGAGTGAGAGAGAGTAGCTAGAGAGAGAGAGAGTAGGAGATGGGAGAGACTGGCAAAGAGAGAGAGAGAGTAGGCAGTAGGAGAGGGAGAGTGAGAGTGAGAGAGAGTAGGGGATGGGAGAGGAGAGAGAGAAGAGAGAGTAGGGAGAGAGAGAGAGAGTAGGGGATGGGGGATGGTGGGATAGGGAGAGATTATTTTTTACGTCTACACACTATAGTGCATACGTGCTTTATAGTGCGTACGTGCTATAGTATGTATGCACTATAGTCCATACATGCTATAGTGTATATGCACTAAATGAAAACACCAAAAAATGGTCTTAATAGAAATTTTGGGTCCCTACTGATCCATATTCTTTTTTTTTTGTCTATTTTGTATTCTATTGTTCTAATAGAAAACACGGGTTTCATGTTGTTGGAAGTTAGCAAACACTATATTCAATCATTGGATACACTATTTGAAGGCTTTTTGAACATTCTTTCATTATATTTGAAGCTAGCAAACACCAAATTCAATCATTCAATACACTAGCTGAAGGCTTTTTGAATATTCTTTCTATAGAAAAAGTTAGTACAGTCCTTTTTAAATATTATTTGTTATTATATAGAGACAAATTTGATTATTATTTGACAAGTTGTTTAATATATAATGAATTCATTGAAATTTGTATGTTTGAATGAATTGTTATTTGGAAATAGTTAGAAATTTGACAAGATATTTAATATATAATGTGTATTCACTGAAATAATTATAATTTCTATATGTATTTGAATGATTTGTAATTTAAAAATTGTAACTAATTCAGATGTTTGAATAATTTGACATATATAGAAATCATCATCATGCCAAGGAAGAAACCAAAAACTCAAACAATGGAAGAGAGGGAGAGAGATTTGACAATTAAAAGAGATAAAATGAAACTACTATGTGAACAAAGAAAATTGTAAAGCAATAATGAAGAATTATCTTTCAAAGATGAACAAGAACCACCAATACAAAGAGGAAAAATTGGAAAGACAGAGAACAAATGAGACTATTATGCTCAAGAAGACAATTAAATTGTGAAGCTACACCATCTTCCAATGTTGGAGTCATATCATCATCTCATGTTAAAGAGACACTAATTTGTACATCTGACGATGTACACACTCCATCATGTCATGTTAAAGGCACAACATCAACATATCAAGTAGGTGATATTCCATCTTTTGCATCTTATGGCCAAGGCACATCATCTTTAATTCAAGGTATGCAAAATACTAACCTTATGTTGATGTTCAAAATGTTGAGGGAATGGAAGAGATTATAACACCTTCTAGAATTTGTTTTAGAAGACCAAAATATTTGATTGATATTGATACTAACATTTTGAAATCAATGCCTGACAAGATCAGCAAGCATACATGTCAAAGAAAAGTTAATCATCTGTAGAGATTATTCTTTGAAGAATTAAATATTACAGGTCAATGCCAATTATTTGTTGAAATGATAAAGAATTTGAAATTTAGGCCTATCATGAAGATTCTTGGGCTAAGAATGATGGACAATCCAAATTAAAAAGACATTGTAAAGAATCTAATGAGTGCTTATGAAAAAGTGGGTTCTAAATCATAGACCAAAGATAGTAATATCACAAGACAAGTACTTACATCAACAATAGTAAGTACCCAAATGAAGAAAGCTCAGCTCATGAGAAAGACAAGAAAAACATTGAAAATCGATAGAGGTACTCTAAGGAGAGCTATGCTAAGGTGGGAGAGATTGGAAGATCCAACAAAAAATGAATTATGGACATTTCACTGTAGACTACTGTTTTATGATAAAGAATTTAGTGAAGCTTTGAAATTATTGATGGAAGATTTTTGAAAAAATAACACATGTGTTTCCCCTAATCAAAGAGATTTTGTAAGAAGAATGATTGATAGCCAAAATCGTGACTGACATGTGAAACATTTTTTGGACTCAACTCAAACACATTTTTTTCCAAAATTTATTGGTATGTATCCTAAAATTCGAATAAGTCAAAGATTTTTTGAGATGGGTAAACCTTTTTATGTAAAGATAAATCACACACATAGAACTTTTTGTAGGATACATATTGATTTTTCTAACCATTTTGATGTTTTAAGGCATATATGTGTGTTTTTGCATTCTAAGTTTATTTTGCCAGATTGTGATATGAATGAGCCACCTAGATATTCAAGGGAATTCATATCCAACATTTTACGTGAAATAGGGGGTGGCCAAATTTTTTACAAGACATCATGTTTGGATGTTACATGCTTATTTTGTGGTTCTTTGCAACTTTTATCAACTTGTGAACATATGGATAGTACACATGCAATTGGAAATTAAATAGAAGATTACAAAAAAATAAGATAGTGACATATGCTCTAAAAGATGGGAAATAGGGAAAAAGATTTGATTTAGTCATTGAAAAGATTCTAGTATATAAGTTCATGAATATTTTTCATGAAAATATTATTTACAAGTATGCAAGGCATACACATAGAGCTCGATGGATGAATTTGCAATTCAAATTGTGCAAGGATATGTTTCCACTAGATACCATCTTTTCGGTTGTATACTTCATAGAGAACTACACAGTACAACCACAAAATGAAGTGCAAGCAAAGTATTATACTTCTCAATAGGTTTTCATATTTGTTTACATAACATTCATGCATTCACCTACAAGTACAGAGGATGACACAAAGGTTTTGAGGGAGCATCATTTTTACATTAGTGATGATCAATCACATTCTACAGAGTTTGTACATGGTTGTTTTCAACTATTTTAGGAGATTTGGCTAACAGGGGCATACCATATCATTAGCACATTATTTGGTTAGAAAATTTTGCATCTCAATTCAAGAATGCATAGATGTTCTATTGGTTGAGTAGGATGCACAAGTTGTCTAGAATTCAATAAGTGTGAAATTTCACAGAGGCTAGTCATGGAAAGGGAGAGCACAATGGTCCAGGAGCATGCATCAAAAGAACCTTATCTTGTGAAGAACTAAAGTAGAAAGATCCAATCCAAAGTGACACAACCCTCCAATAGGTAATAAATAGTCATTCTAAGAATCTGAAGCAAGTGCATCCAATAAAGAAAAGGAACATCATTGAAGGATTTATATGCATATATGAACATTAACTAATAAAAAATATAAAGGAATAACAATATTGAGTATTGTATACAACAAAGATTTTTCCAAACCAAATGCAATAAGTCATTCATAATAGTTAGACAATTAAGAACTAGATATATATATGAACCAGATTATTCTTACATATGTATATAATATTATTGAACAAATCATAATTAGCAAAATGATATTGCACATAATCTTCATTACAACAACTCATGGAAGCTTTGAGATTTTAATAGTTATATTCTTTAGTGACAAATATGGACATTACAAGAATTTCTCACTAATCCTTTACAATAGAAAATATTTACAAAAAATGGCATGTACTTGTATGAGGACATTATATATTACAGAAATCCCACATCGATGCAGATGACTAGCCACTCAAACAATAGCAACTAAATACAAGTGGGATCATAAAGATATCTTAATAAACTAGTATCCCTTTTACTCAAGCAACATCTTGGTCATCTACTTGACTGGGACATGTTTGGGAACTAACAATCTCCATTTAAACTCAAGTCTCCATTTAAAGGAGGCAATGAGCTTTTTGTTGTTTTGTTAAGATTATTAATATATTTTGATGAGAACTTTGAGGGATCATGTTGGTGTAGGAGAACCCTTCCAAGGGCTCCCACCAACACATTTTTTTTGTGTTGAAATTCTTGTAAGAAGTATATAATTAGAATAAGAGCTTAAGATCTCATTTAGTGTGTCTAGGTCCTAGAAGTTCACGTTCAATTGGTTACTCCTGGTAAGTGGCACAATACCTCCATGAATGCATAAGGAGTTCATTGATTGGTTAGAAGCTTAAGGATAGGAGTTTGGTTTTATTTTAAGCACATTTGTGCTTTAGGAGGACCTACAATGGTCATTGACAATGTATGAGCAAAAGTTGCTCAAGCAACAAAAAGTTGCTAAAAAGTTGTTAGCAACTTTTCTTGTTTCTTTTTGTTTTTCCAAATTTAATAAGAGGCTAAAAATCCCTAACCAAAAAAAAATACTGATGGGAAGAATATAAAGGTGATGAGAAACCCTAAACCAAGAGTTGGTGAAAGTCATTGTACGGCTAAAGTTCAGAACAATAGACTGTATGCAACAATCTTTGAGGAATAGTCACCTTCATGACTAATTTCTTGTGAATATAGTGGAGTTTTTTGTAAATTTATAATGCATTATTGTTTAAAAGTTTCTTGCACTTCATTTGTGTGCATTAGTTTAGATTCTTATAGTTTTGCTAATGCTTTATAAAATTCTTTTCAAACTATACAGTGTGCTACCAGTTTTGGCGTACCATGTAAATTAGGGGTTGTATCTTTGGTTTCCACCTAGGGAAAACCATGGAACCTTGGAATATTGAAGTATAGAACCCATTTTTTTAATAAAAAAGTGTAGGGTCCTTGGATGTACGTGCACCATTTTTTTTGAGCATGCCCTAGGCAAATACAATAGTATCTGGTTAGGAGTGGACAACAACAAATTGGTTCTAGAATGCAGAGTGAGTTTTAAGCTAAGCCCTTTGGAGGGATTCAAGAGGAGTATTATAAGGTGCTATTTTGTGAAGGAGAAGTTTTGATAAGCTTGGGAAGGTGTTTAAAAAGTGAGGACAATGGGGAACCCTCAAAAACTCTTAATTTTGGCATAATTGTTGTACAACTTTTTGGTGGCCAAATACCCCAAAAATCCTTTAGGGTCAATCATTAACAACAATTGTTCTTATTAACATATTTTATGAAACCTTAAGGAAAATTTGGTAAAAGCCCTAGAAATCCGCAAGGAGGCCTAATTGGGGCTCCTCTAGTAGCCTTGTTTATGAAGGAACTATTCAATCGGGTATCAACCCAACTTGACTATCACTTTGATCGTGTGGAATAAGTTGTAAAAACTCTGTAAAAATCCTTACAATCCTTGTTAGAGCTTGTGTTGGTAAAAATCCATAAATGACCCTTATAAGCCTGTAGAGAGTTGGTTGCTAGAGAGCAAACTTGCAATGCTAAGGAGTTTGAATTCTTGACTTGGTGGGTAGGTTTGGGTAGGTCAGGGGATCCTTAAGTGTGAAGGAATCCTAGAGACCATTAGAGGTGTCAAAAGAACACTTAGATCTAGTTGAGGATCAGTGAGCATAGACTAGGTAGTATATCCCAAGCTTCCCCATCACATGCCCAACTTGAGTATCTTGGCTTCCCAAGTCCTGTAAATTAAAGGCCATTGACGAATAGGAATTTCTAATTGAAACACCTATAGTGCTAGAATGAAGTGCATGACCAAATTCTTTGCTTAATAATGAGCCAATTTGAGGCTTCACTTCACATTGCTTCATGGATGATTCTATAGCACTTGTTACTTCTCTATCTGAAAATTTTGTGTCTGTGTACATGTGCACTCTTTCCCAATAGTTTTAGGTTTTGTCTCTCCACCCTAAGTAATTGGCATACCTTGGATGGCACCAAGATAACCATTTTCTTCTAAAATGTCCTTTTCTCTCAGATTAATTTGTCTATTAATTAAATTTTCTATATCTTCCTCTATATATTTAATAGATTTAGCTACAATTCCTTTGTATATATTCCTATGTATATTAAGCTTTCTTCCATAGGAATGAGAAGGCATGGGGAGTCAGGCCAACTGTTGGTCACTATATTAAAAAAATACTCACTAGATTTCACTTCTAGGACTTGGAAAAGGTTGCAAACTACTAAAAAACAACTAAAAAACCTAATCCTAGGCTATCTTGACCAAAAACTCAAAAAGAGCCAAATTTTTTCTAATTAGCAACTTTTGCTCATATCTTGCACAAAGTGGCCTAGGCATACATATCTTGCTCATATCTCTCTCACATTTCATCGTGGGATCAAATTGTTTATTTTTTTAGCTCTGGTTAGCCGAGTAAACCCTAGCCCCAAGATCCTCCCATTTTGTTGAGTGCTCAAATGTTCTTGGGCACACCAAATTGAATCGTCCCTAAGAGTCAGTAAATGCCATAGGGCAGCGATATTTGATGTGGCATATCTCAGAGCTCTTGTGAGGTATGGATACAATTCTAGGTGCTATAGGACCATGTTGTGGAGACCTACAATAATCTCTTTCAATTTTGGAGATCTTATTCTATTTTGATTTTGCGACCCCATCTCGGGTGATGCTAAAAATTGTAGTGTTGGCTAGTATAAAGTTGCCAACTGTTGAATCTCCCTCACCATTCATCATGGGATTGAACTATCTATTCCATTAGCTTAGGCGGTTAGGTAAACCCTAGCCTCAAGCTCCTCCCATTTGTTGAGTGCTTGAAAATTCTCGGGCACACCAAACTGAATCGTCGGGTGGACCCACAATAATGGGTTCCACTTTAGTGGGACGAACAAAAATAAAAAAAATTGCAAAATGAGAAATTAAGTTTACCATATGTTTGCGCGAGCGTTTTTTTTAATTATGTTCGCGCGAACCTATGTGATATATATGTTCACGCAAACATGATTTGCATGTTCGCGGGAACATACATTCACGCGAACATGGTAAACGTGTTCGCACGAACATGCAAAATCACAAAAATTTTAACCTTTTTTTCTTTTTCTTTTTTTTTTGCTCTTTTGACTGCCATAATTGCAGAAGAATGATCTCCTACTGTAAAATAAAAAATATTAAAATGTGCTGCTCGGAGCAAGCTTTCCAATGACTATAATTTTATTACATAATTTAATCATTAAGACTTTCAAATATGAGTTTAACTCATTATAGGTTCATTACCGATTGAACATCAACTGACTTTGACACCTCGAAAAAATTAGTAAATTAGGTCAAATTTTTTTTGAAAAATATGGAGGCACTGGCTTATTGAGATACCTTTCTATTGAAAAAAAAAAAAAAGGTTTATGATAAACTGACTTCAAATTATTTGTGTCAAACGGAACGTATGTCTGAATTACAGTTCATGTCACTTCAAAACTTTATAAACTATACAATATTCAACAAAAATAAATCAAACCAAATGCAGACACTGGATATTGATGTTACAAATCCAACACCGAAAGAATTAATTCATTATCATTTCTAGAAAAAAAGTTATGTGTGTCAAACAGACTGCCACTTTTTAAAATATTGAATTTTATTATGTACCACTTTTTGGAAGAGATAAAAAAAATTGACATAAATATTTTTTTTTTTTAGATTAAAAAATATGGTTACAAAGTAGGAACAAAGTACTCAAAATCACTAGTTTATGTCATCTTGAAATTATTTATAGTTTTGGAGATATAGTCACTTGAACGTGACGTTTGTTGCAAAAATATTGATTTCAGTGTCAAAATTGGTCAAAAAGTGGAACCCATTATTGTGGGATCACCCCGTCCCTAAGAGTCACTAAATGCCATAGGGTAGTGATCTTTGACAGGGCATATCTCGAAGATCATGAAAGGTATGAATGTAATTCTAAGTGCTATAGGACCATGTTGTGGAGACCTACAATAACCTCTCTCTCTTTTTGAAGATCTTATTCTATTTTGATTTTGCGACCCTATATTGGGTGATGCTAAAACTTGTAGTGTTGGCCAGTACAAAGTTGCTAACTGTCGAATCTCTCTCATCTTTTTTCATGGAATCAAATTGTATGTTCCGTTAGCTTCAGGTGGCTAGATAAATTCTATCCCCAAGATCCTCCCATCCTATTGAGTTCTTGAACATTCTCAGGCATGCTGGACCAAATCATCCTTGAGAGTCACTAAATGCCATAGGGCGATAATCTTTGACGAGGCATATCTCAAAGCTCGTGTAAGGTATGGACGCAATTTTAGATGCTTTAGGACCATGTTTCAGAGACCTACAATAAACTCTCTCTCTTTTTGGAGATCTTATTCTATTTTAATTTTGCAATTCCATATCATGTGATGCTAAAACTCGTAGTGTTGGCCAGTACAAAGTTACCAACTGTCAAATCTCTCTCACCTTTCATCGTGGGATCGAACTATCTATTCCATTAGCTCCAAGTGGCTTGGTAAAATTTATCCCCAAGATCCTCTCATCCTGTTGAGTGCTCAAAAATTCTTAGGCACACTGAACCGAATCATCCCTAAGAGTCACTAAATTTCATAGGGTAGTGATATTTGATGGGGTGTATCTTAGAGCTCGTGTGATGTATGGATGCAATTTTAGGTCCTATAGGACTGTGTTGTAGAGACCTACAATAACCTCTCCCACTTTTTGGATATCTTATTCTATTTTAATTTTGCAACCCCATCTCAGGTGATGCTAAAACTTGTAGTGTTAGCCAGTACAAAGTTGCCAACTATCAAATCTCTCTCACCTTTCATCATGGGGATTAAACTATCTATTTCATTAGCTTTGGATGGTTAGGTAAACCCTAGCTTGAAGCTTCTCTCACCTTGTTGAGCACTCAAACATTCTCGGCCATGCCGAACCGAATCGTCCCTAAGAATCACTAAATGCCATAGGGCAACGATCTTTGATGGTGGCAACTAGATGTCATCTTGTCCAATGATGGAGAATCATGATAGAAGATAAAAGGGTGATCATACACTTCATTTTGAACATGTTATTTTTTTTTTTTATGGTAATAAGATAATCCTTGTTCGTAAGGTCAAGGAACTTGAGGTCACCTATTAACCCAAGTTGCCTTAGTCCTAACGATTTTTCATTTTTGTTGTTTTTGTCAATAAGCATTTTGAGAGTCATTACACCTTATATATGTCTTATGTGTTACCAAAAATCACTTGGTTAAGTTCTAGGATGAGTTAGTGTAAAAATTGCATTTTGCAATAAAAGTTGCTAACAACTTTGTGGCAATTTTAGCATTTTTTTGGAAAATGTTAAAACCAACTAGTAATCGATTGGAATGGATGTCAAATGTGAAAATACCCTCTATGAATTTAGAGGAATCATAAGGTGTTGGTGATTATTAAGGTTTTTTTTATATGGCAAGGAATCACTTCTGATGTTAAACTTGTACATAGGATCATTGAGTTATTGTTAAATATCATTACTTCCTATTTGGAACCACAAACTCATTCTTTGTTAAAATGAAACATCACTTTAGTTGCATATTATCACTGAATGGAGTCAATGGAAGATTTTAAGGATCTTCTTGGTTGTCTTAATAGCCATTTAATGGGTTTGAAACATAATCACTTCCCTTTGTGAAGAGTTGCCTGAAAATTGGCAAATTACATGTTGTTGCAAAGAAAATATAGTCATAGGATGTTGGAAGATTGTTTTCACTCATAGGATGTTGAAGAATCTCTTGGAAGGATGGAATAGATGATAGATTGAAGTTTTTGAGATAGTTATTAGATGTTCCTTGAAGTGTCTAAGGTGTTAGTTTGAAGCAAGAAGTTGATTATGACCCATTTCTCAAATTTACTCATTTTTCCCTTATTGCTCCCCAAGTCTTGAATAGGGAAAATGATCAAGTAGTTTTGTGAAGTTGGGTAGAATTTTTTCTAATGTTGTAACCATGTTGGAAAGAGTCTTTGAAGGCATTTAGTAAGGTGGGAAAGGTAGTTTTCCTTAAAAGTGTTCTTGCTGGGAATCCACTAGCTTTTGGTGTGGGCACTCTACATCATTTTGAATGCAAATTAAATTAAAATGAAATACATGTTCAATGTACTTAAAATTTAAACAAGAAAAATAAGATATATATTATGATAAACAATAATGTCATACATGAACAAACATATAATAAATTATGATAACAAATAATGTTATACATGAATGAACATATAATATATTATGATAACTAGTAATGTCATACATGAACAAACATATAATATATTATGATAACCAATAATTTCATACATTAACAAACATATAATATATTATGATAACCAATAATGTCATACATGAACAAACATATCATATATTAACCAATAATGTCATAATTCTAATAATGTGATGCACCAAATATATTTCATACATCAAATATAAAATGTCATATATACATCAAATGTATATCAAATATGTCCACTAACATAAAATCCAACATATATGTCCACTAATGCCTATACATGTGTGTCTATCAACTATAACTTCTTGTTCGCATGAGGGGAAGGGAAAAAATCCCTAAAGGTCTTCCATCATTGTGTGGAGGGAGATAATGGGGATGATGGGGTCTTCCTCACACGCTCGCTCATCCTCTTGTTTAGGCTCTTCTCTAACTCAAGATAATACGAAAATGGTAGATATGAATCCATAATTATTAAACATTGAAATCAAATATATGTACACACAAAATTAATTATTTTCTTACCACCATCAAATAGTCACTCTATACATCCACCTCAAAGGCTTGCAGACGATTAGGTGTAATAAGGCCCTACAACAATTCAATCAATATAATCACTTATCAATAACATTTAAAATTTCAATACTAACTATTATAAACAACAATTAAAACTAAGAAAATTCTTTCATACCTCGGTGAATGGCTGTGAACTAGCCATCGTTGCAGCAACTCCACAATTTATGGAGTGGCAAAGACGAGAGGAGTCTTAGACGTCAAACCCTGCATGTCATATAATATAATTTACATTTAACATGAAACATGAAACAAATATAATCAAATGAATCAAATTAACATGAGACAAATGTACCTCTATGAAGCTCGTATCATGCCTAGGCTCAAAGTCCCTTGTGAATGTCGATGGTCCAATAGGGAACTGATACACATGCATAATTTTTTTTTGTCAATCTTTCATATGATTACTTAATAAATGTATGTATAAATTTAAATAATTAAATTGATACATACCTCTCGACTCATCAACGGGTCAAAAAATGGGGCGAGAAATCTATACTAGGACCATCAACACTCTTACCCTAAATTTTGAACAATGTCAATACATGCTAATTAATTAGTCATTCACTATACATACAAAATGTGATCAAATTAGTTTATTATAATTATAATTTACCTGTGTGTCATTGCCAAATGTGTCACTTAGGAACTCATCAGTGACTATCCCATCATCCATACTATCTCCAGGATGATTGCCAAATATGCATAAGGATTCACATGATGTGCACATGTGACCGTGATGCAAAGAAGGCTCCTCCTTAACTAATGGATTTGCGTAATGAATGAGGGTTTGGGTCAAAGCATTGATAGTCTCTAAAATGTTCATCTCTACATGTTCCTTCACAACTAAAGGAATAATCACATGCTCACCTTTTGGCTTGACAACAACTGCCCTAACTACATTAGGTCATGACGTGTCACCGACCTCTCAAATGATCACCCTCCACCTCTACCCTGAGATTCTAATATATCAAAATTTGTTCATAATACAATTTCTTTAAGAAATACATTGGAACCTTGTGATTATTGCAAGGAGGGGCATCAAAGACCATCCACCATCTATCTCAAAATTATTTCTAATATCATCATGTATGCTGTTGGAAATATTCAAGATGAGGTAGATTATTGAGAGGGGAGGGGTGAATCAGTAACCTATAACAATTTTATTCAAAATTTTAACCATTCATCATTCATTCATCTAAACTACTGCATAACTGAAGGAACAAACATTCATTGCACATGTACACAAAGATTTGGTGACCCAAAAACCTTCCAAATAGAAAGTAAAACTAGGGTGGGAATGATACCCACAAAACTTCATTACTGCAGTATGAAGTTGGCCGGTTAAGGCATACATTGATCACTTCTGATGATCTGCCCTGTTAGGAGCAAGTAGGACTGCTAGATCCACCTTGTTAGAGGATTTAAAAACATACAATGAAGTATGCACTCTGTTAGGAGATTTACAAAAGATTGTTAAGTCTACCTTGTTAAAGGATTTACAAAATTGATTCACTTGTTAGGATGAAATAGTGGATTTGCTTACAAACTTAATTTACTGATTAGATCCTTGAAGTATAAATCACCTTTTGTGACAGATTAATCTTTTCTACTTCTTATAGACCTTGCTAAAGACTCTGTTCTTCTGCTGATTCACAAAACATTACATGTCTCTCCCTTTTTTATTCATCCATATCACACACTTGCAAATGATATAATACATTACATATATACCATTCCAATATTTACAACTACAAGGTCGGCCAAGACACAAGTGAACAAAACATTATTAAGTTAGCTAGATAGTAGAAAACTCAGGTTCCTCAAGCTAGATACTTGGCATCCACTAGATTACTCGGCATCGTCATGCACTCAATAGAAGTAGAGGCTTGGTTCATACTAGCCACACAATACTACTTGGAACTTGGTAACCATTGGTGACTTGGTAGATATAGTGTCACTTGGTAGAAGCTAACTTCCTTATTTACCTTGCTGTTCTCAGTGAACACTAAGTTCTTCGTTTACCTTCCTGTGCTTGGTGAACATTGAGTCCTTCATTTACCTTGCTTTGCTCAGTGAACACTGAGTTCTTTATTTACCTTGCTTTTCTCGGTGAACACTGAGTTCTTCATTTACCTTGCTTTGCTCGGTGAACACTGAGTTCTTCATTTGCCTTGCTTTGCTCGGTGAACACTACTGAACTGCTCATTCACTCGGTATCCTTTGGAATGCTTGGTAAGAACTGTTTACCTGCTGAACTTATAAGGTAACCACTGAATTCTTTTTATACATTGTAGACTAATTGATGAGCTCGATAAGCATTCAGAATCGAATAAGTGTTTGCACTAATGACAAATATATCATAATTTTAACAATCTCCCCCTTTGGCATTAGTGACAAAAACACTTATGAGCCAAAACTTATGTGCAAAATTTGACATCTTGATTTACATATATCTCCCCCATACAATATGCACATAGTATTTACAAATATCTCTTATCTATACACATGGCTTCATTATTTACATATGTCTCTATCTCTTCTTTGGTACTCTATCTCCCCCTTTTTGATAATAATGCCAAATTAGACAATATATATTTACACAGAAACACCAAAATGGGAGATAAACTCATAATGTACCTTGAGAATAAGAGCCAAATTCTTATCCCAATTTTCTTGCAAAATTTTGTAGTTGGAGAGTGCTATTTGAACTTTAGCTAAAAGTTCAATCACATGATCTGCAACTGAATAATTGTTGTCATGGATCAATGATTTGGAGTAGGCAATGTGTTTCTGCATTGTGTCCATGATAGGAAGAATCATATTCTAGATGTCAATCACTGTAGATCTAATCCTAGCTTCCTCTCTCAATAGTTCTGCCTGCTTTTCTGACAAAAATTTGATTCTGAGATGATGGGATGAACTTGAATTGGGGTCAAGTTGTAGCTTTTGGGCACTGACCTTCATATCCTCATCAATTTTATTTAATTTTTCTTTGATCTCATTGGTATATTTAGTAACATCACAAAGTTTGGCAAAAAGTGAAGTTACATTATTAAAAGAATTTTCAAGATTGACCAGAATTGTGGACAATTCTATCTGTTTTATTGCAATCTGCTGAGCAATGTGCTCAAGCACCTTATTATCAAATTGTCTTTCAGCATTTTCAATCAATTTTTCTTTATCGGAGGTGTCCTCATTGAATTTATTTACAGCTTCTTCTTACTGAATCAAAATGTGTTGAGTAGAATCTACTTCAACACCTATAGCTTCTGTAATTATATTTCTGACATTCTTAATTATTATTTACTCCTTATCCCTTTTAGACCTTAACTACTTTTGTGTAGCCTTCATCTCTATTAGTTGACTAGCATACCTCATTTCTTCAATGGTAGCATTTTTGTAGTCAATTTTTGGAATCACTATTTCTGTGTCTAGGTCAATATCCTCAGGAATTTCTTTTCCAGTGAGCAGAAGTCTTAATGGTTGCTTTTTTTTGGCTTCTCTGATGACTGATTTGACCTTGGGAGTGGACACAATAGTGGAGATGGAAGGACTAGCAGTGAAAACTAGGATACTTAGGATTGAGTGCCAATAGGAGTATTTATCGGATAAAAAATTGGAGTACTTCCCAAAAATGGTGATACACTCGGTAATGCAAAATCTGATCTAACTAGATTTGAAGCAGATGTAGATAATGCAGACAAAATTCTAGAACAAGCTAGAATATTTATAATGGGAAGACTAACTGGTGCAAAAATTGGTGCTAATGTAGCTGACAAAATTGTGGAACTTACTACTATACCGACTAAAGATGATGGAGCTAAGGAGGCTGGCTCGATAGTTGAAGGAGAGGGCTACAGCTCGGTAGATGAAGTGGTAGACACTTCCATTGATGATACCTGGAGCTATGATGTGGCAGGTGCAGATGATAAATCTAATGTGGATGCTATCAAACCTGCTGAATCTGACTCCAACCTTGATGATGTAACAGTTTTAGGTGGAGAGTGAGTAAGGGATGCAATGACTACTGCTACAATTTTTACTAGATCGTCTTCCTCCTTATTTTCCTCTTTAGCTTCTTCCTCCTTGTCTTCTCCCATTAATGCATGAAGCTCACCCGATGAAACTGTGATGGATAGAGTGCCATCAATATCATCACTGTCACTATTGTCATCATCTTTGATTTCCATTGGGTCTTCACTGGGCTTATGCAGATGATAGATGTTTTTCCACATGTTTGTAGCATCATTTACAACATGCTCAATGTCTTTGATCAAAATTAAACATGTGTGGAATCTAATCATCATTTTACCTTCATGATTTTTCATTGTTGTTTTTACTTTTGCTCCAGTGAGACTTGGTTGAAGATTCTTCAGGGATTGCTCATAGATATCTTTTATCATTTGGGTTGCTGATTCCCATCTCGGTTGCAATCTCTCCAATAGTTCCTTTGAGATTTGGGAGGCAAGCTGGTCTGGGGAGTATTTCCATTTACCCATCTTTCTTAGTACCAGTTCCTCTATCTGCATCTCCTCAGCATTTGTTCTAGTTTCAAATTTCAATGCTTTGAAATTTGTGATGCCAGCTCCTTCTTCTAATTGTTTGAGCCTTTCCTCAAATGTAAGTGCAGGCCTAACCAATATAGGTTCCTGCTTACCTTTTCTAGTCCTTCTGGTAAATACTGCAGTAGGCCTCTTTTTAGGTTTGGTAATTATTACCTTACCCTTCTTCTTTAGAGGTTCTTCTTTAGTTTCTTCTTCTTCTTTTTCTTCTTCTCCTCCTCCTTCTTCATCTTCTTCATCCCCACCTTTTCCTTTTGTTAGCATAAGAATGCCAAATGCAGTTTTCAATTTTGCTATCTTCCTCTTGCCTTTGCTTATGGCCTGTGGTAGCTTGATTTCAAGCTCAATTCTAGCCTTTGCTTCATCATAGGTTCCTAAAATTTGTTGCCTTGGGTCTACTAGCTCATTTACCAGTGCTTTTATGATGTCCCTGGCTTCATCAATATTTACCTTATAGGGAAGAGGTTTTACCCATGCAACTCAAGGTCTGACTGCCTGGATGTACACCTTATCACAGTCAACCATGAAGCATACATCATCCTTATAATCCTCAACAAGCTTAGGAGGAATCCAGAACCTATTATTCATTCTCTCCTTGAAATCTTCAAAATAGTTGTCCATGATGCTATCAAAATTTTCACCCATCTCTGCTATAAACTCATTTATTTGATACAAAATTGGAATGTTTTTTCTCCATACGATAGTTCCTTTTGATGGAAAAACATTTTGAATATAGAAAAATAAAAAAATCAATAGAGAACCAAATTTACAAGCATTATTCTTGGAAGTCCTTATACTATACATATTTTTATTCAATTGTTTCAGCAATACTTCAGATAGATCAAGTTCAAGGTTTTTCTTCACAACCTTGAGGGCCAAATCCACAGCTTCACAAGGTACACTATTCAGTCTATTGGAACTGTATAATTTATATGCAATTACATGAATGCCGAATCTTAGTTCGACATCAGATACAGTGTTTACCTTTAAACCTCTACCGTCCCATTCGACTAGGGTTTGCCTTTGTAACTTCTCTCGACTTAGGCTTTTGGTGGTTTTGGCTTTGCTGAGCATAGGGAGACTCATGATTTTGTGAATCATTTTCTTAGTGATTATCATTGGCTACTCTAACCATAATTGTCCATTATGCATCCTACTCAAGATATACCTAATCCATTTGTTTTAGAAGTTTCTAGGCATATGCGAGATATGTGTCAAGCCTTTGGTTTCAAGATGCTTGAACTCAGGTTTCAGAGTCTACACTCATTTCACCTAGGGCACTGTCCATTTCTAGGTTTTTGATTTCTTGAATAGAACATTTGAAATGAGTACGAATATCATTGATAAGAAGTACCTTGGGGGTATTTGTGATTGAGCTCTAGTTGGGTCGAGTTATTCAACAACGGCTGGAACAATCTTGAAATTGGGCGCTTTCCATTCTGTACCCTTTACTAATATTTTTGAACCTCTTTCTGCCTTGCTACTACTGGTGCTTGCAGATGCCATTGCTGCTTGGTGAATATAAGAAAATCTTGAACAAATTCTTCACAGGAAATTTGCTTCAAATCACTTGAAATTTGCTCAGGATTCACTGGAAATCTTTTAGCTCTGAGTATTCTTAAGTTGCAGTGAAAAATGAAATTGAATTTTTCCCTTTTGATGGAAATACTGTCATTAATGCTCGGTATGAAGGTAGATGAGATGACATAGTGCCTGCCAGTCTATCATTGCTCTTACTCGGCAAAAGCTTGCAACTCGATGATCAAACAAAATCTTTGATACTCCTGACCTAGCTCGGTAAGGTCTTTTAACCAACCTTGCTAAGTAAATCCAACACGGTGAATGATAAATTTTCTTTGGTCCTTGTATCTGAAATACTAATTTGATCATTTACATTCTTTCATTCTGGAACTGCTTAAGATATGGCTTGATGATGCAGTTCTTGATATTTCTTAAATCTAATTGGAAATGGTGGAGTCACCCATTTCTTGAGTGACATGACCATCATTTGAACTGTCTTGCTCGACAAATTTAGGAATCCATTGTTGTCTCATCTGCTTTCGAATGTTATAAGCTTTAACTTTTTTTTCATCTTCAATTCTTTCAGTATTCATGCAATTCTTGGCTATATGACCAAGTTCTGTACATGTATAACATCTTACTGTTGTATCTCTTTTCCTCAAGTGATGCCTTGAAGAGTCTTTGACAACATGTCCATAATCTCCACAATAGTGACATCTGCACCAAGTATTGTAGTCCCATCCAAAGATTTCTTTGACAAGTTGTTTAGCTGGATTGAGTGATTTGGATTTGCATTCAAATGCCTTGTGACCTTGTTTCTTGCATTTGTGACATTTGCCTTCAAATTTTGGTTTTTCTTTGCATTCATTAGCTTTGTGACCGTGCTGATTGCAATTGAAGCATTTATCATTGAATTTTGCCTTTCCATTACTCCAACATTTGTTTGATGTATGACCTATCTTTCCACAATGATTGCAAGTGGCTCTTTGATTCCTTTGGGCACCTTGTTTGGAGGATTCACCTTCTTCCTTATATCTGAGACTGGCTTTACCTTTTTGTCTATGAAAATTTTGCTCACTTTGCTGATTTAATTGAGTCATATCTACTTGAGATTTCATCATTCTCTCATTGACTTGCCTTTCAGTGATCAAGTCATTTTCCAAACTTTCATTGATTTGTCTTTCAGATCTTAGATCACTTTGTAAGCTTGCATTGATTTGTCTTTCAATAATTAAATCATTTCTCAAACTTTCATTCTTAGATCTTAGATTCATAATTTCTTCATTTGCATTAGATAGTTGACCTACAAGATTTTCATGCTGAAGGAATTGATTATTTCTTACCTCTAAGTCTTCATTTGCCTTGTTTCTTTGTTCCAAAGCTTCACATAGCCTGATGGATTGGATTTCTTGTTCTCTTTTAAGCTTTCTTACTTCTTCCTGCAGAGAACCATTTTTTGCTAGGAGTTCTTTGATTGCTTCATTATCTTCATTTGAACTGCTTGATGGTAAGAGGTCTTCAATCTTTTCTTCAACATGCTGATGATCATTCATTTGTCTTGCAAGTTCCTTCCTTCTTTTTAGAGATTGAGAAAGATGCTCCTTTGCTTCTTTGAGTTGAGCCATGGCCATTTCTAGATCTAGCTTTTCATTTTCAATAGATTTTTCAAGTCTGAATATCTCCATTGTCCTTGATCTTTGCTCAAGCTGTCAAACTTTATCCTGAGAACCACAAAGCTCTCATACCAATTGTTGGAAATATTCAAGATGAGGTAGATTACTGAGAGGGGAGGGGTAAATCAGTAACCTATAAAACTTTTATTCAGCATTTTAACCATTCATCATTCATTCATCTAAACTACTGCATAACTGAAGGAACAAACATTCATTGCACATGTACACAGAGATTTGGTGACCCAGAAACCTTCCAAATAGAAAGTAAAATTGGGGTGGGGATGATACCCACAAAACTTCGTTATTGCAGTATGATGTTGGCCGGTTAAGGCTTACATTGATCACTTTTGATGATCTACCCTATTAGGAGCAAGTAGGACTGCTAGATCCACCTTGTTAGAGGATTTACAAACATACAATGAAGTATGCACTCTGTTAGGAGATTTACAAAAGACTGTTAAGTCTACCCTGTTAAAGGATTTACAAAACTGATTCACCTATTAGGATGAAACAGTGGACCTGCTTACAAACTTAATTTACTAATTAGATCCTTGAAGTATAGATCACCTTTTATGACAAATGAATCTTTTCTACTTCTTGTAGACCTTGCTAAAGACTCTGTTCTTCTGCTAATTCACAAAACATTACATGTCTCTCCCTTTTTTATTCATCCATATCACACACTTGTAAATGATATAATACATTACATATATACCATTCCAATATTTACAACTACAAGGTCGGCCAAGACACAAGTGAACAAAACATTACTGAGTTGGCCAGATAGTAGAAAACTCAAGTTCCTCAAGCTGACTCAGTGACCTTTTGATACTCAGCATCCATTAGATTACTCGGCATCATCATGCACTCGGTAGAAGAAGAGGCTTAGTTAATACTAGCCACACAATACTGTTTGGAACTTGGTAACCATTGGTGACTCGGTAGATATAGTGTCACTCAGTAGAAGCTAACTTCCTTGTTTACCTTGTTGTTCTTGGTGAACACTGAGTTCTTCATTTACCTTCCTGTGCTCGGTGAACATTGAGTCCTTCATTTACCTTGCTTTGCTCGGTGAACACTGAGTTCTTTATTTACCTTTCTTTTCTCAGTAAACACTAAGTTATTCATTTACCTTGCTTTTCTTGGTGAACACTGAGTTCTTCATTTGCCTTGCTTTGCTCAGTGAACACTGCTGAACTACTCATTCACTCGGTATCCTTTGGAATGCTTGGTAAGAACTGTTTACCTGCTAAACTTATAAGGTAACCACTGAATGCTTGGTATACACTGTAGACTAATTGATGAGCTCGGTAAGCATTTCGAATCGAATAAGTGTTTGCACTAATGAAAAATATATCATAATTCCAACAGTATGCACCAATGGATGGGGAACCTTTTAGTTGTATGTTTAACAATGTCATGTTCTCCAGGCTTTTTAAACAATGCACAAATGCTACCTTTTTCTATTCTCTTTTTTAAACATTTTTATATGATAAATTTTTTACATGATATCTTCTTTGTTCATCCCTCTTAACATACCAAATATCCAACTGACCACTAACAGAAGCTACATGGGTCATAATGGACTCAAGGGAGGATGCCAATTGTGCTCTCATTGGATTGGTTTGTCCACAAGATTTTAACCTACCAATCAGTGCTTCTAATTCATTTTTTCATTTTTCTATTTCATTTATTATGTTGTCTTGGGTGCCAGGAGGAGTTCTTCTAATCAGTGGAGGTTGCAAAATTTCTTACTCTTGTTGTGGAGGGTTTTGATTTGGATCTTGTGGAGGGTTTTCATTTTGATTTTGTTGATCTAGCTAGGGATTTTGTGGTTCATTATTCACATTTTCTGATAAGAAACAAATTTCAATCTAAATAAATAAACAATTTTAAAGAAAAACTGAAAAAAAAAAGTACAAAATAATGTAAAAGCTTACAACTTTTTTTTAAAAAAATGCAAAAACAAGAGTCAAAAACATACTACATGATCCCAATCTTGATCTTTGGTGACGAGGAGACATTTTGAGGAGGCAAGTGACAAAATTCTTCAACGTTTACAATTCACATGCACGTTGTTGAGGAGAAATAGTGTAAAAACAAAAAATAATAAAATGGTTCACGGGTTTTCAACCCATATATAAAAATCTATGGTTTCAAAAAGTGCACACGTGCTATAGCATGTGCACGCTTTGTGAAATTAAAAAATTTTTCTGTGTCATGTTTTTGGCACCACAACTTGGTGCACTTACCCGGGTACTAGGACCCCTAATGTCATTTAACATGTGTCTGAATTAATCTAATGGGGTCATAGGTGCCCTATGACCCCTTTGACCCATTAAATGTGAATATGTTCCTAGGGGTCTTAGGATCCCTTTGAACATATATCATGTGTTTGAAAAAGTTGAAAGGGGTCATACAGTATCCTATGACCCATTTCGATGGATTATATGCCAACATATGTTCTTAGGGGTCCTAGGACCCCTAGGGACATATATTATATATTATGAATGGGTCAAATGGGGTCATAAAGTTCCCTGTGACCCCTTTTGACCCATTAAACAAGAAAATGCATTCTTAGGGGTCCTAGGAACATATATTATGTGTTTGAATGAGTCGAAAGGGGCAATAGCATATCCCATGACCCCTAAGCACACTTAATGTCATTAAATGGGTCAAAAGGGTCATAAGATATTCTGAGGCCCATTTTGAGCCATTAGATCACATCATTTATGTGGTTAGGGGTCCTAGGATCCATAAGCACACATATTGTGATTGAATGGGTCAAAGAATGTAAAAGGGTACAGGCTATGACCCCTTTTGACCTTTAGAACCATTATATGTATGATTAAGAGTCCTAAAGCCTTAAAAAAGACATATTAAGGATCCTAAAAAGGGGTCATACTATTATAGAATAAATTGAAAAAAAAAATTTAAAAAAAGGTATCCGATTTGAAAATGGTTATCCGATTTGGGAACGGGTACCTAATACTATCGGGTACTCGATTAGGCTTGGTTTTGCTTTGGATGCCACCCCTCCATGGTCAACACCAAAATCATCCCAAAAATATGTTTTTGGCCCGTTGTTGTGTGTTTTTGACTTTGATGATGTAGTTGATGACATTTTTTTCATCCAAATTTGATGAAATGAAAAGGGTTTTTTGATAATGTTCTCATCTTTCCATCCATATATTGTGTGTCAAATTATGAGTTTAGTAAGCAATTGTTACTTATTTTCTAATGGAGTTAGCTACAAGTGTTGATTGACGTACTGATTGAAAAATAGCTATAACTTTCAAACCATATAAGATTTTTGAAATCCAAAAGATGCATCACATCATATGCTTCGACTACTATAAGGGAAAAAAAAATCTAATCTTGAATTTTTTGAATTAGTTAAGGTGGTCAACACAAATTTTTTAATTCTAAAAATAGTATAGTAAAAAATCACAATTAATTAGTTATTTGGAATAAATATACCCAAAAATATGTGTCACATCTGGGCACGAGCCTACTTTTTATATCTATAATTATATTAAAAAATATTATCATTTGGTTTTGATTAAGGTGGTCATACATACACCTACTTTTTATTTTTGCCCTGAAATTTTTGTAGTATTACATTAAAATCCAAAATTTTGACCAATCAAATATTTTTTTCTCCAGTTAAGGCCTAACATTTTAGAAATTGCATTCAATTTTCTGTAGATTCTTTTCTTACAACTTTTTTTATATAAATTCTAGAACTACTTTAAAATTATGTGTCAAGTTGACATAACCCTAATTTGCAAGTTTTTCACTGCCACTTAAGTCTATAGTTTGGTTGACCATGATCCTACAGATACCCTCATTCTATTTTTAATTTATAAATTTTCCTCTTGGAATAGGGTTTGAATTAGAGCATTGGTATATCCTCAATGTTGGGAGATTTATCTAGCCATATAAAGTTTCTATCAACCTACCTTTCTCCATGTCATGATATCTATTGGAAATATTCAAAATGTCTCATTGTGACTTACATATGTTTTGGATCCTATGATATTTTGCTTCAAGTTTGTATTAACTTTTCCTCTTAAAGTAGGTGGTGGATTCCAATGTTAATTATATCTCCAATGTTTGTATAATTATCTTGTGAGATAGAATGTATATTAACCTACATCCCTCCACATCACCAATATCTTTTGAAAAATGTCCAAAATACTTCCTTGTGACTTAATAAAGTTAAATTGCCCACTTATTTTTATTCAAATTTGTGTATCACTTTATCTTGGAATAGAGGGCATAAGAACACATGTTGAGGCTATACTATGTACTATTCCATTCAAAATTTGTCTTATTATAAAAGAATATACAATCACACTCTTAAATTACTTGAAATGGTGATGCAAGGTGAAATTTAGATATATCTCCTATGTCATACAACTTCATATTAAAAATAGTGTACTGATAATGTGACAAATCAGATTTAAAATCTGTAAATGAATGATAAATTATTTATTCAAAACCACTTGCAAACATTTCTATATTCACTTTGAGTTGTGATTACAAATGTTGAAGTGTCATGGAGTGATAATATCAATCTCAAAACTGATATAAGTTGAAATACAACAACCAAATAATTTAATGAAAATAATAAAATTCATCCCTCATAATCTTCTACCAAAAACTAAAGCTTGCAATCTTCAACAAAAATTGTATGAAAACTTAATAGTGGATTCCATAATCCATTTTTTGATATACGTTTTTTTCCTTCTCCTTCATCCTCAACCAAGTTCCTATTACTCCCATGAACATTTATGTTGCCAATTAGTGTCAAGAAGAAAGTGAAGGAAAAGAGAAAGAGTTAGTCAGTGAACATTGCTTATAGCTGCAGTTATGAAGAAGGAGATGTATGAGATTATAGTTATACCCAAGCTTAGTACTTGTAATGCGTCACTTGGGAACCCAAGAGAATTAAACCTAACATGTAACAATGTTTACTAGACTATTCTTTTTCAAAAGTTTAAACAACATCAAGATAACATTAATGCAGAAGCAATATAAACATACACATCAAATACACATAAGAAACTACAACTATAGTTTCAATTTCTCAAGGGTTCTGTTGGGCGTTCATTTTGCTTGAGGTCAATGGCAGGAATCTATAGTGTAATTCCTCTCTTGAAAAGTAAATCTTTTAAGGATCCACTCCAAGGTTTAGTGTTTGTCTTGTGACGTACCAAAATGCGCTCAGTATAAGATAAATGTGAGTGTTCACAAGGAGGCCTTTGCTGGTTCTAAAACTCTCTTATCTTAGAATTGAAGTAAAATCTGTTTGCTATCTCAAAATATCACACCAAAAGAACAATATTTTTCTATTTTTCTATTTTTCAATGAATGCAATTCTAACAATGCAGCTACTATGAGGTCCTATTCTAATAGGGGGTTGGCAAAGCAAATAATGAAACTAAAAGCAAATAACATGAAATCAAATGGCTTGAAATTGAAATTCCTAAATGGACATAAGCTACAGAACACAACACGTTGTGAGTTAAACCTTCAAAGAAATTGGTAGGAAATCAATGAAAACAAGAGCAACGCTTTCTAGAATCCACTGATGCAATCGTCGATGAGAATCTTTAACAAATCGAATGATGTTTCACTCTTCATCAAATCGTAAGGCCACAGAAAGTGCGCTCATGGGAGACAAAAAGCTATGTAGACACAATTGAGTGATCTCTTCTCAAGCTCATTACGTCAACAGAATTCATATATCTGTAGCAAACACCAGAACTAAAAAATTTCACAACCAAAAAAAATGCAATAAACCTTCGGCTCAATCACAATCTCATGAATAAAATTCACAAAACAATGACACATTCAGGAAAAAATAACTACACTCTGAATGCTAGCACCAAAAGCATAACTTTATTGCATAATAACGACGGCCTTTGTTACATTTTACAATGGGGTATTTATAAGAAATCATCTCCTCAATTTGTGTTGAGAGTGAGAGATATCTTGATGCAATAAAATACTTTTAAAACATTAAAACAAACTAAATATATACAAACTAACAATCTAACTGGTGCTTAGAGGGACTCCATCCATATTTTATTCATTAATTGGATGCATAAGCCCTTTAGATGTTGAAAATAGATAAAAAATGAGAGAGAAAGTAGGAGGAAGCCATCAGTCAAGGTGGAAGTGCATGGAGTCACCAAAAATAGAAGTTGCCTCTTCACTAGATGTGTGTCGGAGTTAGCTTGTCATCAGAATGTGCTCCTGATACATGGACAGTGCTATTTTTGGAACTAGTAGTCAACTATCAAAACACCTTTGAATTGCAGAGCTACATGAAAATGCAGACCTGCATAGTTGTGGAGCTGTGGCCCTTGGAAGCTCAATTTGCCAAAAAATCAAAGTTCTCAATTTTCAAAACAGTTTTTGAGTTTTTCTCAAATGAGGTTTTGGATCACTTTTTGTATATGCTCCATGCCCCTTTATGATGATTTACACCCTCTTTATAGCCAATTACTTTCATAAACTTGCACTCCCTCCGCTTCTTCAATCGAAAATCTCAAGGCACTTGCATTGAATCTTGTCCCCAATAGCTGCATAAGATGAGGAACCTAATTTGCTTTATGTGTCCAACCTCTGTATCTTTGACCTTTGTCTTCTCTCCACCTGTCCAATCCTTCCTTGCGAGAAACCAAGTGATCCAGATTATCCAAGATGATCAAATGTTTGCAACTTTTTCATATTTTTTTGCAAATTTTTCCAGGCATTTTTAAATGACCTTTTTGGAGGTCTTTTGCTGAAAATTTCAAGTTAAAACCTTCGTCAGTCCCTAAAATCAGGTAGTCAAAGGCTCACTATTTTAGGGACTGAAATTAGATTTTCAGTTCTTCTTTCCAATGATGTAAACGATTCTGATTTTTGAACTACAGGTCAAAAGTTATGACCTCAACAAGTTGAGGATGCCATTTTTTACCTAAAAAAGAGGCAAACATTAGTTCGTAGAGTTAACAATGCATAGTAAAGACACACTAGCTACTCAAACAAAACTAGAGATTAACCCTGAAACCTGGCTGAGTCTAAAATCATGAAGCCTTGAAATTTCCTAGAATCTTTACCTTATCTCGGGGAGGTCTAAAACCTATCTCAAAAGATTCATGTCGCATATATTAAAATATATCTTAAGTATAAGGAATTCCTTATACTTAAACAATATATTTGGACCCCTTTTATGGCTACTTAGACAAAATTGGAGTCGAAAGGGCAGCTTGGCAAGCGCACACGGTGTGCTCGCAACGCTTGTGGCATGCTCGTGTGCACTTTGGGTGCGCGCAACACTCCCTTGGCAGCATGCGCACGACCTTTGGTGGTGTGTGTGCTATCCTTGGCAACATGTGCGTAGCCTTTAGGGGCACGTGCACTCCCCTTGGTGGTGTGCGCAAGTGCTCGGGCGCGCTGCCCTTGGCGACACTTTTGATTTGATTTTTTTAATTTTTTTAATTTTTAAAATTTTAAAATTTTAAAATTTTATTTAAATTTTATTTTTTAATTTTAATTTTTATTATTTTTTTTTTTTTCAAATATTTGACTCTAAAATTCTAACTCAAAAAAAATTTCTTCTCTCGACTCTTGAAATGTGAGTCTGGGAGTCAAAAAAAGCAGGGGGTCCCCATTCCTAGTGAGGAATGGGGCGTGTGTTGTGGACACGACAAGAGGTTCCTTCACATTGAGTTATACTAAGAATTTTATATTAATTAGTTTGTCTCAAGTACAATGTCTCATGATCATAAAGAAGTAACAGATACATAATTGCATAAGAAAATGCATAAATATAATTAATACGATGAAAGTACAATGTACATCCAATAAATAACATCCAATGCATATGTCATAGAGTATGTGAGAGTAGATACAATAAATTAGAATACATGATAATACATATACATCAACTAAAAAGAAGTCTCTGAGATAAGAAATAAGAATGATAAAGGTGCATCTCCTACAATGAACCTCCAATAACTGACAATGTGAGAGGGACCCAAATGGTAAGAAGACACTACCTCCCAACTACATGGTTACCTAGTCAGGCTTACACTCCCACCATCTGGGGAAGATAATGAATAACCCAAATACAACTAATCATTCATAAAAAATTACTATGCGAGGAATTCCTAATAGCCAAAACTACCTCAAAGGTAATACATACTACTGAAGAAGATAAGATAATCCAAAAAGGAAGAACACTCAATCCAATACCAACATCACATAACAAAACATCAAACATACCAAGAATAGATCAAATCACAAAAATTATGAGATAAAGTCAATGAAAGATATCCACCTCAAGTCATAAATCAATCATCCATGAATGGTCGATCGCCATTAATGAAGGTAAATAACCACATTAAATACATCCAACTATAAGTACACCACAGAGGTACAAACAAAATCTATAGAGAAGACTTAGGCTACATAATAGGAAATGTCATCACATGGTCAAACTACTTGAGTTACCCTGGATTGGTTACTCTAAACCCTAGACCCTCAACATGACACATGCAGAACTAGAAAACCTTCTCAAGAAGATGGGGAAAACCAGTTATACTTTTATTTGATTCTCATCCTTAGTCTATATAAGCACTCAAGGCATGGGCGAGGAAATATCTCTAACTTATCTTTTTAGTGTGTTTCCTAAAATATTAATTACTAGATTATCACTTATTAAATTAACTTACAATAGCTTATCCTGACACTGACCACTTCGAGTCCTAGAACCCTATTGTAAGCCACTCCTAAGGACATGTACCTAGAAAATCTTTCCTAAGAATACATGCACTATTATGTCCCATACCACATCATCCATAAGATCAAATTTGGTTCCTTAATAGGAAACCCAAAAATAAGTTAGTTCTCCCAACCCAAGTAACATAGATGCACCACATAACAAATCTCATAAATGTAACTTTCAAAGTAAAATACAAGCTCATCATAAGTCTAGAGCAGATAAACATGATAGAAGGAATCATGAAAAGAAAAACTCTAGTGTACATCCTAGTTGGCTAACTAAAACAACTCACATGAAATTTATCATGAAAGAAAGACCACAATTCCTCAAATAAATAAAGAAAAGACATTAGAAGAATACAAGTTTTAGTCCTATTGTTTAATTCTTTTTTTTAAAAATATATTTTCAAAGTAAATGTCTTCTCCATATATATATAATAATAATAATTATTATATTTATAATTTTATCAATATTCATTATTAATAAATTATAAATATTATCAAATTCAAACCAGCCATAATTTGATATCAAGTAATCTTACATATATTTAATTATAACTTAAATTAAAATCCTTACTAAAATTATATATAATAAAATACAGTAATAATTAATACTAAATTTAAACACTCTTTTGCTAAACATGTCTATATTTTAAAATAGATAAACAAAACAAAAAGAAAACAAAGAATCCTAAAATATTTTTATTTATTTTTAAACCCTCTTAGAAAAACTAACTTTAAAAAAAAACATATTAAGTCAAATGTAATAGGAATAGGATAAATCTTTGGGGAACACATGAATGCCCTTAATAAACAAGAGCTCTGGTTGAGCTGGAATCCCTTCCTTCTGAGCATTAGAAAGTAGATTATAAAAATTCTTTGGTAGTTGTCAAATTTTCTAATAGTTATATGTAGCTTTTTGATATAAGAAATCATTAAATCATTAGTTCAAACAAAAGATATAAGATTGAGAACATGTGTTTATATAATAGCATATATTAATTTATTTTTTCATAACCCCATCTAGAATGAATGTCTTAATTAGTATTGAAGTAAATATTTGGCTATTAATAAGATAAGGTCACAAGTTAACATTTGGTTTAGTAATTCTAAATGCTTATTTTATAGTTAAATCCTTACTTCTAACCATTGGTGCATGACTTTGTTTTCTATGAGTTTTTCTAGTATCATAAACATTGTTCAAATAAAAATTGATGTTTGAATATTTTTCTTCTGCTCATAACTTTCACATTTTGCATTCATTTTTCACTAGAGCATTTCCATCTATAATATTAGACAAATTCCCATCACATTATACTTTAAGCAATGCTCATAAATTTGTTCCATAACTCTCATTTTCCCATTTTTAAGGTAAGAAGACAAAGGTTGAGAAGGTTTTCTTCACATTTTCCATTGCATTTGTTTGAAAATTTGTAGCAAATAAAGTGACCATGTGACATCTACCCATACCTTTGTGTGTGCCATCTACCAATGTGAAAGTTTGTTGGAAATGAAATAGGTGTTTCAAGCACTCTACACAAGGATTTTGTTAATTGATTTGACCAAAGAGCATTGTTATCTTTAGCTATAAAACCTAAAACAAATTTCTTGATTGAATGGTAGGAACAAAACATAAAGATTGAAGAAGTCAGACTAACATAGAGAGTGTTAAACACATAGGTGACAACTATGAATAGATTTTCTTTAGTTATATATTACATGCTATTGAAGTAGTTGTCATTGTAACTTAATATTGAAGGCAGTTGAATGTACTATTTTTCCATGTTGTTTTCTTTGGAACTATATTTAAGGAAACTATTATCTAAATGGTGTTCCAAGAGTCAACAATCATAAGAAAGCAAAATTTGAGTGTTAAAAACTAAGCATAATATAAGCAAGGTCAAACTACTTTAATTTGAGAATTTCAAAATCTTGTTCACGATCATAACATTATAAAAAATACAAAGTTTATTTATTCATTTACACTTTCTACTATATTTTATCAAATTTTAATATTCTAATAAATGAAGTTATTGTGTGCTTACTTAAATGAAAAATTAATAAAAATATCATTATATCTTGTTTTATATTTTTAAATTTCTCTAATTTTATTTCAAACTTTTCAACAGGAAAATTGTATCTTGAAATATAATTTAAATTAATACTATTAAATTTTAAAATAAACTAAAATGTCGATATCATGTTTTTAGCAAAAATGAACAACAATATGCTAATAGAATGTTATAAATACTTTTTGAAGTTACAACCACGTGTCTTTTGAGGGCAATCATGTTCATGATGTTTAATTAGCAATTTATGACAACTATACAATTGTCTACATTTGTCTAAAGATATATAAGCCCATATTTACAAGAATAGTTTTAAGTTTCAAAGTGGAAAACCACCCATATTGTGTGAAGAAATGCCTGAGAACAATGTCGTAGTTGGAAAAATTACGCTCTTATAAGTTCTTAGAATGCTCCCTAAAAACCAATCTCAAATTTATACATGCCAGATATGAATTTATCTAGTTAGTATAAGATGATTTTGATGTATGCAGTATACATGGACAAGAAACTAGAACTTTGCAAATGTTCTCCTTTATTTGTATGAGGAGAATGCCTAATAGAAGGTAAAAAAAAACCTTGTATTTTTCAAATTCTTATGATATTTAATAGTAGATTTGCTCTGTTCTCTATCTACTCTAGTGTTTAAAAGCTTTTTTAGTTGTTATGTAATCAGTCTAAAAAATGTCACAACAATGAGATTTTAAGATTAGTTAAATGTAATTGAAAAATGAATATATAAGTGTATGTCAGCAAGTAACACAAATTGGTAGCACAAATTGTGTTGTTCAAATGTGAGGTGCTTCTCATTGAGTACCTACAAATTTATGAAAGGCATTGTTTCTGGTATAACAAATTAGAGTTGGGCAACCCAATGAGGGTTTGAATTAAGAAGGGTGAATATCTAAACCCACAAGAAAAAGGATCAGCAAAGACATGAAATACATGCAAAAAAAATCCAATGGGGACTGTGGATGTTGCATGCAATCTTCTAGACATAGCTTGTTCAGAATGTAGTCAAGGGCTTGCAGTCTCCAAGGCCAGATGGCCCTACCTACCAACATCATATTCAATTGGGAAAAAGATATGAAATTTCTCTAACATCTTCAAACTGCTCCATAATTCATGTTCTCAGTTACAAAACCTTGTAACCATTGCAAAAGCCTTCCAAATCATGAGCAATTGGATATCTCATGGATTGTTTTTCTTAGGTCTCTTTACGATGTTAGTAAAATGGATGCAAGAATCGAAGCCCTGGCTAGTCAATTTCATAGTTTTAAAATGTTTAATGTTTCAACACATTATTTTTTATTTTACCTAATGCTTTATGTTTGCCCTTTCCTAGGACTACTACACCACTGGTCTGCAATGTCTTAGTCTTGTAGACACCTAAAAACCTTTAGAAAATAAAGTATTTTTATTTTCTGAAAAAGTCCTGATGACATCATCATTTATTAATTAATTAATTATTTAATTAATTAATTAATTTTTATGCCATTAAATCCCTTTATCTTAATTAAAAATATTTAATTAAGGAATCCCTCCCAAAAATGTTTAAATCTTATTTAAACATTATTTCCTTATTTATTAATTATTTAATTAATAAATTGACCAAAAATTCTAAAATAAATAAAAAATTTATTTTTTGCCCAAAACTTGGCCAATTTCCTTATGACCAATAACCTCTTCCAAAATCTTCTAATCCTTCTTTAATTTCGATTAAAGGCTAATCTCATCATTTCCTACCCCTAACCCCAACTCAAAATATTTAATTAAAATTAAATATTAATCCTCATGTTTATTAAAAAAGTTTTAATAAATATCTCCTCAACCCAAACCCTTGAAATAAATAAAACTTTATTTATTTCCTAAAAATCTAATTTATCCTCACCCTAAGAAGTTCTAGACTCTTCTAGAAAGTCTTCATCCTCATCCTAGGAAATTCTAGACTATTCTAGAAAGTCTTTATCCTCATCCAAAATCTAGACTCTTCTAGAAGATGTCTTTAAACCTAATCCTAATCCCCTCCTAACCTTGTCACATTCCCTAAACATGGGTTAAGACTTACTAACCCAAGCCAAAGCTAACAAATATCTCCTCCTTCACCCACCCTCATTAAATGTCATCCACTTGCCTATCCTTAAGCTAATCCTAAACCATCCTAATCCATCCTCTAATCATTTGCACAAGCCTAAGCAAGCTTAGAACCTTCCTAATCAAGCCCAAGTCGAATTTGCTCTCATCACCCTTAAAATATCTCAACCATAAAACTTTATGAAGTCCACTAGGTCATAAATGACTCTTACAAGCCCTTTTATTGCTCTTACAAGTCATTATGAGAGTCTTTATGAAGATTTTATCTCTTGAGCCTCCTTTGTTGACTCATCCTTCCCCTTTCCTCCATCCTCTCACCATGTGACATGTGTCACTCCTTGATTGGCTATAAGGAAGCACAATCCATGTGCTCTCTTCTCATGCAATCTGAGCCCTCCATGAGCTTTTTCCCATCCTTGCATCTTAGCCCTCAATCCCTCAAGCCTCTTGCCTATAAATTGGATCCTTCCCCTTTGCAAAATAACACAATCCATGAAGTAAAGTTATAATGCTATTTTGAGATCCAAATCCATACTAAAGCCATCTATCCACACCAAAAATCCACAATCATCCATTGAAGCCTTTGGAAGCATATTGAGCATACATCCTATCTTTTTAGACAAAGCTACTCAACAAGAGAGCTTCTTATTGAGAGAGCCCATTAATGGCTCATATTCTCAATTAAGAGCTCATCTTAGTCTATCTTGAAGTTTATGAATTTTGTTTAGTTTGTAGAAGCTTTATTTAAATTTGGTTTCTATTAGCATACTAACATTTTCTCATATACATTTTGGCACGCCCGGTGGGACCCCGCATGGGTCATCTTCATTAGCTTTTTTAGTCAACTTTTGTATGTCATTTGCTGATTTTGGCTAATTTTGATTGTTTTTTTGATTGGTAGGATTGTATAAATTGGTTTTGTAGGTCCACATGAGCATGAAGAAGACAAAGGAACTCATAGTCTATCTCATAGTGTTTGCAGATTTTTCAAGCTTATAGGTGGACAAAGAACTTGAAATTCTTCTTCCTCTTCTTGTCTATATTCTTCTTATTCCATCTACTTCTTCTTCTTCTTCTTGTGGGAGATCCTGGCCATTTTTTTTTTTTTTAAGGAAGCAAAATCATACACACTTCTTTTTAGTGCTTAAAATGAACCCCCAAATCATACTTAAATCCATTGAAAAATTAAAAATTTGCAAAAAAATAAATAAATCTTGTAACAAGTGAAACTAAACCAATCTAATCATTTGCATCCTTGCAACATCAAGGTTTTAGATGCATTCATGCAAAGTTAGGAACACTTCATTTTTGGGAATTTAAAAAGAACTTCAAGTTTCCATTTCAAAAGGTTCAAAATCAACACTAAGTGCACACTAAAATCTAAATCAAACTCAAAGCATCAATCAAGGATAAAATGAACCTCATTTGCAAATATGTTAAAGTTCTTTTAAAAATCTCATGAAAACTAAGAGTCCTAAATGGTTGCCAAAATTGTCCTAAAAAGCTTTGTTATTTGTTCCAAACAAATGTCTTGTTGCAAAATCTTGAATGTTTCTTAGGTTTTTTATGCATCAAAACAATCTAGGAATATCATTTTTGGGCTTAAAACATGCAAACTAGAACACAAAATCTTGAATGAAAAGCAAAGTCCAAAGAGTCATTTTCACTTTTGAGTCCAAAAACAATCTTGAATGATCTAAGGTTAAAACAAAGCACTTCAAAGTTCTTAAAACAACACACAAAATCTCAATCTTGAATGCTCAAAGGAAAAAAAACTTGAATGTTTAATCACTTGTCTTTGAATGCATGTTGCTAAACACACTCTTGAATGCCATGGATTAAAATCAAATTTTTCTTGAATGCACATTAATCTTGCTCACACTTCATTTGGGCATAAAAATTGGACAAATCTTGATGTAGAGGGCCTCCGGGCGCGCGCTTGAAATCGAATCTCACACACTTTTGTTTTGGGCTTAAAACAAACTCACACTCAATCTTGAATGCCTAACAATTAATGAACATCGCATGGTCTTGACGCATTTTCAATGGCGCTCGCATTTTTTATGTTGACGATCTCTCGACTTCCATTATGTTGACGACGCTATCAAGTTGGAATGAACATTGTATGCCATAATTACAAGTGTCTTCAATCATAGCTTACAAAATCTAAATCATCAATTGGAAAAGAACTCTGCTTTTTAGCCCAAGGTCATCTGAATCTTCTCTCCCCTTGTCGCCTTTGCAGGCCATCTTGGGTGCATAAGACTAGGATCCAAAACCTTGTTTTTAGTTTTAGGAGGCCTGCTTGGGGATTTCATCACCCCTTGGGACGACCTCAACTCCAGCGTTCCGGCGGAGTATAAAAATTGGGAGGTGAATCCAAAGACACCTCTCTTGGAATCAAGATTTTGTCATTCGGGCTAAGCCTCAAGGAACTTTATACCCTTGAGAAGTGAAAGAGGAGAAGTGGGTTACCGCTCCTCTCGGCTGTGTGACATCTTTTTGGTTTCATCTACGGATTTGGGCCTCACGTACCTTGCGTATATCGACGACTCCCTAGCTAAACCAAATTTCATCCTTGTAGAAAGCTTCCTAGGATGTTGGTGTGTTTGACGTGCTTGCTCCAAAATTTTGTCTGCTTGTTTGTTCATAGCTTTTGAATGAATGTTTGCCAACTTTGGTCAAAATCCCAAAAAAGCAGAAATCTCCCAGCTCAAGGCATACTTAGCGTAGTCACTGCCTCATCAGAAAATCATCCAAGCTCCCCCGCTACAACCAAATCTATCTAGTTCCTTGCTTTAGAACAATCGCAAATCCAAAATCTCTCCAAATCATCTTCCCCCAGCCAGCTAGCAACCCAATCCAAAATCACCCAAGCCTTTAAAGAGTTGTTGTCACTTTGCTAGATTTTGCTATCCAATCAATCCTACCAATCAACCAATCTCACCAAGGTTATCCCTTTGACAGAGCATTGTCTAGGGTAATCCAGCTTTGTCACTTGTATCCCTCATCACCTTGAGCTAAAGGTTGGGATCCACAAGTGGTCAATCTCGTGTCATGCCCATAGGATCATTAGTCTATCCTTAAGTTGACACAATCTTCACCAATCTAGTGCATAGGAAAGCAAAACTCTCACTTTTTGACAACATGCCCTTGAAGTCTTCCATCCACAGGAAAGCCAAAAATCTCCAGCCAATCCTCCTTAGGTCTGTCATGTAGCTTTGACTCTCCCTAGGAAATCTTTCATCAACCAATCCAAAATCTGTGCTTAATCCAAATCCAACCATGAGCTTCCGTGTTCATCCATATACAAGACCCCATCCCCATCAAACTCATCATCAAAGCATGAAGTACCAATCCTATCATGATGTGTTTGGTCGCATTGTCCTTGCTCCCGCCACCTCCTATTCCAATGATGATGCAAATCTTGTTGACTATGACGGGTATATTGAAAGCCTTAGAAACATTCCCCCAAGCATCCCCCAAAATCCAAGAGTTATTCCAAACTATCTAGTCATGCCATCTGATATTCCAGCTTCCCCTCCATCACCCCATCAACCAAGCTTCCAATCTTCCACCCCCATCACACTAGCTATTCCTGTCAATCCACCTCCACCTTCGACACACGAGTCTCCAAGGAATCTCCTAGAGGAAATACAAGAAAAGTTGCCTCCAACAGTCAATAAGCCATGTCATCTAATCCAACCATGTGAAGTAGTCAGTGATGAAGCTTCCCCATCTATAATATCACCTCCATCTCCCATAGCTATCATCCCCATACCATCCATCAAATTGCTTAAAATCCTTCCACTTCCCGCAAGCATCAAAATCCCACCACCTGTCAAATCCCTCCAAATCCTATCCACATCGCCTCCAAGAATTTCCCAAATCTCTCGTAATGACCCTTATGCATCCATCTTCTACTCACCCATCTCCACTACTGAATCACCCATCTATCCATCCACTGCCTTTGAAGAATCCATCCCTTCACCTCCTATCGCACCATCCACTCCAAACCAATCCTATCAAGATCCTGCCCAAAAGCATATTGACATCCCCCAAAGCATAAATGAAGATATCATCGTACCATGTCTTCCATCCATAGTGCAGTCACCATCTCCTCCATCTCCAAAACCTCAAACCATATCTCCTCCACTACAAGATATCTTGTCATCCCACCAGCTACATCAAGATCCTATCCTTCCATCTCCCCCGCTCCATGCTTCAATCTTACCACCTATCCAAGCTATTCCACCATCTATAATCTACCCTCTTGGTTCACTTACATTCATCCACGGTGGCCCTCTCTCAGCAGAAGAATTAAGAACAATATCTCCCCATTGCAATACACCTAATAAATCACTTCTACCATTTTCTGCAAGCAAAAAGTTTCCTCAGCTTGTTCAAATGCTCAATCGATGGCATTATCAAGGTCAAGGTTTAGGACCACAAGAGCAAGGAATCAGAGAGCCTATTATTGCACAAAAAAATCTAGGATTTAATGGTCTTGGATATGTATCCAAAGGCTCACCGTCTAAAGGTGTTGGTACACCACACCCCCAAACCAAGCCTATCTCCAAGCCCACCATGCCAGCCTCCCATCACTCCTTCAAGAAATCTTATGTCATCCCCCCTCCACCATCTTTGCAACCCAAAACAACCTACCATATCCCCCCTTCATCCGCTAAATCCATTTTGGGTCCCTATGTCCCAAAATCTACCATCCTCCATCCTCCTATTAGCCATCATAAAAATCCTATTCCATCCATTCCTATGCAAGATCAACAAAGGCACATATCAGGGCACATCATCCATCATCATCCCCCTACATGCTCTTTCATATCCTCTCCATCTCACAAAGCTTCTCCTAACCATCTTCCCAAAGCTTACCACAACAATGTAAATGCCAACTTCAAAATGCATAAAGCTAAAAATCCACATCCTAGGCAATCATATGTCTATTCTAAAAGACATACTCCAAAAAGGCAAAATCCAATCAAAGAATGCAAAACAATGCAAAAGCCTATGAAAAGAAAATCCAAAACCATGTGGATCCCCAAGAAAAAAGTTGAAACCCAATGCATAATGGCATCCACCATTGCTAATCCCCCATCTAGTGACTCATGTCCCCCATCTCCTAACTCCATCTTGGGTGCCTATATCCCCAAGCACGCTTCCAAAAATCCTCCATCACACTCGCATCTACCATCTATCCCCCATATTCTCTTTTCACACCCATTCCAACATGTGCCAATGTTGCTCTTGCAAGCATCCCCATCTCATGCTCCTTTCCAACATTTTCATCCCTCCATCTCCTACCATCAATCCCATCTAATCCGATCTATTGCATAAATCACATATCCGGTGTACCAACAGCTAGCAACAAAATTGAACATTCCAACAGCCAGTGAAAAATCCCAAAAAAGCCAAAATAGCTGAAGAAAGCCAAAATCATTCCAGCTAAGTCCAAAGTCAAAAAGTCAAAAAAGAAAAGAAAAATAAAGCGTCCACTGGTGAAAACTTGGCAATTCAAGTGCCTTGGACAAGTACCATGATGAAAACTTGGCAATTCAAGCGCCTTGGACAAGTACCATGATGAAAACTTGGCAAACAAGCATCATGCGTAATCCCGCCATCCCCAACTTAGCCTATCACCCTCATGCTTTTGGTCATCTCTTGACATCCACCTCCATCTTCCAATCTATCCACCTATCCTCCATCCTCCAGCTTCCATCTCACACCATCCACTAATCTTATGTAGCTTCAGCCAATCATCTTAGCTATCATCCATCTCCCTAGCCCCTTCAGCTTTTTCCATCCTAGCTTCAATCCTATCACATCCATCATAAGACCTCCTTCCACATGTCATCTTCTGATTGGGGGCACTATATTCCTTGGAGATCTTGTCTTGTCCATCCTCCCTTGTCATTGATATCTAGCTCTAGGCTATCCTCATGCAAACCCAATGTCATCTCCTTATATCCATCATAATCCTAGCTATCTACCATCTATCCAGCCATCTCATCCTACTCCTCTAGCTATCCTTGGTCACAAAATCTCTCATCATCATTGGATGCATCTTGTCAAATCCATATCTTTCGTTATCACCTCATCCTTAGCTTTTGTCTCTTGCACCAAATTGAGCCATCCCACTATCCTCTCATCCTGAGCTTTTTATCCATCTGTATCATCCCTATCATTGGTCCATTAGCTTGTACCATATCTTGATTAGCCCGCTTGTAAATATCTTGGTCTGTCAGCTTGTACATCCTCTTTAGCTTAGTACCGTTGTATCTATCCAACTTTCATGTTCGTTCCTCCTTGATTAGCATCTTGCACACATCGCACAACCCTTGGTTAGCTATTCCAATGCATCCTTTAGCTAGATCTCCTGTCACCAAAGTGCTATCCTTCTTAGTTCAGCTTGCCAGACGCATCACCCATCTAGATCCATCAGCTTAGGTGCTCTCCGATAGATCCTTGTAGGATATAGCTTTCCTCATGTCTGATCTTGGTCCGTTAGTACCTCGTCCTACCCATCTCGTTGGCAAACGGCTCTCTTTTGGATTTTCACTTTCTTTTGATTTGGGATCTTCCCTTTTGGGTCTTGAAGTATCTTTTCCCAAGCAATCTCCTTGTTCCCTCCTCAAGGTTGCCACGATCTTCCATATCATGGTATGCTGCGAATGGGGCAATTAGAGCATAAGGTCTTGATCAGGTCTTTCGTTTGTTTTTCTTTTCTGCTTGTGGGTTCTCCAGTGTCGTTTCCACGCTGCTTCCTCTAGGATTCATGTGTGATGTTGGGGCAATCCTTGCGTGTTTGTTTTGAGTTAGTTTGTCAATCCTTTGGACGGTTGGTGAAAAGGCCTTGATGTTCTTGGTAACCTTGGCAATTAACCAATAGTCCTATAGCAAATCTAGTGCTCAACTACGTGGTGGTACTTCTCTTTGAAGTACCCCCCCCGCTCAAAAAGCTTCAATGGTTTTCCTTCATCTCTATTATCCCCCATCCATATCCAGCATCCATCTCTCCTACCCCAGCTTATGCATCAGTATCTCTTTGAATCACTCATCACTCTTAGCTTTAGGGATCCACAATCCTAGTCTTAGGGATCCACCAATCCAAATCAATCCACCAAGCCTCACCTTTCGAGATCCACAATCCTAGTCCTAGGGATCTCCGAAACCCATCTTCCACCAATCTGACTCTTTGAAATCCTGTTGCATCAACTTTATAATCCCCTCATCCATCTCCCTATCCTAGATTCCTTTTTATAGTGCTCTGCTCCTTCATCCTCCACCTTCCCTAAGGTCTTAAGCTTGCTTCCTCTTGTGCATCTGATTCTCCTTTATCATTCTCCCATAGTGAGAGTTTGAGCTAATTCAGCCCCTTCTCTTTGCCAATCTGAGTCTCCTTGCTCATCCCAGATTCTTGTGTTTTTCAAGAAGCCACCGAGCCTCGCTTTCTCTCCCCGCTGCCTTCTTGAGGGGGGCATCTCACAGTCCATTCTCTCCTCTTCTGCTCTAGCCTTGGGCATCTTATTTTCTTATCTTTGATGCCATGCCACTTGCGGCATCACATCAAAGAGGGGCAAAATGTAGACACCTAAAAACCTTTAGAAAATAAAGTATTTTTATTTTCTGAAAAAGTCCTGATGACATCATCATTTATTAATTAATTAATTATTTAATTAATTAATTAATTTTTATGCCATTAAATCCCTTTATCTTAATTAAAAATATTTAATTAAGGAATCCCTCCCAAAAATGTTTAAATCTTATTTAAACATTATTTCCTTATTTATTAATTATTTAATTAATAAATTGACCAAAAATTCTAAAATAAATAAAAAATTTATTTTTTGCCCAAAACTTGGCCAATTTCCTTATGACCAATAACCTCTTCCAAAATCTTCTAATCCTTCTTTAATTTCGATTAAAGGCTAATCTCATCATTTCCTACCCCTAACCCCAACTCAAAATATTTAATTAAAATTAAATATTAATCCTCATGTTTATTAAAAAAGTTTTAATAAATATCTCCTCAACCCAAACCCTTGAAATAAATAAAACTTTATTTATTTCCTAAAAATCTAATTTATCCTCACCCTAAGAAGTTCTAGACTCTTCTAGAAAGTCTTCATCCTCATCCTAGGAAATTCTAGACTATTCTAGAAAGTCTTTATCCTCATCCAAAATCTAGACTCTTCTAGAAGATGTCTTTAAACCTAATCCTAATCCCCTCCTAACCTTGTCACATTCCCTAAACATGGGTTAAGACTTACTAACCCAAGCCAAAGCTAACAAATATCTCCTCCTTCACCCACCCTCATTAAATGTCATCCACTTGCCTATCCTTAAGCTAATCCTAAACCATCCTAATCCATCCTCTAATCATTTGCACAAGCCTAAGCAAGCTTAGAACCTTTCTAATCAAGCCCAAGTCGAATTTGCTCTCATCACCCTTAAAATATCTCAACCATAAAACTTTATGAAGTCCACTAGGTCATAAATGACTCTTACAAGCCCTTTTATTGCTCTTACAAGTCATTATGAGAGTCTTTATGAAGATTTTATCTCTTGAGCCTCCTTTGTTGACTCATCCTTCCCCTTTCCTCCATCCTCTCACCATGTGACATGTGTCACTCCTTGATTGGCTATAAGGAAGCACAATCCATGTGCTCTCTTCTCATGCAATCTGAGCCCTCCATGAGCTTTTTCCCATCCTTGCATCTTAGCCCTCAATCCCTCAAGCCTCTTGCCTATAAATTGGATCCTTCCCCTTTGCAAAATAACACAATCCATGAAGTAAAGTTATAATGCTATTTTGAGATCCAAATCCATACTAAAGCCATCTATCCACACCAAAAATCCACAATCATCCATTGAAGCCTTTGGAAGCATATTGAGCATACATCCTATCTTTTTAGACAAAGCTACTCAACAAGAGAGCTTCTTATTGAGAGAGCCCATTAATGGCTCATATTCTCAATTAAGAGCTCATCTTAGTCTATCTTGAAGTTTATGAATTTTGTTTAGTTTGTAGAAGCTTTATTTAAATTTGGTTTCTATTAGCATACTAACATTTTCTCATATACAAGTCTTTGTGTTAGATTTATATAAAATGGAATCCATGGTATATGAGGATGCTCTAGAAACTTCGCTAGAGAAAATAATTTTTATTATTATAAGACCACCGCCTTTGAATTTTTTGCTTATGAAAATAAACATAAACCCTAGGAAATTACTCACCATCTAATCAAAAAATCAAAATTAGTGTATTATAATTATTTTTTAAAATCGAACCTTACAAACTTTTTAATATGAGATTCAATTTTTGTGGAAAATTTAATACCAATTGAGCAAGGGGGGTCTAAGGGACATTAGTTCCATGCCTTATATAAGGTAGGGACTAATAATTTTAAACAAATCATAAAGTGTAGTTCATAAAGTGTAAAATATATGCAAGAAATTAGGTATCGATTTGTCTTTTTTTTAAGCATGACATTATTAATGTCTTTTCTTTTTCGACGCAGATTCTACATGACAATAAATATAAAAAGAACCCTCCCAAATCTATCTATCTATCTATTTATCTATCTATCTATATATTCAAATGAAATTTCTTTTTAAAATAAGGAATTTCTTATATATAATGTCTATTTATTTTTTTAATTTTTTTGTTGTTGTATACATCTAATGGAGAATCTTTTCCAACAAGCACAAACATGTATTTTATTTCATATTACTTAGTTTTATTCTAATTTTAAAACAAATAAGAGGATATTTAAATAGTGTTGTATATTCAATCTAAATTTAATTCTAATCAAACCCTATCTTCCCAATTTAGTTTTCTATCCAAATTTTCTCTTGTAAAAATGATTTTTTTTTTTTCAATCATATAGATCTAGGAAAATAACCAGAATGAGACACATGATTCAAGCACCCAATCAAACACACATTTTTGTTGCAACAAAATCCTACCTCAGGCTGATGCTAAGATCTGATAGTCAGATGAAATTTTTGTTGTACCAAAATCCTTCAATCCACCAAAATTTCCTCCTTTTCCAAACCCTAGAGTCGCTCTCCAAAACCTGTGTGCAATAATGACCCAAAAACCCTCTAATATAGAACTCTAATTACCTTTTAGGGTTTACGTGTCCACCGGTTCTAAATTGAAATTATTTAATTTAATTATTCCTTTTATGCACAATTAATTCACTTTTTAACCAAAATATTCTTTTATTATTATTGATTTATTTCTCCACTTTTCATTTAAAGTAACTTTGTAAAAGACACTTATTTATTATTTAATTAATAAAGATAACTTAAGTGCATTATTTAAATACCAATAATTGTTAAATCTTTATTAAATAAATAATAATGTTACACAATATTTAAAGTTTAATATTTAATATTTAATATTTATTTTTCACTTCTTTTTAATGTGGTTTTCTAAAATTAGGACTTTCAAATTAAATCTCTTAATTTAACTAAAAAATCCATTTAATTGCAATAATTCCAAAAATGCAAGATCATCCTATTTTGACTTTTTTCCACTTTTAAATTAAATAACGTTTGATAAATCAATATGATTGGTCGATCCAAGAATTAAAAATAACTACTATCAGGAAAATCACCAAGTCAAACCTCAAGAAATGCATAAGGACAATCAACCAAAGTAAGAATCAAACCACATATGCACAAAAAAGAGTCATGGGTTTAAAAAAGGTAGATAGTCTATTATGAGTCCTCCTTGCAGGACAAGTATTTAGGCTATTTTTGGGATTGGACCTAATCATTATCTTTCCATTCTCACCATTTGAGTATTTGTAATATGGCATGTTCATCTTGGCAATTCAGGGAAGTCAATGTCTAATACCTGCATCTTGCATAAAAGACAAGCATGTACATGTACATAAATATATCCAAACTAAATAGGAAATGACAGGGAATGGTACATTGTATAGATCTCAACTGGTAGGTGACTACAACTCCCTTTCTTAACCACATCAAACACATCAAAAAAGATAAAATAGACACACGCACCATACACATGCAAGTATGGGGTAAAAACCATAATAAATCACAAGCCAATTTATCAAATGCTTAGATATAATAACATGCATCTCTATGAATACAAGCATAGTCATCATTAAATACATTTCATTTAACATCATTATGAAAGGAACCACATTTACTAACTAGGAATCATCAAAGCACCATTAACACATAAGTAGCCATAATCATTAACAACACATGAAATGTAATCAAGTAAGCAAATTTTATCAATATATCTCTTATCCAAGTTATGGAACAATATCATATAGCTGAAATTAAATCTCTCTAAAACTAACCAATGCATGAAATATGCCTAAAAGAGTTTGACAATCATAACAAAAATAAATTTGTGGGCATTATAGTACTTACCAAGTACTTCTATATTCACCAAGTAGAGACATTGCTGAACAAGTCAGATATACTCGAGTAGAGTTATCACTAAGAGACAATATTTCTACTAAGTAGAGCCAAGATATTTACCTATTGGAACAAAGGTTACTTAAATGTTTTAATTCATACAAAATAATATGTGTGATGATCATACCGAGAGGGAAATAATATTCCCATAGATCGAGATAGAGATTTGAAAATATTTATTGGTAAGAGTGTATTGATAGTTTCATGACTTCAAGGAAGAAAGAGCCAATGAAAATGTAGAAGGGAAAAGCATGGAATGTGAACTATTCTAGATCATTGATTAAAATAAGTAATATATTCTAGAGATTTCCTAACCCCTAATTATGTCAGAGAACAAAGCGGAAAAAGAAAACTATAAAAGGACCTATGAGGAAACATTTTAAAGTTGTTGTTGAAGCAAAAAAGAGGGGTATTATTGTTGCTCCTGAGAAGAGTTTTATATCAGAAGAGTAAAGTGTTGAGTATATCATAGATCCGAGATTCAAGCAGAGTTAAGAGGTACTAAAGACCAGTCATAACAAGGTGATAAACAATTGAGAAAAAGAGAGATATGATTGGAAAAGTAAGTTGCATTCTACAAATCTGTTTACTGCTATTTTCTAATCATTATAGTAGACCAAATATTTTTAAAGGTAGACCTAACAATCTTATGTAAAATATTTTAACTAAGTACACACTTAACACAATGTTGTAAAATCCTTGAAGAAGGTAGATATTAGAAGATCTAATTGTAGACTATTAACAAAGTAGGTCATTAGAAGTGACAAAATATTGTAGCCCTAACAAGGCACCCTCTTATTGCAGCAGTAATGGATTTGTGGGTACCATACCCATTGTAATTTTCCCTCTAACCAAGGGTTTGTGTGACCAAATACTTGTGTTATGTGTTTTGAGTCTATGTTTATGTCTAATGATTGATGCAAGTTAGATTATATAACAAATATTGGGGTTTGTGATTAGTGATTACTAAGTTGTGAAAATTGATAAGGGAACCATTGAAATCCTTTAAGGTCAAAGTTGTAGAAGATATTGATTTAGCCCCCCTCTTCTCAACTTCCTATCTTTCCTATTATTCCAATAATTTGTATAATATCTTTGTTCTCTCCACCTAAGAGAAAATATTTGAATCATGGAAAGGTACAAGCTTGACAAAACCATTGAGAATAAAAAAAATGGAGTTAAGGATGACCATGAATCAAATCAATAAGATGAAAGGAAAACTAGAGTAGTCACTAAATAAAAGAAAGAAAATGGCCCAATAAATGAATGAAACTACATATCAAGAAGAGGTGATTGAAGAAATGTCTAATGGAAACATGTCTAATGGAATTGATGTTGCCATAGTTGATCTGTTGGAGAAAAATCACAGTCTTATCAAGCAGATAAAATCAATGAAAAGAGAACAAGAGTTGCAATCTACTATGATGAGTTAAGTGCTAGAACAAAAGAGAAAATATAAGGATGATAAAATAATGATGGAAGAAGATGAGAGACAAATTGCTACAAGAGTAAATATCAAGGATGAAGAAATCACAATTTTAACTTAGAACCATTATGATATGGTCAATCAGATCCTTGATTCAAACCATGAGATTGGTAGAAAGATGGAAGAGATTGTAGAACAAAGAATAGAATATAAAAATATGAAATTTGAACTAACATCAAAGAAGAGAACCAATGAAATACTAAAGAGACTAGAGGAAAGCATAAGAATACTAGATGAACAACTTAGAGAACATAATTGACCAAGAGATACATATGGACTAGGCTATACCAAGCATTCTATTACCGAGCAAGGAGAATTATCTAATAAATTTGAACAAAGGAATTTCTATACATATCCCAAGCCAAAGAATCCTACATATTATTACTATGGAAAGCTTGGACACACAAAAAATGTTTACAAGAGAAAGAATGGTAAGTCCAATGTTACTCCCAAATTTGATGGATATTGTTACAATCACAATAAGTGTGTTCACCAAGAATATGAATAAATTCAATAAATCCCTTAAGACATATGCATTCAATGTTATTTTCATACTTGCAACAAATTTGGACATAAGTCTCAAGACTGCAGATCAAAAAATATGTTTAATTGGTCACCAAGAAAGAAAGGTAATACAATCAATTGGGACTATAATACATGGTATTCTTGTATTGCATGTGGAAAAAATGGTCACATTGTTGCTAATTTCATGAGATTACTTTTTGGAGGAAGATGAAGAAACTAGATAAATCCTAGTATGGCATGTTATCATTGCCACAAGATCAATCACTTAAGAAAAAACTATAGGTACCAAGTATTAGCACCTAAAGAGGAAGATCCAAAAGGAAAAGAGAAAGTCAATGTGGATGAAGTTCATGAACAAATTAACAAGAAGTGGATAAGGAAGAAAAAAGAGAATAAGACATCAAATAAAAGGGATGGTGGCACATTATCCAATGGATTAGGTGAAATTTCTACTTCAAACTAAATCTTATAAGAAGGCATGGAATTGCACTACTATTGATATATCTTACATTAGTCCCTAAATACACACTAGAAAGAGGTCCACATCTGCATTATGAATGATGCATAAGGAAAATTTAGGAAGTCTGTAAGTTAGAAAAATTGGTAATTCACACCAAGGTAGTTGGTAACTAAAAGCATAATGTTAACTGAGTAAGTGAACTTGTTGGTAGAGTTGATGTATTAATTGAGATTGAGAAGACAATACAAAGATAAGAAAAGAGGCAATGTAGATGAAGTATGACCGAGTTATCTGTGATAATTGAGTATGAGGTATGGAGCATTTAATACACTTTAATGAACATTAAAAGCTACTTTTCATATTAAATAGGGAAAGTATTATTCATTTAGTTACCTTGGATTCTCGAGAGCAAAGAAGAAAATTTGAGCTATTTGTATGAGTGATTTAATTTGAAGGCTTGTGAAGTGAAAATTTATTGGAGAGTTTTAGTTGTGAAGATGAATTTGGAGTGAACCGAGTGAAGTGCAAACATCTATTTATTGAAACACTAACCTAGAACAATGACATCAAGTTCTACATCAACGAAGAGAAATACCAAGGTGAACACTATACAATGGGTTCAAAATGAAGATTTCCCAAAGTAAGAATACAAATTGAATCTTGAAGAGGCTATGCAAACCAACAAGGTGGGTGTATTATCATTTATTCCACCTAGGGTTCTATTGATGAATGATATCCATTTATTTTAAATTTACAATTTTTTTGAAGTTGGGGATCATGAATTGCATGAGGTTTATGAAAAATAATGTGTTGATGATAAATTGAAAGAAGAACACAAACATTTAGAGACAAAAGATCTGACCCATGCTCTTTATTTCCTAAAAGTGTTTAAGGAAAATTGGGTTCATATTGTGTTGATCAGAGTCCTCAATATGCAAATGTGGCTAGATGAACCTGTTAAAATTACAAAAAAATTAATTCACATGGTCAAAGGTTACCCTATTATCGAGAAGGTATAATCTGTTTGAACATCTTCAAAGAATGAGATTGAAATTAACACTAAAGCTCAATGGGATGGATGTGCTTTAAATATTTCCCTAATAGAAGACTTGGAAATAGAATTTGAAGTTTATGTCATTGCATACAAAAAAATTCAATCAAGTAGGCCCAATAGTGTGTCATGTGTAGTAGTTGATTTGGGTTATTAAACTATGTGTAAAGGTCACAAATATGCCTTAGTCGAGCTACAACTAAGGCACCTTACTAAGAATATAAGGATGATCAGGGTTACAAGGACAAATACATGCAAATTTGGTTCATTAATAGTATTCATTTTCTTTTACATTCAAAATATGTCCCCTTAATTTGTCAAGTAAATTGGCGAACATACAACTTATTAAATTATCAGACCAATGAGTTTATTCAAAGTTTAGGAAACAATCTTGAAAGTGTTATGACTGTATACTTTGACAATTTTAATGAGAGAATAAATCAAAGTTACATATTTCCACCCCAGTTAGTTGATAAGTATCATGATGATATTTTTTTTCTTGTTGATATTGACACACACTTGTGCAAGTGGTTAATCCATGGGTTGTATGGCTTGAACCCTTGGAATATCAGATAAATATTAATCAAACTACCAAGGAAATATAAGCATTACTCAATGAACTAGTGAACAAGACAACCAAACCATTTGGCATATCTAGACAAGATAAAGAAAGCATAAAAATAGATATTGTAACACCTAAAGTGCATAAGAAAACCAAAAATATGATTGACACATTGGAAAGTGAACTTTTTACGAAAGGAAAAAAACAAGCTTTGATGATAACTTAAGGAAAAGGTGAAGTTTTTCTAGTGAAGAAGACAGAGAAAATGCAATTGTAGTTGTAGAATCTAAAAAGAAGAAAGGCAAGAAGAAGCCATTGGATACCCCCATAATTCCTCAGAACACTAGGTCAAGGACCCATACATCTCAAGAGATTACACCACCTTTAAAGAAAGGAACAAAAAGAACAACTAGACCTTCACATCCTCAAGTCAAGACATATTAGAAGAGAAAAGGTGTACCTACATTATCTAGCAAACCTACTAGAAAAACAACCAAAAGGTGAAGAAGATTAATTCCTAAAGATGATGATGAGGTCAAGGACAATGAAAGAGATGCATCTAATTAAGGTAGTCATATTAGAGTTTATGTACGTAAGAGACTTGAGACTATTGATGAAATAGATGAATCTATCAAAGAAAGTAAGGGTATGTCTAGAATCTACATTTAGGTATATCAAATATAATAATATGAAAGATGAGGACAAGAGATAGAAGAGTCCCTAATAATCATGATGACTAGAATCAAATACATAGCTCTAGAGATTGGAGATTAAATTCTTGATGATTTTTATCAAAGAATTGACAACATATGAAAATATGCATTGAATACAAAAAAGGAAATGAGAGGTAGCTCACTTGCTAAAATCATGATTAACTTTGGAAAGGAAGAAGTAAATGATGCATTGGAAAAATACAAAATAGATTGATACAAAATAGAAGAGATCTCTACGTTTTACCAGGACATTTGGAATATGTTGATAAAGATTCTAAAATGACATGGAAAAAAATATACAACATTAAAGATCCAAAAGAAGTGATTCAAGTTGATGACATCAAACACATTGAACTAGATAACCAAGAAGATGTATACAATTCTATTTCCCCACAAGATATTGTTGATTGTGTACATGAAATGGTGGAAGACATCATTGGTATAAAGAAAAATGTTACTATTGAAGAACTATCATGAGAAGATCCAACTAAAGGATTGAAGAAGGATGAATATGTTATGGTAGAGAACAAGTTGAATACTCAATGTTTGACATCTACTAAGTTCGTGCTTGATCACATACTAGGCTTTGTACTAGTTATTTTTCAAACCAAACAATATCCTAAGCTTAAGGCAAAGAACGGACTACAAAATTAGAAGGATATACCCATTGGTTCTTTGCACATTTTAGCTAACACTATTCCAATGCACACTGATGGACAATGAAAAGATACAAATACTGAGAACTAGGCTCAAGAAATACAAGGGGGAGAAACTACTAACAATACAAGAATCAAATAGAAGAATGAAAATGTTTATTGAAATTCTCAAATTGGAGAAGACTCTATCAAGCATAAATAAAATGATTCTATTATAGGTGAAAGAGCACCATCCTATGGACATTCGAGTGAGGGAAATATTGGGCTGGGACAACCAAAAATTATAAAGGAAAAAATGATGGAGAATTTTTCACTATCACCATGTACACAAAAAATTATATGCAATCCCATATTGTTGATCGATCTACTACAGGACCATGAGAAGAGATGAAAGAGGAGAAAAATAATGAAGAGTCAAGAAAATTGAGTGAGTAGTGCCTAACTAAATCAATTGGAGAGCATGGCTCTTTTGCCATTAATACAACCTTATGGAAGTTTCTAATTTTGATTAGAAGGACAAGGAAGATGAACCCAAGAAAGAAGAAAAATTTGAATACATAAATATGTATATTCAAGATCCTATTTCACATATATCATCACCAAGTACTAGTTCAATTGATTCCAAAGAGAGGAGGTTAAAAAAGAAGAAGAAAGAGTCCAAACCTCCTACCAAGTCCAATATAGAAACATTAGATAAAGTTATAATCACACCTAATTGAAATTCATATGACTTGGATGTTGATGCTATGGATATATATATTTCTATATGCAATAGGAAAGTTGATAAAGAATGACTAAGGAATGAGTACAAGTAGAAGCAAGTGTTGCATATTGTAAAAGACATATTATTGGATGGTGTGTCATATATTGTATTCAATGAGAAATTTTTTTATCTTAGACCAAATAGTATAGATTGTTGAGAAGCTCAATGTACCTGAGATTGACACTCAATCTAAGCTTATGGAGTAAGCTTTAAAGAAATTTGAGCATAAGTTTTTGGAGAAGATTTCTAGTGAAATTGAAATACAACAAGTGGTATTTTCTACTCATATTAATGATCTTGAAATACTATACAAAATTTTATAATAATGTTTTAGAAATTGTGTGATATTCCACTCCTTACCATTGAAGTCAAGAATAAACTGCAGAAGCTAAGTGGTGACATGAAAGCTAATGAAGATGAGCTGAAATTTTATCCAAGTACATTACCATTGTACTATTCCTGAGTGAGATTTTTAATGAGTTTTCAAATTATTGCAAGAAGAGATAAAATGCATAACTGATATTAATGAAATACAAGCATTGATATTATCTCATCTTGAGGTCATGCAAGATCATTTTAAGATTTCCAAGGATGTCATAGTCACCACGGGCCTCTTTATTAAAGACCACATGAAAGAGCTTGTAGCCAAGTTGATGAGAGAGAAGAAGATAATTGAATTGATTAAGATCAATTAGGACAATAAAATGGCAATTATGTTGTATAATCATCAAGAGTTTCTTGATCACTTTGGATTGCATCCAAAGTAAGTATTTTCAATGTTGAATTTATAGGGGAGTTACATGGTTTTTCTATATGTTTATTTCAAGAGTTATAAGGAGATAATAATATTGTAAACAAAATCATTTTAAAAAAGGTTTTCAAAAATATAGTTTCTATCGAGGAAGTATATGTATAGGAGGAGTTGTAAATAATTTCAAAGTTATTTCTATTTCTATGCATAATATTTTTTCCACTAATGTCAAAGGGGGGGAATGTTACTCCCATGAACATTAATGTTGCATAATAGTGTTAAAAAGATAGTGAAGGAAAAGAGAAGGAGTTAGCTAGTGAAATTTGTTACCGAGTGTCATAGTGTCACTATATAGTTTGAGCCATGAAGGAGGAGATGTATGAGTTTGTAGTTATACCTAATCTTAGAACTTATCAAGTACTTCTATATTCACCGAGTAGAGACATTACCAAGAAAGTTAAGTATACATGAGCAAAGTTATCACCAAGAGACACCATTTCTATTAAGTATAGCCAATTATTTACCAAGTGGAAAATGCATTACATAAATGTTTGAATTGACAAAAAATAATGTGTTTAATAATCATACCAAGAGGGAAACAATATTCCCATTGATTGAGGTAAATATTTGAAAAGATTTATTTGTAAGAGTGTATTGATAGTTTTTTTATTTCAAGGAAGAAAGGGACAATAATGCAGAGGGGGAAAGTGTGGAATGTGGATTAGTCTAGATTTTTTATTTTGATTAGTAAAACATTTGAGAGAGTTCCTATAAATCCCTATTTAGGTCAAAGAACAAAGAGACAAAAGAAAAATAAAAAAGGACCTATAAGGAAACATTTTAAAGTTGTTGAAACAAAAAAGAGGGGTATCGTTGTTCTACTGAGAAGATTTTTATCATTTTAGAATAGTAAAGTGTCAAGTATATCATAGATCAAAGATTCAAGAAGATTTAAGAATTATTCAAGATCAGTCACAACAAGGTGATAAACAATTATGCAGAAGAGGGATCTAATTGGCAAAGTAAGTTGCATTCTCCAGATCATTTTACTGCTATTTTCTAATCATTGTAGTAGACCAAATCCTTTTACAATGTGGACCTAATAGTATTATGTAAAATATCTTAACTAATTACACACTTAGCATAGTATTGTAAAATCCCTGAACAAGGTAGATCTTAGCAGATCTAATTGTATACTTTGAATAGAGTAAGTCACTAGAAGAGACAAAAAAATTGTATCCCTAAAAAGGCTCACTCTTACTGCAATAGTGATGGATTTGTGGATTCCATCCCCACCATAGTTTTCCCTCTAACCAAGGGTTTTTGTGCTATCAAATACTTGTGTTATGTGTTATGATTTTATGTTTATGGTTTAATGGTTGATGCAAGTTAGATTAGATGAAGTTATTTTCATTTACAAGTATTGTGGTTTGTGATTAGTGATTATCTATTGTGAAAAAGGATAAGCATACCACTAAAATTGTTTAATGTCAAAGTTTTAGAGGATACTGATTCACCCTCCTCGGTCTCCCCCCCACCACCACTCAAAAAAAAACCACCCTCTAAATAAATAAAAACTTGTCATGTCAAACCGTGACTCTATAATAAAATTTGATTGAGAGAGAAAGAGAAAGAGCAATATGGTTCTCTTTATTTATGCTTTAAGTTATATTTCATGTACATATTTTTAGGATGTTTGGGAGTGGTTCCAAATATCTGGGATATTTTTCTTGCAAGATACAATGTCCATCATCCTAGCTCTTTCAATGTAGTTATATCTACTAGCTAAAACCATTCAAAATATCTTCTTGTGACTTTTACATACTTGAATCTCATTCCATTTTTTTATTCAACTTTATGTATAACTTTTTCTCTTTAAATAGGGTGTGAATCAAAACATTGGTTATATCCTCAGTGTTAGTAGATTGAGTTGGTGAGAGAAAATTTCTATCAACATACCTCTCTCCATGTCACAATATATATCAAAAAAATTTCAAAATCTCTCATTAGGGCTTACATATGTTTAGACCCTATGTTATATTGTTTCAACTTTGTATTAGCTTTTCCTCTTGACATAGGTGGTTAATTTCAATGTTGGTTATATCCCAAATGTTTGTAGATTTAGCTGTGAGATACAATGTATATCAACTTGCATTCCTCTTGTTGACATTAAGTCAAGTTTTTTATTAGTGACAACACTTATTTAGATTATGTATGGTTACTAAGCTCATTGAATAGTCTACAATGTTTGCCATGTAATTTAGTATCCACCAAGCTTTACAGTTCCTACCGAGCATTCCAGTGGTTACCAAGTAAATTTAGGCAGTGAAGTCTTATAGTTCTTACTAAGCAATTCAATGGTTACCAAACTTCATAGTTTCTACCAAGATATTAGTTCATGTGAAGAAAATTTAGTGTTAACTAAGCAATGAGATGATTAGTGTTTATTGAGTGTAGTCATGGTAAATGAGTAACTCAGTTTCTACCAAGTTACACAGTATCTACTAAGTCACTAGTGCAGGCTGAGTTTGAGACTACTTTGAGATGATTAGTATGGACTGAGCTTCCACTTCTACCCAATGCATGATCATGTCGAGTAATGACAGTGGATGCCATGTATCAGAACTTCACCAAGTCAGTCTTTAGAACCTGAGTGTCTTCATTTGAGCTGATTTTGTAATATTGGTAATAACTTGTTTATTGGCCGACTTTGTAATTTTGTAAATTGGATTGATATATATATATATATATATATACCAAGTTACACAGTATCTACTAAGTCACTAGTGCAGACTGAGTTTGACACTACTTTGAGATGATTAGTATGGACTGAGCTTCCACTTCTACCCAATGCATGATCATGTCGAGTAATGACAGTGGATGCCATGTATCAAAACTTCACCAAGTCAGTCTTTAGAACTTGAGTGTTTTCATTTGAGCTGATTTTGTAATATTGGTAATAACTTGTATATTGGCCGACTTTGTAATTTTGTAAATTGGATATATATATATATATATATATATATATATATATATATATATATATATATATATATATATATATATATATATATATATATAAAATGTATTGTATCATATCCATATAAAGAGAGATGTATGTACATAAAAATGAAAAGAGAGAGATGTATGTACACAAAAATGAAAAGAGAGAGAAACATGCAAATGTGAATAAATAGCTTGTGTATTGTAAGGCCATATCAGCAAAGGAGCAGCAGAGTCATATCTATCACATAAAGGTGACTAGTACTTCAAAGAATCTCTATCAGCAAATTAGTTGTAAGTCAGAGATCCACTGTTTCATTCTAACAGGTAAACCAGTCCAAAATCCTCTAACAAGGTACACTTAACAGTCTTTTGTCAAATCTCTTCACCGAGTGCATACTTCATTGTATGTTTGTAAAACCTCTAACAAGGTGGACCTAGCAGTCCTAATTGCTCCTAATAGGGTAGATCATCAGAAGTGATCATTGTAAGACTTAGCAGGCCAACTTTATGTTGCAGTATTGAAGTTTTGTGGGTATCATCCCCACCCCAATTTTACTTTCTATTTGGAAGGTTTCTAGGTCACCAAATTATTGTGTTCATGTGCCATGAATGTTTATAATTTTAGGTTCTCATGCATGTAGTTAGATCTAATTTCATGAATTAAATGATTACTGGATTATTGCAATTAAGATCTGAATAGGATAAAGTTTAATGGTTACTGATTCACCCCTCCCCTCTCAATAACGTGACATAGTCTTGAATATTTCCAACAATTGGTATAAGAGCATTATGGTTCTTAGGATAAAGCTTGATAGCTTGAGGAAAGATCAAGGAAAATGGAGATATTTAGACTTGATAAAGCAATTGACAATGAAAAGCTAGATCTAGAAATGGCCTTTGCACAACTCAAGAAAGCTAAGGAGCAACATTCCCAATCCCTGAAAAGAAGGAAGGAACTTGCAAATCAATTCAATGATCACTAGTACATTGAAGAAAAGATTGAAGATCCTTTTCCTTCAAGCATTTTAGATGAAGCAAACAATACAATCAAAGAACTCTTAGAGAAGAACAATTCCTTGCAAGAGGAAATAAGAAAGCTCAAAAGAGAACAAGAAATTCAATCAGTAAGGCTATGTGAAATCTTGGAACAAAGGAACAAGATGAAAGAAGAAATGGATGAAAGAAACAATGAGATCCAGAACCAATCCCTTCAACATGAAGATCTTATAGATCAAATCTCCAATGCAAATGAAGAAATCATAAGTTAAAAATAGATCAATGAAAGATTAAGGAATGATCTAAATTCAGAAAGACAAATCAATGAAAGAATAAGAAGTGAGTTGAGATTTGAAAATAAAATCAGTGAAAGACTAAAAAAATGACCTAAACACTGAAAAGCAAATCAATGAGAGAATGATGAAATTCGAAGCAGACATGAATCAGTTGAATCAACTAAATAAACATAATCTCTATAGACAAAAAGGTAAAGTAGGAATTGGATACAAAGAAGAAGGAGAATCCTCCAAACAAGGTGCTCAAAGGAATCAAAGACCCACTTGCCATCACTATGGTAAGATAAGTCATACATCAAACAAATGTTGGAGTAATGAAAAAGAAAAATTCAATGGTAAATGTTACAATTGCAATCAGCATGGTCACAAGGCTAATGAATGTAAAGAGAAACCAAAATTTGAAGGAAAATGTCACAAATGCAAGAAACAAGGTCACAAGGCATCAAACTACAGAACCAAGTCATTCAATCTAGCAGAGCAAATTGTGAAAGCAATATTTGGTTGGGATTATAACACCTAGTTTAGATGTCATTACTGTGGAGAGTATGGACACATTGGCATGAACTATGTTAAATATCTTACAAGGAAGAGAGATACCACCATAAGATGTTTCAGTTGTACAGAACTTAGTCATCTAGCCAAGAATTGCATGAATATAGGTAGAATTGAAGATGAAAAGAAAGAAAAAGTAGATAACATCATAAAGTAAATGAGGCAACAATGGATTCCTAAATCCACTAAGGAAGCTAGTCCAATAAATGATGGTCATGTCACTCAAGAAGTGGGAGACTCCACCATGTCCAACTAAGTTCCTAAGTAAGAACTGGAACTGCATTATCATGATCACATCCAAATAGTTCCAAAATTGAAAGAAATCAAAGATCCAAATCAAGATTCAAGATACAAGGAGATCATAGAAGATCAATATCATTTATCACTAAGTAAGGTTGGGTCATGGACTCTATCGAGCAAGGTCGGAAGTAACTAGTCACACATGTTTGGTTACTGAGTTATCAAGTATTCATCAAGCGATCCGAATAGATAATGGATGACAGTCTATCATGCATAATGATGTCATCATAGCTACTTTCATATCAAGCATTAATGGAAAATCATTATCAAAAGGTAGGAAATTGAATTCATTTTTCACCAAAATCTTAAAGTGTTATTGCGATCAAGTGAATTGTAGAAGTGATCAAGCGATTTTGAGCAAAATTTGCAATAAATTTTTTGAAGTTTTCCATAACCTTCTGAGTAGCCATGGTAGCATCAAGTAGTAGAAGCAAGGCAAAGAAAGGGTCAAAATTTTTGGTCTGAGTTGAATGGAAACCACCAAATTTCAAACTTGTACCAACAATTACGAAAACCCTCAATCCAAATGGAGCACAACACAAATCCCTCCTAAGTTACTACTCATTAATGATATCCAAACTCATTTGAAGAGTGCAATTCAAGAAATTGGAACCCTAGAAATGGATGATGCCCTAGGTGAACTATGTGTGAAAGGTGTTCTTAAACTCGAGCATAAGCACTTGGAAGATAAGGGTTCAACCCTCATTCCCCACTTGCCCCAAAGTTTCCAAATCAAATGGATCATATAGATCCTAAGCTGAGTTCACATTGGTCAGTTATGGCTTGAGAAACTAGTATAAGGACATCCAAGAACAATCCTTGCAAATTCGGTTAATTGTTGACATGTCTATTTTTCTATGTTCAAAAGTTTTTCCCTTCTAAAGGTATAGTTGTATGGAGAAAGGTTGCGCTAGTTTTGTATCAGATTAATGAGTATATTGCAAACATGGGTGATAATTTTGTTAGCATAATGGATAACTACTTTGATGTCTTCAAGAAAATGAATAACAGATTCAGGATTCCCAAAAAATTGGTTGAAGATTACAAGATGATGTTTGTTTCATGGCAGACAATGACAAAGTCTACATTCAGGCAGTTAAACCAAGAGTTGTATGGGTAAAACCTCTTCCCTATGAGGTGAACATTGATGAAGCAAAAGATATAATTGAGGCCTTGATAAAAAAAATCTATTGATCCAAAGGCACCACACTTTGGAACATATGATGAGGCCAAGGCAAGAATAGAGCTTGAAATCAAGCTTCCATAGGTGGTTAACAAAGGTAAGAGGAGAATAGAAAAACTAAAATCTAGCACACCTCTTTTATTGACAAAAGGTAAAGGAGAAGATGATGATGAAGCAAAGGATGAAGAAGAATAAAAAAAGGAAGAAGAGCCAGTGAATAAGAAAGGCAAGGTGATCATCACCAAGCCACCCAAGCCATCCACTACAGTGTTTACCAGGAGATCCAGAAAGAAAGGTAGTGAAGTTTTGTTTAGTAAGCCTCCTCTCACCTTCTAGGAAAGACTAAAAAAAATGGAAGAAGGTGAACAAATAACCAACTTCAAATCATTAAAGTATGAGAACATGACAGAGGCTAAGAAGAAAAAAATTGAGGAATTGGTGCTAACCAAGATGGGTAAATGGAAACATTCCCCAAATCAAATAGCCTCTCAAATATCTAATAATCTATTGGAGAGATTGAAGCCAAGATGGGACTCAACCACATAGACAACAAAAGATATCTATGAACAAACCTTGAGGCAATTTTTACCGAGAATTACCAATGTTGAGGTAAAAGAGTCTATGAAGAAAAATGAAGACAAGATGACTCTTAGATTCAATACTTGTTTAATTTTGTTAAAATATATAGAGCATGTAGTCAAGAATGTTATAAGTATGTGTAAGAATATTTATCACTTGCATAAAAAAAGTGACTTTCCAGTAGAAGTCAAGGATGATGATAGTGATGATGAGGAAGAAGGAACAAACTTTAGGACAATACAATTTGACAATGAAGAAATTGAAGAAGATAAAGAGGAAGAAGCTATTGAGGAAGTCAAAGAAGATGATGAGGGACTGATCCAATGAAGATAGAAGTAGCAGTCATTGGCTCACTTCCTCATTCTCCAAGCAAATTAGCAGCTACATCAAGTTTAGAGACAACTTCAGCAAGTTTGATTGTGACCACAGTACATACATCAAATGTCCAATCATGCTTTGCTCCCTTACAACTTAGTACATCACTAATGGAAGTGTCTACCACTTAATCTACTAAGATTCAACTTCCCTCTTGTTTAGTTCCCAAGTTAGCATCATCAATAGTGAGTATAACATGTTCTACAATTTTGTGTTCTTTAGTAGTAAGTACAGTTTCAAGTTCTACAATTCTGGATTCTATAGTTTTGTTTCCTATAGCTTTGGATACATCTGTAAGTATATCAATTTTAGATTTAGTAAGAATTCTAGTCAATATTCTATCTATTGGTACTATATCAATTTTTACTACTAGTTCTGCTATCTCTACTATTTTTTCCATTCTAGATTATAAGGCAGTATGTACAAAGGCAGTTGAACCTAAGGCTCAACCATGTATAAGAATTTTGAGTGGAAAGGAGATAGAAGAGGATATTAATCTAGATGAGGAGATTGAGATTCCAAAGTGGGATTTTGATAATGCCACAATAGATCAAATGCAAATAGCTAGTCAACTTCTCCATAAGAAAGCAAAACAAAAGAAATTGAGAGAGGAAAGAGACAGAGAATATGAAATCATAGAAAGTGCTAAGAATATCTTGATTGAGGTGATAGATGTTGAAGTTGATACTTCTCAATACATATTATTTCAATTAGAAGAGGTAGTTCAGAAGTTCAATGAGGACTCATGTGGGTAGGATAAATTGATTGAGAAAGCATAAAAGAAATTTGATAACAAGGTGCTTGAGCACATTTCTTGGCAAATTGCTATTCAACAATTGGAGCTTTCCTCAATTTTGACCAATCTTGAAAACTCTTGCACAAATGTAACATCACTTTTTGGAAAATTATGCAATGTTACTGAGTTCACAAAGGAAATAAAGAGAAAATTGACAAAGATTGATGATGATCTGAAGGCTAGTGCACATCAATTGAAACTTGACCCTAGTTCAAGCTCTACACATCATATGAAAATCAGATCTTTGTCAGATATGCAGGATTAATTATTGAGAGAAGAAGCAAGGATCTATTCTTGACTGATAGATATTTAGAATATGATCCTTCCCATCATGGACATGATGCAAAAACACATTGTTTATTAAAACATTGATCCATGAAAACAACTTCTCAATTGTAGATCACATGATAAAACTCTCTGCAGAAGTCCAAATTGCTCTACATACATGTAAAGTTTTGCAAGAAAATTGGGATAAGACTTTAGCACTAATACTTAAGGTACATTATGAGTTTCTTTCTTACATTGGTGTCTTTGTGTAAATAAGTTTTGAATAAATCTTTGGCATTATTGTCAAAATGGGGGAGAAACAAAATATATGAGAGACAACATGTATATATACTTAGTATGTATATTGTATGGGGGAGAATCATGCAAAGCAAAGGAAAGGAAAATATATACTTAAAAAGACAAATTTTGAAAAATCTCAAAAATAGTATACTAGTACCAAGCCAATACCACACTGCAATGTATATAAATTTTGACTAATAAGTGTTTTTATCACTAATGCCAAAGGGGGAGATTGTTGTAATTAAGTCAAGTTTGTTATTAGTGACAACACTTATTCAAATTTTGTATGGTTATCAAGCTCATTGAATAGTTTACAGTGTTTTCCATGTAATTTAGTAGCCACCAAGCTTTACAATTCCTATTGAGCATTCCAGTGGTTGCCAAGTAAATTCAGGCAGTGTGAAGTCTTACAGTTCTTACCAAGCAGTTCAGTGGTTACCAAGCTTCATAGTTTCTACTGAGCTATCAGTTCATGTGAAGTGAAGTTAGTGTTAACCAAGGGATGAGATGATTAGTTTTTACTAAGTACAATCATGGTAAATGAGTAACTTAGTTTTTGCCAAGTTACACACTATCCATTGAGTCACTAGTGTAGACCGAGTTCGAGACTACTCTGAGATGATTAGTATGGACCGAGCTTCCACTTCTACCAAATGCATGATGATGCTAAGTAATGATAGTGGATTCCATGTATTAGAACTTCACCAAGTCATTCTTTAGAACTCGAGTGTCTTCATTTGAGCTGACTTTGTAATATTGGTGTTAACTTGTATATTGGCCGACTTTGTAATTTTGTAAATTGGATTGATATATGTAATGTATTGTATCATATCCATATAGGGAGATATGTATGTACATAAAAATGAAAAGAGAGAGATGTATGTACAAAAAAATGAAAAGGGAGAGAAGCATGCGAATGTGAATTAGCAACTAGTGTATTGTACTAAATCTCCCTGAATAGAGCTTGCATTCTAGACAGTTTAGCTACAAAAAATAAAATAAAATTGGTACTCTCAGAGAAATTTAGTACATAAGGTAACATAAAGCTAAAATAATTTGCATCAAGAATCATAAAATGAGTTGATTCAATGTTATTAGCCACCAAAAAAAATTTACTAGCTTCATCAATAAATTGAAATATACAACTATGTCATAAATTCATGTTCTGGGAAAAATAATTTCTAAATTGAATAATTTGTCCATCTAGAACATATCTAGTTACATTTTTATCAAAGGAGATCAAAATTTTACCTAATGGGTGTAATTCTTGATTGGAATGGTGAATTCCCTTCCTAATTCAAGATTTGTAACATTGACCTAACTCTTCTCTTTATTCACAAGCAAATTTTGAGGCTTTAAGTCCCTTAAAACCCAAAGGAACAAACATCAATGATATGAAACAAGTCAAGGAATACCAACAACCTATAAGAATGCCTTATAATTCCTTATCTAAGATTTTCCATCAACATTTGGGATTTAGCTTGTGGTTTAGAATGATGCATAGCTAGTTAAATTTTTCTTTTAGTTAAATGTTAAATGAAGGAATTTTGATAATTATAAGAAGCAACTACAATTGATAATATATATTGAACAATTCAAATATGTTATTTTCTTTTCTTCTAGTGTTATTGATTTGTTGGTTCAACTTCTTGATGTTTCTTGAGTTGTCTCATGATGGAATATCATACCTTTCCTATTGGTGCTTATAGGGTTGAGATTTTGTTATCTCATGTAGTACATTCTTGGAAACCAAATCAATGAATTAAGAAGGAAAACCATTGGTTTTCATAGTAGCTAAACTTTCTTATAAGGTCTCAAAGGTTAGGAGTTGGATACATGTAAGGGAGTTCAATTTATGATAAAGAGATTAAATCTAGGAGGAATATGGAGGGGACTTTACCAGAGATTCTAGCATTTCTCATTTCCATTTCATAGTACAAGTTTTTCCTATTCTTATGTCTTTATTGATGAAAACTTTAACAAAGCAGGAAGAAGGCCAGTTGCTAGAAGAAGGTTCACGGAATTTAGCTATGGCATGAAGAGCTCTTAGTTTTATTTATTAGGACTATTGATGATGATAAAGTTCCACTTTCTTAATCTCTAAGCCTAAGTTTCCTATTAGTGTATAACACTTAGTCATTTCCAAGGTAGCATTGGATGGTCATCACTGTGATCGAGCCATAAGGAAAGGTCGAGCTACAAAGGATGTGTTTATTTTTCATCCCATGCCGAGAAAGTCAAAGGTTGTTGAATAACCCTATTGAGATCAAGCAAAAATACAAACCAAGTAACATAGTTGAGACAAACAAATTAGAAAGTTAGTTATTGCCATGTGAAAAAAATATATTGAGTAGAAGTTGAGTGACAACATGAGTGTTAATTATGACCAAGCATCAGAACATTCAAATACTGAGCAAATTAATATTGACATATGATTTTGTAATTGCACAAATATTAATGTAGATCATTTTAGCCAACCTCTACATGTTTAAATATTGTATAGACAATTAAGGAGGAGATTACACATTTTTAGATGTCATTATTCCGTAGATAAGTAGATCAACCAATTAGAAAATTAAAATGGAAAATGAAAAAAGGATGAAATATGGATCGTTGATCCTAATCTAGAATCTTCTAGGATTATCTACTTAAGAAGGGTTACTACCCTAGGATAAAGATGATGAGTGCGTATGTGAATGGAAGAGAAGTGAAGGAGCAAACAAGATAAGTATAGATCAAAGGAAGGCTAAGTCTAAAAAGAGTTAAGGAAGTGCAACCAGAGCAATGAAGGACATGACAAAGCTATTAGATAAAGAGATCAGATTGAGATTTTAAAGAGAGGAGATCCATAATAATATTTCTAGAAAAACTCAAGGGTCAAGTACTGAATCAATTTTAACAGATTGAGTCAGGGAAAATCTCTTAACAAAGTGGTTCTAAAAAACCTATTTCAAATCTCCTAACAAAGTCCTTAATTTATTGTAAGTGAAAAATCCTTTAACAAGGTAAGACCTAACTAACTTAAATGCTTTTAATAGAAAAAACCCATTACAGGGTAGATCATTAATATCATCAAAATTTTAACCCTAATAGGTTAAATTTGTTGTTGCAATAGTGAAGATTTGTGGGTTTCATTCCACCCCAGTTTTACCCTCATTTTGAAGTGTTTTTGGGTAACCAAAATCATTGTGTTATGTGTTGATGATTTTCATGGATGTCATGCTTAGATAGATTTCATTTCAGCATTACATGTTTATATTTATATGGTATAAGATATAAGATATGAGATGGATTAAGTGTGAATTGTTTTAATAGAGAAAAGTATTGTAGATCCTAATTCATCATCCCTCCCCACTTAGTATATTGTTTCCCATTAAAATTTCCAAAAATTGGTATCAGAGTCGATTGCATATAAGTGTTATCAATTGAGTTGACTAAATAGTGTGCGATGCATTATAGTGGACCTAGGTTACAAAATTATTTAAAAGGATCATAGTTATGATCTTGCCAAGCTACAACTACAATGATTGATAGAGAATCTTGGAGCTATAAGGAAAGCGAATAATACATCGTGTAAGTTTGGCTCCTTGTTAGTTTGTATATTTTTCTATGTATAAAATTCATTTCCTACCATCGGCACAATAGCATGGGGATAGGAGTAGGCTAGCTATGGAGCAAATAAATGACTTGATAAGTCAACTAGAGACAATTTTGAGGTGATTATGGATAACTATTTTTAGGAATTCAAGAATAAAATGAAAAATAATATGAGGATTCCTAAATCCATTGTAGATAAGTATTTTGATGATATATGTTTCATGGCAAAAACATTTTTTTATGTCTAGATTGTACTACCTTGAGTTGCATGATTAACGCCAATGCCTTATGAGGTAAATGTTGACGAAGTCACAGTAGTAGTGGCTACACTTTTGTTAGAGGATATTGATGTGAATACCAAGCCATTCGACACATATGACATAATAAAGGATCAAATGAATATAGAAACAAGTGAGCCTAAGAAAGATAAGAAAATAACAAAGATAATAAAAGGTCTTGAGGGAAAATATGATGAAGAGAAAGGATCTAAACATGCAGCTGAAGCCAAGGAATCTAAAGGCAAAGAGATAGCTTTTGCTCATCCCAAGACAACACACAAAACTAATTATTATTGAACAAAATGTTAAAGAAGATATCAAGAAATGTGTGCATAAAAAAGTATAATACTAAGTAGATCGAAGATAGCTTAGCCCCCAACTACTAAACCAAAGGAAAGTATAGTAAAGAGAAAATTGACTAGCTCACCAAAGAAGGACATACCTAAGAGGCTAGGGAGAAAATTGGTTATAACATAGGAGGAAGAATATGATGAAGAAATAGAGTCTGACGATCTAAGCCTCTAATGAATGTGGATAAGGTATGTCAAGGGATTAGTGAGTTAGCGAGTTTGACAGGATTCAAAGATATTAATTTTGATTCTTTAAGTAAAGAAGACCAAGAGAAGCTTGAAAAAGTTATGATAGATATGATGATACAATTCAAATCTACACCTATAGAGTTAGGACAAGGCATTCCTAAAAAATTGTATAATAAAGTTGATGCTCAATGCAAGTGAGAATTATCCACTGAAAGACAGATCAAGGAGACCATGTTCACACAAAAAATTTGAGATTTAGGGAAGACACATATGTCTATAGCCCTGAAAGATTTTGTGAAGAAATTTATTCCTAAGGAGAGGGCTTATAAAATGATGATGAATAAAGATCATGAAGTTGAGAAAGAGAGCATATATATGGAAAGAAGCATTTGAGTTTCTTATTCCATCAACTGAAAAAGAAGATGAGGAAGGAGAAGAAAGAGGTTCAGAAGTTAAGGAAGAAGAGGATGATGCAGGAGAAGGTGCAAAACTTGTAGAGGAAATCAGGTACTTGGTAGCTAGGTGTGAACAACAAGATGCTATCACAATTGAGGATATTCCTATTTCATGATCCCCATAGAATCAGAATGTGTTGACAGAAGAAGACCTAAAAGATGTTGAAAGAGATACATCTCTACCAAGAACCAATCTAGTATTACTACAAATCAAGGATTATCCAAGGATTGAAAGTTCCAAAATTGATATTTTTCATGTTACATCAATTACTGTTGATACAAGTGTCAAGAAACAAGGCAAGACTATAATTGTGTTTCCACAATTTACTTGTATCCGAATGGGCCATATAGTTGAGAAGGTTGAAGAAGAAAAAGAAAAAGAAATAGAAGAAGAAGGGAAGAAATCCAAAGAACAAGAGGCTACAAAGGCTCTTATATAGATGTCATGTGCCAAGTCAGCTAATATAACAATTATTACACCTATACATTAGGTTATGTCTAATCAATAGGATCATAAACAAGTATCTAGATCCATAGAAAAGGGTAAACAATTGTAGATATTAGTACCCAATGATGTAACCCCTCGATCTCAGATAGTGGTACAACTAGATGAGATGATAGAAGAGACAATAAGTCTAGATGAGGTAATCACTTTACCCATGTATGAATTAAATAATTTGAAATTGGAACAAATGTAGGAGTTACAAACTTTTTTGAGCCATAAGGAAAAGCAAGAAGAACTAAGAAGAGAGCACAAAAAGAAGCTAGTATTACAATACATTAAACACTTTTTTGTTGATGCATTAGGAATTACTAATGTTAATAGTTAGCATCCAATTTTAGATTAGTTAGTGTACATAATTGACAAAGTTCAAATATATAATATTGAGACCAGTGAAAAATTGATGCAATGGTCTAAGAGAAAGCTGGAGCACAAAGTTTTGGAGAAAGTCTCTAGGGAACTTGTAAACAAACAAGTAGAGCTTTCTAATTTAATCAAGTAGCTACACGAAATTTTGGAGATTATTCATTCTTTATATATGAAGCTTTATGATGTTGAGTTATTCAAATTAGAGAATCAATGATCAATTGATACGATTTAGAAAAATATGAAGGCATGTTCACATTCATTAGGCAAGAATGCAAGTTCAAGCTCACCTTTATATAATAAGTTGACATTTGGTCAAAAGAGGTTAGTCAAGTTACTAGCTATAGACAATGGCATAAGGAAAAAATTGATTTCTATTCAATTCATGCTACTACCAAAATTTTTGAGATCATTCAAAATGAACTATCTATAGCTCGGAGTCTATTGAAGAAAGGCATACATTTTTTAAGTGTTGAGAGCTTAATTGATCTAGTTGTCACACTAGAGATTTAGATTCAAGTCATTGAATCTGCAAGAGACAGATGAAATAAAGATCTTGAAGAAATCTTGGCTACTCATCAAACATTTTATGATAAGTACAAGATAACCCTAGAAAACCCCAAGCCATAAGTGACAAAAACAAGAGAAAATATCTACCTGACATATAAGAAAAGGGGAAATATAGAAGATTGTAGAAATTAGAGGCAACATTATTAGATGGAACAACATCTAAGATTTTAGGCATAGTAGAGATTTTTTAATTTTTTTTGCAAACCAAGTTACACTCTCAAGAGGAGTATTATATTTTGCTTGGAAATCTTAGTCATGAGAAAGTATTTTTGTCACTAATGTCAAACGAGAGATTTTTGATCTCTAAGAATAAGTTTCCTATTAGTGTTTAACACTTAGTCATTTCCAAGGTGGTGTTGGACAGTCATTACTGTGACCAAGCCATCCAAACAAGGCTGAGCTACAAAGTATGTGTTTATTTGTCATCACATGAAAGTCAAAGGTTGTCGAGCACCACAGTTGAGACCAGGAAAGCATATAAGTTGAGCAACACATTTGAAACCGAGAAAGTAAAAAGTTAGTTATTGTTGAGTGAACAAAATATGTTGAGTGAGTAGAAGTCAAGTGACAACATGAATGTTAGTTATGATTGAGTGTCATAACACTCAAGTGTTGAGTAAACCAGTATTAATATATGATTTTGTAATTGCACAAACACTTATGTAGATAATTTTAGCCAACCTCTAGATGAAATTTAAAGATCATAGAGACAATTAAGGAGGAGATTACATATTTTTTTAGATGACATTAATCCCTAGACAAGCAGATTAAATAATCAAAAAATTAGAATGGAAAATGACAAAAGGATGAAATAAGGATCATTGATCCTAATCTAGAATCTTCTAGGATTATCTATTTAAGAAGAGTTCCAACCCTAGGATAAACATGATGAGTGTGTATGTGAATGGAAGCAAAATGAAGGAGAAAATAAGCTAAGTATAGAGCAAAGGAAGGCTAAGTCTGAAAGGAGTTCAAATAGTGCAACCAAAGTAGTGAAGGGAATGATAGAGATATGCAATAAGGAGATCATATTGATATTTTTAAGAGAGAAGAATCGTAATAAGCTTTTAGAGAAAAGTAAAGAGTCGGGTAATGAATCAATTTCAATGAATTGAGTTAGGGAAAATCTCTTAATAGAGTGGTTCTCTAACAAACCTATTCCAAATCTCCTAACGGAGTCCTTACTTTATTGTAGGTGTAAAATCCTTTAACAGTGTAAGAGCTAACAATATTAAACTCTTTTAATAGAGAAGACCCCTCACATGGTAGATTAATTGATATGATCAAAATTGTAACCCTAACAAGTTAGCTTTGTTATTACAATAGTGAAGATTTGTAGGTTTCATACCCACCCTAGTTTTACCTTCATATTGAAGTCTTTCCAGGTAACCAAAATCATTGTATTGTGTATTGATGATTTTTATGGATGTCATGCTTATATTTATACAATATAAGATATGAGATGGATTAGGTGTGAATTATTTTATCAGAGAAAAGAATTATAGATCATGATTCACACCCCCCCCCCCAAATCTTGTTTTCCATTAAAATTTCCAACAAACTTGTCATGCCATATGTGTAAGAGAATATTTTAAAGCATGATTAGAATTTTAGGGAGGCAACTACCTATGCTTTTGGGTCTATCTTAGAAGGACCTTCCTTGGAGAAACTTGTGCTGCTAGTGAATATGGAATTGAATTTCATTATTAATGCTATGAAGGATGAGAACAAGCAAGTCAAAGATAGCACTACTTGGACTCTTAAGTTTTTTTTTTAATATTTAACATGGACATACAATCCAAGCACCAATTATTACACTAGTTAGTCTCCAACCAATTATAGAAGTGTTGCTATAAAGTATTATAGATTAACCAAATGTTGTAGAAAAGGTCTCTCTGGTGCTCTATATTTTCTTGTTGAGAGATATGAGAAATTTAGTTCAAGCTCTCTTCTTTCTCCTTTCCTTTCATATTTAATTGGTACTCTTCTTGCAATGATAGAAAGAAAAGATGCATATGACTCTCATCTCAGGACTTCTGCATATGAGACCTTGAATGAAATTATGAGGTGTTACACCCTAGAAATCACTAACCTTATAATGTAATTGGTTCATGTTATAATGAAACCCATAACATTCTAGGTACATTTGACACTCTAGATAAGGAATGACCTTATTAAGCTTTAGTTCATTTTGAGAATAGTTTAATATTCTCTACTAAACAAGGCCAACCACATAAAGGTGGAAGCTCATTTTCTCCCTCAACCCCCTAACATCACTCTAAATTCCCCATTGACATCTAACATTCCTTCCTTAATAAAATGTAATATTCATTAATTATCACAAGATAAAATTCATTAACACGTAAGATTCTTTAACATTCATTAACAAGAAACATTCATCAATATTCATTAAAAAATTATATAATTCATGAATATTAATTAGGACATAATTAAATTCACCGTGACATAAAAACCAGTCAAATTTATGAATTAAGTTGCATAAATGATAATCACTTCTATCTCTTCTTTCCATTTCTTGAATTTAAGAAAATTTTAAGAGAAACATCCTATCAAAAACTACAATTAGAATAATTGTTATGTTTTTATTGATGTCAAATCTATTGTTAAGATAGTTTGATATCTAATCTAAGTGTGATATATATTTGATTGATGAAGAAGATTTGAGAAGGTTTTCATAACACAAGAATATAGAGGATAGGTTGATTTATAAAAAGGAAACTGCAAATCGACAACTGATTAGTTGGACTTTGACAAGATAAATTAATTGTTTAAATCATGTTGCAAGAGGACAAAAAAGTAATGTTCAAGTCTTGGAAGTGTGAAAAAAGATAGATCAAATGTATAGGCTTCACTGAGAAACAGAGTAGAAGACTAAAGAATTTTGTAGTACATTTCTAGTGATGCTAGTGTCAATCGAGCCATAGTAACTACTAAGAAAAGTTAGTGTTGATCAAGCATCGGTGTCGATCGAATGATAGTGCATGTTTCAAGCAAGAAGTTTAACATCCATCGAGTAACCCAACAATGATTGAGTGTTAGAACACTGTGCTGGCTAAGGAACAACATTTTAACTATTTGTGAGGAATCATGATTTCTAGCTGACTAAATTGATTTCTTAGGAGATGGAAAGCATTTTGAAGATAAGGATAAATGAGTTGGATCATTTAATTCTAAGAGAGGATTAGGTAAATTATCTAAGAGATGGATTCCAAGAGAAGTTTCTAGAAAGGAAGAGATAAATAAAATGGCAAGTAGGTACAATGTATTTGATGGATCAAATCATAAATCGTAAGATCTACGGTGGTGTTTAAGTGAAAAAAGATCAGAATTACCCATTTAAGGAGGTACAAGGGATTTTTTAAAATATGCATAGAGACTTAATGCCCAAGAAGTTGTAGAAGAGAGTTGGAGTTGTTATTGATGTTATTGACTAGCTAATCTAAGTAGAAGGTTGAATCAAGTTGAGAAGAAGTGAAGGGTGATTCCTTGAAGGGTTGCCAAGAAAATTAGAGACTGAGATGAAAATGGAGGCTAGATAATGAATTAATACATGAGAACTAAGCAAAGATATGTACATGCAAAGTGAGTTGTACTTAATAGATAAAACTTGTCATTAATTTCTAACCATTGTGAACAATATTTGAAATCCTTTAATTGAGGTTGACCTAATATTCATAGTAAGCTAATAGTCTATATAAATCATTTAACAGGGTGACATTCTAATGGAATGTTCTAAAGTCCTCTAACAAGACCACTCTTAAGAGGGTGATAAATCCTTTAACAGGGTTGGGTCCTAACAAGACTCACTTTAGAAGAGTGAAAGTTTATGACATGTTGTTGGTGGTGTTTCCAACTTGGGTTTCTACATTAAATCCTAGTGTCAAAATTGTTTAGATGTCATTATGATGTTTTACTAATTAATGTTTACATTCTACAAGTCTATTATTTTAGACCAACAGACAACAAGCTAATGTTATTGAAAGTTTATAGTAGAGATTGAACAATGAAATGATAAGATCTAAAGTTGTTTAAGTTTTTATTTGTTCAATTGGTACATATGGACATTGGATAACTGATAACCTACCATCCCCCCCACCCCTCCCACCCCCTCAGTTATTCTAAAAACTCTAACAATTGGTTTCAGAGCATTGGTGCTTGTAGAGAGAAGTTTAAAGTTACTCAAAGATAGAGTACAAAAGGAAGGTACCAAAGCTGAAAAAGGAGAATTTTGTTGCATGGAAAATGTTGATGAGGCTACATATAGCTAGTATTAATGATGTTGTATTGGATTTTATAGACAATGCATAAGTGAAGATAACAACAATCTCTTTGAATACTCAAAAAACTAAAATAAAGGAAAGAACTTAATCAATCAATGTTGGATATTTATTTAGCCCTAAGATATGCCAAGTTTGATGACATAAATGAGTGCAAGAATTCAAAGGAAAAGTGGGATAAACTGAAGATGATTTATGGAAGAGATGATAATCCAAATCAAAAAGTTTGAGAGGTAAATTTGATGAAAAGAGAATGACAAAAGATGAGAACATAGTTTAGTACTACACAATAATCAAAGAGGATAAAATAGAAATATTGAGGATGAAACAATAATTAGCAAGGTATTGAAATCTACTTTCTATCTATGTTATTAGGGTTTTTTCAATACAAGAACTGAGATGTACACTAGGTAATGACCTAATTAACCCTAGAAGGTGTAATTAGTAGGCTTACTACTTTTGAGATGTCTAATTTTGATAATTACACCCCTTCTACAGTTGAATCTTCTTGTAAATCACAACTAGTTCTTAGAAAGAAAGGAAAGTGAAAACATGTGAAAAGTGACAGTGACACTTATAATGATCAACTTGATGAACTTGAAGCACTAATAGCTAGGAGATTTGGAAGAGGCAAGGGAAAATGCAAAGGTAAAATTACTATAATCTATTTTTCATGCAACAAAGCTAGTCATATTGCTACAAGGTGTCCTAACAAAGAAGATAATGATGAAAGAAATGAGAGCAAGTACAAAGGAAGAAGAGATGACCAAGACTTCAAGAAGAATAAGGACAACAAGGACAAAGGTAAGAAACTAGGTTATATTACTAAAGAAGAAATTGATACTAAATCTGAAAGTAATGATGAAGAGGTAGCCTATGTTGCTATGAAAGAAGACATTGTTAAAGGTGAGAAAACTACTTTAATATCTTATGTGAATAAAAGTGATAGATAGATAATTGATAGTGGTTTAACTAATCACATGACCGGTGATAAATGTAAATTTGAGGACATTGGACCATAAAAGGATGGCTGTGTTAAATTTGGTAATGTTGTTCCATGTCTTGTGAAAGGTAAATGATCAATTCAATTGACTGATAAGATCAAATATGAAAATGTTTATTAGGTTGAAGGACTTAACTATAATCTATTGAGTTTTTCATAATTAAACAAATCAAGTTATAGAGTTGACTTTCATCACAGAAAGACCAAAATATTTGATGTTGATGGTAAATTGAATGGAAGTGGTGATCAAACAAGAGGTAACTTGTTCTATCTATATTTATCTGACGAGACATGTTTTTTTGCACAACATGAAGATATTTAGTTATAGCACAAGAGGTTATGTCATGAAAATTTTGACAATTTGGTTAGCATTAGTAAAATGGGAAAAGTAAGAGGTTTTCCAAAACTGAAGAAACTTGACAATGGTATGTTTAAACAATGTCAACTGGAAAAAATGACAAAGTCTAGTTTCAAGAGAAAAACATACTCATCTAATAATATTTTGGATTTGGTTCATACTTACTTATGTGGACCTATTAGTGTTCAAAGCTATTTTGGAGACAAATATTTCATTCTATTTGTTGATGACTATTTTAGGATGATGACTATGATTTTTCTTAAAGAAAAATATGATGCCTCTCAGATATTCAAGTGGTATTTGGACAGAGTTGAAAAGGAGACATGTAAGAGTCTGAAGTGCTTAAGATTTGACAGAGTTGGTGAATTCACTTCTAATGAGTTCAACATATTCTACAATGGCAGAGGAATCAAAAGAAAAATGCCAGTACTAATGACCCCTCCTCAAAATGGAATAGTTGAAAGAAGGAATAGATCAATAGTGGATTGTGCTAGAACATTGATGATGGAGAAAAATGTTTCATAGAAATACTGGAGAGAAGTTGTAAGTACAACTATTTATACTCTAAACAGAGTGGAAGTCAAGAAAGTTGATGGATATATAGAGAAGAATGAAGTCAAATGTAAGACAAAACTTGAAGATTATAGTTCATTCATATATATGAATGATAATGCTCCAATCACTCCACCCAATTAAGAAAAAAAAAGTTGTAGATCCTCAAAATACTAGGAATGTCAAGTTGCACCATCCAACTATCGAACAACAAAATCTGGATATTGACCAATAGGGAAACAATGTCGAGTCATAGACAAAGGAAGTCAAACTTTGGGAATGTAATGTTGAGCATGTAGAACATGAACTCGAACCTGAACAAGAGAAAGATAATGAGCTTGAAATCATTTTTTAATGTGAACCTATTGAGGAATAAAGAAGAAAAGAGCATGTGTTAGAAAAATATGAGAGAAGACATCATGCACCTAAAAAAATCATTGAAGATAAAGAATCTAGTGTTATGATAAGAAAAAGACTCAGAAGTGATACATGCTTACTTTGTGAATACAAGCCCAAATCTATGAAAGATGCTTTGGAGAATGAACTTTGGATACAATCACTGAATGAAGAAATTGAATAGATTTAAAAGAACACAACATGGTCCCTAGTATCCAAACCTAAAGAAAAAAATGTTATTGGAACCAATTGGGTATTCAAGAACAAGCTGAATGAAAAAGATGAAGTCACAAGGAACAAGGCAAGACTGGTATGAAAAGGATATGTGCAAGAGGGAGGTGTTGACTATGAGAAAACATTTTCCCCTATACCAAGACTAGAAGGAGTTAGAACATTACTTGCATATTCTTCTTATAAAGGATTTAAGGTATATCAAATGGATGTCAAACATGCAATTTTGAATGGGATACTTGAAGAAGATGTATACATAGAACAACCAAAAGGATTTTTGGATCCTAGAAAGAAGAATATGGTGTGTAAGTTACACAAATATTTCTAAGGTTTGAAACAAGCCGCTAGATCATGGTATAAAAGACTACATAACAATTTGGTGAAGATTGGTTTTGCGAGAATAAATGATAACAACAATCTGTATTTGAAAACTTGGTAGAATAATGAGGTATTGTTATCTAATTTTTTTGTTGATGATATCATATTTGAAAGAAAGGAAGCATTATGCAAATCATTTGCTGATGAAATGAATAAGGAATGTGAAATGTCAATGTTTGGTGAGATCAAATTCTTTGTCGGTTTACAAGTATATCAAATAAAGCAAGGTATCTTCATTACTCAATCCAAATATACCAAGGAGATACTAATTTTTTTTGTAATGGAAGATTCAAAACAAGTGATTACACCTATGGTTACTAGACACAAACTATCTAAGAATGATGATTCTATTGATGTGAATTAGACACAATACAAATCAATGATTGGTAAGTTACAATATGTTGTTCATAGAAGACTAGATATTGCATTAGCAATTGGTATAGTTGCAATATTTTTAGAAGTCCTAAGGAAAATCACATAATGGAAGTGAAAAGAATATTGGGATATTTGAAATGAATAGAAGACTATGGATTTTATTATAATAATAATGATAGCTTTGAATTAAAGTATTCACTGACTTTCATTAGGCAAGAAATGTTGATGACATGAAGAGCACAAGTTGTGGTGCATTCGTTCTAGGAAAGAGATTGATTTCATGGACAAGAAAGAAGAAAAAATACATTTCCCAATCAACAGTTGAAGTTGAGTATGTGGTAGAAGTAGTGAATTGTTCAAATATCATATGGATCTAGAAATTGTTGAAAGGTATGAAGGAATAAATTACTAATCCAGTGGTTATCTATTGTGATAACACAAGTTCTAGTAACATATCAAAGAATCATGTTATGCACACAAAGACAAAGCACATTGCTATCAAGTATCATTACTTGAGAGAGCTAGTTCAAGACAAAGAAGTTAAATTGAAGTATGTGAACACAAAAGAGAAAATAGCTAATATATTTACTAAAGCTTTACCTAGATGCTCATGAATATTTTAGAGGTAAACTAGGGGCGATTCCCCTAATTAAAGCTACTTAAGGAAAAGTGAAGCATTGCATCAAATGTATTGATTAGACTATCTTACAAATTGATGCAGATAGTTCTAAGGTAGTAATAAAGAAAAATAAAAAAATAATGGATCAGTCATATAAATATGACAGAAGAAGAACTCAAAGCTAACATGAAGGTATCTACATGATCAAGATGCATGAGATAGAGATAGTGTCTTTGGCATTGATTTAAAAAAGGGAGAGAATATCCAAGACATCAAGAGGGAGAGATTATCTAATTTATCATGAAGAAGGAGAAATCATATGGGAGAGATTATCATAGAGTTATAGATAAAGATCACACTGAAAGAGGGAGAAAGTGAAACTTGGCAGAGACATGCTAAGTAAGAGGGAATGATTACTAAGAGAGAGCTCATAATTTTTATTGATGAGTTTCCATATATATAAATCAAAATAAAACTATGGATATTAATGAAGATTTGATACATTGAGGGTGTTTCTCAAGAATGTACAAGTTTTGGATCGTATGGTAACTAGAATTATTCTAAGAGTTTCTAGAGATGCTTCCATCAATTTGAAGTGGGAGATTATTGGAAACTAAATTGGAATAATTTTTATATTTCCATTGATGTCAAATCTATTGATAAGACAATTTTCTATCTAATCTAAGTGATCTATTTTATTAATGAAGAGAATTCAAGAAGTTGTTCATAACAAAAGAATCTAGAAGATAGGTTGAGTTATAAAAAGGAAACTACAAACAGACACTTGATTAGTTGGAATTTGACAAGATAAATTAAAATTATGTCACAAGAGGAGAATATGGTAATGTTCAAGACTTGAAATTGTGAATAAAGATAGATCAAATTTATAGGCTTGACTGAGCAACAAAGTAGAAGACTAAATAATTTTGTAGTACATGTCAAGTGATGCTAGTATCAACCAAGCCATAGTAGGTCTCAAGAAAAGTTAGTGTTGACCGAGAATTAGTATCGATCGAGTGACAATGCATTTGTTGAGCAAGAAGTTCAACAATGACCAAGTAACCTAGTGATGACCAAGTGTAAGACCACAATGTTGGCCAAGGAAGAATGTTCTAACTGTTTGTGAAGAATCATAATTTCCATCCAACTAAATTGATTTCTTAGGATATGGAAAGTGTGTTGAAGATAAGGATCAATGATTTGGAGCATTTAATTCTAAGAGAGGATTATGTAAATTACCTAAGAGATGAATTCCAAGAGAAGTTTCTAGAAAGGAAAAGATAAATAAAATGAGAAATAGATACAATGTATTTGATGGATCAAATCATAAACCCTAAGATCTACGGTGGTGTTTAAGTGACAAAATTTTAGAATTACCTATTTATGGAGGTACAAGGGAGAACTTTTAGTATGCATAGAGAGTTGATGCCCAAGAAGTTCTAAAAAAGAGTTGGAGTTGTTACTAATGTTATTGACTGACATATCTAAGAAAAAGGCTGAATCAAGTTGAGAAGAAGTGAAGGATGATTTCTTGAAGGGTTGTCAAGAAAATTAGAGATTGAGATGACAATGGAGGCCAGACAGTGAATTAATACATAAGAACTAAAAATAGATCTATACATGAAAAGTGAATTGTACTTAATAGATCAAACTTATTGTTACTTTCTAATGATTCACTACTATATTTGAGGTTAATTTTTGACCTTTAATTTTGACCAAGGCCTTTTTTGGCTTTTTCAATTCCTTTTTTTTGTTTATGAGCCCAATTTGGTCAAAATTTTGACCAAATCAAGCTCATAAATGAAAAAAAAAAGAAGGAAAATGAGTGCACGAGATTTATTTCACAATTTCAACATTTTGGGCAGGAGCTAATTTGGAGGTCTGCATTCTGGGGAACTGAACTTGGAGATAGGGGAGGGCTTTTGATTCTAGGGGCACGAGTTTTTGTTGCTTGCCAAAAATTTGTTAATTTTTTATTCTATCTTGGAGGTATTGGAGCTAAGGATTGGGAGAGTTAAATAATCATATCCCATGGGAGCTAAGGATTGTGGGAGTTGAGGATTTTAGGATTTCCAGGATTGTGCCTACAGAGATCGATCATCAAATCTTTTGGTGATTAGGATTTGAGATTGTGAGACTATGTGTATGAATTTTTAAGTTGGGAGTAGAGGCAGGTCAGGTAGCATCAGGATAGTGAAAATTGGGTTTTCAATGCACCAACAACATCCAATATGATTTTAGGGAACCTCCACTACTCTGCTTCAGTAGTGTAGTGCCCCTTTGATGATGGCATTGTTGTTTGAGAAGGAGGAATTCAAAAAAAATTATCTTGCAATGTACGAGAAGCTCAAAGTTTAGAAAGATTTCATCTATGTTTAATAGCAAAAGGATTTAAAGCAATATAATTTTATTGTGCACTTTAAATATGCCTATATACTTGTGGGATTATGATTTGTGTTCAATAATGAATGAGATTGATCTCTTCTTTCCATAGATTATTTCTTGTGGAGTAGCAGTCAAGACATACAATTTTGGTGCAACAAACTTTAAAGATACACCTGTGTACAAGGAAGCTATTGACTCTCAAGGATTATTTGAAGAGGTACCAAAAACATGTGAAACTTTGTATGAAAATCATATTGAAAGAATAGAAAGTGATTTTACAATCTACATTTGTGATTATAGATTGCTAGAGAGTGGGCATTGAGATTATTTTGAGTTTACTTATCAATAATAAGATCTTGGCAAAAATGAAGTCACTTGAGTATCATGAACAAGGATGGGAACTTCATTCATGTGTGGATTGTACTATAATCATCTACCATAGATTCAATCAACATGATCAATATCATAATCATATATGAAAGATTATTTAAATAAATTAGTTAATAAAATGATAAATAAAATTCTATTAACTGAAAACAAATAATTATTAACATTTGAATAAATAAGAAAATATGATTTAACTAAATGAATAACTATATAAAATAATAAATTAATGATATAAATATGATTAAACAATAACTCATTTCTTCATAGATAAATGCATAAAATAATGATAACATGACAAAAATCAAACTTCAGTAATTGAAATAATAACACTAGCATATGCTAAAATAACCCCTAAATAGCTAAGATGATTGCGAAGCAATCCCAATTGTTTAAATAGATATATTAGAGATATCCATGTTGGTAATTTCTCTCATAGTAGAATCCAGTAGTTGTTGCCTACTAGCCAGCAACAATAGGCAACACTCAAATCATATTCAATTATGTCAATGCATATCTTTTACAACCAATTACATGAGCCATATACATATTCAGTTCCACGTGCCTATAGAAACAATCGGTCATATCTAGTAGTTTTATTACTAGTAGTTGAAGTTATTGATTCAGTTGATCAAGAACAAGACTGAGCACTAGTTTCATAAAGGTTGTTAGGATTTTCATAAAGGTAGATTTTATCTCATACAATTCTTTCTATACCTTCTATGCTCAAATTTGATTAGATTTTGATCTGTCTAAAGGTTGACCTTAGGAGATATTTTTGAAGGAAATAATGTTCTTTAGATATGACTAGTCTACAATGAGGGCTATTTTTTTAAGGATTTTGTTTTTTTACATAGAAGTTAGCTCTAGCTTTCCCTTGTGCATCTTTTAATGCATTTTCCTCAACTTATTTCAAATATGTTCTTCATGAAACTGCCATTATTTACCTTACTAATAAATAACAATTATACTAATTCAAATACTTCTCCTCCATTGCCTTTGCCTCCTAAACTTCAAATTAAATTTCTTCTCTTCTCCCTTTAGACTTTGGTGATCCTATTACTAATAATCCCCACAAGCTCAGTTGGTCATTCATATTTCTCATTTGTCATCTTAATCACCTCCTTTCTCTTTGACTCGTGGATCATTGGTATTCTCTAAGTTCTTTTGCTCTACCTAATAATACACTTGATTTTTTTTATGGCTATCCATAAACAATTGTAGTATGTATTGTAGGATTTGAGAAAATAAGCCAATCAAATCCACAAAGCCCAAGAATACCTGCATGTACAAAACCTATCACGGAGAAGAAAAAGACAAGAAGAGGTAAGGGTTTGATCTAAAAAACATGCAAAATTGTATTCAGATGAAGAAAAATATTATTCAACAGATTTAATGAATTACAAAGAGATCAATCCTTATAAAGGAGACCGAAACCTGAAAAGTGTAACCTAAAGCCTAAAAAAGCTAGGTTGCACATTGTAATTAATAAAATATTAATTATATGCACCTACGAGATAGCTTAAGCAAACTAGAGTAATAGGCAACTTATTTAATTAAATCAAAGTGATTTAATCAATAAGTGAAAACAATTCATTACTCTAACACATATAAAGAAGAGGTTTTTTTAAATATTCTTGAAGATATTGATGCTAGGTAAATAAATCCTCAAGATCATAATCTAAATTGAATGTTTTATAAATTACTTTAGCTAATAGCTAGATGACAGTGACTCGCCTTCTACTACTGGTGCTTTAGCTCTTGCTATTTATTAGATTTGTTTCTCTCTTTGGATATGATGATTAAGGTTCTCTCTTGCTATATCAATGCCTATCTTTACTCACCTTTTTAAGTGATATATTTTTATTCTTGAAAATAATTTTTAATAGTAATGCTTGTTTCATAAAAAAAAACAAGTGCATATACAAGAAAAGGTCAATTGGAAACAACTATAGAATGGAAGTATGTAGAAGATCTTAAAAACAATATAGTAGACAATATTAGAACATTTTTGAATTTGATAGGCATCAATATGTTATTTTCAATATTATGTTAAGGCTATGATTGGCCCAATTTTTTTTTTTTGTGAGGTTTGTATCATTTTGACACTTGATCATGCTTTATTTAGAGCTTTTGTAATATTAAGCTCATCATGATTATATGAAGAATCTATGTCAAGTCAGTAGTTAATGTTGTCATGACTATAAATTTTATATTTCTAATTGTGAAGCTTCTTAAGTTGAATTGTGATTGAGACTCTTTCAATTGAAGAGTAGTTGAATACTTAGAATTATATCATATTTGTAGTGATGATGCTAGAAGTAGAGAGATGAATGAGAAGTATGAAAGAATACTTGCATTCTCTTTTAAGAATTTATGGATAAACACAAGAAATTATGTAAATATTGTAATTTGTACAATATCTTATTGCTCGGTTCTCATTTCAACAATGAAAGGAATGTGGCATACTATGCTTATTTTGTAGAGTTGTGCTTCTATTTGAGGCTTTAAATATTGTTGCTCTTTTCCATTATTATTACATTCTTTGAATAACTTAGCTAAGGTTTCAATTCAAGTACTTATCTTAGATCAAAAGAAACACCTGTTACTTGGAGTCTGAGATACTCTATTCAATTTTACTTCTTAACATTATTTCTAAGAAGTTAAAAAACAAGTGATTGTTTAAAAGGACAAACCTGCAAATAGTTCAAATGGCTTGAAAGTCATGGTAATTTGATGCATCAGTTATGGAATATGTGAGGTCGGTTGGAAGAATATTCTTCAGTGACTTGTGATATATGCCAGATTTACTACCATGAAGTGCTGACAATTGTTGAATGGTTGGATTTGCCAAATTAATAAGGAATATTCTACCATGGGGGCCAGGATTTGACCACCCGGTTCCTACCAAAAAAAATTCCTCACAGGCCTGATAGGCCAAACAAAATTCTGAAAAAATTTCAAAAATTGCAGATCCGAAAATACAAAATAAGAAAATCCAAAAATTCAAAATATTGTAGAGAAAATGCAAAGAAAATATCGACCCAAAAATCAAATTAAAAGATCTGAAATGATCATACCAAATTCTGCAAATCGGGCCTTTGGGTTTTAGTTTTCAAAAAAAAATTCCTCAATTTTGACTATAGCCTCGAGTAGGCAAATTTATAGTCAAATTTCACTAAATCGAGACTCCAGACCAATGGCAAGGTTTGCTTTGACTCTAGATGCTCCCAATGACTATGATACTCTGGATCTAAATTGAGGTCCTCTAAGAGGTGAAGCAAAAATGGTCTGCAATGGCTATGTGAAGAGAAACTCCCTTTTGCTCTGATACCATGTTAGAATTTTCCTTAGGGAAAAATCACCCAAGATTAAGAAGCTCAAGCACTAGCACAAAATGGACTAATAAAGTATGATTAGAATAAAAATATGAAAATAAATTGTTGTTGTGTACATACACACTAGATGTGCCTATATATAAAGGCATCTAGAAGGACTAGGAGTTAGTGAAGAGATAAGACTCACAACTAAGAACATGTCCACCAATAGTGGATTATCCTCCATGGAGTACAAACATATGTGAAATGATGAGAGGATAAGCATGACAAGGTGTATCTTATATAGAGATGTTGTAGACACCATGTACTCAATTAGAGTATGAACAACAGTGTTGTCTACATGACAACTCAGTTGATTATGCAAACTCATGTGTTGTCATCAAGACAACTCATCTAACTATGCATACTTCTAGGTGTCTATATGATAAATACTAAAATAATGCATTAACCTAATAAAAATTAAGTACAATGTAATTATTAAATACTTAATTACACCAACACATCATACCTCCTACTTCACTAGCCTGAAGGTTCACTTTGAGGTTTCTGAACAATTTAGGAAAAATAGAGCTTGTGATTAAATACAACTACTTGAGGTTACTGAATAGTTCTAGAAAAAGAGAGCTTGGGATCAAATACAACTACTTTAAGAGCAAGCCAAAAAAAAAATCTCACTAATAGAAAATAATATCTAAGGCTCATCTTCTTGATAGAAATTTAGAAAGAACCAAACATAAATTTTCAAAAATCATTACACACGAGATAATATGTTACTCCCCCCCCCCCTCTCTCTCTCTCTCACACACACACACACACAATTTTTTTTGTTGACATATTTATAGGATTTTCTAGATCCTATTTTATAGGGAACAACTCTCCAAATATAAGTCATTTTGACAACTCTTAATGCAACCCAAACTATATTTACTTCCAATTATAGGATTTTTTGGATTTCATTTTATAGGTTAGAAATTAGGCTAGGGCTTCCTATAACTGGCTCCATTGGGTGCATAAAACTGATCTATTAGTTTGGTGACCTCTTATAGACCAAGCATGAATTGTTCCATCTAGAAAATCTGATCCACAATCTTCCCTTGCCGAATACTTGCTCAAACAGTGCATTCTAAGGCTAAATGCATAGACATATTTACCCTAGGGCATCAAGTTTGAAGTGGCTAATGTGATTTTCCTATCCTAAGCCTTTCAATTCTCAAAATTCATCCTACCTACTTGCATTTCACTGAAGGGCATCAATTTCCAACTATGAAATTGCAAGATATGACCATTTCTTGGCTTCAAACCCTTGAAATGAAGGTTTTAGACCTTTAGTCAAAAAAATTGTTATAACTACCTCGAAACTCAATCAAATTCAACCAAATAAATTGAAAATGAAAGTAACATAGGTATCCAACTTCACATGTGAATCATCAGTCCATACCAACCCATATAGAGCTGTAGAAAACAAATTTTCTCCAAAAAATAGGTTTTTCCCTTTATAAAATGTTGATTCTTTCGTACAACTTGATGATAAGTTATGAAATGGACACAATGAGTCTTAAATACCTTCACCCAATTTGTTCAAACTAAATTTGATGGTTATTAACATTGGGAGGCCAAAAAGACATTTTTTACCATTTTTCCAAAATTGCATTTTTGCATATTTGTAATTTCTTCTCAAATACGATAACTTTTTGCATTTTTGATCCTAATGGACACCAACGGATCCCAAACCTTTAGGAATGGTATTAAATGCATGTCTAAGGTGAAAAAAACATGTTTTCCATTATTGAACATGAAAACAGTCAAAAACCAAGAATTAGGTGTTTTAGTGATGAAGCTCAAAAAATAATGAAATAAAACATATTTAAGAATTTACATCTTCAAGAAGAATTACGAATGAAGTGACACAAAGGAGGATACTAAAAAAGAGCATTGTAAGTAGAGAACCTTTCATTGGTTATAGTATGGGTGAATTTTAGTGAGGTGACAATTTTTTCTTTCAAAATCATATGTGCAGATATAAACATTAAGTACAACATGTCCAATATTTTTGTAGATATACACATTAATTAGACCAAATTTTTCTTTCAAAACCATATGTGGAGATATAAACATTAAGTAAAACATGTCCAATATTTTTGTAGATATATACATTAATTATACCAAATTTTTCTTTCAAAACCATATGTATAGTTATAAACATTAATTACAACATGTCCAGTAATTTTGCTGATATATTTTCCTGTGAAGAAAGACCATGCCTGGCAATATGAACCCCGAACAAAATAAAAAGACAATTGCTAGATTGTGGTCTTAGATTTGAAGAAAATTTGATAAAAGTAATTGTTCTTGTAAAAAGTGTAAGGATTTAAAGAATCAAAGAATTCTAATCACAACAACCTAGAGTAATTGTAGGTAACATGGTCACATTGAAAGGGGGCACAATTTTCATCGATTAGTGAATGTAGATTTCTAGTTGGAGGAACATGGAGGTGTGAATATCCAAGATGAGGATAACACTCCTATGGAAGAAGATGATAATGTGCAAGAGGACATGATTGAAGAAGATGGTATTGGTGTAGCTCATGAAGATGCTCACGATGATGGTACTAGCACATTTGATAATCGTGATGAAGATGGTCTTAATATACCTATACTTGAGAAGGCATACAAGCCCCTATACCAAGGCTCCCAAACAACTCTTCCCTCTCCTATAGTGTTTTTGGTCAGCTTGAAGGTTATGAATGGTTTATCCAATGTAACAATGTCACTTATGGTAAGGTATGTCATTTTTGTCGTCTTCAATGTTAGCATACCATTACTATTCATTATATTAACAATTCATCTTTATTGTTGTAGGTTGATAGGTGAGCTTTTGTTACCACCATCAAACATTCAAACTTGTTCATACTGAGAATTATCTATCATTATGAATCAAATTGGAATGAAGTATCAGACAATACATGCATGTCCCAATGATCACATTCTATATCATAAACAACATGAATTTGTAACAGAATGCCCTAATTGTCATGTTAGTAAATATTAGTCAGATCAAATAACAAAAATGGTGTCTCACAAAGTTCTTCGGTACATTCTCATTATTCCACATCTTGAATGATTATTCAAGTGCACTAGATTGGCATAATTTATGGATTACCATGCACACAATAGAAGTCAAGATGACATTATGTGAATGCCTTAGATGGTTCTAAATTTAAAGAGATAGAAAAAACATGGTCAAACTTTAAAGAAAAATCTCATAATCTCAAACTTGCATTGGTAGTAGACAATGTTAGTCTATTTGGAGATATGAGATATGTTTACTCAATGTGGCCTATTTTTGTTATTAACAATAACATTCACCCTTGGATTTCCATAAAGAGGGAACACATAATGTTGTCAATGATTGTTCCAGGTACTTTTTCATTTAATAGTTATCTAAATTAATTTATAAACAGTTCATCAAAATAGTCATAATAATTATGTAAGGTTTATGTTCATTCAATTACTAGGTAAATACCAAGTTAAAGATATGAATATGTATATTGAGCCCCTTATTGACGACTTGTTGAAGTTATGGAATGGGGTCACTATGTATGACATCTCTAGACCAATAGGACAAAGACAATTTCAATTCCATGCAATGCTTGTATGGGCAATATATGATACCCCTGGGCTAACTCATTTTTGTGGTATGTTATATTGTTAAGGTCACATATTTTTGATCTTTTATGGTGCCTACACATTATTGTTGTATGTTTAAGTTGGCATGATAATTGTACATGATCTTTTAGGTCTTTAGATAAAAGGAAAATTCACATGTCTAGTTTGCAGTCTGAATATGAAATCTCGTCATTCAAGAATTTTAGTAAAGCAGATGTTCGATGTGTTTAGGCACTTTCTCCACAATAATAATAAGTATCGATTTACTAAAAAAATTATTTTTAATGGGAAAGAAGAAACAACATCAAGGCCATGAAGAATGACACTTCATCTATGGAAGTTGGAATACAATCAACTAAATCACTGAGGTAATGTCCAGTTTGTGGTTCGAAGTTTGAAATTTATATTTTGATAGTCTTTTATTTAACAATGATGTAATTGATGGTCATGAAAGTCATCAAGGCATCAATGACCAACTTCCTAGAGGAATAAAAAGTTGTCCAACTCAATTTAGTAGGTTACTATACTACAAAGATGTCTCAATCATGTATTTGTTTGATGCTATGCATATTGGAAAGAATGTAATAAAGACATTATGAAAAATATTGGATGGAAGGCATGATAGAGAAAAATTGCCAAAATTTTTAATGAAATTCATGAATCCAATCATGCACTGAAAATTTTTATTGAGTCAAATAGAAAGGGATACCATATAAATATGAGTACCCTTCATTGGTATTAACAAACAATAAAGTGATGCATAAAATAAGTCATTAAAAAAAAAATTCCCACAAGATTTGCTATAAATATAAATAGTCTTGCATCAAACAAAGGTGATTTTGGGCCAAGGTTGAAAACACATTATTAGCATACTTTCATCAAGGTAAGTCATGTTCTCTATTTACAATATATTTGTAAAATTGCATGTACTACCTATTGTATTATTTCATAATTTATTGAAAAGATCATTTTTTAATGATTGCAGTATGTCCTACCTCTATCCCTCCCACACTAGTTTGACAACCGTATTAAATAAGTTATATGATCTTAAAAAATATAGATTAGAAGTGTTATTTATTAGATTTTTTGTACATGTATTATATTTATGACTTGCTTTACTTTTTATATAATTTATTGTATATTTTTCTCTGAAATATCATTTATATGTTCTTGCATATTGAAACTCTTTTAGATGGTTATCATCTAAAGAAATTGATAAAAAAGATATTAAATGTTTCAAGAAAAAAATTCCATAGCTTATGTGTGAAATGCAAAAGTGTCTACTTTCAATTTTTTTCAATGCTAAAAAACACTACCTCATACATCAAGTTGAGGAGATTGAGTTGTGTAAACCTGTACAAACTAGGTTAATGTGGATGGTTGAGAGACACTTTAAATTTATGAAGGGCTTGGTTTGAGAAAGAGCACATCTTGAGGGTTCTATGGTAGAGGGATATATAGTATACCAAACCATGGTGTACATTAGTGAATATCTTTTCAAGTTTGCATCAAAGATACATGTAGATCACATTTCAGATCTCAACTCCATTAATAGATTAGAAGGGGAGTACTTGACAAGGAAAGGTAGATTGAGGATAGTGAGAGGAAATTATAAGATATTATTTTAGTTAATTAATTCTTATCCATCATCAATATAAGTTTTTACTAACTAGTCTAGTTGTTTTGTTTATAGTTGGCCATGAGTAGGATGCACTATGTTTGTATATTATAAACAATCTTAATTGGATGATGGTATGGATTTAATAGTCTTAAAAAATGGTCACTCATTAACATGAAATGGTGTTGCATCATTGGTTAAAGAAGCTCATCATAATGGAGATCTCAAAGTTACACCAATGGTACTTGATCTAGCATATAGCTTAAGAGATAGAACGGTACTTAGAAGATTACTAATCGTGACCCATAAGTTCAATATCAACTCATAGATTGATGCAAATAATCTTGACATGTTTGAATAATTGAAGATCAAACACCACAAAGTTATGTAATACCATGGCCATAAATTTTGCATTAAAAAGTTAGACGAAATGAAGAAAACTTGTGATTCTAGGATAAGTGCAATCTTTGAGGTCACCAATATTTCATCTAGAAATGACATACATCCTCAACAATCTAATTTTGGATGATATACTTGAGTTTGACTTTAATTCATTCAAATTAGTTCTATTTTTTTGTCAAATAATACAAGCTACAGATGAATTGAAATGTTCTTGAAAGGATTGTTATTGAAAATGATAGTGGATTTACAATGATTAATACAAGGTCATTTGAGCCAGTTAAAGATAAGCCCTATGTTCTTCCAAGCCAATGTAAGCAAGTGTTTTAATTTGGCATTCCAAATAAATTAGGTTGGTCATTTGTTCTTAGACATGATCCAAGAGGAAGGTCATTAATGTATAATGTGATGGAAGAAGAAGATACTGAGAAGAAAGAATGCAATAGTTGTACACCACATTCCTGCATCAAATTTTTGTACTACTGCAGTTATAAAAAGATAACCCTAGTATGCATAGGAAAATTAACTCTAGTGTACCACAAAATCCAATATGAAAATTATGTCTATCTATCCATAGAAACCAATCATAACTGGAACTACCATCATTCCATACATATCATCTGTATATCTAACCAAAATAAAAAGCTATCCATTTCTCCCATAGAAACCAATCATTCCATATTGATATGATGAGAGAAGTAGATCTGTTTCTCCAAATAAAAGAATAGGTAAATGAATTTCATTGGATACATGTGAAACAATATGAGCAATAACATAATATTGTGGCCCTACTAGTGCAACATTGTTTGTTTTCATCAACATTATAACACTTAACATTGATTTTTGGATGCTTCTAGCTAGTAATCCATTTGATCTTTATTCATTGGAAATGTATTTGCTAGCAATGTATTCTTCAACTCATGATAAAGTGTGGATGACTTCATTGGTTGTTGCTATGATATTGCCAACTGCATTGTCGACAACAAGGAGCTTGCATACATCTTCGACTATGCTAAGTACAATTGGTAAAACCTTGTTTTTCTATATTTTGCAATATGCTAATCATGCATTGTTCTTTTGTTGGGTGGATTTTATACTCATGGACCTATTTTGTGAACTAATAGATACACTATTAGTTGATAGAACAACACATACAAGTACTACTGAAGCTGAACCATTTCTTGGAGCAACCCTTCTGACTAGTACCAATTTATTTGCGGGGACATTCTTCCTAGACAAGAAAACTATGTTTCCATTAAAATTACCAAAGCTTCCAAGTGTTTTAAAATTATTATTATTTACAATATAATTGTAGTTTACTTATACATAACTCATTTTGGATTGATAATCCCATGATGTTTTTGTAGGAAATGATGTTTTCTATGATCATCTTTTTGAAATGACATTGAAGCTTTTTGGACCCACCATACATAAAAGGTACATTGTTTCATATCATTGCCACAATTATTTTATTTTATTCCATTTATTGTACTATATTAAAGTTATTGATCTAACAATTTTTTATTTCTTTTAAAGGTGGAATGAACAGGGTCCTAAGAACAAAATCAACTCATAACATATTTTGAGGACCTTTTTGGAAAAAAAAAAAAAAAACATTTTTGATGGTGCACTACTTCTCAAAAGAGCATCCAAACATATAAAGAATGTGAGGAGCCAATATAGAAGGGGTCTAAAGGATAACCCAAATTACGAGCATCCTCTAATGATTCTAGTGATGGAGTGAAATGAAATAATAGAAGATGCAAAAGAGAAAAGGCTATGTGGTAAAGGAAATGAACCAGAAAAGGGAAAAAGAAGGTATTTCATGATAGTATTAAGTACAATGTAATCATGCACTAATTAGTGATCTTTGTAAATAAATAATATAACATGTTTCAAACTTTTCTTAGACTATAGGACACATCAAAAGGTATAGAAGTGAGACTGCAAAAGGTTGGCCAACACAAACTTGGCTCTAGTGGCTATATGAATTTGGTGACTTGTAAGTAGCAGCAATGAAATTTCATATAAATTATTTTTATATAATGTTGCAAACAATTTTGTTTAATCAAATCATACATGCAAAATTGATGATATTAAGAAAAAAAAATATAGGGCACAAAATTCAATTTTGAGCCCATAGATGAAGATAAAAAAATTGCCTTGATAGAAGGCTATAAAGTCTTGGTTGCATGCTTACACCAAGAATCTGAAAGCCATACCCAAGAATCTAGTGCACCAAATGAGACACAAGTAAATTGGTCAAATGAAAAGTAAATCAAATTGAATACTTGAGGAATTTATTTTTTGGTGTTAGTTTCCAACATAAAAATGTGCATAACATTTCACTATAACCTTCAAACCCTATCACAGAGCCTACGCATGATGAAGGCCATGATGTGCATCATAGTGGTGGAGGTATTACTTTTCTATTGGAAATTAATTATGAAATTATGAATAAAATTTAACATCTTCAATTACAATTTGACATGTAACCTTTTTTGAATATTTTAGAGCATGTTGAACATCATGGTGAAGGAGTGAAACATGTTCAAAGTGTTCATCATGTTAAGGTGGTGATGGATTAAAATGTTATTGTAAATCATGTGTCATTGTCAGGTAAGAAAAATGCATGTTATATTCTACCAGTTAATGAAATACTTGTAACAGAAAAAAATAAAAATAAGAGTATGCCAATTTAACCTATTAACTTGTTATTGCAACAAAGCCCCCTTTAGTGCAACATCCTCGTGCTCCTCAAAATAGGAGCAACCATCATAATTTGATGTTACATGTGCCACAAGAGGAGGATAATGAGAAAGATATTGATGCTCCTATCAGTCTTTTTCTTAAGGAAGATAAGAAAAACAAAAGAAGAAATGATTTTTAAAAAATGCTCTTTGATAAACCTTGTTTGATAAACTTTCTTGGATAATAAAAGAACATTTTTAAAGTAATTATCTATGAATTTTGCATATTAATGTTTATTTTTATGTCATGTTAATGAATATTGTTATTTGTTAATGAAGTCTTGATTAGTATTGCTTAAAATAAATTTTATATCATATTAATGAATGTTATGTGATTGTATTGATTGAATGTTATAGTTCATAAATGGATGAATGAATGAAGTATGTAATTAAATGATAATGGGGAATTTAGATTGATGTTGGGTGGGAGGAGGGCGGGATGAGGTTCCACCTTCTTGTAGTTGGCCTCCTTAAGTACATAATATTCAAGTATTCTCGAAACCAAATGAAGCTGAAACTAACATACCTTCATTAATTAATCAATTTCATTCATTGTAGGTCTATAATGATGGGATGATACTCTATGGAATAGGTACAAATCTTTGAAAATAATGAACTCTTTTTTATTTGAGCTATTCTTAATTGATAGCTTTTGTTTAGTTGCTTGCTAATGATGAATAACTTGAAGTAGTATATCTATTTGAATGTGGTTATCATAAATGTTAAAGCATGTAGCTTCAGTTTTTGAGTGCCACGCACCTAAAGTTGGATGTAGCATCTTCAAGGGACTCCAATTTAGTTTGCAGAAACCTAAAATACTCTACACCTATATCTCTTTTATTTTATAAGGTTGAATTTCCAATATTTCCTCAGAGATGATACCTCTTTTCCAATTTGTCATGATTAATCATAGCTGAATGGTTGCATGTGCATTCATTTTTCTAGTTTATTCTGTAACCAAAGTAGAAACCCTATATTTTGATGGTTGTAATTTTACCTTTGATTATTTTAGGTTTAATTTCCATTTCATCATGCAGATTTTGAAAATTGTTAATGTTGTGGCTGCCAAGGTTGAAGGAGATGTTGATTCACCAATACTTGTATTGGAAGATGAGGTGAAGATTTTGCATTTTTTATTTTATTTTTATTATTTTAGAAGAATTGTCATAGTTTTTGCATACTAGTCTTCAAATTCTATCATGGAAAAGCAGGGCTACACTGAGAACAATGATGCCAAATTTCCAATGCAGAAAGTTCCTAAATGTAATCTATTTATTAAAATTTATAGCAATATGTACATGTTGCTTGATGAAGTCATATATGGTCTTGTAGAGAAACTAGGTAGGTAACTTGATAGACCATTAATAAAATTCTTGTAATGACCCTCACTATAAAGGCCACAGAAACCCTCAAACTGAACTTAGGAATTTTGTCAAACACTTGGCGGGTAATAGTAACAATATTCAGAATATGGTAATTTCAGATTTGATACTTTCAGAATATAATCATAGAATTACAATATATATAAAGCCATTGAACTATATTTCAATTACAATGCAATAAATTCTGAAATTATTTTATTACCAATTCTGGACTGATTATTACAATGACTGTATGACAGCAAATTTACCCAAAAATTGACATATATTTCAGAATGCAAGAACCTGGTTTGAAGAACTATGGAAGAACACCACGTTTTGCTGCAGATCGTTGATGAAGACCTCCAACCACACCCCCAAACTGTCCTTAATTTGCTGCTGCTGCCCAAACTAGCAGGGCCATACCAGGCCGTACCTGTACGGTTGCTGAAATAAAATAATATTAGGGTTTTGGGACCCCCAAATGCAAGGAAGATGGGCGCCTAGGGTTAGGTAGTAACCCTGTAAAACCATAAAAAATAACTCCAAGGGGTTGAGGAGATATGAGCAATTATGTGGTTCTGAACCCTGCTTTGCCAATTCTAAAAATGCACTTATTCTGTCTTCAAACTCTTGTCAAATGCTTCTCCAATGATAGGGAAAATCTGAAATCCTTATTCCAACCAAAAACAAACCCTAACAACGAATTCTCAATAAGCTCCAATGAGATGGCTGAATACCAACTCCAATTATGCAACAATTCAGGTGATATTTCACACCCTCAAAGTCGCCAATCCAAGGGAGTGATTCGTTCCCAAAGATCGAATAATTTGCAGATCCAAAGTCCACAAATGTCTTCACAATGAAGAAGTAGAAGAGTTCTCCAATCCAAGCATGTCCAAATGAGAGGCCCAGCCCTCTATTTATTCACTTTTCTAAGAAGTTGCTAGAACTTCTAGAAACATCCTTTATAATTTCTCATTATAATGCACTTTTTTTTATAATAAAGTAATTTTATAAAATAAAAAGTGCAACTCAAATTAAAATTATAACATGTGGGCACCAATATCACATAATGATAAAATATAACCTCTTAACACTTCTTCAAGAGCAAGATATGACTATCTGATCCGCAGAATTGACTCTCTTTCCACACCATTTGCCTACGAGAGTCTGGAATAGGCAAATCCATGATCAATGCCATGTCAAACTAAAGAGGGGACATTACAGTCTGCCCCTCCTGAAATTGCTTGGCCTCAAGCAATCTCAACGCCGGGTGCTGCAAAATAGCCTCCCCCTCCCAAGTAGCATCCTCAACAGGTAAATCTTTCCACTTAACCAAGTATTCTCTGATCACCCTTCTACAAAGCTGCTTTTCTCTACTCTCCATGATGGATTCTGGTACTAAAATAAATTTTCCCTCATCATCTAAAGGAGGTAATACTACAGAAGGCACCACATTCTGACCCAACGCCTTCTTGAGGCGTGACACATGAAACACATTGTGCACTCTGCTGTCTGCGGGAAGCTCCAACTCATAAGCCACTTCACCAACTCGCCTGATAATCCTGAATGGTCCATAATAGCGTGGCTTAAGTTTCTCTGCCCCACTCTTCTTAAGAGTAGATTGCCTGTATGGCTGCAACATGAGGTAAACCATATCATCTACCTCAAAACTACGCTCAGTTCTCTTCTGTTCTGCATACTGCTTCTGCTGGTTTTGAGCTCTTGCAATATTGTCTTTGAGGGTAGCAACTATATCCTTACTCTCCTATAATAATTCACCTGCACTAGGTACCCGGCTGTCGCTCAACAACAAATCCAAGAAACTAGGTGCTTCATAACCATAAAGTGCCATGAAGGGTGTCATCTGTATAGTCATATGATATGTAGTATTGTAACAATAATCGCAGAGATATATCCATCTGACCCAAGCTCGCTGCTAAGCTGCCACATAATTCCTTAAATACCCTTCCACCCATTTGTTCACAATTTCTGTCTGACCATCAGTTTGTGGGTGATAGCTAGTGCTGGGTGTAAGCTCTGTGCCACATAACTGGAATACCTCCTGCCAAAAGTGACTCATGAAACGGCTATCCCTATCACTCACAATGTTCTGAGGCAAGCCGTGCAATCTGAAAACCTCCCGAAAGAAAACCTTTGCCACCTGAGCTGCTGAATGTGTAGTGGTGATAGGAAAGAAATGAGCATATTTTGTTAATCTATCTACCACCACATAAATACAATCTCGTCCTTATACCTTGGGCAAAACTATGATAAAGTCCATGGAGATGCATTCCCACTTCCTTTCGAGAATCGGAAGTGGCTGTAGGAGCCCTGCCAGATAGCTGTGTTCTTGTTTGTTTTGCTGGCAAACAAGACACTCTCGAACATACTGCAAAACATCAGCTTTCAGCCCCTTCCAAGTGAACCGCTCTCGAACTGACTTGTAAGTCTTGAAGTACCCGGGATGGCCTACTGTCGGTGAGTCGTGAAGTGCTCTCATAATCAGTTGCTTAACCTTCGATCCTGGGACCAGGTAAATCCTGTTCTTGTAAATGATCAAATCATCCACAAGTGTGTATCTGGTATCAATCACTGTTCCCTCTACTATATCAGAGGCCCATGTATCCCTGGCATACTCTGCTATAATCAAGTGTCGCCAATCCTCTGATATCTGAACCATAAGAGTGAGGTGTGGCCTTCGAGATAGAGCATCTGCAACAACATTCTGAGTTCCCTTGACATATGAGATGTCAAAATCATATGCCTGCAACTTACTTACCCACTTTTGTTGGCGATCATTCAGGTCCTGCTGTCCCAAGAAATGCCTCAGACTGTTATGATCAATTTTAATACAAGTTTTTGCTACCCACAATATATTGTCTGAATTTGGCCAAAGCATGCATGATGGCCAACATCTCCTTATCATATATACTGAATGAACGCTCAGGGCCTCTGAGCTTCCTACTCTCATAAGCTATGGGGTGCTTATTCTGCATAAGTACAACACCTACTCCCTCTCCAGATGCATCACATTGAAGCTCAAATGGCTTCGTGAAATCAGGTAATGCTAGAACTGGGCACGTAGTCATTATCTCCTTAAATCTCATAAAACAGTCCTGTGCCTTCTGAGTCCACACAAATTCCCCTTTTTTCAGTAAATCTGTCATGGGAGCTGCATGTCGTGAGTAGCCACTGACAAACCTGCGATAAAAGCCACATAAACCAAGGAACCCCCTCAACTGTGTAAGGTTCTCTGGTGGAGGCCAATCAACAATAGCGCGAATCTTTTCAAGATCCATCCGCACTCCCTCTGCACTAATGATGTGTCCTAAATATAATAGCTTGGTCATCCCTAAGTCACATTTGGACTCCTTTGCATACAAGGACTCCTTCTGTAGAATGCTCAACACTGTCTCCAAATGCTCTAGATGCTCCTGCCATGATCGGCTATAGATCAAAATGTCATCAAAAAACACCAGCACAAATTTCCTCAACTGATGGTGGAAAACTCTGTTCATAGTGGACTGGAAAGTGGCAGGTGCATTGGTTAGACCGAAAGGCATGACTACAAACTCAAAGTGCCCACAATGACATCTGAAAGCAGTTTTCTCAATATCCTGTTCACGGACACTGATCTGATGATATCCTAATCTCAAATCAATTTTCGTGAAATAACAGGCCCCATGCAATTCATCTATCAACTCATCAATGCGAGGAATAGGATACCTGTTCTTAATGGTTCTCTTATTTAATGCCCTGTAATCAATACACATCCGAAGCGTTCCATCCTTCTTTTTTACCAAAACAACAGAAGATGCAAAAGGTGACTTACTAGGTCGGATGTGCCCCATAGCTAGCAACTCCTCAATGGTCCTTTCGATCTCATCCTTGAGTCACTTTGGATGTCGATATGGTGTGATCATGATAGGTTTAGCACCTTCCTCCAGTTCAATAATATGCTCAATACCTCTGTCCGGTGGCCTGCCTAGTGGAATCTCATTGAATACCTTTTCGTACTTAATCCTCAACTTCTGAATATCAGGATGATATTCCGCCTTATGTTGCTCCTCTTGTGTAGGTATCAAAGTACAAACTGCTGCCCACTCTATATCATTATGCCTAGTTAATCTCTCCAGCCTCCTAAATGAGATAGTCCTGATGTCTCCATTACGGATAGCCTTTAGCACATGAATCCTACCATTCATTTCTAATTGTATCTCCATATCCTCTAATCTCAGGGTAACCACCTTCAATGAATGTAGCCACTGCATCCCAAGTACTATGTCCATGTCACCCATGTTGACCACATGATAATCCGCCTTAAACTCATAGTTGTTCAAGTGCAAAGGTAAGTCTCGTACCATCCTGTCACAACGAAGAGTATATCCATCAGCTACCTTGACTCTTAGTCCTTCAAACTCCTCAGTAATGAGTCCATGCTTCTCTACAAATCGTGCATCAATGAAATTATGCGTGGCACCTATGTCCAACAATGTAATAAACTCCCCGAAGTCTGAAAGATCCCTCTCTCTGGATACTAGACAGTCGTGCTTCCTGTAAATGTAGCTCTATTTCCTGCCTTTGCTCTGCACTGTCTATCTCCTGCTCTCCCTCTACTTCATCAGGATCCTCATCATGATGTTCTGAACCATCTAAATCTGAGCCTTCGTAATAAGCCCACATTGCCCGGTTGGCCTTCCCTTTTGGCCTCATAGGACAGTCATGGCCGTACTCATACGGGCCTTTGCAATAGAAGCATAGCTTCTTCCTACGCAAGTCATTAAGTGTCTCCTTGTCCAGCCTCTTACTTTCTTCCTTAGGTAGCTGTGCCTCTCTATGAAAGGGTTTCCTGTCCTTATCTTTTCCTGAAGGGAAACTCTTTGCCTGAAATTTATTTTTAGAAGCTGAAGAGGAATCCATGTCACGAGCTTTCTTAATGGCTTCCTGCAAAGTGGGAGGGTTGAGAGCTTTAATCCACCCTCTCAATGGATCAACTAACCCATCCATAAATAAAACCAATAGTCTTCATTCAGATACATCTGTTACTAACACTGCAAGTTTCTAAAACTCTGAAATATATGTTTCCAATGAGCCCCACTATTTAAGTTGGGCTAATTCCTTGAAATGGAGTTCTGGATCTTTCTTATCAAAACGTTCAATCAGTCTCTCCATAAACTCCACATATGAGGTAATGTGTGCATGACCCATAGTGATCATACCATGATGCCACCATTCGTGTGCTAACCCATCCAGGTGAATTGCTGCATACTTAATAGCTTCTTCCTCAGACATAGGATTCAATTGAAAGTATGTGTCAAGCTTTTGAACCCAAGCTCTTGCTGTAGACTTCCCCGAGCCATCATAATATGGTAACTATAGTTTTCCTACTTTCTTTCGTAGCTCATAGTTCTGAGTCCTGTCTTGTCCACGGGGCATATGCTTCATCCGCACATCCATATACTCTCTAAAGGTGATTGTAGCTATAAAATCTGGTCCTCCTGCTTCCCAATCTCTCCTCAGCTGATCCTATATGTCAATGATCTGGGGTTCTGGTACCGACTGCTCTGGAGCTCTAGGAAGGAACGTAGGAATCATAGGCCTCAAATTTACTGTCCGAGCTTGCTGGGGGGCATGACCAAAATTGTTCCCAATTTGTTCGCCTCCATTATGTCTCTCATCCTGATTATTCCCATTCTGATTGTGACCATTCTGATTATTTCCTCCACCTATGTTAGCGTTCAACCCTATTTGTCGAGCCATCATCTGCATCATAAGCTCCATTCTCTGATTCTGTTCTTGTGCTCTTTGTTTGGCTAATCGCTGTCCCTGTGCTAGGGTGTCTAATAACTGTAAAAATCTTTCCTCTTGTGGATCTGGACCGGCATTCCCGCCTCTATCCATATTGTAGTCGTAGTCTTGATCAAAAAATACCTCCCCTGTGTCTGTATAACTGGATTCTATGTCCACCTGGATAGATGAGCTAGACTGTTTGCTCTGCAGGTCAGAAATCCTATCTTGTCTTGCTTTGGTATTGCGAAAATTATAAGGCCTTTGTCGCATGCTCTGATTTTAGTGTTTTGACATTTCGTCAAACACTTTCCCTCCTATCCAGCTGTTCCAAATTCCCTATAAGACCTCCACAGGATGGCAGGACTTATAGCTCTGATACCACTGTAATGACCCTCACTATAAAGGCCACAGAAACCCTCAAACTAAACTTAGGAATTTTGTCAAACACTTGGCGGGTAACAGTAACAATATTCAGAATATGGTAATTTCAGATTTGATACTTTCAGAATATAATCACAGAATTACAATATATATAAAGCCATTGAACTATATTTCAATTACAATGCAATAAATTTTGAAATTATTTTATTACCAATTCTGGACTGATTATTACAATGACTGTATGACAGAAAATTTACCCAAAAATTGACATATATTTTAGAATGCAAGAACCTGGTTTGAAGAACTATGGAAGAACACCACGTTTTGTTGCAGATCGTTGATGAAGACCTCCAACCGCACCCCTAAACTGTCCTTAATTTGCTGCTGCTGCCCAAACTAGCAGGGCCATACCAGGCCGTACCTGTACGGCTGCTGAAATAAAATAATATTAGGGTTTTGGGACCCCCAAATGCAAGGAAGATGGGCGCCTAGGGTTAGGTAGTAACCCTGTAAAACCATAAAAAATAACTCCAAGGGGTTGAGGAGATATGAGCAATTATGTGGTTCCGAACCCTGCTTTGCCAATTCTGAAAATGCACTTATTCTGTCTTCAAACTCTTGTCAAATGCTTCTCCAATGATAGAGAAAATCTGAAATCCTTATTCCAACCAAAAACAAACCCTAACAACGAATTCTCAATAAGCTCCAATGAGATGGCTGAATACCAACTCCAATTATGCAACAATTCAGGTGATATTTCACACCCTCAAAGTCGCCAATCCAAGGAAGTGATTCGTTCCCAAAGATCGAATAATTTGCAGATCCAAAGTCCACAAATGTCTTCACAATGAAGAAGTAGAAGAGTTCTCCAATCCAAGCATGTCCAAATGAGAGGCCCAGCCCTCTATTTATTCACTTTTCTAAGAAGTTGCTAGAACTTCTAGAAACATCCTTTATAATTTCTCATTATAATGCACTTTTTTATAATAAAGTAATTTTATAAAATAAAAAGTGCAACTCAAATTAAAATTATAACATGTGGGCCCCAATATCACATAATGATAAAATATAACCTCTTAACACTTCTTCAAGAGCAAGATATGACTATCTGATCCGCAGAATTGACTCTCTTTCCACACCATTTGCCTACGAGAGTCTGGAATAGGCAAATCCATGATCAATGCCATGTCGAACTAAAGAGGGGACATTACAATTCTCTTGTCTAATAGCAAGTTGTCTTATCTCCATAGAATTTACAAGATCATCTTCCTCTGTTGTGGAAGTTTTCTAAGGGTAGTGATATAACATATTGGTTATTGAATGTCTTAAAATATTCATAAGGGTCATAATTATCTAATACTATTATATTGCTAATTATATATTTTATACTTTAATTTTAAAAATGTAAATTGCAATATGTGTTGTTGCATTTTCTATACAAGATAAATTGATATTAAAGTTCAATTAGATTACAGTGAGCATACAACTGGAACTTATCTAATCTTTTTCTTTAATTTAATCATAATAAATTGCTCTATTTTTCATAGTATTATTACTATCATAAACGTGCAGATAGTTCTAACCAAAATCTAGAGTAGACAATAGAATTGACTTCTTTCTCTATAACTATAAGAATAATGTCTTGAAAATAATTCTATATGATATGATATCCTATTCTAAATTTGGCCCTTATAATCATAGGCATCAAATTGGTTACATAGTGAAAGAGTATCCCTCTTTCTTTACAAAATTTACAACTAATCGACTCATTAACAATTAATTGTATGCACGTAAAACAAATTTGTAGAACAAATACTTATGTTGCCAAGTCCAATGATGATTATTCAATAAAATCATTGCATTGCCTAATGTGTTCTACATATTTGATATCTCCCAGTAAATTTGTTCTTTGTTCAGATCACTTCTCTTGCCTTGATCTCAATTTTGAACATTTGCTCCATCTACATGCTGGTCGTTGACATCTCCAGATTTTCATTTTGTGTAGCTCATAGGGCTTGTTCCTGTATCACATAACACATATTCATATATCCCTCCCAGTCAATTGTGTCCCCATTTTCATCATGCCAAGATATAACTCTATAATCTGTAACCAATTCCTCCATTAACTTGAAAGAAAACTTAAATTTCTATGAATATGCAATATGACCCTCACTCAACCTTTCTCCTTTATGGATATCTTCATCTTCTTTGAGGGTATTCTTTTCTTTGACCAAGAAATTATATATCTCATTATCTCTCAAAGCTAGTGGTTTATAAGTACTATAAATATGCCAAATCTGATCTAATTTGTCAAGCAACTTCTTAAAATGATTTTTGGTCAGAGTGCCAAAGACTTCTCTTCTAATCATCAAAATATCTTTTAATTTTGCATTCTTTTTTGGCAATTTCTTTGATTCAATTCTTAGAGCATCAACAGATGATTCTATCATTGGTTACACTTGAGGCTACCCTAACTTTAACATATTTTCATACAATGTCTTCTAGTTATCCCTCTCAAGTGTTACTTGCTTCACACTTTCTTGATTAAACAATGCCAAGTCCACTTGCATACTTGCAACCTTGTTAGGGTATGTCACCCCTACTTTTAGTGTCATCAAATGACCAAAATATTGATCAACATCAATATTTTGTGGCTTCTTGTGTGGCAGGTATAAGGCCCACAACAACATTAATTTTTCATCTTCTACAAATCTTGAACCAGTTATGACATCTTTGACTCCTTGTACATCAAGTTTCATATCCTTTTTACTATATTTAATTAAACAGTCAAAAATGTATGATGCACTCAAATACCAACTAGGTAGAACCATAACCCCAGCCTCATTCAATAGTCATCTTCCTCTTGCCATATTCATATGCTCAACTTTTCTTTTGATATCTTCCTTAAAAAAAATCATTAGTTCTTGTTCATTTGTAGGAGAGATATTTTGGATATTCTGTCTCAATAATTTGCCTATGTGTTTATACAAAACAACCATAAACTCCTTAGATTTAATAAAAGCATCATCATTTTAAAAAATTCTTGAATTTAAAAGTCTTTCATCCTTCTTGATATTTATCTTGTCAAGGATCTACACATCATGCTCCAAGGGCTAAAGTACTAGCTTGTCTATAGTTCTTGAAATTGGAATAGGGGAATTTGGAATCTTATGAGTGTTTTTCTTTCAATTGTTCTCTGGCTTTCTCCATTTGTTCTTCCAGTTTCCTACTTTCTTCCTGAATATATTGAAGTAATTCTTCCCACTCCAAATTCTTGAAACCTTCCTCATAGTCAATGCCTTGGTGAATATAATCACTCAATTTCTGTGATTTCATAGAGGCATGAATGTATCCTTCTAGATCATAATGACTCTAGGGTGTACGTGCAATATTCATTCTACAATTTCTCTCCAATCTTGTCAAATGAATTACTTGCAAAAATAATAAAGTCTCCAAAAGATAAAGTTTCTACCAGGAAAGTCTACTTTCTTTGTTTACCTCTAAAATATTCTTTGCTAGATTCAGACATTTGCTTTACAATTTCTAGTATATGTGCAATTCTATTAGGCATTGATGTTGGTAATATGTATGGCATTTCTTCAAACCCAAATAATCTAATACAAGTGAAGTAATCATATGCATACCAATTGTCATGCCCAAACTAAGAGGGCAAAAACACACACAACTTTTTTTTTAAATATATATTTAAACATGCTCTACGTTTGATATGACTAAGATAGAAGTTTTAGCACAGGTTCCCTACATTGCATCCTAAGATTTTAAACAAGAGGACGATATAATCGTTAAAATTTTGAAACTTTCGTTATTAGATTAATATCGATAACTTAAGATATTACATTAATTTACAATGATATACAATCAAAATTACTTGAATAACAATGTACTTGAATTTCGAATTAAAATTACTTGCTTTATTGAATCAATCAATCCTACATTAAATCTTATTTAATTAGGACGAACTAAAATAATTATAACAATTAAAAAAAAACACTACTATCTATACTTAGATTAAATTAATCATTAATGATAAAACTAATTAAATTACATCTGCAAAATTAAACAAAACTATATTCAAATAACAACTAACTAGAATAATTAACAAATAACAAAACAATAACTAACCTAAAACTTAAATAAACTTTAAATAACTTACTAACATTGTTAACCAAACTTAATTACATCTGAAACTAATTTTAATGCAAGTTTTACAACATTTAAAAAAAAAAAAATAAATAACATACTAACATTCTTAAATTACATTTAAAATTAACTAATTAAAAGTAATTACAAATTAATCAATAACATAAGTAACTATAAAACATAATATATACTACTAATAACAACTTAGTTGCATTTTAAACTAACTTCAGTTAATTTAAAATTAAATTAATTTAAAAATTAAACAAACCTATAACAACTAACTAAAACTAATAACAAAATAAAAACTAACCAACATTATTAATAATTAGCAAAGCAAAATAAACTACACATAAACTAAACTTAAAAAAAAAACAACCTAGCACTAATACTAACTTACTTTCTAACCCATCCTACACTAACCCTATGCCCCACTTGGGAAAGCACTTCCCAAGCGCTGTCCTTGGGACAACGCTCTGCCCAAGGGAGGTGTGACAGACCCCCCCCCTTCCCTCAATAACCATGCGATCCAAGTGGATAGCAAGTGGAAGGAAGCAAGATAGAATCTCTTGCAAAAATTGCTATTTTAAACTCCAAAAACTTTAATGCCTTCCCTCAAATCTGAGCGCCCAATCTGGAGGAAGATAGTGATGGGACATGGTGATTTCATCATGTGGAACAACAGTTTGACTTGCCCCAAATATTCATTGGTAAAGTTTTATAGGTGAGAGTTAAGATATTAAGGATATCTACTAAAACTATATTATTTTTGTCATAATGAATAGAATTTGGTTTTAGATTTTATTTTATTTTATTGTGATGTGAATATTTTAATAGTCTATAATAGTATCAACCAATTTTGAGTTTTCCATACAATTTCCAGAATGAAGATGTGCTTCTACAGGCCTCTTTTATATGTATTTTTGAAACTTATTTGATGGTTATGGTTTTACTATATAGTCTTATAGAATTGGTGTTTTAATTCTTAAATGATATTAATCTACCACATTTTTATGCATTAAGCTCAACAAATCAACTATAGAAAGATCATCAAAATCTACGCAAATTTCTTATGAATTCCTACTTAATAATTTTCATGCACCTCAGAGGCTATGTATTTCAATGATACCTACATTTCATGAAATAACCATCTACATATTCATTTAACTATCTATTATAACTAATGGATCAACATTGGAACAACATAATGACTAAACTAGTCTTAAGGCAATTTGAGAAAATAAGAGATCAAAATGATATTGCTCTATTCATTTTGATGGGAGTATCAAGACACACCAAGTTCTGTCCGCTATCATGTTTTTTTTTTTTTTTTTGAATTTAAGTTTGGATAACTTAACATGATTCTTTCCTACATGTTCTTGCAATTTTACTTTCAACACAACCATCCATAACTAAAATCATACCAAGCTCAAAGGAGATACCATACATTTACAATTTGAATCTTGCATAATTGCACATCATTGTTTCATCTCATCTTTGATACACATTCATATAACAACATAGAATACGAAAATTTTGAGAGAAGCAAAATTTACTCAATCACTTATTTTATTATCAACTTGATTCAAGGGCTCAGCCGAGAAAGAATCAGGAAGAAAACCTGGCTTCGTTGCCATATATAATAAGGTTTTAAAAAAAATACAATTTACAATAGGATCTCAATCCCAATTTTCAATAATTTTATCAAATTTTCTTCATGATCATAATCAAGGAGTTTGTAATGTTTTCTGAATCTCATTTCAAGAACCATGGAGGAAACCAATAACTGATCGGGTGACAACTAAGCAGAACCAAAAGAACATCAAGCATGCATAATCATACATGGTTTACACAATAAGATTCACAGTGAATCAAGACTAGGGAGAGGTGGATTCTTCCAACTGGAGAAGTCAAACACAACACCAATTCAGATGCCCAATCAGGGCCAATAACCAAGAACTTCTGTTCTTCCATTTAAACTTGCCATACTCATACCAGGTTTGTGTTGACGGGTAGGGGCCCATAACACCCTACCCTTTATCCCTCTTCTCATCCTGAGAAGAGACTCTACACAGGTTGCAGTCCAACTAAACAAACCTCTCCCAAAATTGGTCACTTCTACCCTCTCCTAGGGTGAGTAATACCAAAACACCCATTCAAGGAAAACTCAAAAATTTCAAACATAAACAAGAAAGGAAAAAAACCAAAAAGACATGGTTTACAAACCTTCCCAACATACCCACAACCATACAACAGTGAAACAACAACAAAGTAACAAGAACATGAAACAAAACATAAGAACTGAATAAGGGAGATGGGAGTTTCCTACCTTCACAAGAGGTAATGGCAATAAACCAGTTTGAGTAGAGTATCCCTCCTTCCTTCAAGCTTCAAGAAATCTTCTCTAAATGTAGAGATTGGGTAACAAAACAACTAGTCCAAGGAAGGCCTCTAAATAAGCCTCTAACTCAACCACCCAAAAGGAGCAATAACTATTTCCACCCACTAGCCACTCTAGAAACTCCTAACTCAACCTACACCATGGTTAAACCCTAAAATGAGGTGGGGTAAGACAACTCATGACAACCACTTGCAATTTTCGCACAAAGGCAAAAAGGGGACTTTTGAGTGACCTCTAAAGTCAAAAAAAGGGGCTTAGGGGTTGGAAAAGACCCCTAACCCATACCCATACCCTTTGGTTAGAATAAAAAACATGTTAAAAGCCTTAGGAAAGAGGTTTAGAGACAAATAAAATCTAGGAATAAGATAGGTCCATCTAACAGCTCTAACTTGCAAATTAAGCACAAATCCGAATTAGGGATGACTAACCCTAAACAACATACTGAAGCACATAAACAATTTACGAGTGTCAAGCGACACTAACCAAAACATAGTTACGAACATCAACATTTACTAAACACAGAGAGATACATACATACATCTCACAACACAATACATGAATTACAAACAACAAGGTTTCCAAAAATTAGCACATAGAGATCAGTTTTGTTCCTCCGTCGGTTTCCTCGACTAAAATATCTGTACACTCATTGCACACATCAGTAGTCCCAAAAATCACATGTACATATATACGTATCAGAAATTTACATAAATTGAAACATACATAAATCAGGGTTTCTTGCATCCTACTTATATCCTTAATCATAAAGATTCCAACTCAATGTGTTAATCCTACATTTTACTGATTTCATCAACATACATATACATGAATATTAAATGAAAATCATCAAATATATCTGGAAATAACATCACACAACATGAAATAATAAAATATGTTCTAAGCATCAGATAATGTCTCGACATCTCGAGTCGCAGATAACAAAATAAGAGTAATGTATCACTATGCTACGATGGGTCGGGGGCGAGGCCTCACACCAATCTCCCCAATTGTGTTTGATTTTCTCTCTGAACCCATTGTCCTTAGGTCTTAAAAATCTTTTAATATCAGGGCTAATTGAGGGAAAAGATTGGTGTTCAAATAAAGTGTACAAAGGTTGAACAAGATGATCTTCAAATGTAAGGTAACAAGAATCACTGAACCTATAATCCCATACTAGAGTCTACATTTGAATAGGCTTCATTTCCCCATTATACTCCCTCAAATTCAATTTCAAACCCTCACCCCACAATCCTCTCATTTTCCCAATATACAAAACCATATCATGAGCAAGAAATAATTTTGAAAGGTAGGGTACTCAACATATTCAAAATTAACAAAAGAAAAATGAATGTTATCAGCTTTAGCATTTGAATGTCTAATGCTAACACCATGGGCCTAATCTCCATCAAATTAGGTGCCTCCATCCCCTCTACTTGTCAACATGATTGGTATCTCATGTCCAAGTATGTCTTAAATAAATTGATGCTGAATGGAGGTCCATCTACTACAGTTAGAGGCTCATTTTCTATTTTGTGCAACATCAATTTCTATTCAATATATGAAATATCTAACCTTTCATACTCATTTTTAAATTTTGTAAATGACAACCTTTTAGTTAGACGATCAATGAATCTAAAAGCTTCATTTAGAGATTCAGTAGATATCTCCATGAATTTTTCTCTAACCTTGTTGTATAAATGCATCTGTCTTTAGCATTATATTTTCTTATAGTGACCTTGAGTAACTCCACATTCACAAACACATTTGGCATTGTCAATTTTCCTAAATTCATCTCCCAAGGATGATAGATAGGTGCCTTATGATTTCTCCTCACATAATGATATAAAAAGAGCTCATAACCCCTAGTCTTAGTCTATACATCTCCAATGTCATTGTACTTGTCTTCAATTTTTTTGGGGGATGTGAATTTGCTTCTTATTGACTTAGGACATGCAAAATCCATCTATTCAATGAGGTCTTCATTCAATTTCCTTGGTGGCACTTCATCATCTGCTTTCTACTTCTTATCAAATTTATCCTTTTTGACTTTCTCGACTTTCCTCTTCTGTGTAGAACTAGAACTCTCCATGGCACCTTCTAAAACTTTCTCTAAGTATAGCTCTCTGTAAAAATTGAATAAAAACAATAATCTCACAATTTTCCTTTAAGAATTCATGAGCCCAAACCAGTAATGGATGTCTTTTATTACCAAATAGACTGCATTCATGCATTTACTTTCCACACAAATTGAAACTTAGAGCCATTTTTTATCATTGTAGCAAACAAACTAGTTGTCAAAAGTCATTTTGTGCACTTATTTTTGTGCTTGATGAAACATATCAAAACATTTGATCACTACAACTTTCAGTGATTTAAAATATGAAATTATGATCAGTGTAGCCTATTCTCACAAATAGTGAATTGCTTTTAACTTCATGTCTATTGCTATAGCAATGGTGATATCACCATTGCTTATTGCTATACTAGAAACCCTTCATTTGTGATCTTCGATACACCTTTCAACTATTATGTATGGTGATATCAAAACTTCAACCTTTGATATTGGCACTTAAAATGTGTCCATAACATACAGTGATATCTTGCAACTCGTCGTTGATCACTATATCTCTATAACGCAATATATGATCAACGATCACATTCAACTTATCATCGCAACTCGTAGTGATGCCCTTTAAATAATACAACCATCCATCACTATAAGTTACAGTGATCTCCAAGTTTCATTGCTAATTTCTATATCCTTTTTGTGCTCTCACTACTCAAAGATAAATCACATGATCACTATAAAAAACAATGATATATGAAGATTTATCGCTCATTTCTATACTAAAATTCCATATCCTCTACTCGTCGATGAGATGTATCACTATACTAGAAACCCTTCATTTGCCATCTCCAATACACCTTCTCTTTATTAGGTATGGTGATATCAAAAATTCAACCTTTAATTTGACACTTGAAATGTTGCTATAACATATAGCGATATACCACAACTCATCGTTGATCGCTATATCTCCATAACACAAAATGTGATCAGTGATCACATTCAACTTATCATGGAAACTCATAGTGGTGACCTTTTACTAATACAACCATCCATCACTATAAGTTACAATGATCTCCAAGTTTCATCACTAATCGCTATATCCTTTTTGTGCTCTCACCTTTCAATGATAGATCATGATCGCTATAACATATGATGATATATGAAGACTTATCGCTCATCACTATATTGAAATTCCATATACTCTACTTGACAATGATATATATCTCTATAACTTGTATCATTCATCACTATATCTCTATAGTATGATATATCCTCTGCTTGAAGGTGAGATATATCTCTATATCTCTATAACCTAATCTCAATATTCAATTGTGTGTTTTCATAAAATTTCTTAAGAAATTAGATTTTAGAAGCTTAAAAATTTACCAAATATTTATTGCATCTAGATGGTTTTTATATAGGTGAAATATTAGTAGTATACAAAAGATCAGTGTTTGTCTTTAATGACCACTTTAGACATATAGTGAAACTATTATGCATGTTAATATAGGTATTAGGAACTTTAACACATGCCTTGGTAGAAGTCATGCACTAATCAACCAACATTGTTGGAACTTTCAACCAATCTTGGTCGACATTTCCACCAATTTTTTTTTGACATTTTGACCTATGCATCAACCAACATTGGTGGAACTTTCATCCAATCTTGGTCGACATTTCCACCAAAGATTTTTTGACATTTTGACCATGCATCGACCAAAAGTGGTGGAACTCTCGATGGAAATTTTGACCTATGCATCAACCAGGATGTCATCGTGGGTTTGACATCCTGGTCGATGCTTTGGTTGAAATTTTGACAAAACTTGGTCATAATTTTGACCAATGATCCTATTAACAAGAGATGTCAATTTCAACCAAATAAATTATTGTAATTTTGACACCTACAAGCTTTGATCAAATTTTTGATGAAAAAAATAGCCTCAAACCAATTGGTCAAAAATTTAACCAAATTTCATTAAAAAAAAGTCAAAATGTATTACTGATTGTGAATAGTATTTGAAATCCTTTAATCAAGGTTGACCTAACAATTATAGTGAGAAAAAGTCTATGTGAATCCTTTAACAGGGTGACATTCTAATGGAAAGTTCTAAAGTCCTCTAACAAGGCCACTCCTAATAAGGTGATTAAATCCTTTAACAAGGTCACATTCAACAATGTATTTTATAACCTTTAACAGGGTTGAGTCCTAACATGGCTCACTTCATAAGAGTGAAAATTGGTGACATGTTGCTTGTGGTTTTTCCCAAATTGAGTTTCCATGTTAAATCCTAATGTCAAGTTTGTGTGCATGTTATTATGATGTTTTATTGATTAATGTTTACATTCTATAAATATGTTATTTTAGAATAATGAACAACTAATGTTACTCAAAGTTTACAGTAGAGACCAAACAATGAAATGATAAGCTAAAGTTGTTTAAGTGTTTGTTTGTTTAATTGACACATTTGGATCTTGGATTCAACCCAACCCCCCCCCCCCCCCACCCGCCCCCCCCAAAAAAAAATTTTTTTACTTCCCTTTTTCTTGTGATCTCAATGGTGCATTCGTAGTCTTTTTCTCATAATGTGAAGGGGGTCTTCTACAATAAAATAATAAGAGGGTTAAATTAAAAATATGTTATTATAATTATTATAGGTATTTCAATACTTTAAAGAGCATAATTGTGGCACTCTTTATCTTATCTAGCCACATCATCTTCTTGAACATTTTGTTTGGTGGTCTCAACCTCAACATGCTCATCATGAAGAATGGCCTCTACATATTTTACAACTAGAATGCAAAATGTTATATTAATCCGAACATATGTTGCAATTAAATTTGTATTACTATGCCAATTTCAATTTAGGATGCTTACTTGTATTAATAATTACATATAAAAATTCAAATAGAAAATGCATACCTTGATGACTATAATGCACATCCAAACCAACAATTGCATCATGCTCGAGTGGTGTCCAAAGATTTGTAGGTTGCATTCTAGTGTCATACAAATTGTTATCATTATTTTTCACTTAAAACAAATATGTCCACTTTATGTTGGAACTTAACATTAAATACACTAATTGATAAAGTATTCAATTTGAAAAAAAAAAATCTTTCTTATCTACCACAATGGATCCATCACTAGAACCTTGCACACTTATTTCTTGTAACTGTTCAGCCATGGCTCAATAGCCTTGTTTGGAGGCTATTTTCTTGTCCTCTTCTAAGAGTTTTCTTTTGAATTTTGAGCCTTGCATTATTTCTTAGTATCATGATTTTTTTTTGTGATGTTTCATCAAAACCAAATTGATTGCAATTTATAAAGATTTGCACACATTTTTCATTTACTAATACTTATACCTCTGAATTGCGAAGCTACATGAAAATGTGGAGCTGCGGACCTGCGTAGCTCAATTCGCCAAAAAATCAAAGTTCTCAATTTTGAAAACAGTTTCTGGGTTTTTCACAAATGAGGTTTTAGATCACTTTTTGTATATGCTCCATGCCCCTTTCTGATGATTTACACCCTCTTTATAGCCAATTAATTTCATAAACTTGTACTCCCTCTCCTTCTTCAATCGAAAATCTCAAGGCACCTGCATTGAATCTTGGCCCCAATAGCTGCATAAGATGAGGAACCTGATTTGCTTTATGTGTCAAACCTTTATATCTTTGATCTTTGTCTTCTCTCCACCTATCTAATCCTTCCCAGTGAGAAACCAAGTGATCCAGATTATCCAAGACGATCAAATGTTTGCAGCTTTTTCATATTTTTTCACAAATTTTTTAGGCATTTTTAAATGACCTTTTTGGAGGTCTTTTGCTCAAAATTTCAAGTTAGAACCTTTGTTGGTCCCAAAAAATTGGGCAACGAAAGGCTCACTGTTTTAGGGACTGAAATTAGATCTTTGATTCTTCTTTCCAACGGTGTAAGTGGTTCTAAATTCTGAAGCTCGAGTCAAAAGTTATGATCTCGACAAGTTGAAGATGCCATTTTTACCTACAAAAAAAGAAAACATTAGTCCGTAGAGTTAATAATGCATAACAAAGACACCAGCTACTCAAACAAAACTGGAGGTGAATCCTAAAATCTGGTTAAGTCTGAAATTTTGAAGCCCTAAAATTTGGCTAAGTCTGGATTCCTGAAGCCCTGAAATTTGGCTAAGTCTGGATTTCTGAAGCCCTAAAATTTTCTAAAATCTTTACATTATCTCCGAGAGGTCTGAAACCTATCTCAAAAGATTCGTTGCATATACTAAAATATATCTTAAGTATAAGAAACTTATACTTAAACGATATATTTTAAATCCCTCTCATGACTATTTAGACAAAATTGGAGGTGAATGCCTTGGGAGTGCGGGTGGGCTCTCTGTTGCCCTTAAAGCGCGTGCGGCCTTTGAACGACAACACGCGTGTGCAGCCCTTGAAGGCACGCGCGTGTAGCCCATGAAGGCACACGCACAACCTTTGAAGGGCGGCGCACACGCTGCCCATGAAGGCGCGCGCGCGGCCTTTGAAGGGCGGCGTGCGTGCGACCTTTGGGGGGCAGCGCGTTTGATGATTTTTTTTAATTTTAATTTTAATTTTTTTATTTTTTTATTTAATTTTTTAATTTTTTAAATTTATTTATTTATTATTATTATTATTATTATTATTATTATTTCTTCTTTTTTTTTTCTTTTTTTTTGTTTTTTTCAATTTTTTGATTTTTTTGTGATTTTTGGACTCAACTTTTAAACAAAAATTCTTCTCTCGACTCTTGAATTGTGAGTCTGGGAGTCAAAAAAAGTAGGGGGTCCCCATTCCTAGTGAGGAATGGGGCATGTGTTGTGGACACCACAACAAATAGCCCCGAAAAAAGGAAGAAATGACCAAGGCATTTCTTCACCAGCGAACATTCCTCCGACATGTGTTAAACACCAACCGAATTTTGAACACATTGAGCGTATTTCATATGACTTTACAATCAAAATCTCAAAAGCTGAAACCTTCAAACTCAGTGTGTGCATTGTGTATTCGTTCCCTTTGATGGGTTAGGATGCAATTAATCAGAGTTTTCTGACAACTCAAAACAATCTTCCACTCCTTTCAACTCATTCATTCAGAATCTCCACGAAGGCTCTTTATCAATCAATTGCTTGACCAGATGAGAGAATCAGTTTGAGGGCTCTTGGCGAGATGTCACGTTCTTTTAATTTTTGGCCTTTTGCATAATTGCTCCATGTCATTCAACACATTACTTTTGATGAAGCAATATTTTGAATTGAAGATACTTTTTTTTGGGAACATACCTTTTGCCATTTTAGATCTTGGAATCCTTTAGTCTTAACACCATCTTCTTCTTCTTCTTCCTTTTTTTTTTTTTGGAATTATGTATCCTGACTATGCTTAGACTATGTAGTCAAAACATCAGTGTCGTTTCTTGGATTTGATCTCTTATGAACATCCTTTGCATTCCTCTTTTAGAACTTTTAGGAAACTCTCACGCCAAACAATGATCTTAGTAACCTTTCGAGGAGACCCCTCCTGCTTGAACCAGTCAGAATTTGGATAATTTCTCATCATCTTCGACTTGAAATTGAACAACACCTAACACAATCAAATATTTAAATTTGCAAAGTGTTGAGAACTTGTTGGTCTAGACTTCTGATTTCTAGACTGAAAGTCCCCTAATTCCACTAGGAATGTCTGTTGCTTTGTTGGTATAAAACACACAATTGTCCAAATGTTTTGACAAAGAAATACCTCCTCCTGAAATTAGGACCAAAGAGTGGTTAGTAAAATCTTACAAAAAATACCAAGTACACCTTACTCCCTAGGACTGACATAAATTTTTAAAAAATGAACACACGACTAAAACAAATATGCAACACCTAACTAGAAAGACTAAAAAAGACTAAGAAAAAAAAAACAAAAACAAAAACTTATCTACAAAAAACCTTGAGTAACAAGAATGTGGGGTGGTTGTCAATAGATTTCTTATTACATGCAATAGTAATGAACCACCCCATATAGTTCTCAAAAATGTTGACTTGTCTTTGTACTCAGAAAAATAAAGTTTGGACAATCTTGGTTCAAATTCTGGGCACAAATCACACAAAATCAAAAGTTGTGGTAACTCTTTATGGCCATGATTAATCCACAAACAAGTTTTCTTACCTTTAGCATCATATTCAAATTGAAAATCATCAAACTGAGATGGATAATGGAAAGGTATCACCTAATCCAGCAAGTCCCCCACCATAGGGGTATACTCACACATTGTAATTTCTCCTTCTAGTGTTCTCATCTCATGGTACACCACTTCACGCACACATGGAGACACTTTAGGTTCCGCTATAGGCTCCCTTGGACTAGGAAACTCAATTATCAACCTCCCTTCTGAATTATAGGATTCATTACTATCATCGACCAAGATGTTTTTTGCATCATCCCAAAGAAGCTTCTTCAAAATCATATTTTCCTTCCATTGCAATCTCGCAAGCTAACAAGAAGTCAGGGAAAATTTCTTCTGAATGGAACCCAAATGGATGGATCCTACATGACTCAGTTATTGCATGGTTTGATATATGTGTAGAATACCCGCAAATAGACATTTCCTTAGTTAAGCTTGAGACCAAATTTAACACTCTATCCATCTCTTCTAATGAAAAATCTTGTTTTGAAGGAGGCAGCTTATCGTTATCCAAGGGGGAATCAATATCACCGCAGGAAGAATTGGTGTCTTCTTTTTGATGACTTTGTGATTCAAAAATCTCACCAACCTCATGACCCTCCACATTTTCATCACCTTTTGAAACTTCATGGAGTTTTGGAACTTCAAAATTTTCCACAACCTCAAAATTTCTTGGCATATCCACACTTGTTGCAACATCAACACTTGGAAGAATTTCTTCATTGATTGGGAATGCAAACTCCTCTTGACCATCTTCATCATTTAGTCCTCCTATAGATTCATCATATGATTCAAACATCATTGCACTAAACTGCAAAGGTTGTTTCTCCATGATTTGGGGAGGCTGATCCGAAACATCATTGTGCCAATACCCCTTTTTACTTGGACTCATTCCAGTAATACGATTATTCTCATTCTTGATGTTGTTGTAAAGGCCAAAATTTCCACTCTGATTTTGAGAATAATTGTTTCGAGCAGAAAGTTGTCTTGGATTATTGCCTCGGTCTCTTGAAGAATTTGACTTTATTTTGATGAGTTCATTGGATAAAAGAGACATTGTCTCCTTCATGGCCTTAAGCTCTCTAGCCACATCATTTTCTACTTCAACAGATGCAACTACCTTTTGCTCAAAGAAAACGATCTTTTGAGACCCATATCCGAAATATGTAATTGTTGGCATTGGAGTAGTAGTAACCTGATTTGTGAATGTAACAACCTCTTTGAAAATCTTTTCAATGGTATCAATGTCTATAGGTGGGAGCCTTCTTAGAATAATAGAGGTTAATGAATCCATTGTTCTAAAATAGATCTGGATGGCAACCTCCTGTGGTACAGTGTATGGAAACTCCATTCTTCGATACATCCTATAGAAGCGATGATTAAATTGTGAAATAGTCTCATACAGATCCCTCTTAATCGAGATGAATTGATGATATAGAAGAGCTGGGTCAACATAGATCTTCAATTGCTTTAGAAAGTTTCTCTCAAAAGAGTTCCAATCCCTTATTGATGCTGGTGGTAGATTGAGGTACCAATTGAATGCCATTTCCCCCAAAGTGTAAGGAAAAAGGCGGCATACCACATCCATATGTTGAATCTGGTTTCGATTACAAATCTCTTTGAAAATTTTGATATGATCTTCTGCTATTCGTGATTCTCCATAGATGAACTGTGGGCAAAACTTTTCAGAATTTTTGGACAAGTCATGTAATGGTCCAGTTAGGTTCAAAGGTGAACTTTGGGCATTGAAGAAAGACATGGTGCATAATGACAAAAATGTGTGAAGTGGAATGTAAAGTGAATGATGATGATGAAATGTGTAATGTGAAAGGGTGGAGTTCTTGAAATCCCTTTATCACTGTGATGTTTATGAAAGTGACTGAGTTGTAGGAACTTGTGTTTATTCTTGAAAAGTGTACCTCTGAAGAAACACACTTTCTCAAAATAGTGCACCACAAAATTTTGCGGAGTTGTGGACTTGCGGACCTACAAATCTATGGAGCTACGGACCTGCTCACTAAAGTTCTGAAAAACTCAATTTTTTTTTTGAACTTGTGTAAAGTGAAAATTATTGCAAGAGTGCAAAACTTTCGAAACTTTATCAAATCTTTCTTGTTTCCAAGAGTAGGTTCTTTATTTTTAGGCCCTCCTTCTAGTGCCACTTCTGTTGGGTGTTCATTTTGCACGAGGTCAACGGTAGGAATCCATAGTGTAATTCCTCTCTTGAAAAGAAAATCTTTTGAAGGATCCACTCCAAGGTTCAGTGTTTGTCTTGCGACGTACCAAAATCCGCTCAATAGAAGATAAATGTGAATGTTCACGAGGAGGCCTTTGCTATTTCAAAAACCTCTTTTACCTTGGAATCAAGTAAAATCTATTCGCTGTCTCAAAATATCACACCAAAAGAACAATGTTTTTCTATTTTCTGTTTTTCAATGAATGCAACTCTAATAATGCAGCTAGTATGAGATCCTATTCTAATAGGGGGGTTAGCAAAGCAAATAATGAAACTAAAAAAAAAAACATGAAATCAAATAACTTGAAATTGAAATTACTAAACGGACATAAGCTATAGAACACAACACTCTATGAGTTAAACCTTCAAAGAAATCGGCACGAAACCAATGAAAATGGGAGCAACGCTTCCTAAAATCCACTGATGCAATCATTGGTGAGAATCTTTAACAAATTGAATGATGTTTCACTCTTCATCAAATCACAAGGCCACAAAAAGTATGCTCATGCGAGACAAAAAGCTATGTAGACACAATCGGGTGATCTCTTCTCAAGCTCATTACGTCAATGGAATTCATATATCTATAGAAAACACCAGAACTAAAAGATCATACAACCAAAAACAATGCAATAAACCTTTAGTTCAATCAAAATCTCATGAATAAAATCCACAAAAACAATGACACATCTAGGCAAGAATAACTACACTCCGAATGCTAGCACCAAAAGCATAACTTTATTGCATAATAACGGCGGCCCTTTTTACATTTTATAATGGGGTATTTATAAGAAATCGTCTCCTCAATTTGTGTTCAGAGTGAGAGATATCTTGATGTAATAAAATTCTTTTTAACAATTAAAAAAAACTAAATATATACAAACTATCAATCTAACTGGTGCTTAGAGGGACTCCATCCATATTTTATTTATTAATTGGATGCATGAGCCCTTTACATGTCAAAAATAATGAAAGCATGAGAGAGAAAGTAGGAGGAAGCCATTAGTCAAAGTAGAAGTGCATGAAGACACCGAAAATAGAAGTTGCCCCTTCACTAGGCGTGTGTCAGTGTTAAACTTTCCATCAGAATGTGCTCCCAATGCATGGAAAGTGATATTTTTGGAACTGGCAATTAACTATTGGTGCACCTCTAAATTGTGAAGCTACATGAAAATGTGGAGCTGCGGACCTACGGAGCTGTGTAGCTCAATTTGCCAAAAAATCAAAGTTCTCAATTTTGAAAACAGTTTCTGGGTTTTTCTCAAATGAGGTTTTAGATCTAATGTAGGTACGCTCTGATATCACTGACGAAGGGCCACACTACCCTTACCAACTCACAACCAATAATGCAACAATATGAAGACAATTTTATTATACCTGAAAATTCAATAGCAATTACAATAACATTTTTCCAAGATCTCTCAAGATCCAATCCAAACCCAAGCTAGTCCAGATCCACACTCTGGTAGAAACCTCTGAGATCTCAACTTGTGCTCGCAAGCCACCAAGCAACCTCCTTATTTCTAAACCGTAGCCACTAGCTCTTCTCCAACCTTATCCAAGATCCAAGTGTAAACTACCTCACATTCGGCGCTCTGCCTACACACTTACAAGTCTATCACAATCTTGCTGTAAACTGCCTCACATTCGGTGCTCTGTTCACAGACTCATGAACACTCACTCTTCACTTCCTCCTTCTCTTTCACACCTTGAAACTTTTCAAGCTTTCCAAGCTTCCACTTCTTGAGCTTCTCCTTCTCAAGCTACTCCTTGAGCTTCTCCTTCTCGAGCTTCTACTCCTCAAGCTTCCCCTTGAGCTTGATTTAGAAATGCTCATATGCCTTGCTTAAATAGGCACTTAGCACCCCATGCATGACTTATCCACAACCTTCTAGAATTCCTCCACAACCTTCTACAACTTCCATAACCTTCTACAATATCCACAACTTTCTACAATATTCATAACTTTCTAGAATTCTACCCACACACCTCGATAAATGGAATGACAACCATTTATTTTTATTTTATTTTTTTCTATTATGCCACCTATGCACCTCAAAAATAAAAATCCTCTTTTTCTTTCTTTTCTCTTTTTTCCCCTTTTTAATTTTTTTATTATTTCTCCTCTAATTTTTGTCACTTTCTCTCTCCTCCAAATTATTATTATTTTTTTTTCCCAATAATTTTTCCATGCAAGATACTGCTGCATCAGACTCCCCCGGTAGATAGAAAAGTGTGTCCCACACTTTGATGCCAAAAAGAAAGGTCTACAACCATCTTCATCTTCACCAAAGGTTTCCACCTCAATAGGGACAACAAAACCACCATGCAAATCCTCCACACCAACATCTCAACCATCCAATCAACAAGCTCATGCACAAGAAAAAACTGAATGTAATGCTTCACTACCAAACTCCCATTCACATCAACAACTAGTGAATTCACATCCATAGCAACAAACCCCACATCGGCAACAATAAACTCCACATCAGCAGCCACATGTACATCTCCATCAACACATTCCAAACTCTCAACACCAGCAACCTCATTGCTCACAACAAGATGCTCTGCAAGATAGAAGTCACCACCAACAACAACTGGATCATCCATGACCGAGTGCTCCACAATCTCCATGTTAGTCTCAACCATTTGATCATGAAAACCAACCTTTGTGCCAACATCAACAACATTAGGAATATCTTCAGCAACAAACTCTAGTTGCTCTACAAGTTCTACATCAGGCTCCACAAACTGATCAGCAAAACCAACCTCTTCCACCTTGACCTTCTTAGCTTGATCAACCAATCTAGCATCCAACCGAGAAATCATCTTAGAAAAATTCCTCTCCACTATATCATGGATTTTTGCAATCATCTTAGGGTCCAATCCTCTTGGAGCCATCTTCCAAGATCTTTGTAAACCCTCTGCAACAAATCCTTCCCATGCTCCTTGTGATAACCAAATTGTTTGCAAGTCAGATCACAACCTGCCACCTCACACAAATAATTAGGAACCACATCACAAGTCTAGGACAATGGATTTGCAATCCACTAGCTCTGATAAACTTTGCCCAACCATTCCTGGTACAAACTGCCTCACACTTCAGCGATCTGCTTGTACACTCAAGATCTCCTGCTCTGATACCACTAATGTAGGTACGCTCTGATACCACTGACGAAGGGCCACACCACCCTTACCAACTCACAACCAATAATGCAACAATATGAAGACAATTTTATTATACCTGAAAATTCAATAGCAATTACAATAACATTTTTCCAAGATCTCTCAAGATCCAATCCAAACCCAAGCTAGTCCAGATCCACACTTGGGTAGAAACCTCTGAGATCTCAACTTGTGCTCGCAAGCCACCAAGAAACCTCCTTGTTTCTAAACCGCAGCCACTAGCTCTTCTCCAACCTTATCCAAGATCCAAGTGTAAACTACCTCACATTTGGCGCTCTGCCTACACACTCACAAGTCTATCACAATCCTGCTGTAAACTGCCTCACATTCGGCGCTCTGTTCACAGACTCATGAACACTCACTCTTCACTTCCTCCTTCTCTTTCACACCTTGAAACTTTTCAAGCTTTCCAAGCTTCCACTTCTTGAGCTTCTCCTTCTCAAGCTACTCCTTGAGCTTCTCCTTCTCGAGCTTCTACTCCTCAAGCTTCCCCTTGAGCTTGATTTAGAAATGCTCATATTCCTTGCTTAAATAGGCACTTACCACCCCATGCATGACTTATCCACAACCTTCTAGAATTCCTCCACAACCTTCTACAACTTCCATAACCTTCTACAATATCCACAACTTTCTACAATATTCATAACTTTCTAGAATTCTACCCACACACCTCGATAAATGGAATGACAACCATTTATTTTTATTTTATTTTTTTCTATTATGCCACCTATGCACCTCAAAAATAAAAATCCTCTTTTCCTTTCTTTTCTCTTTTTTCCCCTTTTTAATTTTTTTATTATTTCTCCTCTAATTTTTGTCACTTTCTCTCTCCTCCAAATTATTATTATTATTATTATTTTTCCCAATAATTTTTCCATGCAAGATGCTGCTGCATCAAGATCACTTTTTGTATATGCTCCATGCCCCTTTCTAATGATTTACACCCTCTTTATAGCCAATTACTTTCATAAACTTGCACTCCCTCTGCTTCTTCAATCGAAAATCTCAAGGCACCTGCATTGAATCTTGGCCCCAATAGTTGCATAAGATGAGGAACCTGATTTGCTTTATGTGTCAAACCTCTGTATCTTTGATCTTTTTCTTCTCTCCACCTATCTAATCCTTCTCGGTGAGAAACCAAGTGATCCAGATTATCCAAGACGATCAAATGTTTGCAGATTTTTCATATTTTTTCACAAATTTTCTAGGCATTTTTAAATGACCTTTTTGGAGGTCTTGTGCTCAAAATTTCAAGTTAGAACCTTTGTTGGTCCCAAAAAATTGGGCGGCAAAAGGCTCACTATTTTAGGGACTAAAATTAGATCTTCAGTTCTTCTTTCCAACGGTGTAAGTGGTTCTGAATTTCGAAGCCCGAGTCAAAAGTTATGATCTCGACAAGTTGAGGATGCCATTTTTACCTACAAAAAAAGAAAACATTAGTCTGTAGAGTTAACAATGCATAACAAAGACACCAGCTACTCAAAAAAAACTGGAGGTGAATCCTAAAATCTGGCTAAGTCTGAAATTTTGAAGCCCTGAAATTTGGCTAAGTCTGGATTCCTGAAGCCCTGAAATTTGGCTAAGTCTGGATTTTTGAAGCCCTGAAATTTTCTAAAATCTTTACCTTATCTCCGGGAGGTCTGAAACCTATCTCAAAAGATTTGTTGCATTTATTAAAATATATCTTAAGTATAAGAAATTAAATATACATCAACTTATACTATTTTAAACGCCTTTCATGATTATTTAGACAAAACTGGAGTTGAATGCCTTGGGAGCGCAAGTGGGCTCTCTGCTGCCCTTAAAGTGTGTGTGCGGCCCTTGAAGGTGCGCACGCACTACCCATGAAGGCGTGCGTGCACGACCTTTGAAGGGCAGCACGCACGCTGCCCATGAAGGCGCGCACGCACGACCTTGGGGGCGGTGCATTTGATGATTTTTTAAAAAAAATTATTTATTTATTTTTTAAATTTATTTTTTTATTTTTAAATTTTTTTATTATTATTATTATTATTTTTCTTTTTTTTTTTGTTTTTTTTTCAATTTTTTGATTTTTTTGTGATTTTTGGACTCAACTTTTAAACAAAAATTCTTCTCCTGACTCTCGAATTGTCAGTATGGGAGTCAAATAAAGTAGGGGGTCCCCATTCCTAGTGAGGAATGGGGCATGTGTTGTGGACACCACAATAGTACAAAGCATTAATGACAATATTTCCATCAAAAGGGCAGAATTCGATTTCATTTTTCACCACAACTTAAGAATACTCAGAGCTAAAAGATTTCCAGATTGCACGCCAGTGATTCCAAGCGATTTGAAGCAAATTTCATGCAAAGGATTTGTTTGAAGAATTTATCATCCACCGAGCAGAATGGCATCCACAAGCATCAGCAGTAGCAAGGCAAAGAAGGGTTCTGAAATGCTCGTAAAAGGAATCGAATGGAAAGCCCCAAAATTCAAACTAGTGCCTGCAGTTGTAGAATCACTTGACCCACACGGAGCTCAATCACGAATACCACCTAAGGCACTTCTCATTAATGATATTCATGCTCATTTCAAATGCACTATTCAAGAAATTGGTACATTAGATATGGACAATGCCCTAGGTCAATTATATGTTGGTGGAGCCCTAAAACCTGAGCATAAGCACTTAGAAGAAAAAGGCTTGACCCACATTACGCACCTACCAAGGAACTTCCAAGTTAAATGGGTGAGATATGTTCTAAACCATGTACAAAATGGTCAGTTGTGGTTGGAAAAACCCGTATTGATAACCAAGAAGATGATTCATAAGATCACGGGTTTTCTTGCGCTTAGCAAAGCCAAAACCACTAAAACCCTAGGTTGGGATGAGTTGCAAAAGAAATCCCTAGCAGAATGGGATGGTAGAGGACTGAAGCTTAACAATATATCTGACATGGAACTCAGATTTTGCATTTATGTTATTGCATATAAACTATATAGTTCCAGTAGATTGAATAGTGTACCATGTGAGGCTGTGGATTTAGCATTTAAGATAGTAAAGAAAAATCTGGAATATGACTTGGCAAACTTGTTGTTGAAATAGTTAAACAAGAATATGGAAAGTATAAGGACTTCAAAGAATAACTCTTGTAAATTTGGCTCTTTGTTAATTTGTTTGTTCTTTTATGTGCAAAAATTCTTTCCATCAAAAGGAACAGTAGTATGGAGAAAAGACATTCCAATTCTATATCAGATTAACGAATTTATAGTAGAAATGGGTGAAAATTTTGACAAAGTCGTGGGTAACTATTTTGAAGACTTCAAGGAAAGGATGAATAACAAGTTCAAAATTCCTCCTAAGCTTGTTGAGGATTATAAAGATGATATATGTTTCATGGTTGACTATGATAAAGTTTACATACAGGCAGTCATACCCTGAGTGGCATTGATAAAACCATTGCCTTATGAATTAAATATTGATGAAGCAAGAGACATCATTGAGGCACTGGTGAATGAACCAGCTATTCCTAACATTCCTGCTTTTGGAACTTATGATGAAGCAAAGGCCAAAATTGAGTTTGAAATCAAGCTACCTCAGGCCATAAGCAAAGGCAAGAGGAAGATAGCTAAATTAAAAATTGCAATCGGTCCTCTCATGCTAACAGAAGGTAAAGGCAAGGACGAGGAAGATGATGAAGAAGAAGGAGAAGAAGAAGAAAAAGAAGAACATAAATCTGAAGAAGAACCTCTGAAGAAGAAAGGAAATGCAATAATTACCAAACCTAAGAAGAAGCCTACTACAGTATTCACAAGAAGAACCAGAAAAGGTAAGCAGGAACCTATATTGGTTAGGCCTGCATCCACATTTGAGGAAAGGCTTAAACAATTGGAAGAAGGAGTAGGCATCAGAAATTTCAAGGCATTGAAATTTGAAACAAGAACAGATGCTAAGAAAATGCAGATTGAGGAACTGGTACTCTCCAAGATGGGTAAATGGAAATACTCCCTAGACCATCTTGCCTCCCAAATCTCAAAAGAACTACTGGAGAGATTGCAATCGAGATGGGAGTTAGCCACCCAAACGGTAAAAGACATCTATGAGCAATCTCTGATGAATCTTCAACCAAATCTCACTGGAGCAGAAATAAAGATTGCAATGAAAAACCATGAAGGTAAAATGATTATCAGATTTCACACCTATTTGATTTTAATCAAAGACATTGAGCATGTTGTAAATGATGCAACAAACATGTGGAAAAACATCTATCATCTGCATAAGCCCAGTGAAGACCTAGTAGAAATCAAGGATGATGACATCAGTGACAATGATGATCATGGCACTCCATCCATCACAGTCTCACCATGAGATCTGCATGCATTAATGGAAGAAGACAAGGAGGAAGATGATCGAGTAAAAATTGCAGCAGTAGTTATTGCATCCCTTCCTCACTCTCCACCTAAAACTATGAAATTATCAAGGTTGGAGTCAGCTTCACCAGGTTTGATAGCATCTACATTAGATTTATCATCTGCACCTACCACATCATAGCTCTAGGTATCATTAATGGAAGTGTCTACCACTTCATCTACTGAGCTGCAGCCCTCTTCTTCAGCTACCGAGCCAGCCTCCTCAGCTCCATCATCTTCAATCGGTATAGCAGTAAGTTCCGCAATTTTGTCAGTTCCAATTTGTTCTACAATTTTGTCAACATTATCTGCATCTACTTCAAATCCAGTTAGTTCAGATATAGCATTTCCAAGTGTATCATCATTTTTGGGAAGTATTCTGGTTTTTGATTTGGTAAATACTTCTATTGGCACTCAATCCTCAAGTCCTATCCCAGTTTTTACTGTTAGTCCTTCCATCTCCACTATTGTGTCTATTCCTAAGGTCAAACTAGTCATCACAGACGTCAAACAAAAGAATCTATTAAGACTTCTAATAACTGGAAAGGAAATTCCAGAAGATATTGACTTAGACACAGAGATAGTGATTCCAAAGATTGACTATGAAAATGCTACCATTGAAGAGATGAGGTATGCTAGTCAACTAATAGAGATGAAAGCCACGCAGAAGCAGTTAAGGTCTGAAAGGGATAAGGAATACATAATAATTGAGAACGCTAAGAATATAATTACAAAAGCTATAGGTGTTGAAGTAGATTCTACTCAACACATTTTGATTTAGTTAGAAGAGGTGTAAATAAATTCAATGAGGACACCTCTGGTCAAGAAAAATTGATTGAAAAGGTTGAAAGAAAATTTGATAATAAGGTGCTTGAGCACATTGCTCAGCACATTGCAATAAAATAGGTATAATTGTCCACAATTTTGGTCAATCTTGAAAATTATTTTAATAATGTAACTTCACTTTTTGCCAAACTTTGTGATGTTACCAAGTACACCAAGGAGATCAAAGAAAAATTGAATAAAATTGATGAGGATATGAAGGTCAGTGCCCAAATGTTGCAACTTGACCCCAATTCAAGTTCATCCCATCATCTCAGAATCAGATTTTTGTCAGAAAAGCAGGCAGAATTGTTGAGAGAGGAAACAAGGATCAAGTCTACCTTGATTGACATTCAGAATATGATCCTTCCTATCATGGACACAATGCAGAAACACATAATCTACTCCAAAGCATTGATCCATGACAACAATTTTTCAGTTGCAGATCATATGATTAAACTTTCAGCTGAAGTTCAAATAGCACTCTCCACCTGCAAAATTTTGCAAGAAAATTGGGATAAGACTTTGGCTCTTATTCTCAAGGTACATTCTGAGTTTATCTCCCATTTTGGTGTCTCTGTGTAAACTACATATTGTATAATTTGGCATTATTGTCAAAAAGGGGGAGATATATGTAAATAAGAAATCCATGTGTAAAGATAGAGATATTTGTAAATACTCTATGCATATTGTAAGGGGGAGATATATGTAAATTAGTACGTCAAATTTTGCACATAAGTTTTGGCTCATAAGTGTTTTTGTCACTAATGCCAAAGGGGGAGATTGTTGGAATTATGATATATTTGTCATTAGTGCAAACACTTATTCAATTCTGAATGCTTATCTAGCTCATCACTTAGTCTACAGTGTATACCAAACATTTAGTGGTTACCTTATAAGTTCAATAGGTAAACATTTCTCACCGAGCATTCCAGAGGATATCAAGTGAATGAGAATTTCAACAGTGTTTACCAAGTGAAAAGGTAAAAAAAGGACTCAGTGTTTACCGAGTGAAAAAGGTAAACAAAGGACTCAGTGTTTACCGAGTGAAAAAGGTAAATGAAGGACTCAGTGTTCACCGAGCAAAGCAAGGTAAATGAAGAAGTTAGTTTCCACTGAGTGACACTATATCTACCGAGTCACCAATGGTTACCGAGTTCCAAGCAATGTTGTGTGGCTAGTATGAACTGAGCCTCTACTCCTATTGAGTTCATGATGATGCCGAGAAATGTAGTGGATGTCGAGTATCAGAAGGTCAATGAGTCACCTTGAGGAACTTGAGTTTTCTACTATCTAGCCGACTCAATAATGTTTTGTTCACTTGTGTTTTGGCCAACCTTGTAATTGTAAATATTGGAATGGTATATATGTAATGTATGATATCATTTACAATATGGGAATAGATATGAATTTTTTTTGGAGAGATTTATGTTTGCATGTAACTAAGGTATTGAAAATTTGCAGCAAAGTAAAAGCGATACAACAAGGTCAACATAGGAGCAAAAAAGTTATATCTATCACATCAGGTGATCAATGAAAAATGGATCTTATCAGCAAATAGTTGTAAGCACATCCATTGCTTCATCCTAACAAGTGAATCATTTTATAAATCCTTTAACAGGGTAGACTTAACAGTCATTTTGTAAATCTCCTAATAGAGTGCATACTTCACTGTATGTTTGGAAATCCTCTAACAAGGTGGATCTAGCAGTCCTACTTGCTTCTAACAAGGCAGATCACCAAAAGTGATCATTGTAAGCCTTCACTGGCCAACTTTATGCTGTAGTATTGAAGTTTTATGGGCATCATCCCCACCCCAGTTTTACTTTCTATTTGGAAGGTTTCTGGGTCACCAAATCTTTGTGTACATGTGCAATAAATGTTTGTTTTTTTAGTTATGCAATAGATTAGATGAATAAATGGTGAATGGTTAAAATACTGAATTGTCTAAAAGTTTTATAAGTTACTGATTCACCCCTCCCCTCTCAGTAAGCTATCTTATCCTGAATATTTCCAACACTCCATAAGCATCACATTTGAATTAAAAGCATTAAAAAGTACATCATGAACTAATTAGATTAAGCATTGATCACATAATTGTACATTCCATCCATGTCATTTATTTTATTCTTCATCCATATCATCATCATGATCATCATCTTTGTCAACATCATCATCACCATCATTTTTGTCATCATCATCATTTTCGTCATCATTCTCATCGTTGTCATCATCTTCATCATCATCGTCATCATTTTAATTAGTAGTAGCATCATCATTGGCATCTTCTTCTTCAACAAAAAATGTGTTCGGAACATCATCGACTAACTCTTGATTATGAGCATCTTCTACTTCTTCATCCTCAATGTCATCTTCTTCCATCATATTAAACTTTGTCAAACTTCCTCTTGGATCATGTCTCAAAAAAATGATCAACCCAGTTTATGTGGAATCTCATAGTAAAATACTTTCTCACATTGGCTTGGAAGAACATAGGGTTTGTCCTCAACTGGCTCAAACGACCTTGTATAAATAATTGGAAATCCATTGTTACATGTTAAAAAAGAGTTCTATCAGGATCAATTTGATTAAGTCATAGCCTATATCTTTTGATGACGAAGAGAACTTATTTGAAGGAATTAAAGTAACACTCAAGTATATCATCCAAAATGCCATAGTATCAATTTTGAGACTCTTGAGGATGTAAGTCATTTTTAGATGAAATTTAAGTCACTTGAAAGATTGCACTTGTGATAGGTTCACAAATTTTCTTTGTGTTATCCAAATTTTTGATGAAAAACTCATAAGCATTTCATAATATAGCCTTGTGGTGTTTCATCTACAATAATATGTCAAATGTGTAAAAATAATTGCATCGTGAGTTGATAAACATATGTGTGATTAAAAAATAGTTATGGAAGAAATAGTAGATGCCTTTCAATTATTAGGATACACCATGAGTCATCTACAACATTTCTTATTTGCTAACAATTTTCTAGAGACTTTATTTCTAATACATTTAACCCAAACACCTTTTATAACAATCAACTAATTGCTCTAGGAAAATTTGTGGATAAGATTATTTCTAAAACTTTGATCAACCACCTAAAGCTTTCAACTGATACTCCACATTATATATAAAAGTACTTGAAAGTAATGCAAAGAAAGAAAATATAGAATTACCTATTGGGTTTTCAAAATGAATAGTAGAGAGCTTAGATAGAAATCTATGTCAAGCTATCAAATCTTTGGAAGCCTACAAGATATCTCAGTATGTTAGGAAAAATATTTAACAAGCAGGTTTATAATTTTTGAAAAAAAAAACTTGAGAGAGAATGCTAAAATTGTACAATTCAAATCATAATCTAAAATTGTTAAATTGAAATCTTCAAGTTGATCCAAGTCATTGGACCTATTCAATGGGTGAGGGAATAAACCTAAAAGGGTTAAGTTACTTATGAAAATATAAGCCTAGTTTCTAATGTGAATGAGAAATATGGTCAATGTCATTAGATTTTCACAATCCATGAAGTAGTTTCTTGTGTTTCTAGATTTGATTGTGTGTAAATTTTTGCATGAATCTTTAAGATAATGTGTAGTGATCCATCATCAGGATGAAAGAGAACACAAATAGCATGAAAGATGGTTTGGTTGTAGTTCTAACAAGATAAGAAGAGTAAGAATATAATAGCCTTTTGAACCAAATCTCTTAAAAAGGTATGGTTTTTGAGGGATAACTTAATGGAACCCAAGAGTTTGCACATTTCATACTATTGAACACAAAAAATAAAACTCTTACTAGCTATCTCACTAAAATGCACTCTTCATGTGGAAAATCTAAGAGATTTCAAGCATGAAAAAGACACAATTGTTACTAAGGTGAACAAAACGTCAATTAAGTTGAAGAGAGAAATTATTGTATTCTTGATTTCTTCTAAAGAGTTGTGAAACCGTCTATTATATTACAATTCAAGTTAAGTATTCAAAATTTGAATCGGTCACATATTAACTATTACCAAACAAAAAGTGACTTAATTTTGTATTGCATTTTTAATTATTATATAATAGGTTGAAATAGGATCTATAATTGAGATGTAATAAAACCAATCTACACAATTTAATCATTTTGTAAAAAAACTATGTAATAACACTAACTAAAAATGAGAAAATTCCTCAAAGATTAATGTATACTTAAGCTATACAAGATTATAATTATCAATTCAAAATAAAATACAAAACCTATCTTTCCTAAAAGATCCTCCACAAAATATTGACGTGTAAGCTATTTGTCTATAGCTGGATTCCAATCATCAACATCCATACCATTTGTTATTCTTATTTCACTCAACAAAAAAATAATAGGTACTTTTAAAACAAAATTCCACATTAGATTTGAAGAGATTTAAATCTTTTGAAGGCGTGAAACCTCATAACCATCATACCGTTAATTACATTTTTCTACTTTGTCAAAGCTCATTAAGACCCCATACACCTTCACTTGTCGTTATTTCCCAAGCATACGCATGGCCAAAGAAATCATGAGAGAGTAGAATGGTTAATATAACTAAAAAGACAATTAAGATATAGATGATGAGTTTGTAAAAGCATAGACACACTCTATTTAAAATCCAAAAATTGTCAAAAAATGATATTTATACGTAGCATTGGGATGATGAGGAAACTAACCTCACTAACAGTTAGAATTCTATCTGATTAAAAAATTGCACCTTTCAGATGACTATCATCCTTACCTCTATCAAAAGCATTCTTTATTTCCCATGTTGGATAAACCCATTCCAATGCACTATACCAATGATCAGGAGGTAATCCTAGATTCCAATAACATTGAAAATAATGAAGTTAGAAACTTAACAATAAATCTATAACAAATTTTCCCTTAAACATAATTGGAGAGCAACAATAATAACTATTGGACCATGAAATTTGCATATAGTTCATTTGTTTTATCACATGTTTTCATCTAAGATAGGATAATCTTTCTTAGAATGACATCTAATAGAACTAAAAGAGTTAGTGAAAGAGGGCAAGAAGAAATGAACACCATAAGGACAAGGAAGATTCTACCAATCTGAACTAGAAGCAATTATAGATGAGGATTTAATCATAAGTTAAGTCGGTAAAAATGGTATCCTAATGTCTTCCTTATGATATTTTAATCATTTTGCTATGCAAAAATTAGTAATCTAATTGCTTGTATTTTTTATTCTATTTATAAAACATCCTTACTCTTGCAATTTTCAAATGAAATATTGCTAAAATATGGAAAAATAAACGAGTATTTTAATTCATATCATGCCTAGATTATGTCTTTCTTTCCACCATTATCTCCAATTTTTGAGAAAAATATGCCTTTAATTTTCAAATTTGATTTCTTTTAATATTTCGAATTGTTGAAAAATGACCATTGCAAGAAGAGACAAAATATATATTCACTCCTAAATCCTAAATGAATTAATGCATTGAAATACTAGGTGGAGGAATAAGTTATAATAAAATTCATAAACTTAGTACATAAACTTAACATTTAGTATGCATATATCATCATTTGAGATCAAATGGGTGCATGTGTGGGATCATCTAGCCTCCTACTCCAGCTACTCACTAATTTGGTTGTACGTAAGCCACTTGTACTACACTCTATATATAAGATCCTTCCTTTTCCTTTTCTCTTTTTTTCCTTCTCCACTAAAAAAAATCAGTGTAGAGACATAGATTATGAGGGAACAATAAGAGACAAAATATGTATTCACTCTTGAGTCCTAAATGAATTAACGAATTGAAAAACTAAATGGGGTTATTAGAATTAAGTGAATTGGTTGTTGAATTTGTACAATTAGTGGTGAAGGAAAAGGTAATAAGAAATGCTTGATCATTTAATTTTAATGGATATGAAAACTATTTCAAGGCTTTGAAAAAATATAAATATGGTAGGACTATTGAACACAATTCTAAACCTTTTCCAAGAATAATGCATCCCTAACTCCCAATCAAGATGCCATAATTAAGTTTTTTTATTGAAGAGAACTTTTTATTTGGAAGAACTTTTAGTTACTCTAAGTCAATCCAATGGATCTCTGTAAACTACATAAACACCTAATTATCATAATATACCTTTGAGTGTAGAAAATATGAAACATTATTTATGTGGCAACAACATTAGAAGCAACAACAATGACACTAAGATGCATATTTTGGCTAGAGAACAGTAAATAAGGAACAACACTTTTTTGTCGAGTAACTCTTCAAATCCTAATCTCAATTGTCCATTTTCATCTTCATTCAAAATAGAGTTACCACATATAGGGAGAAAACGTAAAGGCCATAGAAGACTATATATTTTTATACATGTTTGTGTGTTTGGTTGGTTGATGAACTATGGTTCCCTAACTTCTCATTATAAATAATATTGCTAATAGAAATAATTTTCTTTCCTCTTGCTAATCGCAGTAAACAAATAAGTTAATAAAAGTCCTTTATGAATCACAAAAATACTCCACCTAGTTGTAAGAAAATGCCTTCAGGGTCAAATTGTATATTAATATCAAACCTCATGTAAAATATCAAAATGTCACGTGTCACTTCCAATAAAGTGCCTCTGAAAATTCTATGAAAAATGCTTAAATTATGCTATGTATACAAGACCCTTCCTTTTCCTTTTTCATTTCCTCCTTCTCCACTAAAATAGATCACTACAGAGATATAGATCACAAGGGAACATCAAGAGACAAAATATATATTCACTCTTGAATCCTAACTGAATGAATGAATTGAAAAACTAGGTGGGCATAAGTTATAATAAAATTTATTGACACAATTGAGAGCTTAGATTGACACAATTTTCAAATGATCATATGAAATGAAATGGGCATGCGAGTAGAAATAAACTAGAAATATATTGTGTATAGATGAGGGTATGAAATGGGAAAATTTGGAGTATTCCATATAGACACTCAACATTTAGTATGCACATATAATCATTCAAGATCAATGGATGTGTGGGATTATACATAAAATGAACAAGAGCCTTCATTTTCCTGTTCCCTTTCTTCCTTCTCCACTAAAAAAAATCATTGTAGACTCATAGATCACAAGGATATGACAAGAGACAAAATACATATTCACTCCTGAATGATCACTACAAAGATATCAATCACAAGGGCACAGTAAGAGACAAGATATATATTCAATCTTGAATCCTAAATGAATGAATGAATTGAAAAATTATGTGGGGGCATAGGTTATAACACAATCAAACAAAATTTAATGACTCTTAATTTCTTTTTCATTCTTCTTGAAGTTGGTCTCTCTAAGTTTGGTGTCTATTAGTGTCAAACACTTAGTCATAAATAAGGTGGAGTCAGTTGGTCATCACTGCAATCGAGATACTGTATATAGGTTGATTCATGCAAGGCTTGTAAATAATCATGTATATGTCAAGCTTTTTAGGAGTTGAGTAAGTCTTTGGTTGTCAATTATTTTTAGTATAAGTCGAGTACAATTAATGTCGAATAGACAAGAGCACATAGATGTCGAGTTATATAGAAGGAGCCAAGTCAATTAAGGTTGAGTAATAGTAGGAATATTAGTTATTACCAAGCATTAGAGATAGTATATGTCAAGTAATACAGAGTGAACAAAAATGTCTAGAATGGTACAAAATTTGATATAAACCATTTCGATCCAATATTAACACTATATTTAATTATTGTAGAGTTTAATAGGGTTGTTATGCATTTTGACGTGGATCATTGATCCCTATGAGGGATGAACAGCCAATCAGATGAAGAGGAAAAAGGGAAGCATCTATAAGACTTTGCATATGTATTTAAATAGGAAGATCCAAAACCTATTTTGGAATGAGTGTGGATGAGAGTGCAAATTGTAAGAAGAAGTGAAGGACAAGTCAAAGATATATCAGATGAGAGATCATATCATAGATTGAAAGGAGCAAATCTGTAATCAATATTGTAAGTGTAGACCAAAGGATCAGGTACTAAATCTATTTTGACAAATTGAATCAAGAAAAATCTCTTAACAGAGTGGTTTTAATAGGCTTTTGTATATTGACTGAGTCCTTACTTCATTGTAAGTGTTAAATCCTTTAATCAAGATAGACCTCATAGTATTAAATCTTTTAATAGAGAAGACCCCTCACAGGGTAGACCCTTAGAAGTAATCAAAATTATAGTCTGAGTGCGCTAACTTTGTTATTGTATTAATGAAGATTTGTGGGTGTCATCCCCACCCCAATTTTACCTTCACCTTAGAGGGTTTCTAGGTTAACAAAATATTTTGTGTTATGTGCTTACGTTTCATAGGTGTGATACTTAGTTAAATTTAATTTAGAATTTAATATTTGAAGTTATGTTATGCATAAGCTAGATATTGTTGTAGTGGTAGATCAGACAAATGTTACAAGAACTAACATGGTTAAAAATGCTACGGGAAGTTATGCAAAAACTTAATGTCAGATTTAAATGTTTTCAATTTTAATGTTTGTAATAATATGGAGTGATTTGATAAACTCTCCAATTATAGTCACTTAGGACAAAGTGTTTTTTGTTTTGTGTGTTAAACAATAAGCCAACTAAATAATTGACATCTACAGGAAGTTGGTAGCAATTTTCTGATTCCTCATGATTTGGAAAAATGGTTCTTGATTTTTGGATGATGTTTCATATTCCTACATTAGAGATAGGAAAGTATTGAAAAGGAAGATTTAATATGGTAATTGGGGATTAGATGCATAATAGAGGAATATAAAGTTTTGAGTTTTTTTTTCCTGATTTTTGTGAGTCTATAGTTTTGGATGTGTGACTTTCTTTGTTATCTTTCCTGGATCAATCATCTAAACTCTTAGAACATATCAAATTTTTTTTTTAGAATAGTAAAACATTGATTGGTTTTGAATTCAAGTTAAATTTGTTATTTTGGAATTCATTCTAGAAAACATGATTTTTTTGATTCAATTGTATGTAAAGTTCTACCATTTTGAGGGTCATGAAAATTGATGGCGGTTATTTAATCTCTCCATAATCTATTTTCTGGGATCGTGGAGGAGTTTTGTATCATATTTTTTTCTCTTTCATTTCCCAGTTCTATTTGTCCCTGCTCATGCCGTGTGGAACTCAATCTCTAAATCAGGTGAATATGTTCATGTATTCATTGATATGTACAATCACATGAATAATATGTGATGTTGATAAATATCGATGCGATCCATGAAATTTATAGTTTATGTTCATATTTGAAATGTCTTGTATGACCCTCAGCTTAGATCCAAACATAAATCTCACATGTAGGACAGTGGTGTCGATTTGAACATAGTTTATTATTGTTTGATAGTTCATGTGTACTCAGATGGATGTTTAATTTTATGTATTTAAAGATAATAAAATCATCTATGCATTTTAAATTAAGGAAGTAGTCAGTTTGTATTAAGTTGATGTAGGAAACCAAAAGTTGCTACAAAATATTAAAAGATTTCCTATCGCCCATTAGGTTATGAGTTATTAATAAAAGAATCAATTGAATAATAATCTAAGATAGGTTAGAATTGATCCTAAAGGTGTATGTGCTCCTTGATGTAACTTAGTTGAGTGATTAATTTCCTCCTAAGTTTTCCAAGGCGAGGCTCTACATTAAATATGAGATGGTTAATATGATGAATGCAATAAAGTTTTTTTGTAGGATAAAAGTTTTATAGATCCTTATTTACCCCTTCCCACTCTCAATATCTTAGTTTCCCATTAAACTTCCAACGATTGGTATCAAAGCATTGGATCCCTTAAAGAAATTCTAATAGCTTAAGAGTTCATATGTTGGAGATGGAGGCTTACAAATTAGGAAAGATTATTGACAATCAAGTGATTGATATCTAGCTTATACTACAACAACTTGAAGTAGCAAGAGAGGAACTAAGAAAATCCATGAGAAAGAGGAAAGATATGGTCATTCAATAGAATGACACACTTTATCAAGAATTTGATACACGAGGATTTCTTAACATATCAAATTCCAATGGAAGTAATGCAACCATTGCAAATATATTGGAGAAGAACAATATCTTGAATGAAGAAGTTAGAATATTAAAAAGGGAACATGAAATCCATCTAGTAAGGCTATATGAAGTGACCAAATAGAAGAAGAAATCTAAATAATTACATAGTTTTGGTTGAATAAGACAAAAGAAAGATGGCTATCAAACTTGAAGAAAGGTCATCTGATGTGAAAAAGCTTACAAACACTCAACTAGACATGATGAATCAATCAATGCTTGCAAATTAGGAACTAAATAGGAAGGACATGTAGATAGTAACTTTGAGATCATAGATTGGCCTACTAAGGAATGAGTTAAGATCTGAGAAAGAACTTGTGGAAAGAATGAACAAGCCCAGTGAAGCATTAAGGTACTTTGAAGAACATATGAGATCACCTAGGTCATCTGGAAACACTTCTAAACTAGGGCATATAAAGAAACATTCATCTACTCAAGTAGGAGAATCATCGACAAGTAGAGAGCTAAAGAATGAAAAATCAAAAGGAAAACCTACATGCTATTATTGTGGTAAACTTGTGCATACTGCAAACATTTATAGAAGTAAGAAATGTATGCAAAACCCTAAACCTAAGTTTACTAGTAGTTTTTTTATTACAAGAAGCAAGGACACCAAGTACATGAATGTAAATAGAAGATGATGAATATACCTATTGCACCTAGATTTTAGGGATATTGCTACAATTGTCAAAGGTTTGGACATAGAGAATATGAATGTAGATCACAAGCAAAATCTAACTGGACAACCAGAAGGTAGGTCAATACACCTAATAAAGTTTTCTCTAATTATCAAAAAGTTGGACATATGAATAAGAACTTCAAGACCCAAGCACCAATACCAAAAAATGAACACATCAAGGGTAAACGAAAAGTAGATGTTAAACAAAGAAAGAAAGAAATGAATTAAAATTGGAAGAAAAAGGTGGAAGTTGAAAGTAGTGGAACAAATGAAGTCAAGATCACCCAATCCAATGGAGAAGGTGATCACACCACCTCAAACTAATCAAAATTTATATTTAATGATTTATCTTACATTAGTTCTTAATATAAAATGTGCAAAAGTTCATATCTACATAAAAAAAGATGCATTAGTTAGAACATATCTATGGAAATAATAGTGCAAAAGAATCATTTACATGTTTGGATTCCAAGCATCAGTAGCATTGTATATATTGATTGAGTATTGCAATATGGACCAAGTACCCCAATGTCAAACTTATGTATAGGTTGAGTTAGATGGAATTGACCGAGATGCATAATGTAGACCAAGTTTGAAAGGTTAATGTCAATCGAGATAGTTGCATTTCACCTAACAAAGAACAAAACATTTATAGAGACCCTAACTTTAATGAATATAGGTATATATCAATTATTTGAAGGTATTTTATAACATCTTATATTCAAACTTTGAGAGCACAGATCAATTTAAGCAACTTATGAGGTAAGTCTCAGAGGCAATTGAGAGCGAATTAGAAGTGGAAGAGTGAATGAGTATTGATCTCAAGTTGTGCCAAGTTGTTTAGGAAACAAATATTTAAAACCCTAAACTCAAGAAAATAAAATCATCATCATCATCATCTATACTGAAGAACCAAGGAAAAGAGGTAAGTAATGTTCGATTGGTGAAGGGTGACACTTGTCCTCCACCTAAGTATCATGTTATTCTTGAAATTGCCATGAAAGGAAATTCAATGGGTGTGTTATCATTGATACCACCTAAGGTTATTATGATCCATGATGTATGAAGCTATTATATGTGTAAAAATAGTGAAGGTGCAAACTATGAGATTCACGTGGTGTATGAGAAATTGTGTGATGAAGGCAAAAGGGTTAACTTGTCCCCTAGATTTTTTGAGAAATTTCAAGATTGAATGGATTAAGTCAGTTATGAGTAGAATCTATGACATGGAACTATGGTTAAAAAATGGACCAATCAAAATTACAAAGAAAATGATTCATGATGTTAAATGATATCCAACATTTGACAAGAAGAAGACAATGCATTGTTAGAGTAGAGAAGAAATTAAGGTGAACACAAAAGCTGAGTGGAATGGGCATGACTTGTCTATTTCAAGCATCATAGATCCATTAATTGAGTTTGCACTAATAGTGATCTCTCACAAATTTTATCTATCAATATGACTAAATAGTTTGTCATGTATGGTAGTTGATCAAGCATAGAAGATCGCGATGAAGGATCATGAATATGATCTTGTTGAGTTGCAATAGTTATAACTGGTAGAGAACCTAGAACCAATCAGAAAAGCAAATAATTCAATGTGTAATTTTGGATCATTAATTATGTGTATTTTCATTTACACTCAGAGTTATTTTCTAGATATTGAAAATATTGTATGGGAACAAGGAAAACCTATTACAAGATGGACTAGTGAATACATACTAAATTTGTGAGAAAGTTTTGAGAATATTCTAGATTGATATTTTGAAGAATTCAAACAAAAAATTAGTAAGAATCCAAGGATCCCAACATCATTAGTTGAGAAGCATTATAATGATATATGTTTTCTAGTTGGTATAGATAACACATTTGTACATGTAGTTAAGCCAAGGAAATCTTGGCTTAAACATTTTGGCTATGAAAATTGATAGCAATGATGTGAGTGCAACAATTATTGTACTATTTAATGAGGAAGTTGATGTTCTTTGGCAAGTATGAAGAAGAAAAGACTAGAATAACTATTGTTATCAAGCTTACTTTTACTAATAAGAAGAGAAAGAAGATGATTGAAGACCTAGAAGATAATTTAGGCACATAGTCCAAAGGAAAAGAGCCTTTGATGATTACTCAAGGACTTGGAGAAGACCGAGGAAATGGTAGTGGGGAAAAGGAAGAGGAAGAAAGTGCAGAGAAATAGGGAAAATCCATAGCACTGGTCACACCACCAATGAAGAAGGTCAAAACAGTTGATCCTAAGGTGAAAAGGGTTGCAAAGAAGGTAATATATAAGCCCCTCTCTCCTCCTATACCACAAAGACCAAGAACTAGGGTAGTAGTAGAAAAAAGTGTTCATCCACCATTGAAGAAGGAAGTGGTAAAGATTACTAAGCTGAGCCAAGGTTCAAGTGCAGGTAAGAGGAAAATCCTAGCCACTAGAGAGTAGCCAAAAATTAGAAGGCTAATAAATTAAAAGGAAGTTGAAGAGGACGATGCAGAGAGGACCGAGTATGATGAACCTGGTCACCACCAAGTCATTGTGCCTACAAAATTGAGAACTATTGATGAGGTATGTGCCAACATTAGAAACTTTGCAGGCCTGCCAGGATTTAGATATGTAAAGTATGAGACATTGAGTAATGATGACAAATCTAAGGTAGATGAAGCCATGAAGAAATGATGGCTAACAATAACCTTGCACATATAGAATTGGAAATGAATATTCCAAATTATTTTTATAGTAGACTTCATCGAAAATGGCAACAAGAAACTGTAATTGAGAGGAAAATAAGAGAAGGTACATTAGCCAAAATTATGTCTGAGTTGTCAAACAAGAAAAAGACAACATTTTTGGAAAGTATAGGAACCATTTTTTCCTGAATATAGAACATTCATGATTTTGCAAAATAAAATTGAAGTTGTTGTACAACAAAATGAGTTGTTGTGAAAAATTATTTTTGGATTGACTATAGGAAAAGAAGTGGACACTATAACCATTGAAGATGATCACAATGATGAAGAAAATTCAAGTGTGGCAAGCCCACAAGGAAACACATATCCTATTCATGCCACCACACCTAGCACTCTTGTAGTACAAAAAAATAAAGGACTATCCTAAAACAAGAGAAATACAAGTCTAAATTGTTGATTTCAATGAAAAAATAAATTAAATTGAGAACCAACTACAATAGGATTATCAAACCAAAACACTGGTAATAGAAGCTAAGGAACTAGAAAAGGAAACAAATATAAAGGTATCTATTACAGGTGAAACGTGACCACATATCTTAGGACCTCTAGATGAGGGAAATAAGGAGACTATACATAAAGAAGAGGAGAAATATTAAGATAATTTGGTTTCTCAGGTAGTGTCAAGTGCTATTATTGTTGTTCCTAGCACTGAAATACAAGCAATATTGAGTGGTGACACCCCCTCACCTACTTTAACTCAAGTAGTGTTGAGAAACAACACTCCAAAGAAAGGGAAAGGAAAGAAGAAAAATGACATATCTCAAGGTAATATTGTTACCTTGGACAAAGTGATAGAAATACCAAAATAGGATCTAACAAATCTCATATTCGAACAAACTATCATCTTGCAAGATATCTTAGAAAGAAAGAAAAGGTAGAAAAAGACATATATGTTGACACCTTTGATATTGATAACATTGATGAACATGCCCCTATCATATCTTAGTTAGGGAAAATCATTGAAAAAATTAATATTGATGATATTGAGGCAAATGAAAGAATTGTGGCCTAGTTAGAAAAGAATTTTGAAAAGAAAGTATTAGAAAAAATTTCTACTACCATTGCAGTAAGAAAAGTAGAATTGTAGGCACTAGTACATAATCTCAAAGAACTTATGAAGAAGGTACAAGACTTTTATAATATTCTTTGTGTTGTGTCAAGGTTTACCAATGAATTTCAGCAAAACATCTAGAAGATTTATGTTGAAATGAATTTATCAAGAGGATCTATCTCTCAGTGAGCTAGATCAAGCTCAATGCATTATAATAGATTATTGTTTGCATAAGGAATATAGGTTGAGCTACACACAGTGGATAGTAGAATGCAAGCTAAATTGATCTCCATAAAATCCATGTTGATACCTCACTTGGAGGCTAGGCATTGAGATGTAGCTACAACAAAGGCTCTAGTTTAAAAAGATCATAATCTTTCAACTAGTGGAAGCTTAATTGATTTAGTAGCACATTTGGAATTAGAGATTCAAGGTTTAGAATTAGTGAGAACCATATGGGATCATGCACTTTCCATGAATATTCAAACTATAAACCATTCATTGATCAATATGGTTTGATTCCATTTACATAGCCCCAACAACAGATGCCCTAGTAGTAGACATAAGTGTCAAAAACAAGGGGGAATGATTAGAGAAGTTAGACAAGGTATGAAAAGCTAAATTAGACTAATTTTATTCATATAAACTATGTATTATATATTGTATTGTAAAGAGAAGTTTTGAAGTTCTATAAGAACTGAGTCTTAGGCTTAGGGGAAGTACTCTTATTCGTTTATTCTAAGTGTGTAATCATGACAAAGAATTTTTTCCACTAATGTCAAGGGGGGATAATTTTGGTCTTTTAAAGTTTTTTTTGTCTATTAGTGTCAAACACTTAGTCATAAATAAGGTAGAGTTGGTGGATCATCACTATGATCGAGCTACTCTATATAGGCTGAGTCATGAAAAGACTTTTAAATAATTGAGTATATGTCGAGCTCTATAGGAGTCAAGTGAGCCTTTGGTCACTGAGTATTTTTAGTATAAGTTGACTAAATTTAATGTCGATCAAACAAGAGCACACAGATGTCGAGTTATACAAAAGGAACCAAGTTAGTTAAGGTTGAGTAATAATAGAAAGATCAATTATTACCTCAAACATTAGAGACAATACGTGCCAAGTAATACAGAGTGAACAAAAATATTTGGAATGGTACAAAATTTGAGGTAAATCATTTTGGTCCAACATGAACATGATATTTAATGGTCATATACTTTTTTACAGGGTTGTTACACATTTTGACATAGATCATCAATCCCTTTGAAGGATGAACAACCAATCATATAAAGAAGCCAAAGGGAAGTATCTAGAAGATTCTACATATGTCTTTAAATAGGAAAATACAAACCTTATTTTCATATGAGTGTGGATGAGAGTGTGAATTGTACGAAGGAAGTGAAGGAGTATAAGTTTTGCATGCTGCAAGAAAAAGTTGTAAAGAAAATAGAGTTAGAGACCTAATGAAGCAGTGAAGGATAGAGAAAAGCTATATCAGATGAGAGATTAGATATGATATTGAAAGGAGGAGATCTGTAATCATCATTAAAAGTGAAGACCGAAGGATCAAGTACTAAATTAGTTTTGACAAATTGAATCAAGGAAAATCTCTTAACAAAGTGGTTTTAACAGACCTTTTGCAAATCTCTTAACTGAGTCCTTACTTCATTGTAATTGTTAAATCCTTTAAACAAGGTAGACCTAAAAGTATTAAATATTTTAATAGAGAAAACTCCTCACAAGGTAGATCATCAGAAGTGATCAAAATTGTAGTCCTAACAAGCTAACTTTGTTACTAAAGCAGTGAAGATTTGTGGGTGTCATCCCCACCCCAGTTTTACCTTAACCCTGGGGGGTTTCTGGCTTACCAAAATCTTTTGTGTTATGTTTTTACATTCCATGGGTGTGATACTTAACTAAATTTATTTCAGTATTGACATTTGAAGTTATGTTATGAATAAGATAGATATGAGATGGTTAATATGATAAATGCAGTAAAGTTGTTTTGAAGGATAAAAGTTTTATAGATCCTGATTCACCCCCCTCCCTCTCAGTTTCCCAATAAAATTCCAACACCTAACTCTACAAAATCTGGCAAGATTGCAAAGATTGAACTAAAATTTCAACCCATATCTACCCTAAAAGGTTCTTCATCAGTTTCCCTAAGAAGTTCTTCACAACTTCCACTATTTGGCTAGTTTTACATGTGGTTGATTAAATGATTTATGTATTTTCCTTTTTTGCTTATATTTTATATGTCATCAAAATTTTGACAACACCATCATAATTCCAACAGCATTGAGGACACTTTAATAAAAGGAAAAACCACACTATAATGACTCTGACGTCATAAATTGTTGTCAAAAAATGACCCCAAATGTAGTAGTGATGCTTTGGAAAGCATAAAAAAATTTAAACTTATTCAAATATCAATAATCAACATGCTTGTATAATTTTTTTCTTTATCTCATTATCTCACCCTCACTCGCTTTATCTCCCTCAAATTCTAGAGTTATCTAACTCTTTCTTTCTCTCTCACTTCTCCCCCTCTCTTACATCTATATCTCTTCTCTTAATTACTACTTATTACTCCCACCCTCTATCTCTCCCTCTTTCCATATCTAATCTCCTTGCATATATCCTTAACCATCTCTCTCTCTCTCTCTCTCTCTCTCTCTCTCTCTCTCTCTCTCTCTCTCTCTCTCTCTCTCTCTCTCTCTCTCTGTATATATATATATATATATATATATACATATATATATATATATATATATCACTCCCAACCTACATCTTACTCTCTCCCTCCCTGCTTCTATCTTCCTCTTCCCTCCCTCAACCATATATTAGAGAGAGACAAAGAGAATAGAAATAGGGTGAGAGGGGGAAATTCAATGACTTAGAATTTAGGGTTTAAGGCATGTGGTATAATTAATAGGAAAATATAGAGAAGGATATGTAGAGGGAGAGTAAGAGGTGAGAAAGAGGGAGAGAGAGTAGGAAAAGGATAAAGTGTTTAGAGTTTAGGTCTAATGGTAATAAGATTTAGGGACTAGTATAGCCCATTTAGTGCTAATGTTTAGATATGTTTGGGATTACGGGTTAGGGGTTACCCAATGCCATAAGAATGTAGATTCAAGATGCCTCACAAATATTTGATCAAAGATAATTAATTCAAACAAATTCTTCATTAAATCAAGGTATTCTTTACACAATTTATTATGCATTCTTCAACTTAGAAAAGGGATTTGAACTAAAACACCACCTATATTTTCAATGCTAGTAGATTTGGCTTGTGAAGTACAACTATCAACCAAGCTCTGGTAATGTCATTGTGTCTATTGGAAACTATTCATAATGTCTTCTTGTGAACTACACATAATTGAATTTCATTCTATTTTTTATTCAAATTTGTGTCTAAAATTTCCTCTTGAAATAGGTAGGTATGTGAAGGATCAAATGGGGTCAACAAGTGGAAATGTGATAAAAATAAATTTTCATCTGCCCTAAGACATGAAAACTTATGTTGACGTTTTAGTAGATGGGTGTTAGTATACCTCACCAAATAAAATACCAAATCAAAGCCTATTTTGGATGTCTAGTATATTGGATATAAGAATTTCATTCCTATATTAGATATTAATGCACGCGCGCGCGCGCGCACACACACACACACACACCGATGTGTGTGTAATGGCCAGCATTGGCATAATGTGATGGTTGACTTATTGTGTTGTTATTCTCACCATCAAGGTTCAAATCTCATTAGGAATGAGGTCCCCCATTTGTGGTCTTATAGATTCATAGTTTCAAGTCAAAAGCATTTACCCCTCTTAAAAATAAATAAATAATATTATAATATAATATATATTATTTTATTTTATTATATATAGTAGATAAATAATCATTTATATAATATAATTTGTATTATATATTATATTATCATTTATGTATACAATACCAAATATGGCTCTGATATCAAAATATATATTAAACATAGATCATATCAATGGTGATCCCTACATAGGGTTGCCTATATTCAAAAAACATTTAATCTAATTACCACCTATCCCAAAATACATTATTTATCCCAACACGGTTATACCAATGTATAGAAAACCTCTTTGAATCAATAAGTAGGGACTAATTAGTTTTTGGATCAATGAAAAGAGCACATATGTCATCTTTAGTTATGCCCTTTTTTACACCTCATCATATGAAAACACATTTATCATCTCCTCCAAAGATGGTGCCATCCACGAATATTTTAGTAATCAACAACCCAACTCTTGTCTCTTTATTGAAGTAAATGTTGTTGGTGTCATTGGTTCTTACAAATCCAATCTTGAATCAAATATAATTATAATATCTCATATCATGCTCTTGGTGCTTGTTTGAGTCCATAAAGGGAATTCTTCAATTTATGTACCTTTTCCTTACCATCTTATGATACAAACCCTTTTGGTTGTTCAATGTATACTTCTTCTTCAAGGACTCCATTAAGGAATGTGGACTTCACATCCATTTTCAATACACTTTGGACCTCTTATAAATTTTATATGTCAGTGGTATCTTGTATCCTTCTAGTCTTTTCACCATAGTCTATTCCTTCTTCATGTGCATGCCCTTTGCAAACAAGTCTATACTTGCTTCTTATTACTTCTTTATCCTTATTCATTTTGTTTCTATACACCCATTTTGTGCCGATGACATTTTTTCCTTAGGCCAAGAAACAAGAGTCCATGTCTCATTCTTTTCTATCTGCTCAACCTCCTCCTCTATGGCCTTTATCTAGTCTTCATCCTTCAAGGTTTGTTTTGTGGCTTTGGGCTCAGTTTCTAGAAGTAGACAATTATTCTCTCTTGCCTTCCTTATTCTCATCAGTCTAGCATCTTTATCTCCAATGATTTTTTCTACTGAGTGGTGTTTTCTCACATACTTTTTGAACATTCATTCTTTGTTGGTAGCTTAATGACTAGTTCTTTAGGCTAGAGAGCTTCTTTTAGAACTTGTTCTTATGCTATAGGTGTAGTAAGTGGGGTGTATATTAACTACTTTTAATAGTCAAGTTCTTTGTTGCTTCCTTTATCATTTTATTCTAAGAACTCATCAACCTTCAAGCAAGTTCTTCTGCCATAGATGTACTAAGTGGGGTGTATGTGAACTGCTTGTAATACTCAAGTTCTTTGTTGTTTCCTTTATTTTTTTGTTATAAAAACTCATCAACCTTCACATTGGCTAACTCTATTATCTTATTTTTCCTGTTCTTCAGACACAGGTAAGCCTTTATTTTCATGAAGTATCCTAAGAAGATACATGCATCACTCTTAGGCTCAAAATTCTCTTGATACTCAACCCTTTTTATATAAAATTTACTCCCAAACACTTTAAAGTTACTCATCAATAGCGAGTGTGAGAGTCCAAACCACAACTCATAGGGCATCTTATGTTTACATTTATTCACTTGAACCCTGTTCAAGATGTACATTGACACAATTATAGCTTCTCTCCAGTATATTTGTGTAAAATTCTTTTGAATTGCTAATGTTCTCTTGCATTCTATTTTTGTGTTGTTTCTTCTCATAGTGACATCGTTCTTTTGAGGTGTCTTGGGGATTGACAACTTAGTATACCTTTCCCTTCACAATAACTCATAGAATCTTGTGAGGTGTACTCACCTCCCCTGTTTGATCTCAGGGACTTCATAACTTTTCCTAACTTCTCTTCCACTTTGACTTTGGAAAATTTAAACATGTGGAATACTTTCAACAATTCCTTCAGGTAAACAACTCACATCATCCTCGAAAAATCATCTATGAGAAACATAAAATACCTATCGCCCACTCTTAGTCCTCTTGGGACTACACATGTCAAAGTGCGCTAACTCTAGAATTTATTCAACAAAGAGCGATTTATTAGAGAAACTTGAACTGGCTAATTTACCCAATTAACTGTCCTTACACATAGCATTATCTAGTTTAGTACTTGGAGCTAAATTCTCACATATTTCTTTCTTCCTACCTTTACAATGATATTCAAATTCACATAGGCTAGTCTTTTATGCCATAACCAACTATTGATCCTAAAATTAAGATAAAATAAATTACGTTTTCTTTTTTCACCCATTGCTAGAAACTTACCTATCTTATCTAGGATACTGCAAGACCCTTTGTAAAACTCAACCTCAAACCTATAACCTTTATTACATAGTTGGGCTAAGTTGGACATGCTATATTTCACTCTTTGCACTAAATATGCATCTTCATAATTTGTAGAATCATTTAAAAATATAGAACCTTTACCTATCATGGCACATGGAGCATCGTTTCTAAATCTCACCGATCCTTTGAAATATCCCTCTACTTCAAGGAATCTTCTTTGGTCTTTGGTCACGAGATGAGAATAGTCATTGTCTATGATCCAAAAGTTGTTATGGCTATTGCTTCATATTAAGAATCTTAATCTTTCTACCCATTCTTCTTTTATAGAAACAAAAGTTATTTCATCATCATCATCATCTAAGAAGGTGGATTCTTCATCAATCACACCTTCTTCTGCAAGATATAGAAGCACTTCTTGCCTTTGTCTTTGGAGCTTGTCATCTTTTTCTCTTCTCATTTTTCTTGTTTTCAAGACATCTCACAACTATATATCCTATCTTTCTACAACTAAAACACTTCAAAGAAAGCTTGCCTCTATGCTCCCATCTGCCTCTAGGTAGTCTTCTTGCTAGCAAAGCCTCCAACTCCTCTTTTTCATCTTCTTCAACAAGAGCGAACTATTTTTGCATCAATCAATAATGTCGAGGACGGCTCCACAACCTTTGCCTCCTCAATATTTGGTATTTTTTTACTCTCTTTTCTAATTTAACTGTACGGAAGGTTATTGCAGTTTTCATTCATGTTTGCTAAATCATACGATGTATGATTAAGTCATAGAGTGTATGTCTGAATTTGGTCTTTCTTTTATGGAGGGCTCACTTCATCTCTTCAAATTTGTTAAATCTGAGTTCACAAATAAAGCATTTTTTATTTTTTGACCATGAGGTATTTGTCTTCCATAGGTCCTATTTTGGAACTCATTCTTGGATAATACCATAATCTGATTGTGCTTTGATGGACATCCATACCCTATTTGAAAAACGTCTATTTTGACTCAGATGGAGTGATGCTGGTAGAAGCTATAGAATTTGGCCGACTCGGTGAGTAACTTGAGTCCTGGCATGTACAATACTACTTGGGCCACTCTCAAAGAGTTTAGGGACACACAATATACTAACTGGAGCCGCCTCTGCTCTTTCTGGGCTTTCTCACCAGACTCTGCAAAATGTAGGCGCTCTGTTTCTTAACATCCATATCTTCTCAACTCAAAATCTTTACAAATGCTTAAAGTCTAGAGAGATCAACGTGCGGATTAAAGCCAAACTTTGTCTGATGATGTTAAAAAGAGTAACTTACATAGTCAGGCCTTCATTTTTTAGTTAATATTATATTGGAAACCCAGGCTTGAGTCTAAAAAAGAGCAGGGATAGTTGCGTTCAAATCTTTCACGAGTATTCTAATTTTAAAATTTGAAGAAGTCAATATTGTTTGTTTTAAAAATTATGTTAGATATTCATACAGTACTATACACACTATACACAGACGTGGAAATATTTCTCTTTTTTTTAAAGATCAAAATCTTATATTTGTTAATTTTTTGTAGTTTGATCCGAGATGTTGAAGGAAATAAACTCTTACATTGATTATAAAAAATTATGTACATTAATATTATAGATAACAGGAATCATATGTCTATAATCTTAGATGATTTTAAAGCAATTTGAAACTTATCTGATACAATATGAATTATATTTGCATTCTGATGGATATTATGGTTTGGATCGAGAGGCATGGGATAATTAATCTTGTTGATTGTATTTGTTAATTTTTTGTAATTTGATTTGAGATGTTGAAGGAAATAAACTTTCACATTGATTATAAAAAATTATGCACATTAATATTATAGATAACCGGAATCATATGTCTATAATCTTAGATGGTTTTAAAGCAATTTGAAACTTATATGATACAATATGAATTATATTTGCATTCTGATGGATATTATGGTTTGAATCGAGAGGCATGGGATAATTAATCTTGTTAAGTGAAGTAAGATCCACTCTTAGATATTGACACTAAAAGATATACTATCAAATCCAAAAGCAACTAAGAGATAACCTCTGCATTAACTATAATATACTAATTATTTAAAACTTTTAATCAATGGTTTTTTCAAATTATGTATTTTTTTCCAAGTTATGACTCTTATTAACTTGTAGATGTTTGCAATATAATTGTCCTCTATGAAGCTTCACAAGTTTGGTGTATGTTCAAGTGCATATCATTATTATGTTTGTTATTAAGTGATGGTATTAGCATTATTAACATCTTCAAAGGTTTTGACAATTTAGTTTTGGATAAAAAGTGGAAGGATGCATATATTGGTGTCATTATTACCTTGGGTGCAATAGCTATTATTTTAGAAATTGTAACATGGATCATCTACCAACACAAGTTAAAATTCTCACAACCTCACAAGTGAAATGAATGGAAAATTCTCACAACCCCACAAGTGAAATGAATGGCAAATTCTCATAACTCCACAATTGAAATGAATGGCGATGGCCTAGATTAGGAGAACAACTCTATTCAATTTTTTTTTTAAAATTTATTATTGTTGTTCTTCTTATATGAAATTTAGAGAATATAATAATAATATGAAGGAAAAGATATTTTATCATTTGTTTTAATTAGTAGGAATATATTTTTCATGAAATGTAAATCTTTAATCTTTTGCATTATGGAGTTATTTGTATTTTTTAAACATTAATATAGAGTTTTATTTATTTATATTAATGAAGAGTTTTTCATTGTATTAATAGAGAGTAATAGTTGAGGTATAAAATATATCAAATTTACTTACCTCTTTTTTCATTTATTCAATAAATGATAAGAATAAGATTTTTAATAGTTATTTTTCTCTTTCTTCATTTCCTCAATAAATACTTTTGCAAATATAGGGATAGGGTTGTCTCTGCACTCACTCACTCACAAAATGTGGTCCTTTTCATGCATTAATGTGTACATCTCATGTAGGACTTTTATTTTCTTACATCATATTTTCATTATATATAATTGATATAGACAAAATAAATGTAAAAGTATTAATTTACCCTTTATTTAGTTATGGTAATCGAGTTGGTTACATTTACCAATTAAATAGATTCAATTTTCTTACATTGCTTGACTTGTACTAGTTCAATTTTCACTCTTTTAATATGTTTAGTCTAATTTCTTATGCAAAATATTAAGGTGTTTAAATATTACTACATTGATAAATAGTCCACACTTTTAATTTTGCATTATTTTCTTGTGTAATACTAAAATGACCTATACAACTTGCAATTCCTTGCTTTTATAATTGTATAATGGTAATAGAAATGTGTTCTTCATAATTAACTAGCTTTGAAGGCTGAAGAAAAGTAGAATAGGCAATATAACCAGAGGAATAGAGGTGGTCGAATTCAAATTTATTTTTTAATGATATATAGTAGAATTATTATTCTAAATATATAAGTACACCATAATATGCTATTAAATAAGAAGTTCAATTCCATTAAGAAAGTTTTAGGATTCAACAATCGAGAAGAAAACTTTAGGTCCCACGAGGCATTTGCAGTTTTGAAAGTTTAGTGGTATGCTCAATTTTGAGAGGTGCAAATACTACTTTGAATTTTATGTTGATGCTAGTTTTTTCCTCTATTTGGATCATATATTGTGTTATTTTTTTACGCATTTCTTTTCTTATACATTGTGATCAAATTACATGCATTTTGGTTATGGTGAGTTAATAGGCAGCTTTCTCCAATTGCCATATGCAGCTGGCAAAATGTGAATGCCATAGATATAGTGTCCTCATTCAAGACTATATGGTCATCATAGTTTTAGCACAATTAGCGATCATACCTCTTACAAATGTGATTGATTTATATCTAGTGTACATTTTTAGGAAAGTATGACTTTAAAACTCTTTTGTTTCAAATTCTCTTCATTTTTTTGCTACTACATGACTATTAATAATAGTGAATATTATATAATTTTATATTTTTGAAGTACAAAATGTTACTACTCTATTCAATACAAGTAATGATAATTCTCTATTTGAAATTTTTCTTCCTTCTCTTATTCTTTGAAGGATAATCACTTTTTGAGTTTGTGGACAATTTTTATAGATAAGGCTAGATAAGTATTCTCTAGAGATGCTTAAAATGATGTTCTACTCATATAGACTATATTTCATCCTTGTATTCCAAAAATATGCATTCTTTCATGAAGGTGTCAAGATATAAAAGAGATTGTGATCTTGGAAAGAGCATGGGTTGTGAATAAGGAAGCACACACACGATTAATGTAGATCTATTAGCAAAGATAAAGTGCATATTCATCAAGGTTTCTATGGACAGATTTATGAGTATATAGAGTACTATGCAAATTTACAAAGCATTTTGAAGAGAGTATTGCGAGAATTTTCTATGGAATTTTTATGAGACTTGAAATAAGTTTGGTGGCAAATTTGTTGTCATCATAATAGGAGTTTGAGGAAGAGGGATTGTGGAGAAGAGATTATCCATCATCTATAGGAGAAGCAACATTTTAGACCATTTCTTGGCACCTCTTTAGGATTGTATCTAAACAAGTTGAACTTTGCATTATATTGATCAACTCTACATATTAGTGGATATTTAATACTAATTTCATATGTGTTGTCTAATAGCATGTGCATTCAAGAAAGGAAAAGAACTATTAAATTTATCACCTTTTTTGCAAATTGCACCAGACACTCTTTAATTGTAGCTTGAAAAGACTTGTTCCAGTTGTTTATATCATCATTGAGATTGGAAGCCTCACAAGTACAATGCATGATCTTCTGCAAATGCCTTGCCAGATCAAACATGACACCAACCATTGCTACAAAAGATTATGATTTTGATTGTTGTGCAAGGATAGCATAAATGTAAATGGTATTAATCTGCATTTTAGAATGGCCTACAAATAAACCAGCTAAAAAACATGAAATATCATAAAATATTAAAATGAGAAGGTGAACTTGGCATTTGGAAATAGTAACTGAAATATTCACGTACAAATTATAGTTTAACCAAAGTATTTTGAAAGTAAAATTCACAATTCAAATCAGTAGATATCATATATAAACCTAGCTAGAGATGTAGCCAATGAAGTTTGACTTTTGCACATTGTAATTTGCAACAAGGATTATAAATTGTGAAATTATAAATGTTACCTACTTTCTACATTAAGCATTGCACGTCATATAGACTTTACGATCCTTTGCTTCCTGCTTGTAATATTATTCAACATATCACCACAATCAAAATAAATAATGAGAATAGTTCATGAATCATTGTATACTTTAGAATGATCTAATATCATTTGTTTCCACTATTCAAATTCTTCTTCATGTCTCCCAATTTACAACAAAAATTATCAAATGCAATCAAACATGATTGCAGATAAATAGAAATAATATAATACCACGGAGAGGAATAATTTGAGGCAATCCCATAGAGATTTATTCTTTCGAATACTTCTTACACTACAACTAAATTTCATAAATAAATGAGTTTGACCATGGCGTCCTTCTGCATTGCTTGAAACCAAAAGATTCACACAGTTAGCTGTCATGCAATCATAGGTTAATATTGAGCTTCACTTGGTTTCAAGAATAGTTTAATATTCTCTACTAATCATGACCAACCACATGAAGGTGGAAGCTCATTTGCCTCCTCCCCCCTAACATCTACATTTCCTGTTAACGTCTAAAATTCATTCATTCTATTAATAAAATGTAACATTCATGAATTATCACATGATAACATTCATTAACACATTAGTTTCATTAGAACATTCACATTAACATTGAAATATAAGATTCATTAGAACATTCACATGAACATTCAATAGAACATAAATAAAACATCTATACATAAACACTAGTCATTATCAAATAAGTTATATAAATAAATAAGTTACATAAGTTCACATGAATCATTTCTTTTTTCTTTTTTTGTCCTTCCCTATATTGTTGCAAAGGCATATCCATGTCATCATCAATATTTGTTCTCACCCATGGACGTGCACTTGTTGTCCTTTGCAAAGGTTGGTCCTCTACAATAACAAATAAAAGGGTTAAATTTTTAAAAAATTCAGACTTTAAAGTTTTTAAAGAACATTGTAGCACTTTTTACCTTCTCCAACCACATCATCATGCCTGTCAGCTTGGACCTCAACATGCTCATCATCTACATTCCTTGCAGCTGAAATACAAGATGTTTTCATAATCCCAACACATATTATAGTTAAATTGTATTACTACACCAAATTCAATTTAAAATGTTTACTTGTATTAATAATTCAGAAATCAAAAATCAAATAGAAAATATTTACTTCTGTACACATTGATATTATTCTTCATCCATCTCTGTTGGAAATCTGATTGAAAAGCTCATTGTTGTTGAAGATCAAAGAGGGAGATTGTTGTAAAAGAATTTTTTCAATCATTGTTTTTTCATTGATGTCAAACCTACTATTTGTAGGGATGATATTTGCTTATAAGATCCAAGTACTATCACTTAGTTGATTGATGAAGAGGATTTGATCAACAAGATCTAACAAGAGCACCTAAGGGAAAGGCTGAGTTATGATGTTGTAATGAAGTGCAAGGATCAGTTAAGACAATGGTTAAGTAATGTATTGATGACATACTCAAGGAAAAACAGGTTGGTCACACTTAGAAACATTGGAGGAAGAAGTTGTAACAAGGTTGACTGCAAAGCTTAAACTAAGATCATAAGTGGGTGTTGAGCAAGTTAGTTGAAGCCGAGAAAATTTTTAGTAGAAGCCGAGTAATAGACATTTCTAGTGTGTGCTGAGTGATCTTCATGTGCCGTGTGAAGATCAAGTGTCGAGCATCAGAAAAATTTTAGTTGGTGCCGAGTGATCTTCAGGTACTAAGCATCAGGAAAAACACAGTTGATGTTGAGTAATATAGTATGTGTCGAGCACCAGTATTTCAATAGTGTCGAGCTACTGCATTATTTCAAAATATGAAGATTTGCCAAATCTAAGATGACATAGTGGTTACATTGAATTTTGTGAATGAGTTGAAAGATAAGGATGATGAGTTGGTGGCACAAAATCCTATATGAACTATTTTTAGGAAAATTCTAAAGGATTATTCAAGAAGTTTCTAGAGGAAACAGAATATGGGTTAGATGCAATGAATCCTACCTAATCCATGCGAATTGAAATTGAAAAATGGAAGAATCAAGCAAGAAAAGGTACTCCAAGAATTTTATTTAAGAAGTCATAGACCAAGAAGCAAAGAGCTACTGATACTATTGTTGCTGAAGAGCCAAATCTGCGAAGTGGTTAGAAGGGTCTCAAGGAGGAGACATCTAGGAGAAGGAAGAGCACAAAGGCTTTGCTTCTATGAGTGGTCATGAAGAGATGATTGCACTAGTACATTGAGTGTGGAGATTCAAGAGGACTAAGCTTGAAAGGAGGACAAGTTGTCAAGAGTTGCAGAGATTGAAGGCCAGGCACGGGTATGAGCTAAGAAGTGATCTGAGATCTGCAATATAAGTTGTATGTTGTAATTAGGTCAAGATTTTCTAATACTCTCTATCAATTGTATTAGATATGAAAATCCTATGGACTTAGGTTGACCTAACAGCCATTTGTAAATCCTTTAATAGGGTGGCATTCCAAGTGAATGTTCAAAAGTCCTCTAACTAGGCCCACTTCTAATAGGGTGGATAAATCCTCTAACAAGGTCACATTTGACAGTGTTTTTTAAGCCTTTAGCAAGGTAGGCCTTTCACAAGGCATCACTTTAGAAGAGTGAGAATTGAGTAGCATGTTATTGGTGGTTTTTCCCAAATTGGGTTTCTACATAAATCACTGTGTCATGTGTTGATTTCTTATGTGTTATTGCTTGCATGTTGATTTATAGTAACTTGTTGATTAGAAAAGTTCAAGTTTGGATGAATGAATGGTTGAATGGGTTCTTGAATAGGAAATTTGGACCTTGAATAACTAATTCATCCTCTCCCCCCCCCCCCCCCCTCCCCCCCCTCTCAGTTATTCTAAAACATTTCTAACAATCTCATCATTAGGATCATCATCATCGTTGTTATTGTCACCTCCACTATCTTGGTCATCGTCATTGTTATCCTCCTCCTCCACCTCCTCATCATCCCCATGATTTGTAGAAGCATCATCATCATGATCAATAATAACAAAATTTTCTTTAGGAGCATCATCAACTAACTCTTGATCATGATCCACTTCTTCCTTTTCCTCGATATCTTCTTCTTCAATTGCATTATATTTTATCAAATTATGTCCAACAACAAATGATCAACCTGATTTATGTGGAACCTCTAAATAAAATACTTGCTCAAATTGGCTTGGAAGAACATAGGGCTCATCCCCAGTTGGCTCAAACAACCTTGTACTAATAATTGGAAATCCATTCTCATGCTCAATAAAAATTCTATTAGGATCATTTTGATTGAGTCATAATTTGTATCATTTGATGATGAAGAGAACTAATCTGAAGGAATTAAAGTCACAGTCAAGTATATCAACAAAAATTCCATAGTATCAATTTTGAGATTGTTGAGGATGTAAGTCATTTCTAGATGAAATATTGGTCACCTGGAAGACTACAATTATCCCAGAATCACAAGTTCTCTTTGTGTCATCTAAATCTTTGATGCAAAATTCATAACCATTGCAAAACATAGTCTTGTGGTCTTTAACCTACAATTCTATCAAACATGTATAAATTATTCCACCACAAGTTTAAAAACATACGATGGATTAACAAATTTATAAGTACATGGAGATCTCTTAAACCATATGCTAAATCTATTTCCTTTTGTGTAACATTGATATCTCCATTAAAATGAGCTTGCTTAACCAATGAAGACACATATTCCCATTTTAATCCATTACCAGAATGTTGACATCGTTTAATCCATACCATCATCCAATCTTGATTGTTTGCAATAAACAAATGTATTGCATCCCACTCTTTAGCAGTTGCACAAAAGAAAATAGATGACTTACAACAAATTTATTTTGAAGATTAATAATAAATTAAGTACAATAACATCTCATTATTTATTACCTTTCACTTTTCTAAATCTGCCCTTCCCCACCAAGTATTGCCCTTTGAATATTTTAATGGAGTCGAGAGCCCAAATGAAATCTATATGGGTCTTTTCTGCAAGATTAGGAAGATATTGAATAACATACAACATTATCTAGTATGCCATGTATCCCTCAATCATAGAATCCTCGGGATGTGGTCTTTGTCATTCTTCATGGCTTTGATATAGTCTCTTCTTTCCCATGAAAATATGTTTTGAAAACTTCAAAACTTATGTTTTTTTGTGGAGGAAGTGTCTATTCTCATCAAACACCTGCTTTCTTAAACTTTTGGAATAATGAGATTTCATATTTGGACCACACATTGGACATGCAAATTTTCCCTTTGTTTGAAGGCCTACAAGATAATGATACAATTGGATTAAATATGTCCACTTTTGGAATTAGTATTATTGCATACACATAGATTTCAACATAACATACCACATAAATGTGTCAACCCTGGGGCATCATGAATTGTCCACACAAGCATTACATGGAATTGATTTTTTTTTTTCCAATTGGTATAGAGATATCATACATAGTTAAACCATTCCATAACACCAGAAACTCATCAATAAGAGACACAATATATACATTCATATTTTCACTTGGTACTTACCTAGTTGAATGAACAACATTAGATAATTATTGTGGTCATTTCACTCCAAAACTTATAATTATATGTAGGTAACAATAAAATAATTAAATAACCAAAACAATCATTGCCAAGATATGTGCTCCCTCTTTATTGACATCCATGGAGGATGGTTATTATTGATAACAAAATAGGCTAGACCGAGTAAATGGATCTCATCTCTCTATATGGATTGACACTATATGTTGCCAGAGAAATCTTGAGATTTTGAGGTTCTTCTTTAAAGGGTGACCGCAAGAAGTTGGGTCACAATTCCACGGAAGTCAGATCCGCGGAATTTTACTTCTCAGAAACGGGTACCCAATTTTTTAAAAATCGGGTACCCGTTTCTAAAATTACGCTTCGAGCACCCGAGCCAAATTTTAAAAATTGGGTACCCAATATTTAAAATGGATCGGGTGCTCGAGCTGCTTAACTATCGGGCACCTGCCTTTTTAAGAATCGGGTACCCGAGTTTTAAAAAATCGGGTACCTGATTGCTTAAAATCCTCAAAAATGGGAGCCCGATTAGAGACGCATATGGGAGCCTGTTTTTCAGCCCTACCGGCTACCCCCTTGTTGCTAGTTTTCGATACACAGGTATTTTAATATGTTTTATACTATTTTACTTTATTTTTTCAATTTTCAATTTAATATGTATGTTAATTTATTATTTTTTTCACTTTTAATATGTACGTAAAATTGTAAATTTACATTGTTAATGAACTTAAATGTTTAAATTTTTGTATTTGTTAATTAAAATATAATTTCATAAATGTTGATTTAAAAAATTATTATTTTAGATGTTTTAAAATGTATTTAATTTATGTATTTATTACAATGTTGAATGATTAGATTAGATGTAAATTTATTGTTTAAACATGTAATTTTACAAATAAATATAACCTCGACCTAAAACCATATAACCTCGACCTTGTTTTAACTATAACCTTGACCTAAAACCATATAACCTCGACCGTGTTTTAACTATAACCTTGACCTAAAACTATATAGCCTTGACCTTGTTTTAACTATAACCTTGACCTAAAACCATATAACCTCGACCTTGTTTTAACTATAACCTCGACCTAAATTCATTGTTTAAACTATAATCTCGACCTAACCATATAAATAAAACCCTAAACATATATAAAATACTTAATCACATAACAGTCGGCCAAGGGATCCAAACAAAAAACTTATAGTATTTAAAATGATTTTACTTAAATTGTATTGTACTTTGTTTCATGGATCGAAAATGGATGATATAAACTATTTTATAAATGTATATTCTTTCAACCTTTCATACCCTGTGACATGTACAGTGGATGATTGTGCATTTTGAATTAATTTTCCAAGTGGCATTCGGAACAAATGTATATAAATTATTTAAATGGATTGAACTAAAGTAGTTAATATGAACTTTCATGTGGATGTGTTAGTTATTTTACTTTTAGTAGTTTATAATTATTTAAAAATGAAATGTAAATGTGCTCATTAAGGAATGCAATCTCTTATGTTTTTTATAAATATAAATTATTGTATGTATGTTATTGCTTGCTTAGTAAAACTTTTGATTAGTTCTTTGGATCCCTTGGCTGGGTGTCATTTAGGATTAGTTCTATAATGTCAATTTGTATTGAATTTAACTCTAATCATAACCCTTACTATCATCTTAACCTAAGTAATCTTAATTTTCTAAAACCTACACTAGGTAATATATAAATAATTAAATAACTTTCCTATCTTACCTTGAGTACTAATTTTATAAATGTCAAACCCTAAGATTGAAAGGTAACCCTAGCCCTTAACTAATTAATAGTATACTTATAAACCAAATTGAATTAAACCATGATCATAAACCTAATTATATATTCCAACTTAAGAGTAGAAACCTTGAATTTAACCTTAAAAATCCTTTCCCCAACCATTAACCAAATTGAACCATTACCCTAGAAGATTGAACCAAGTTAAACGTTGACCTTAAGACTAATCCAAATCGCCCTAAACTAGAACTCAATAATATATTGAACACTTTAAAACAAAATTCAAACCTAACTTTTTTTAATTAATGTTGGTTTTTAATCTAAAAGCTCTAACTATAATTCTATATCTAAAACCAAATTTAGCAATTTAAAACTTAATTCAATTTATTAACTCTTGTCCTAATTGAAACCTAAGCATGTAAACCTAATCAAACAGTACAAACCAAATTGAACCCTAATCCTAAAACTAATTAAACATTGATATCAAGTTCTCAAAATGATACATCATAAAAAAAAATAGAAGAGACTTGAACGAATCAAGCATCTAATTAAGTAACCATCCCTGACCATCAAGAGGTGGAGGTGTCCACATCAGTGCGAGTAGGAGCCCAAACTAGACCCTTGGATGGGTAGCCTAAATGTTTATTACCTTTGCAGAATGGAAGGCCACATAACAAAATATTTCCTTATTCAATAAAAAGAAATACCCACCCCCTAGTGATATATATAGTAAGATCTTTTTCCTAATTTTACTATCAATTTTTTTGGTTAGAAGACGATGATAGTTCAAAATGATTTAGAAGATAGGGATAAAATGAGAACCATCACTCCTAGAATGAAGATGCATTATTCCAAGTGATAAACCCATTTCTATCATAAATCAACTCCTCCATCCAAAAAAATAGTAATGAGAAATCCCTACGTCAAGTAATCAATGGAGGGCTCATAAAATTGATCAAGTGATCAACAGAGGGCTCATAAAATCCCTAGGTCAAGTAATCAATTGATCCCCAAGGGGAGATAAGAATCTCATTAAAAATTAGAGATAGGACACTCCTAAATGCGTATCATACGAAATAATCATTGCCAAGGTCTTAGCCTCTAGACTAGAAGATATCCTACCCAAGATCATTAACCCTACAAAAAAGTGTTTTGTTAAGGATATTTATGCATATTGGAGAACTTGATAACCTATTGGAAGACTTTGGATTGAGAAACATTTCTAGGATAGAGTGTAGGCATGCTCAAGTAATTGATTATGAAAATGTCTACAAAAGGGTGGATTGGAGTTTCACTATGATGATGTTGCAAGCCCTCCATCCAATATTAAATGTCAAATGGTGTCCTCTCTTATGATTGATGTCAAGGTTTTAGTAAAGAAATTAATGGGGTTAGATCATAATTTTTAGGACTCTCTAGATCAATTATGAAAGGGTGTCCTCTTGCATCCTCTTTATTTTTTATTGTTGAACATTGACTCATTACATTATCTCCTTAGAGATAACCAGTTGTCTCTAAAAGTTAGAGGATCTAATCTCCAAATAATTAATAAGAATCTAATGTACATAGTTTTCTGATAATATATTTGTATTTTTTTTAAGCTAGAAGAGTGCAACACGAGTCATTTAATGATCAAATTGGACCTCTTTTCTTTGTATCGGGTAGTAAGATTTATGTCTCTACAGATCTATCTTATTGGGGCTAAATATTGAGTCCCCTACCTTATGTAGTAAATATGGTATTGGATGGAGATTTCATAATTAAGTGGTTAGGTACCTAGGGATTCCATCTGTAGTAAACCCTAACATATAAATGAAATGTGTCTTTATATCAACAAGAAAATCTTTGGAAAACTCAACAACTGGAACTCTAATTATCTCACTTTGGTTGGTAGAATTCAAGTATGTTAAAAGATTCTCTCCTTGAATATTGGGTGTAAGTTTGTCTTCTTCCTGCTCATTTTATTTAAATCAATTTGGTCTTCTATATAAATCTATTAGGACCATTTTGTGGATAGCCAAGGGATTACTTTGGCAATAAAATGGATAGCCAAAGCTTCATAAGGTAATGAATTATGGATTATGATTAGAATTAGGATTATTATATGGTTAGGGATAGGGTTCACACATAAATTAGTTCATTACCTAACATGATCTACACTTATAGTTTGCAAGAAGGTTTTCAACTTGGTGCCATACTCTATTTTTGAGATCTTCTGAAATTGCTTTTGTAAGAGATGTTTATCTCAATACCTGTATATGTACATAATATGATGGTGCTTCCCCATACATATATACTCAATATACTTTACACATTATATGCAACTTCTTATATTTTCACCTTTACATCTTTTCCCCCTTTCTAATGTAAATGCCAAAGGTGAATTTTACATGGTTATTCAAAAATGTGACAAGAAGTCAGAACATACCTTTAGAATTAGTGCCATTGTCTTGTCCCAATTTTCTTGTAACATCTTGTTTGTGTGTAATGTAATCTAAAATTCTACTGATAATTCTATCATCTAATCAACAATGGAGAAATCGTTAGCATGTGCTCTATGATATGAGTATTTTTGACACCTTTCTAGAGAATATTTTTTATTAGCCAAATACTTTTTGTAGAACTTCATATGATCAGGTTTACAACAATAATGCATGAGTTAAGTTTTAGATTTTGATTCTTTGAAGTATCATGAAGTTTTTTGTATCCTTTCTATATAGTAGAATTGTCCCCTCATTCCCAAAAGCCCCAAAATTCCCCTCATCCCTAGGTGACTTAGTTAATGGGGATGCCTATTTTAAGTGTTGAGATTTGTACTTGTGTCACACAAGGTTTTTCTCTTTGTTCTTCTCCCTATTCTATTATGTTTGTAATATGGTCATATGATTGCATAGAAGGTTGACTCCTTTGAATGCTCTATGATAAAAGCATTTTTGACACCTTTCCAAGAACAATTTTTGATCAGCCAACTACTTTTTGTAGAATTTCATATGACCTACTTTACAACAATAATGTCATGTGATAGATTTTAGATTCTTTGAAGAATTGTGAAGTTTGTTCTATCATTTCTATATAGCATAATTGTCTTTGCCTTTGTCCTTGGTATTTAATGTTTTTTCACGTTGGATTTGTCATTGTTGATAGAAAACTACTTATGTTAAAAAGTGGATAATAGTTAGGATTCGAACTACAATCATAAATATTTTTTAATCAAATCATAATTCTATCTCGCTTTCATTAGATAATTTTAACCTTAACTCTCGTCTTAGGACCATAATAAATATTCGATACAGGTAAATATAATTGTAACTAAAATCATAATCCTAGGTAAGTTCCCTAACATTAAAGGATCGCAATCATTATAATAATCTTAAGCTTAGCCATCATGAAAATTGTTAACATAACAAAATTGTAAACCATAACCTTGTCATAATCTTAACTTTGTTTCATCCTAAGACATGAACATGTATAATCCATAATGAGTTCATACTTAAAAATTTAGTATTTAATGTTTAATTTGACTTAAGTGTTTAACTTTATTTATTTAATTGATATGATTTTAAAAAAGATATGCGCATTTATATAGATCTAGTTGATAAATTTTAGATTTAAATTTTATTAAATAGTAATTTTGTCATACATGTATTATGTTGTGATGTATTTTTGATGTGTTTTATGTTTTATGTTGTTTAAATATATATGCAAATTATATTTGATGGACCCACCGCCACCCCCTCCCCCTCCCATACCCCTACCTCCACCACCTCCATCTCCACCTCCACCTCCACCTCCACCTCCACCTCCACCTCCACCTCCAGCCCCACCCACACCTCCCCCACCCACCGTGGATGAGCTCTGCGAGACCATGAGGTGTAACCTCAATGACCTCATGAGTGATATAGAGGCTATCCGACGTGAGAGGCACCCCCCCCCCCCCCCCCTCACCTACTACATCTTGCAGATAGCATGCAAGGCGTGGTTGACTCCATTCATCATTTTGATTTAGACATCGATTCATTTAGATCATGGAGGGAAAGCATGCGTGCCTTCTACTCTGATGGCTTATCATATAAAGAGGTTTATAACCTGCATATAGGTAAAGGAAATTTTCAACATTATATTGTAAACCCTAAGATGGGTGAACCAATTAGTGAGAAGAAGCCTCACATTTCCATTAGGTGGTGTACACATCCGCGCATAGCAGCACATTTTTGGGAGCGGTGGTGGATGGTATTTGACCATCCACCACACGCTAATCATGAGGTGCCCATGTACTTCCTTAGGAATTTATGGGCTGAGTTTGGGTTGGGTTTGAAACCCAACTATTTTGATATGAAAGCATTTCAGGGGGTTGGTAGAGGGATGCCTCAGGACAGGCCTGGGGCAAAGCTGAGTGATAGAACGAGAAACCACAGGCGAGCTGAGCCCCTTGTACCTCTTCCTATGCCTGTTGTGCCTGCTCCTCACCATCATCATGCAATTTCATCTACTTTTACCCATTTGAGTGCCTTTTCGGGCAATTTAGTACAATAGTGGACGCAGGCGGTACATGCTCCTCCACTTGGACATGTTTTTACTAGCTGTGGAGGCATATGCACAGGCCCCTAGAGTGATCCTAGTGCAACACATGATGGCCATTATGCTGAGGGTGCAGATTTTGATGATGATGTATACGCTACCCGTGGTGATGGTAGTGGCGAGATAGACGTGTCATCATTTGTTGACCTCATGCAACAGGGAGAGCCTAGAGAGAGTCAAGAGCAGCAAGTAAAATTTTAATTTCAATATAAATATAAAGTGCACATAATTATTTAATTTCTACATATATGTGTAATTGTATTAATTATATTAATTTGTACTTTTCAAATAATAGAGGATGGATGACACTATTCCTCCTAGGAGGCACTATAGTCTTTTTTCAAGACCTACAAATGTTGGCATCCCTTATACGGTATGCACTTTGAATTACACTGTAAAAATGTACATTCAAATTCAAATTTAATAACATGTGCTCATATGTTCTTTTTATTTGATTTTGTAGGGATTGTCTGCATCTACACATACTGATGTTAGTACAAGTCCTACTCCAGTTACCACTGAGGCACAACCTCAAATATATGCGGTATGAACTTTTGACTGAAGACAAATAATTTGTATTATTTTTATGTATGTACATTATTATTAACTTATAATTTGAAAATTTTTGACTCACATGTATATATATTTTATGTGTTTTGATTTTACGAACAGGAGCATGGATATCATACTCATCCATACAGGCCTCGGTATAGTCTATTTTTGACTCCATCTTATGATTATCGTGCTAGCATACCTATAGACACATCTATGACATTGGCTACCACTTAGGTATGATATATACATTATATATACATGTTTAATTTATAGTGTATAAAAAATGTAGTGTACAAATTATGTACTTTGTAATTATATTCATGTATATTTAATTTTGACTAAACGTTTATGTATCCATAATTTTAGGACTACGTCACCACGAGTGTTGTTGAGAGCACAAGACTTAGCCAGATGGAGGTACCTACATCATCATTTGAGGTCAGTATTGTGATTTATGTACATAATGTATAGTTCATTATGCTCTAAAATCAAATTAAAAAAATGTATGTATTGTAAATTACAGGACCTCACCACTGCTGCATTTGGTAGTTTTGACAGTGCGCCTCCTCCCATTACTGAGGGACGCCCATCTCATGTGGTATAATTTATTTTATTATGTAGTGAATATTTAATTTATTTGCAAGCTAGATTTTGAGACCCATTTCAATTAAGCAAGTACATGATGAGACATGCCTCCTATTACACAGGGTGATACATCTACCTCACAGGGTGTCCGACATGACGAGACGAGTCATATTACACATGATGATCCATCTGAGTCCTCTTCGCGTGGAGCAAAGAGGACATTTGATCAGATAGATTAGGTCTTTTTGGCACCTATAGATTGTGTTTTTATGATGTATATATATATTATTTATGATGTATGTACACTTTGTGTTAGGATAGTTAAAACTGTATGTTAGACCATGTACTATTTTTTTATGATTTATTATCATGCTTGCGTATGTAGTACATGTATTACTATATTTCACCATGTTTTAAGTATATTCAAACCATTTTCTTTATTCTGACATATTTTATTCATGAACATATGACACATTTTGTAAGTATATATGCAAGATGAACAATAATTTTAACTATCTATAGAGCATTATTGGATAAATATCACATCAAATTTATGCATTGAGATAATTCATACAAATAAAATTCACCTACTTGATTAAAAAATGTATTGATAATGTACCTAAAAATGTATCATAAGTGATCTTAATGTGTTGTTTGGTAATGTAAGACTCATTATCACCTAATAAGACCTATTATGTGGTAGTAAACATATGAATACCTATCATAACGTATAACAGACATAATGACTTATTAGGATTCCCATGTCCCCTTAAGACACACATGTATGGATAACGTACCTAATAATGTACATCATAAGTGATCTTAATGTGTTGTTTGGTAATGAAAGATATAATCAATACAATGAATACAATGAGTAATGATCTTTAAATTATCATGTACAAGTGACTTGTTTTTAATATTACAATCAATAGTAATTTGAAACTTCAAAAAAACATTAATTTAAACATGCTTGAATGTAAAAGTAATAGAACAAAATAGGAGGTCATTACTTAAATTGACAATTAATTTATAATAATTTATCAAGTGCACATACCTTTAACTTTCAAATAGAAGTAAACTCTCATTTTTGAATTAGTTTGTACAACATATTTCACAATATATGTAAGACAATGTCAATGATATATATATAGTTCACTAAACTCATTTGAAACATAAAATTGGTTGAACGCATCTCTTCAAATGAGGTCCTGTAAAATAAAAATGTAAAACAAAAACACACATGTTAATAAACACATAAATTAATATTCAAGGTATCTGAACTATGTAAATATATATGTGTAATTTGTATGTACTTACTATGTGAAATTGCACAAGATGTTGATGTTCAATCCACTTTAACATTTAAATTTGCATAAATTGTAATTGAGACTTGAATAAGAAGTATATAAGTTCTCTAAATTGGTATTGACAACACAAACATACATGTAATTAAATTATATAAGTACATATATATATATATATATATATATATATATATATATATATATATATATATATATATATATATATATATATATATATATAATTAAATTATATAAGTATATATATATATATATATATATATATATATATATATATATATATATATATATATATATATAATTATATAAGTACATATATATATATATATAAAATACAATAATGAAAAAACTTACATGTGTTTGATTTAAATGTAGTCATCCCACTGTACCATCTGCATCCTCTCTCTTTTGCAATGCATCTATGATTGTCTCGTGCTCGTCCATTGAAATTTTCCTTAATACCTTATTGGCAGGTCTCCCTTTGTATCTTTCTAATTTGATATTTGTTGCCACAACCAAATAAGAATAGTGTAAAATCTTCTTTTCGGTTTGGTAGTCTTCAAATGCTGGCAAACCATTTCTTCTTGTTAGGTATCTACGTAGCCAGGTGCTAGCTACAACAACAAACCCGATTGGATACTCAAAACCATCATCGTCTACTTGATGACATGTCATTTTTTTCTTAGGTTCCACACATCTAGCTAGCCAATACTCAGTCTGTTCATCATTATCACTAGGTGCAAAACAACATAAACATGTCCTACAAGATAAGATAAAGTATAGAAACACTTTAATCACTCGTGTACATATGCAAATTATATAAATTGAAGCATGAGATTGCAAAAAAATCTAATTAAATTGTGCATACCAGGTTCTATGAGGTCTGAAATACGATCATAGTCTTCTGATGCAAAAGTAACATTCTAGCCTTCATTTACTATATCATCTTCAAAATGCGTGTCAGTAGGTGTTAATGATCTTTGTTACCAATCTTCAACCCATGCTATATTCTCATGTTCTTCCCATTCACCCGCAAGACAAAATTGACAAAAACAAGCAAGCTCCCTAATCCATATAGTCCAAGTGTTAGAATCTGAACTCCTAAATGAATGCCATTTAGCTGAACCACTAATTGTATCACAATCATATCTTGAAGGGATATTATTTTCTTCAACTAGGTAGAAGAAACATTTGATTGTAGAGTTTTGACTTGATCCCATGTATAAATATTTGTTACACCATTCGACAATCTCATGTGCATTTTTGAATTTAGCTCTTTCCTCAAATTTTAATTGCTCTTTACTAAGGGCTCTCTTCACACATGCACTAGCACAATCATGTTCTCCTTACCATGTCCAGCCTCAAAAAAACTCCACACATGTTGGATGCTAGTTTTCTTATGCGTCCTACTCAACCAATAGAACATTCTAGCATTCTTGAATTGTCCTGTACAATTATCTGACCATATCCAATGTTGTGTCATTTGAATTTTTCTTTCTTTTAAATTATCATAAAAGACCTTGAAACAATATTGGACAAACTCAGATGAATGGAGTTTATTATCACTTAAATAAAAATGGTACTCTCTCAATATTTTTTGATCCTCCTCTGTACTATCAGGTGCATGCCTATAAACTATATGAACATAAATTGTTACTTGCACTGAATTGTAATATTGCGGTTGTACCTCTTCTTGTGGTGCAAGCGTGTAGTTCTCTACAAAGTCAACAACTGAAAGTATAGTACCAATTGGAAATGTATTCTTACATATGCAAAATTCTCCATCAAGCCATCTAGAATATTGAGAGTGTTTAACATATTTTGGTATGATCACACTCTTAAAATCATCCATAAATGCATTACAACTAACTTTATCTGTAACTAGATCACACCTTCTTCCAAACTTCCCATCCTTCAATGGATATTCAATAGTTTTGAATCTTTTTACCTCAACTAATTGTTGTCCAAAAGTAGTCAAAGCATTTTCATGCAAACATTCATCTAACAAAGAAAGATTGCCGCACATATCACATGTACTAGAAAGACATGCATTGAAAAGAAAGTATTGATCATTAGGTGGCTTACAAAACAAACCTAATATGAAATCTTGTATAGTTTGAGGTGGTATTTTTATACCACATTCTTGCAACATTTCTTTACTATGCATGGTACCATGTATAGATTGAAATACATCATAATGGTAACGAAATTGAATATGAGTTTTACAACAACATGTGATTCTTTCCTTGTTAATCCTTACATACCATGGTTTACACTTTTCAAAAGATCTTTGACTAATGGTAATATTTAATACCTTACCATCTACAAATTTTTGAAACAATTTAGTTTGAGTCATGTCCAAAAAGTGTTTAGGATGTGGATCACGTATTTTTTACCCAATTCTCAATTTAAGAACATATCTTGAATTAGGTGATACTCTTGTATTATCATGCCAAAAAATTTCAATCAAACTTTTGATTTCACTAGTAAGTTTCATATCACATCTCAGGAGTCTACCACTAGAAGTCCATAAAATATTTGCTGGAGCACATTCAAAGTTAACCCTTCTCTTTACAACTCTTTCTAAAGTCTTACGATTCACATTAAGATATCCACTTATGTTGGTAATCAATCTTTTGTCAGATGTTGATTTGTTAACTAAAGCTATTGTTATTGCTCGTCGTGCTACATTCTTATCTTTAGACCGACTTCTCTTTCTGATAACATCAAAGGCACTAGCAACAGTGGATACAACTTGTTTTAAAGACTCATTTTTATTCTTGGGTTTTGCATACATTCCCAACCTTCTCATTACTTTTCACATTTTAGACATTTTAATTAGTTGCAACATTAGCTAACATTGAAACCCAAATTTCTTATTATAAAAAAAAATGCCTATACAATCTATTAGCATGTGTCCTAATTTATCTCCATGAAACCAATCCCTCAAGATTATCTAAAACAACATCATTAGGAATATGAAAATTATGTTTAGACACTTTACTATCATCCTAACATGTTTGTTCAATAGTTGGTGTTTCTATGTCTACATTCATGCAATTTTTATTTTCATACACTTTACTATTTTCACTGTTATTTGGGATTTGAATATCATTTTCAAAAAAATTTGGCATTTCTTTTGGGGCAGGCATTTCAATTGGAGTGTTTTGTGCATGATTGTTTGATAATTGCTTCTCATGAAGAAAATCTAAATTGTTTAAATCGTAACCTGCTTGTAAAAAATCACCAATTTCATCATGAGAGAAAATTTGAGGGTTTGGAGACATACCTGTATTGAATGCATAATTAGAATGTGCACTTGAATTTTCTTATATTGGGTTCTCTTCTTTGACTTCTTCATCCATCGTGGTATCTTCAATGTCTTTCTCCTTTGAAACATTGTTCAAGTCTCTAATTCTTTGTCTTCTCTCTCATTGACATTGTGTTTCATTCTCTTTATTTGCTGCAATCTCCTCATCTGTCAGAACTCTTGCTTTCTTCTTTCTTCATTGTTTTGATCCCATGTTTGCAGCAGTTTTGAATTTGAATCAATAGCCTGCAAATTGTATAAGAGGACAAGAAATTAGAATAAGCGTGACGAAATTCAGTGTTGCAAGTCGAAACTGTTGTTCAATCATTTCAATAATTAAAATTGGGTCGGTGGGGCAGCTTTTGGGACCCAACGGGTACATCAAAAACGGGTACCCGAATTCTTAAAAAATGGGCACTTGATTTTGAAAAAATCGAGTACCCGTTTACAAATCGGGTACCTGATTTTTAAAACAATCGAGTGCCCGATTTTTAAAAAAGTCGATATAACGGTTCAAAGAAATCGAGCACCCGATTTGTGAATTACAAATCGGGTGCCCGATTCGTGAGACATGAGCGAGAATTTGGCATGGCTCTCGACTTTTGCATGGGATTTTGCCTTGGGGAAAGGCATGGCATAGGCTTGGTCCAACCAAGCCATGCCTTTGTGCTTGCTCCTTTTTTTTTCTAAGGCATTTAATCGACAATTTCTGGTATTGTCATAATTTTTTTATAGTCATTCCTATTGAATTTTTTGATGAGACAAAAACCCGTTATAGGTCTTGCTGTTTTGATTTCAAAATTGTAAATTTTATAGTCTTATTAGTTTATTTTCTATTTTTTCATTATTTATTAATCAAAACTATCTCCTAAATGTTAAAAAGTGACATTCACTAAAACTTTAATAACTTTTTTATTTTATAATTTTTCTTAAATTAATTTATATGTCATCAATCTACATACAAATCTTTTGATGTTAAATTTTTTTTTTTTTGAAAAAAGTGAGATTTTGATCAAATTATGTGGTCCGTACACGAGAGGTTTTAAAATTTACCTTTATAGCCAATTAATAATTAATAATAAAAAAATTATTCATTAAGAAAAAATATTGTCATCAATCTTAGGTGTATTAGGTAACTCTTTTTAAAAGGATTTTCAAAAATTCATTTATTTGTGACAAATTATGGTGTCCGTACACGAGCATGGTATGGTCCTGAAACAGGCATTTTGAAAAAGTGGTTTTTAAAGATCCATACCAAAAAAATAATCTATCATATGGGTGTACAAATAAATTACATATTCAAAAACTAGATTCCGAACACTAAAAATTTTATTTTTGGATTTTTTTAATATTCAATCTCTAAATACCTCAAATTTTGACATCAATTGACAAAAAAATTCAAAAATAGGAAAAACACTTCCACTTTTTGGCCAAAAGTGAGACCCAACTTCTTGCACTGACCCTAAAGTGTGGCCACTTTTCCTCTACGTCCTTAAATGCTAAACCATCCACAGGAATTTGAATAATGACATCTTAACTTCTATTGCATGCATGGTAATCCATAAATTGTGCCAAGCTACTACACCTAAATAATCACTTAAGACTCATAATAATGGGGATGTATCGAAGAACCTTGCGAGGCAACTTTTTTGTCACTTGATCATATCGATATCTTCTTGTGTGGCATTTGGGGCATTCTATTGCATTTTCATGTTCTTTATGATAAACTAAATGATCTCGAGGACAAGAATCTATTGATTGATACTCCATTCCAATATGTTTCATAGTGCAACATAATTCTTGGTACGAGCGAGGGAGAACATTTGATGGTGGTAACAAATAGCCACCTATCAATCCACAACAAAAAATCTTAGTCGTTAGTATAAACAGTTTTAATGGTACATATTTCACCTTTTATAGACTATAATGACATATGTCACAAACCTTAGCATATGTGACATTGTTATGTTGGATAAACCATTTATAACCTTCAAATTCACCAAAAACAATACAACAAAGAGTAGAGTTAATTAGGATTCTTCGTAAACGGTTGTGTTTTCCTTCTAAAGTAGAGGTATATCATGGATGACCTTAATGTCAACCTCCTCCTCCTCCTACTCTTCCTCATCATCATCAATAGCAACAATAGCAACAACAACAACACCACCACCAGTACCAAATGTATCATGGATCAATGCATTTGTACCATCATCTTCAAATGTGTTTTCTAGCGCATGATCATCATCTTCCATGGGATCATGATCTTCTCCTTCAATACTCACACCTCTATGTTCCTCCATATTCACACTTCCATGTTCCTCCATATTCACACCTTTGTCTTCCTCCGAGATGTGTTGGTCCATATCACGTACTACCTTGGGGAGATTGACCTATATAAAAATGATGATAATCAAACCCCCATTTTGTGGTTCATAAGTATATTAATTATGAAAACAATATAACAAACAACTTACCAATTGATGATAATCAAACCCCCTTCAGTGTGACCATTCTCCCAACAATGTCTCTTATTTGTTTTGATTTTGATTCTTTTTGTCTTTAAGCTATTACAATGCTTGCAAGGACAATAACACTTGTCATTACCTGGTCTTTGAAAGTGTAGTGCCTGCCCCTAGTTCACATTTCTGTTATCATTGTCAAATTCCTTAGGTTGATTTTATGCATTGATTAGTTTTAGAGATACTGGATTTACAATATTATGATATTATTTCATGTCTTGAATTACAAATATATCGGTTATAATTGTTGCTTAGTTGATTTCATTCATGTGTTGTTAATGATATTTTGATGATCCTAGTTAGTAAATGTGGTTTCTTTTATAAAAATGTTAACATGATGTCTTTAATGATGATTATGTTGTATTGATAGAGATGCATTATTATATGTATGCATTTGATATTAGACTTATGATTTTTACGATACTTACCCCATACTTGCATGTGTATGGTGCGCGTGTTTATTTTATCTTTCTGTCTGACGTGTTTGATGTGGTTAAGGGAGGGAGTCGTAGTCACCTACATGCTCGTCTTTTATGCAGGATGCAGGTACCGGGCATCGACTTCCCTGAATTGCCAGGATGAGCGTGCCCTATTACAAATACTCAAATGGTGAGAATGGGAAGATAATGATCAGGTCCAATCCTAGCCATAAGCCTATAATACTTGTCCTGCAAGGAGGACTCGTAACAGACTGTCTACCCTTTTTAAACCCGTGAGTATTTTATGCGTATATTATTTTGTGTCTTTGATGTATTTTCTATTAATTAAGTCTAATTAATAGATTAAAGTAATAATTTAATTTAATGAAGAATTATTATGACTTTTTGAATATTTAATTATATTTAATTAATTGAGAAATTAATTAAATATAAAGAATTGAATTGGAAGATAAAAGTTTTAAGATTAAATTTAGAACATGATAATATTTATTTAATTTAATAATAATATATTTAGAGTTCATTTTTAAATAAATGCTAAATATTATTGTTATTTAAGTTAATAAATATTTATCAAATTAAACGTTCAAAATATATTTAAAAGGAAAAAGATATTAATTTATGGAAAATATTTAAGTTCACATGAATGAGTTTTAAATATAAGAGATTAATTTAAAAGATAAAATATGTGAACTTGATTAAGATATTTTATTAAGTGCACATGAGATTAAAGTTATAAATTTATTAAAGTAAAGTAAAGTGGAAAGTTAAATAAAGTAATTTAACAATTCACTTAAAGTGCATGAAGGAATAATAAAAGAATATTTTAATTTAAAAAGGAAATTAATTGTGCATGAATGAATTAATTAAATGAGAGAGAATTAAATATTGGAGATAAAAGTTAAAGTTTAAATTTAGAACGTGATTATATTTATTTAATTTAATAATAATATATTTAGAGTGCATTTTTAAATAAATGCTAAATATTATTGTTATTTAAGTTAGTAAATATTTTATCGATTAAGTTTCTAAAAATGAAATTAAAAGTGAAAAGATATTTAATTATCATAAAGATTATAGTTCGCATGATTTATGCATGAGTTGAAAATAAAAGAAATTAATTGAAAAGATTAAACATGTGAAATTAATAAAGATATTTAATAGCATTAAGTGCGCATGAGATTTATAAGTTATAAATTGATTAAAATAGAAGTTGAGTGAAAATTAAATAAAGAGATTTAATAATCCATTTAACGTGCATGAAAATATGAAAGATAAGATAAATAAAGATTGATTTTAGAGTTAACAAGAGAAGATCAAGAGACCTCTCGGGTAAACACACAATTAGTGCCCCGATTGTAGGAAGAGAACTCCTTATCAAAATTGGAGGGTTCATTTTTCAAGAGAGATTTTTTTGGGAGACAAGTTTGAGAACACACACAGGTTTTGGAGAGCAATTCAGAGGGTTTGGAGAAGAAGGAATTTTTCGTAGCTTAAAGGATATTGCTTGCAGTAGAAATTTTCATCCAGCTGTTAGAGTTTTAGCATCAGTACGAGGTAGGGTTTTGAAATCCCGTGAATGCAATTTTAATTGGAAATATCTGTCTGCTTCGTGATTGTTGGGTGATTGAAATTACGTTTGTCATCTTGATTGTGTTCCCGATCTGACTGATTGATAATTAGTCTCCTGAAATTTTGTTTATCATTTCAATTATTTTCAAGATCTAATTGGTTTAAATTAGTTTCTCATTGTTTATACAGAAGAATCATTGAGGAAATTAATTAAATAATGTAGGGTTTGAAGGAAAAGAATATTTAAAATTAGAAATTCGAATGATTTGTTGTGTCTTCTCTACCAGACTATATTTGCTGATGATATTTTAAAAAAAAATAAAAGAAAATTCGATTAGTTGCTCGAATTTTCTCTATCAGATTAACATTGAAAATAATTTTTAAAAAAATAAAAATAAATAATTATATATATATATATATATATATATATATATATATATATATATATATATATATATATATATATACATATATATATATATATATTTTAAAGAAAGTTTGTTTTATAAATTTTATATGTTTATAAAATTTATTAAAATAAAATTATTGAGAAAAAGTCTTTTTGTTAAAATTAATAAATTTAAAAAAAAAAAATTTTATTAAAAATAAAATATATATATATATATATAAAATGAAATTGGGAAGTGGGGGCCACGACCTCCCCCAACTTCCCCCCTGGCGTACGGCCGCCAGCAGTCCCTGCTGATGCAGGCACTGCGCAGGCGAGCTGCCGCAGGCCCTGCGTCAACAGGCCTGCCGCCGGCAGCAGCCTTTTCAAAGGCATGCGATTGTTTTAAAAACAATTCGCATTAAAATTAGATTATTTTTTTTTAATGTTTATTATTAGATTTTATTATCAATTTTGTTTTATTATAATAAATAATATTTATATTAAATTATATGTATTAAATTTAAATTGTTAATAATGTTTTTTTTAATAATTGTTAATTTAATTAATAGTTAATGAAATTTAAATAGTTTATTTTAATTAATTATTAATAATTTTTACTAAATAGTTTTGTTAAATATTAATTAATTAATTAATTTTATTATTAATTATTTAATTAATTTCTGAACTGGTAATTGTTATTTTAAAAGAAAGGGGATTTATCTTATGGATTTTGGAGTTGACCTAGTTTGACCAGTCTAGGATGTACACCAGAGGCTTTGTCAGATTTCTTTAATACCCTTTATGTGGCTGGATGTCATGATGTGTTTTGTGATTCATATTGGAGATTATATTTATGAGGTTTATCTTGTGGAGAAATTATGTCTACTTGGGTTTGGAGAACCATCTTATTATCAGGTTTCTTGTTAAGGAACCGAGTTTGATCTTTAGGGTTGTTGTGGTATGGGACACAACCGTGTTTTTATGTGCTTAGGAGAGGTTGTCTAGGTACGTGACTTGGGAGTGGCTTGCATAGGGGTCCGAGACCCAAAGTGGTTAGTACCAGGGTAACCTAATGCAAGTTATGTAATAAGTGATAATCTAGTAATTAAAATTTATGGGGGGGGGAACACACTAAAAAGATAAGTTAGAGATTTGATCAACCCATGCCTTGAGTGCTTGTATAGGCTAAGGATGGGAATGAGATGAGTGCCTCGTCTTCTTGAGAGGGCTTTCTAGTTTTCCATATGTGTGATGTTGAGGGTCTGGGGTTCAGAGTAACTAGTCCAGGGTAACTCAACGCTTGAGGGTTTGGGGTCTCTTAAGAGATCAGTCCAGGGTAACTTAAGCAGCCATGTGATGACACTCCCTAGTATGTAGCCTGAGTCTCCTCTGTAGATTTGTGTATCTCTGGTGGTGTACTTATTGTTGGATGTGTTTATTGTGGATATTTATTTTCATTGAGGATGATTGGTGATTCTGGATGTTGTTTAAACTTTTAAATTTATAAAAATAAAAAAAAATAGTTCGGTAAACATTGTAACATGTTAGGTTTATTTCTCTTGGGTTCCCGAGCGGTGCGTTACAGAAAGTTAGACAACAATCTAGCGATTGTCTCCCTATTTTGATCAAACTTCTTTGTATTATCTGACATGATCCTTCTTCACAAGAATAACTTATTCATGTACCCTTATTGAGTTGGTTGTAGTTAATGCTTATATCTGCACATATGAGTTTGAAAGAAACATTTGGTGTAATTAATGTGTATATTTGCAAAAATATTGGACATGTTGTACTTAATGTTTATATCTGCACATATGGTTTTGAAATTAAAATTTAATGTAATTAATGTGTATATCTACAAAAATATTGGACATGTTGTACTTAATGTTTATATCTACACATACGATTTTGAAAGAAATATTTGGTGTAATTAATGTGTATATCTGCAAAAATATTGGACATGTTGTACTTAATGTTTATATCTACACATATGATTTTGAAATAAAAATTTGGTGTAATTAATGTATATAGCTATGAAAATATTGGACATGTTGTACTTATGCTTATATTTACACATATGGTTTTGAAAGAAACATTTGGCGTAATTAATATGTATATCTACAAAATATTAGACATGCACTTAATGTTTATATCTGCACATATGGTTTTGAAAGAAACTTTAAGTGTTGAAACAATACATAAAGTTTTAAAAAATTAATGTTTTACAAGAAAATACACCTGAAGAACTATTAGCTTAGAAGCAAGAACATAGTGTTGAAATAGTACAGAAACTACTTGACATGAGAGGTCCACAAGTGAGGGTGTTGACCAACCTTGAAAACTTGAATGTTGAAATGAAAGTTATTGAGGATCAAACACCTATGCTAGAGTTACAACACAATGTGAATTTGAAAGCTATCGAACAAATAACTATGCCCCTTGTCCTCTATGCCCTTCCTCTTCATTCCTCTTGTTTGTAACCCTTTGTCACTCCCTTCATTCTTCTTCTTGTTCTCTTGAACATTTAGATAGTTGTTCACATTATTCCTCATTAGTTCATATTTCAATTGATTTTTTTTTCCTTCAACTTAGCCTTCTATTGGTTTATCCATGTGTGAGTGAATGGTGTTAAAAATGAGTAATTATTCTGTCAAAACTTCATCTTTGTTCGACAAAACTATAGAAAGAATTACATTCTTTCTTATTTTGTCATGATCACCTTGGAAATAGCATCTGCATTTGCTTAAACCAACATATCCTAATATCTTAAATGTTGATTTCTCATATTTGTTCATTTGAAACATTTTGCTGGTTTTTATGTATGTTCTTTATCTTCTTTCTCCTTTCAAAGTTTGTGTGCATGGTGACCACTTCAACATCCTTTGCATGGTTTAGAGGTAATGTCATTGTGGTAGAGGCTTCTACAAGGGAATGAGCCTTGTCATTATGATATCTACACAGAAGTGGAACTTTCTTCTTCAACTCCTTTCACTCAACTCCTCACTAAAGTTATTTTTCCAGTAGTGAGAATAGCTGCTACAAATTCCTAGGAGCCAAGGGACCCTAAACCTATGCCATATTTTCTAGAGAGATGGGAGAAGTTACTACCAGATTCAATACTTAATAACATGTTGGATCATATATTGATGCCCAAATTAACAATAACAATAGATACTTGGGATTCTCATAGGGAGACTGTGCTAATACATGCATGGTTACATCCTTGGCTTCCATTGTTGGGCCATTGAATGGAGCCTTTATATCCAACCATTCGTTATAAGTTGGGGAATGCACTTCATGCCTGATATGCAAGTGATGCATCTACATATGCAATTGGGAACTATATTTGATCCTGCAAGTTGGGAACAACTGATTGTTTAAATTATTTTCAATTGAAAAATTATTTCTCTATCTTCAAGTAGCCTAAATCCTTGCTTCTCCTAGTTTTATTGTTTCTTTATTGTTATATATTCTATAATAGATTTGCAATTTTTTTCTCCATGTTTTTATGATGCATAAAAAAGCCCATATCATCTTAGGATAACACTAAGGAAAGTGGTTGCAAATATATGAATAAAGAACTCAAAAAGGAGTTCAATTAAATGAGTAATTTGTGTCCAATGCTATTTAATGAAATACTAAACTGGCTAATCATCATATACTTATAACGATCAAAGTATGCAAAAAGTAAGATCTTGGTACATAAAATTTCAGCAAAAAAAAGAGGGAACAAAATTCAAATAAGGAGTCATATAGTATCTAACTATAATTATGAATTAAACATAATATCAAATACAACCCTGTTTACAATGTAATGTCATTCTATGTATTTTGTTAGTCCACACCAAAATCAATAACCTTGTTTTTACTATACAAGCTTTTTGTTAGTCAACAACCTTTTTCTTTTCTTTTTTTAATTTGGGAAGTAATCCCCTTGAATTGGGAATACCATGTTTTCTATCCAAATAGTATCATGACAAGCACAAACAACTCCTAGAATTGTTGTTCATAGACCTAGTAGATATTCATGCACACCTAATTCAAAAGTTGCTACCATTAGATCTCTATGTTTTAGATAATCATATAAGAATTTGGGTTATGATGCTCAACCCATGAGCACTCTAAGCCTTATCTTATCTTAGATGTCAGCCAGGTACATTCTATTTCTCCTCTGATTAAATTAGCAAAAAGACTTAATCCCCACATGCCTTTCAAGAATCAATTACATTCAACATTGAGATTATTGCAATTATTTTTATTAATGGTGGAATTTAATTTTTTTGATTATAAAGGAAACTATTGGAGTGAATGTGTTTCTTGATCAACATCAATAAGCTAGAGAGTAAAAACTTATACATACCCCAAAATGACTGAGGAAATCAAAGGCTTAAGAAAAAAAATGCAGCATATCTTAGTAGTAGAAGATCACCAATCATTTGTTGGAGCTAAGAAAATAGTCTAGGGTTGATAAAATTGAACTAATATTGCATAGCTCATGCTTTCAACTCTATTTATTTTTCTATTCAACAAAATAGGAAAAGTTTGTATAGTTAAAAAATCATTTTGTGTATTATGTGTATTTTGTAATATCTGCTATGATATGTTTTTGTAAAATTTCTTGTGAACTCTGCCCATTTTTTGTGGTCTGCATTATTTTTGTGCAGGATCTTGAGGTAAGTCACTTAGCACGGGTTGAGTGAGTTTTATTGTTTTATTATTTGGATTTTGGAAATATGTATGCAGCTAGATCATTTTTTCTATTGCGTAGATAACATGTAAGAAGCACCTTAAAAAAGATCTCTCTGAATATATAAAGATATCTTCTATGATATGCTTTTGTAAAATTTCTTGCAAACTCTACCCATTTTTCCTTCTCTACATTATTTTTGTTTAGGATCTTGAGGTATGTTACTTAGCATGGGTTGAGTGAGTTTTATTGTTTTATTATTTGGATTTTGGAATATGTATGCACCTAGATCATTTTGTCTATTGTGTAGATAATATGTAATAAGCACCTTAAAAAAGATCTCTCTGAATATATAAAGAGATACATGTTTAGAAGGAAAGGAAAGGAAATTTGCATATGTATCACTTCTCGCCCTAGAAGAAAATTGCAGAGAAAGGGCATGACATGACAATGAAATCACAGAGCAAGGACACGACACGACAATGAAATCGTAGAGCAAGGGCAAAACACATCAATGAAATCATAGAGCAAGGGCATGGCAATGAAATGCAAAGATCACAAGGGAAAAAAAACCAAATGTTCTGATCACAAGGGCCACGAAAATGTTCACAACACTACACCTCTTTCGCACCTAGCTCACTCCACCTCTTTTGCGTGTAGCTTTGCACAATCAACATCGAATGGAAAATGATTGTCATATTTTATTATTATTTTTCATTTATGCTTGCGAGGGCATCACAATTATGACACCAATGTTGGTATTATGACTGCATTAGGGATCATTGCAAAAAAAAATCATGAAAATCACCACAAATTACACTGTCATCACAATTTGACCCCAAATGTTGTAGTGCACAACTCTATAAAATAGAGAAATAGATAAACCACATGGAAACAATTCTACTCCAAAAAGAGATGAAAAGAAATTAATAATGATAAGTCTCAAGAGACTCTCTCAAAGCCATAATTACAATGAAACCCCCCATGATAGAGGCTCGAGACTCTATAGCCCCCTTAGAATGGTAGAAATCTTGTATTGATGATCAAACCAATGTGGCTCCAATCTAAAAAAATCAAAGGCAGTGGAGAAGGAAGATGAAACCCCTGAATGTAAGGCGAAGTTGGAAGTCCTAGCTAATGCTAAAAGGTGAATGCATGAGAATCCTTTTATGGAGTCTCCAATGGAGGTGGGATAACAAGTGTGATGAATCTATCATCTAAGAGGAGGTGAATATCCTTTGATATATCCTTAACAACTACACTAGGTAGCTCATTGAATGGATTTGTAATGTTAGAAAATGTTGAAGAGTAATCATGTGCAACATATGGAATCTAAACAAGAGGTGGAGGTGTAGATTTCACAACACTTTTGTTAAGAACAACACATAAGTTCAAGTGACCCGAATTGACCTTAATAGGCTCTCATAAAGAAAGAGAGTGATTCTCCAATAGTGGAGATGGTGGACTAAAATGAGAGAAAGAGTACAAATGAGAAGTACGATCAACAATTCCTGTAGAAACAATATTGCCCATCTCACTATCTCTGATGTGCACTGAATCTCATGTGAACTCAATTATCTTCCCTATCCCACTATGAGTAATTGGATAAACAGAGAGAATGTTAAAAGACAAAGATGGAACACATAGTACATCATGGAATGCACCATCATCAATGTCAATAGAAAATTTCCCATCTATAGTCATAACATTGTTGTTCCCTATCAAAATACATGGAGTAGGAGATGCCTCAAAAGAAGAGAAAAAATCTTGAGAAGATGACATATTGTGTGAATCATCTAAATCTAGTAGTTATCTAGAAGAATGTGGAGTAGTAGTTGCACCTCATGCATGACAATTTCTTGTGGTTTGTCCATCTATCTGAAATGATGATGAATAATCTCTATGAAAAGTAGAAGAAGGAATATCAATGTTGCTCTTCTAAGGAAGAGAAGTCAAATTTGAAACCTGTTTTGCATATCCATCTATCTTCTTCTCATAGAAATATGACTCATCATGATTAGGCTTTTGACCAAAATCACATTTAAGTCATTATGTTTCTTCTAAGGCTTTTGGGGTTAAGGGAAGGTGGGCCTGAGGAGAGTTGTGTACTAGAATCCTTCTAAGGCTTTGTAGGTTGTGACTTATATTTCTTCTCCTTCTTTCTTAAAGGTGTGTAAGCTACCAATGCTTGATTCTTAAATCCCATGAGAAAATCCAATTAGGAGAGCTTAGATTTCTCCCAAGTCAAACAATCACAAAAATATCAAAGGATGCCATAATGAATCAAGGACCCAACGAATCCTCGGCAGAAAAAAAAGGTAGAAGAAAAAAATTGAAAGTTTCCAATATGAAGCTTATAAAGAATTAGGTAAATGCACTATGTGTTAGTCTTATTCTTCCCATAACCCTAATGGGTAACTAACCTAGGTTGCATGACAATAATTAATAAAGAGTTAATTATTATATGCCTAAAGTTTAGCTTAAGTAAACCTAAGATAATAAGTGACAAATTAAAGAAAATGATTTAATTAATAAGAAAATACCTTATTACTCTAACACACCCCTTAAGATAAACATAGGGAGTAGCTAAAAACCTAGAAAATACTACTGAAAGTAAATTTTGGGTCCTGACAACGTGGCCTAACAAGGTACCCAATCACAACCAAATCTCTATAGAAGAGATAAATAGGAACAAGTACATGGGAAAAATCTATACTCATAAAAGAGATGAAGAGAAATTACAAATGATATGTCTCAAGAGACTCTCTAAAAATCATAAGTACAATGAAATACAATAGTAAATTTTGTCTAGGGTGGACTCTAACAACTCCTGTGTATTAAATACCCTAACAAGATGACACATTTATTTGTGTTTAATTCCTTTAACTAGGATAAATATAATTAGGTAAAGACTCTAACAAGTCTCTTATAGGCCCCTTAATAGGGTCTTACTTTAAAATGTCATAATATTTTAACAGGGATAAGCTCTTGATTGGGCATGCTCTAGAAGAGTGCAATCTTTGTGAGCATCACCTTTCACTATGGTTCTCACCCTAATTGGGTTTCCATGATAAATATGTGTTATGTGATGCTATATTTATGATTTAATAATCAATTTTTTTATGTACTAATTTGTGCACCTAAATATATGCATGTCAGAAGACAAGTTAGGAGTTGAGGTTTGAAGTTATTAGTATTTCAATGATTCACCCCACCTTTTAGTATAATCATCATTATATGGATGAACAATTGGTATTAGATCCTTGGTCCTCTAAAGACAAGTCTAACAACTTGAGGAAAAGATCAAAACGATGAAAAGAGAAGCACCAAAATTTTCAAAGGAAAACTATGCCCTATGGTGTGGAAAGATGAAGCTACATCTCAAAACACTGGATTATATCAAAGAAATAAACCATGATGGATTATATCTTGTAAATCAACAACTAGTTGTTAGGTTTCATTCAATTGATGGCGTTGTTGACACAAAAGCTTGCACCCTAGCCTGAGGGAATACTTCTTAGGAAGCCTCGTGTAACATGGAAACAATCTCAAAAGTGTGGGGCTTTGCAACCTGAGATTGAGTCTCTAGAGAAGGTTAACTTCCTTAACTATTAGGATGCACCTAACTAATTCTTGAGAGGAGAAGGAAGAAGGAATGCATGTAAGAAAAACTACCTAATCTAATTTAGAGGGCAATGACAAAATAGTATATGGGTCTACTTCTTTCCTAATGAATGCACTAGAACTTAATAGATTTCTTAAAATATACCATTATCTGCACCTTTTCAATATCATTATCCTAGATAAGCCAAAAGTTAACACAATTAGAGAAGGAATACAATGGATTCACTTAATCTAATCAGTCACCAAGTATGAACATGATCATATTATATTTCAATTATCAAAATATATTTAGCAAGTGAGGCCATAGGAGTGCACACACACTTAGCTGGAAGAAAATGGATACAATAGAGAAGATATCTATCGAACATGGGAGAAAGTACAAAAGAGCTTTGAAAATCAAAAAAGAGAGAACCCTTGAGAAGACAATAAAACTTGCTTTTATAGTTCAATCATAACTCCTGATTGCTTTACAATTTTATTCATGCATTTAAGACTGTCAGAGGGTGATTGGATGAGATTCGGATGATAGATTTGATCTGGTACACCTTTAGAGGGATGAAAATCATCAAAGCCTAATTGGAAGAAACCCTGATCTTGATATGAAACAATGCCATTAATGCAAAAAATCCCTCAAAATGGATAGCTAGGAAGTAGGCAACATGTCTTCTATAACTTTTTAGCACAACCATAACTCAAGAGTGGCGTGGATCAATCATGGAGATCATATCATGTTGGAAAACCATTACTTCTCCCGTTCCTACTTTGACAAATCAAGAAAAGCAATAGTCAAACTGGGTCTTGCAACTAGGAAGCACCACATGGACCAATAATATTTTTTCATTTTTCTTGCTTGTGAAGTCCTCGTGATTTTGACTACTTAATCATCTTAATTGTACCACCTTTTCACACTTAACCATTGATGAAACCACAAACTTAACCACCATCGCTAACTGTTTGACTTCCACCTGAGCCCGCAAGGACACGTGTCCACAAGGCACTTGCCTACTTTTTTCAAAAACTTTGCATCTTTAGAAAGTGGAAAAATGCCTAAAATTGTTCAACTTTGATATGACGATGGAAAGGAAATTGGCCTACATACTACCCATGTTAGCATTTCGACCAATGAAAAGACACCAAACTGCCAATGTGCCCTGACATCTCCACACTGTTCTGACAAGCTCAACTTTGTGGCCCATAAGGGAGGTGACATCATGAATTCCATGTGGCAACAAGGTGATTTCCCACATTCCTTAAAATCCTTGTATCTTGATAAAGTGGGAAAGTGCCAACCATAGATCATCTTCAATTTGACAATCCGGAGACATGTGGTCAACCTATTCACCATGTTAGTACCTCGACTGATCAGGTCCTGCCCATATGTCAACTCATCTGACAACCCTCTAACTTGTTTGTGACCCACAAGAAAATAGGACCCACATCACACATGGAATGATGTCACTTTCCCACATTGCTTAAAATTTGAGCAATGTTAGAATGCATGAAAGTGACCGTCATAGATCCTAATCCATCTGACAACATAGATCAAACCCTGAAGTTGCATGTAGATTCAATCCCCCAGCAAACAAGAATGAGCCATGTGTATAACCTCTAACACATCCAAAATTTATAGCAACCCACCAAATAGGAACAAACCCACCATGTTAGGTTTGAACTCATCCCTTTCTTGCACCCTCTAAAGTTCATGCTTCTTGGTAAAGCGAGATTGCAACGATTGTAGATCTGGGAAGATTTGACAGTAGGGAAAGTTGCGGGCCTGTAGAAATATTAAAGTGTGCAATCACTTAGGAAATAAGACATAACCTAAGGTTCTAATAATATATATTTTTTGCTCCCTAATTTGAATATTCAAATATTTGAACGATCATTAAACATTTTGCCAAATATGAATTTTTGTGGGAGCGCAAAATAACTAACAATTCTGATGACTTAGAGGGGATGCAAGCCTGCTATGCATACAACCAGTGACCTATAGTTTCAATTGGGTAGCAGAGTCATAGAAATCATGAAGATTTTTTGAGAAAAACCTTAAACTCATAGAAAAACTTTCCTAGTAAAACCTCAAAACTACCCTCTGCAATTGTAAAACTAGGAAACAATCCTCTGCAACCTCGGTAAGACTTCAAAACCTGGCTATCTCATAGAGAAACAACCTGTGCTCGACACCTCTTGGAAAATAGGAAATAACTAAAAGAAAACTAACTTAACTATAATATACATGAAAAATCCTAACCCTCTTTAGAAGTAGGGCTTGAGATAAATTCCATTGACTAGAATCAGTAGAACATCACCATTGGGTTTGGGTAACTGAAAGGCATTTGCCTTTTTTCAAGTGATAATCACTTAGGGACCACTCCATAATGCATCAAATTTTGAGTGCCTCCCTAGTTTTGCCCTATCTACATCCCACTTGAGAACAAGATCTCCTTCCTTGAAAACCCTATATTTGGCGTTCTTGTCAAAGGACCTTTTCATTTGCTATTGATGTGTTTCCAAGGTCTACATAGCTTATTATCTTCTTTCTTCTAATTCAATTAGTTCTGCCAACCTGATTGTTATAGGGTCATGTTCTTCTAGCTCTAATTGATGAGCTAGCTCAAGGGAGGGGAACTCTCTAATGAGAGAGGAAGCTTAGCTTCTCTACCATATGCCAACATGAAAGGTGAATTCCCAATGGCCCTCTTAGGTGTAATTCTATTAGCCTAAAGGGTTTTTCTCAATTTGGCATGCCAACACCTCTGGTTATCTTCAATTGTCCTCTTCATGATTCTGATGAGGTTCTTGTTAGAGGATTCAACTTACCCATTAGCTTGGGGGTAATAATTTTAGGAGGTGCTCAAATATATCCCATGTTCTATAGCCCAAGAGCATATATGAGCTCCAAAAAAAATTTGGCATTATTATATATAATTGTGGAAGGAACACCAAATCTAATTATAATTCCACTAAGGAATTCAACCATAGAAGCCTTTGTTGCATCCTTGAGAGCCACTACTTCTATCCATCTTGTGAAATAATTTGTGGCTGCCAAGATCCACTCATGACCAGCACTAGAGGGTGGGTTTATTGGACCAATAAAATTCAAACCCCATTGAGTAAAAGGTTGATCAACTTGAATGGGATGAAGGGGAAGGGCAACCAATCTTTGCTTCCCTAAAAAGAAAGCACATGTCTCAAATTTCCTTACCCACTTATAATGGTCATTAAATAAGTTTGGCTAATAATAGCCAACTCTCATTATCTTTATGGTAGTAACTTTGGCTAAGAAATGGCCACCAGCAGGACCATCATGAAATTCTTTTAGCAACCTGTTGACCTAATCAATCTAGATACATCTTAATAGGACTCCATCAGAATCCTTCTTAAATAATATTCCATCTACCAAGATGTAGGGAATAGATTGTAACCTGAATTGTCTCCTCTTTATTCAATATAAGTCTTAGGGATATCTTCCTTCTAGCCAGAAACTAACCCTCATTCTCTACTAGTTGCTCACCTTGAATCAAGAGGGCAATCTCCTCAAGTATCTCAATAGATGAAGCCATCTAATCACAAAGTCATTTACCTCTTATCAACTTGGTGATCTTGATATCAATGTCATATTCCATGACCTTAGTAATCCACCCAAACCTTTTCTCATTGATATATTTGTTTAGGAGGAAGTCCTTCACACCTACATGTGGAACTAAAAGCTGGACTTTGTTATGAGACAAGAGATGTCTAAAATTTTTGAGGGATCTTACAATAGCAAGGACCTGCTTCTCTATATTACTATATCTTCCCTCATAATCATTAAGCCCCTCACTAAAAAGAGCAATGGGTTGTTCCAAATTCTCATCATAGTTGTGTTAAAACCGTTGATATACTTGGTTTTCCTCCAAAGGAGTGAAGAATGAAATCTCTATCAAACTTGGGATTAGAAAGAGTGGGGGATAAGGCAATTGATTTCTTGAATTATTCAAAACTAGCTTTCCCCTCCTTAGTCCAAGTGAAGGTCATATTGTTTTTTATCATGGAAGTAAGAGGTTTGACCATGACAACAAGGTTTGGAATAAATATTCTCACAAAATTAATCCTACCAAGGAAACTTTGTAGCCTCTTCTTATGAGCAAGAAGTAGGAGAGAAAGAATTTCTTCTACCCTCTCTAGATCTATTATCAATCCATCTATTGACACAATGTGTCCTAGGAGCTTCCCTTTCTTAGTGGCAAACACACATTTCTTGGGATTCAAGGACACGTCGTATTCTCTACATCTAACAAATACTTGCCTCAAATGATCAAAGTTACCTGCTGCATGTTTGGAAAAGATAGTTATATCATCAAGATACACTAACATAAAATTCTCCATAACACCTTTGAAAGCCATCTCCATTGTCTTCTAAAATGTGGTACTTGCATTAGTTAGTCCAAATGGCATCTTAAAATAGGCACAAGTACCCCACTTGGTGGTGAAGGTTATTTTATGTTGGTCTGACTCTTGGAAAAGCACATGATTATAACCTAAAAAACCATCCAAGAATGAAAATCTCTTTGAACCACTAACCTTGGATATGATTTATTCCATAGAAGGGAGGGGGTGATGGTCTTTAAGACAAGCCCTATTAAGGTCTCTAAAGTCTACACAAAGTTCGATTTCTCCACTCTTCTTTGTAATAGGGACAAGATTAGCTACCCATGAGGAATATTTGATATGGAAAATGATATTAGCTTCTTTGAGTTTTGACAACTCTTTTCTCATTAATGGCTCAATATTGGGCTTAACTGACCTTTGTTTCTGCCTAATAGGTTTGGCATCTTGGTTCAAATCTATAGTATGCTGAAATAAGCTTGGGTCAAAACCCTTTAAGTCTTCATATGTCCATGCAATGACATCATCAAATTCTTGACATAACCTAATGAAAAATTCTTGTTCAGCTTCAGTGCATACCTTCCCTAATTTGAGAGTCTTCCCATCAGCAACAATGATGGGTGTATAGTCATCCTTACTTGTAGTTAGATTTGGACTCTTGCTCCTTGCTTGATCATCAAAATTGAAAATTCCTTCCAAGGTAATGAGACCCTTAGGTAATTTTTTATAGTTCAAATTCATGATTTGGTCCCCATATTGACTTTGGAGTTTGGACTGATTTTTAGCAGAGAATTTTGCCTCATTTTGCAAGAAATTTACAATTTGCATATTAGAATTGAACACTTGCAAATTTGTACAATTATTAGGAACAACAAGCCTCACAATGATTCAGATTTGTTGGTCCTTATCATCAACAACATTCTCTGGTATGTCATAGTGGGCACCAATGGCTACAAGCTTTTCAACATGTTTGTTCTTGCTTCTAGGGACACTTTGGATATTGAAATCCTTTAATCCTTCAAGTAGATCCCATACTATGTGTTTGTATGACTTGAGGAAGCTATTCTTTATGACATTTTGATTCCTAACTTGATTTACAACCAACTCATTGTCTCCATATACTTTTAAAGATTTGATTCCCCTTCCTTTGTGCAAGTTGAAGACCTTGGATCAAAGTTTCATGCTCTACTACATTGTTTGTGCAATTGAACTGGAGCCTATAAGAAAACTAATACTTCTCCAATTCAAGAGAAATCAACATAACACCAGCCCTTGAACCATTTTTGTTTCTTAAGCCATCAAAGAACATCTCCCACAATCCATTTGTATCTTCTTTTTCTTTCATGAGATTGGGAATAGGGACACTTTCTTCAAATATACAATAGGTCCCAAGATTCGTCTCGTTTGCTTCTTGTATTGGATCAAACTGATAGGTAGTAGCCCACTCATCGAAAAGCTACCCAAGAAAATCTGCTAATGAAGTAATAGGCTCATGGAATGTGTACATTTCATCCATCCTTAATTGTACAATTCATGTTTATAGGGCTTGGAGTATAAGTCTCTATGTGGTTAAGGGCTAAAGGTACTACCCTTAGGGAAGCCCTTGCCCCATATCTTGTCCTAAAGAACATAAAAGACCATTTTTTTGCAACATGACCCCCTATTTGTGCAATGAAGTCTCTAGAAAGACAGATAGTAAAATAAGGTTCTACCTTTGCTATTGATGTATCTTGGGTTAAAGTGCAACTAGGACAAGCATGTAATGCCATATCTACATTTTTAGGACCGCTACAATCTTGATGGAGCTACCATTCAACTAAAGGATGCCCTTGATCATGGGTTCATACTTAATACCAAGGAGATCAGCTAGACTTTTAGGCATTACAAAACTACTAGCCCCTGAATCTATCATACAATTGTGGACTAGTTTATCTCCTATGATCAAGGAAACATAAAAGGGGGGAGGCATGTTTCTCCTTCCTTTATTGGATGCACCAATCTTGTTGCATCCTCCTCTCTAGGTAGTTGATACTTGGCCTCTATGTTCTCTAACTCCTTATATAACAATTCCTTCTGCAATGGTATGGTGGTAACAACATCCCCCATAGAGATATTTATATTAGTCATTTTCATTTGATCTACCACATTAACAGGAGTGTTGAATTCCTTGGTTGAAACTTTGGGAATTGCATGGGTAGGTGGCTGAGGTTGAGTAACCCAAGGTTCAATAAGCTCCTTATTGCTTGTATGTTGCTTTTGCTGAGGGGCAATATTGGATTGGACATTCATTACTAGCACATATGGAGTAGAATTTGAAGTTTAAGCTTGATTAGGTGATAGGGGTGTAGCATCTTCAACAACTCTTCTTTTTCTCCTAGTATTGTGAGCTATAGCATCATGACTAGCATGACAAAGTTCCTCTACTTGATGATTCATGAAAGAATAATCATTTTCTACTATAAATAAGAAGCATGAGTAGGTTGACTAACATACTATAATTTTCCTACTACATGCTCTTGGGTAGTCAATGCCAAATAAGATTCTACCTTCTAGAACATGCAACATGCATAGGAATAGTTGCAAGAAGGGTAGAAATCTTGCTCTTGAGAAAATTTGTTTTGGGGAACTAAAGCTCTATTTTTATTCACATTGGCAGTAGGGACATTACCAGTAGGTTTTCCCTTATCATAGGGGGCATAATTCTAATTTTGATTTTGGGGCCTATTGTTCATAGGGTCTTGATACAGTAGTTGGGGAGGCTTACTACCTTGAGCTTGCTACCTTTTCAAAGTCACCACCTCATCGGTCACTTCTTGAATCACAAAGAAACTATCTTCCATTTTTTTCCCAAGATCTTGCATTAGGGCCCTCAACTCTCCTAGCTCACTAGATGATGTGGAAGCTTGAGGGGTCAGAGAAAGGGGTTGACTTGTAGACATGGTAGGGATGGGGGCTACAGTAGACTGATGATTAGGCATATCAGGGAAGAAAGACATTGGAGGCCTTGGAGCTAACTTTCCTCCTTGTATAAAAATATTTTCTACCTTTATGGATATCTCATAAGCATCTGGTAAAGTATCCCCTCCCATAGTTTGCATTGTGGTAGCTATATCACTATTGAAATCTTTAAGGTAATGCAAGAAGGCATTATCGATATCTTAGAGTAGGTATCCTATCCCATGTTTTCTAAAATCTATAGATGAAATTTGTCATTCATTCATGGGGTGCTCTTTTGATAGTTGTTAGTTTCTTTAAAAGTGATAGGTGATCATTTTCATCCTCAAAATGCTTACATATCCCTGCTCCTAACCCATCCCAATCAGTAATAGAGTTATGAGGTAAACCTCTATACCATTGCAGTGTTTTTCCTCAACTGCAACATCATCTTCACTAATACCATGAATATTAAAAACATTTGAGACTTCTTGAATATTTTCTATAGGAGAGATGGAGGTTTCACCAAAATTAGGTATACTTTTGAGAGCTGACACTAGAATATCATGCCTTTGATCTAATAGGAGAGGACTGCCACCATTAAAGGTGGAAAAAGTATGAGCTCTAGCCATATAAACAAGTGACTTATTAATATGAGCAGATGGTATTCTAGGTTGAGATCTAACAACATGAGGAGTAGAGATGGATCTTGCAAGTGTATGGATTCCTTCTATACCCCTAACTGGTGATAGAGACAATCTAGTCTTCTTTTTGCTAGGATTTGAAAATGAAAGTTCATAATACTGAAAATTACCTCTGGAAGATGCCCTTGTGTGAGCTTTGGACATGAATCACAACAACTTTGGTCTAGAACCAGATGTATTTGAACCTTGGAGTCACCAAGTACTTGGAGAATGAGCCTCTTGAAGGCTTGAATACTGAAGGTAGTACTATCTCCTTAGCATGAACATGAAAGCTTTCTTTGATACCAGTGAACTTGAAATCTTCTGATTTTGAATACTTTGATACTAGTCCAACCGGGTGTGCCAAAAACTATAGACACAAAATCTTGCACCCTAGCCAAAGGGAATACTTCTCAGGCAACCTCATGTAACATGGAAACAATCTTCTGAGATTGAGTCTTTGAAGAAGGCCAACTTCCTTAACTATCACCTAACTGATTCTTGAGAGGAAAAGGGAGAAGGGATGCATGTAAGAAAAACTATCTAATCTAATCTAGAGGGTGATGCACCAAATAGTATATGGGTCTACTTCTTTCCCAATAAATGCACTAAAACTCAATAGATTTCTCAAAATATACCATTATCTACACCTTTTCAATCTCAATATCCTAGATAAGCCAAAAGATAACACAATCAAAGAAGGAATACAATGGATTAACTTGATCTAATCAGTCACCAAGTATGAACATGATCATATGATATTTCAATTGTCAAAATACATTCAATAAGTGAGGCCACACGAGTGCACACACACACTTAGATGACAAAAAATGGATACAACAAAAAAGATCTCTATTGAACATAGGCAAAATTATAGAAGAGCTCTGAAAATTAGAAAAGAGAGAACCCTTGAGAAGACAAAAAAACTTGCTTTTATAGTTCAAGCACAACTCCTGATTGCTTCACAATTTCATTCATGCATTTAAGACTTTCAGAGGGTGATTGTGCAAGATCTGGATGATAGATTTGATTTGGTATACATTTAGAGGGATGAAAATCTTTAAAACTTGATTGGAAGAAACCCATATCTTGATATGAAATGATGCCATTAATACAAAAAATCCCTCAAAATGGATAACTAGGAGGCAAGCAACATGTCTTCCATGACTTTTTAGCACATCTATAACTTGGGAGTGGTTGGGATCAACATGGAGATCAAGTCACACAGGAAAATCATTACTTCTCCTGCTCCTGGTTCGACAAATTAGTAAAATCAACAGTCAAACTAGGTCCTACGACCAAGAAGCACCACATGGACAAGTAATATTATTTCATTTTTCTAGCTTGCAAAGTCCTCATGAGTTTGACCACTTAATCATCTTAACTATGCCACCTTTTCACATGTAACTGTTGTTTTCTCATGAAACTGTAAACTTAACCACCACTGCTAACTATTTGACTTCCACCCGAGCCCACAAGGACACGTGTCTACAAGGTGCTTGCCCACTTTGTTTAAAATCCTTGCATCTTCAAAAAGTGGGAAAGTGCTTGCTATTGATCAACTTTGATCTGATGATGGAAAGACAATTGGCCTACATATTGCTCATGTCAGCATTTCGACCAATGAAAAGACACCAAACTACCAATGTGCCCTGACATCTCCACATTGTTCTAACAAGCTCAACTTTGCAGTCCACAAGGGAGGTGACATCACGAATTTCACGTGACAGAAAGGTGCTTGCCTACATTCCTTAAAAGCCTTGCATCTTGATAAAGCGGGAAAGTGCCAATTGTAGATCATCTTTGATCTGATGGTCTAAAAACATGCGGTCCACCTATTCACCATGTCAATATCTCGGCCAATCAGGGCCCACTCGTATGCCAACTCATTTGAAAACCCTCCACCTTGTCTGCGGCCCATAATAAAATAGGACCCACATGACACATGGCACGATGTCACTTTCCCACATCGCTTAAAGTTTGAGCAATGTTATAATGCGAGAAAGCGACCATCGTAGATCCTAATCCATCCTAAATTTGCATGTAGATTCAATCCCCCGGCCAACAAGAATAAGCCACATGTATAACCTCTGACACATCCAAAACCTACCACAACCCACCAAAGAGGATCAAACCCACCATGCCAAGTGTCAACTCGTCGCTTTGTCACATTTTCTAAAGTGTGTGCTTCTTGGCAAAGTGAGATTGTGACGACCATAGATCTGGGAAGATCTGACAATAGGGAAAGCTACAGGCCCATGGAAACATTAAAGTGTGTAGTCACTTAGGAAATAAGACATAATCTAAGGTTCTAAAGATATATATTTTGCATGCCCTAATTTTAATATTCAAATATTTGAATGACCATTAGACATTTTGCCAAATATGAAATATGAATTTTGGCAGGAGGGCAAAATAGCTAACATGCTTATGAGTTGTTTGTATACATATATCATAGGTACTTGGTGAATGTCATGTGACGTGATATTTAGAAGGTCATTACCTTATTCTTGAGTACTTGGTGAATATCATGTTTTGATATTTGAATGCCACTATTTAGAGTATTTGGTGAATATATTGTGTTGATATTCAAGAGGCCAATACTCATGATATCAAAAGGGTGAATATGTTCCGATCAAAGATATTCTTAAAATTGTCGTGTCTAATATTACCATTGGTGTAGTATCTAATATATATATATATATATATAGATATATACATACATACATACATACATACATATATACATACATACACACACACACACACACACACACACACACACACACACACACACACACACACACACACACACACACACACACACATATGTATATATAAGTAATTTTAATATTCACATGTATTCAAATATTGCCATTGTGAAAATTGATGTAAAATGATTCATATACATAGATATAGGTATATATATTATTAAAATTTTATTATTTAATAATACTAATTTGGTTGGCTAAATTATATTGTTGACAAGATATTTTGTTAACAACTTATATTACCATCAAAAGAGAATTGATCGACTTATTCTTGGTTGCATTAAGTTGATGGAGTAGATTGCTATATTTTGAGAATTGTGGAGACATGTATCTAACGAGATGTGACTCCATGTTGGAGTCACTCCTGCCAAGGTCATAGCTCTATGATATCCTATTTATAGGGGACAGGCTAATCTCCAAACAAAATGCACTAAAGAAAAAACAAAGTCAATTTTTTCCCCCCAGATTCATGAAAACGTAGTGATTTTTTTCCAATTTTTTTGTTGTTATTGACTACAAACTATGCAGATCATGAAGATCAAATGCTGAATTTTTTGGAAAAATCCATGATGTTTTCAATTTTTTGAAAATTGGTCAGCTATATAGTTTATAGGGAGGATATTCTCATCCTATTTATAGGGAGTGTATTTGGTAGCCTAAAATATAAGGAACAAACACATAGCTTCCACAGTAAGTCTTCTACTATCAACTTCATTGCATGTTATTATAAATTTTTATTGCAAGTTATTGAAAAATTATCTTTGCCTAAACATCATACTAGATAACAATATAAACTGGTTTAAATGAGAAGGAAAAGAACACAACAATTAATCAATCTTCAAAGGCATGTGATATGTATTGGAGTTTAATGTGGCAATCACTCTGTTATAGTGCCAAGCTCTATATTGTGAAATGTATATAGTGTGAAATATCTATATAAGTTGTTGCAGTCTGTAAATAGAGTTATAATTAAGAGTATCATTTTAAACATAAAATCAACCCTATATAGAAAATAATTTGATCATAAAACTAACAGATATGCATAGTGGAAGCATGTTGAGACCAAATACGTTCAACCTATAGTACCACTAGATGCAATTAAACAAAGAAGGAGATCCATGTTGCTACCATGGGTGCATTAGTAAGAAAAATCTTGTATGTTGAGTACGTTAATGTCAAAGATCTTGAAATTGGATATATAATCTGGGAAAGGCTTAAAATTTTCTATGGAGGTGACAAGAACATCCAAAAGGAAAAGGTTGATAACCTAATAGGAAAATAAGATGATGTGAGGATGTAGGAAGGAGAGAAAATCAAGCAATATAGAAAGAGAATAAAAGACATGGTGATTGGCATAAGAGCAGCTAGAGGAAAATTAGAAGAAGAAAATGTGGTCAACAAACTAATAAGGACCTTGTAACCACATTACACTATAAGGGTCTCATCCATTCAGGTGATCAGATCACTAGAGAAAGGTGAAGTTTCACTTGATGCATGATGCCTTGATAGGAAAGCTAATTGCATTTGATCTAAATAACTTCGACAGTAGTCTTCAGAAAGAAGGGGCTACATTCAAAGCCTATGTTGTACCTGTTACATAAAGGAAGGGAAAAGAAGTGGAAAGAACTTTTAGACACAAAAAAGATCTTGAATGTCTCTTTGTTGAAGAAGATGAACAAGATGAGCTAGAGGCTCTTCTAGCAAGGAGACTTCCTAGAGGAAAATGGGAACTTATCGATGTAAGCTACCTTTAAAGCGTTTTAGTTGTAGCAAGATAGGAATATAACTATGAGATGCCCTAAAAACAATAAAAAGGAGAAGAGAAAAAGATAACGAGCTCCAAAGAAAAAGGAAAGAAGCACTATCTTGTAGAAGAAGGTGTGACTGATGAAGAATCAACCTGCTTAGACAATGATGATAAGGCAATAAATTTTATTTTTATAAAAGAGGAACACGTAGAAGGAATGGCTTAAACATCACACACTAAGCTTAATTCCTAGACCAAAAGTGTTAAATAGTCAAAGTTGACTTTTTTTCCCAAGCTTAATTCTGCCCTTAGTGTGTGATGTTTAAGGGTGAACCACGTAGAAAGATCCTTAATATCAAGCATTAGCCATAGAAACAACTGGATCATAAACAATGACTATTCTCATCACGTGACCAAATACCAAAGAAAATTCCTTGAAGTAGAGGAATGTGATGGAGGATCAGTGAGATTTAGAAATGATGCTCCATGTGTCATGATAGGTAAGGGCTCTATATCTTTAAATGATTCTACAAATTGTAAATATCATATTGATGAAAAGCAAAGCACCAAAGTTTTCAAAGGAAAACTATGCCCTATGGTGTGGAAAGATGAAGCTACATCTCATAATACTGGATTATAGCAAAGAATAGATCATGATGGATTATATCTTGTAAACCAACATCTAAGTGTTAGATGTCATTCAATTGATGGTTATGAGTTGTTTGTATTCATATGTCATAGGTACTTGGTGAATATCATGTAACATGATATTTAGGAGGCCATTACCTTATTCTTCAGTACTTGGTGACTATCATGTGTTGATGTTTTGTAGGCCATCACACAAAGTATTTGGTGAATATCATGTATTGGTATTAAGGATGCCAATACTCATAATATCATAAATGATATCAAAATGGTGAATATCTTTTGATCAAAGATATTCTTAAAATTGTCATGTCTAATATTACCATTGGTGTAGTGTCTATTCCCATATTCCTCCTTCTAAATTAAGGAGGAGTGTTAATGTTATAGTTCAGTCAGATAAAAATATACTAACATATGTGTGTGTGTAAAATTTATCTTAATATTCACATGTGCACAAAAGTTTCCATTGTGAATATATATATATATATATATATATATATATATATATATATATATATATATATATATATATATATATATATATATATATATATATATATATATATATATATATATATATAGAGAGAGAGAGAGAGAGAGAGAGAGAGAGAGAGAGAGAGAGATAAATTCTATTATTTAATAATACTAATTTGGTTGACTGAATTATATCATTAGCAAGATGTTTTGTTAACAACTTATACTAGCACTTGCACCCAAAAGGAGGTGCAACATTATACAAATATTTATTGCACCATTAATAAACAAATAGTAGATTAATATTGTATAGTTTTTGTGCTTCCACAATTTAAAATAAAAAATTATTTTTATGTTGATTAATTTTTTTATAAGATTTTTAATTTTTATATTAATTATATATTTAAAAAAATACATGAACTCATTTTCATTTAAAATATATATTTAAAAAAATATTATAATACAAATAAAAAATTATAAATATATAATATGATATTATATATTTCATTTATTGATATTATATATTAGTTATGTATTGATAATTATTATCATTTTCAAAATATTATAGAATTAAATGATTCAATGTGGATTTTATTTTATTATAATAATTTATTTTAAAAAATACAATCTAGTTAAAACTTTAAATTATTTTATCAACAATTTGATATAAGTTATTAAAGTTAAATAATGTGTATATATTTTTAAATTTAAATTATAGTTAAATTCATTAAGGGAAGTAGTAAGTCATTATGTGGCACTTGTTTCCAATTTTATTTCAATATTGCACAAGGGCATTTCATTGAGGTTCTTTGCCACATCATTGAAAAATCTCCTCACCCAAACTGTATTATATATTTCCTTTTCATTTAAAAAATTAATGACAATACAACTTCATTCCTTCTTTATTGCAAAAATGCAAGTATTACCTCCTAGTGATTATAAGTGTAGTCATAAGATTACATTTAATCAATGATTTTAGTTTTTTTATTTTTAACTTGGACTCAAAAGATGTAGAACAATAATATGGAGAATGGTTGGTTCAATGTTGGTAGTATTGAATGCTAATACCAGAGGAATAGAGGTAATTTTCTTGTGTGATACTAAAATGACCTATACAACTTGCAATTCCTTGCTTTTATAATTGTATAATGGTAATAGAAATGTGTTCTAATTAATTTTTGTGATATGATTTCAGTTAACCTCTATTGAATATTAGTTTGATTTGTGTTCTATTCAATGAGCCTTTTCACAACATACTAATTCAGAGATGGAATATACATGCTTGCAGAGTTCAAATCTTAGCAACCTTAGGGACAACCACACCAAAAGAAGTTGCGACCAAAACCATATGAGAAAGAGGAACATCCAAGCAAGAGACAGGCAAGGGAGACACACATCCCTCATTGAAACACCAACAAGAAGAGTAGATCAACAAAAGAAAAGGATCTTTGGCGTCACCATCAACAACAAAAGGAACTCAAATCGTGCCAGAAGAAACTGGAACCATCACAATGGGTTCTTGAATCATGTGATCTTATACATAATGTTGTGAGTTATTAAGCATGATTTTAAGATCATACTCGCAATATGTTAGTATACATTATTTAGAGGCAAGTGATTATTGGCAAATACTCCACAGAATCACATTCATTGCTCTTGATTTCAGGGGATACTTATATAACGCTATGTATTAAATATTTTCTATTGAAATAAGCTATTATAAAAAGATAATAAAAGACAAATAGATTTAGAAGAAAATAGTTAAAGTAGACCTTGTGCAATTGAGGACATTTGCAATATTAGGTAGACCTTTAGGAAAGCAAATGGAGTGTGCTTCAAAAGGAGGAAATTTGTGCTACATGAATGAAGATGCACCACATTGAAAGGACCTTATAAAAGCAATGTTAAGCAATAAAAAGGTGTGGTAAATCCCTTGGGAGATGTGTAGATAAGTAAATACAACACAATATCACATCATGTGTTAAGACATGAGATATAACAAACATTGAATGATATCATAAGGAAACTATATTGTGATCATCATTATTTGGAGGGCAAAGTGAAACTGTTAGATGTCATAATTGTGATGGCAGCCTATCACAATTATGAAAATTTCATGGTGACCTATTGGCCTTGCCTTTTGCCAAATTGTAACATCTTTTGGCATCGTAATTGTGACGGACAAGGTTGCCATCACAATGTCCAACGTCAAAAGTCTGATGCTCATTCAACAGGAGTCAATTCTTGGTACTATTGCATGGGTGATAGTTAGCCATCACAATTCAGGTCCAAATTTAGTAGTGGTAGTTGTGATTGGGTACCTCATTAGGCCATGTTGTCGAGACCTAAGTTTTCTTTTAGCATTTTAGTTCCTTTTCTATCTTTCTTGCATTATTTGTAGCGGCATTATTTCTCATCTTAAGGTGGGGTGTTAGAGTAAAGTATTAATTTAATTGTATTAGTTAAATTAACTTTACTACCTTCTTAAGGTTTCACTTTCATGCATTTGCATTAGTTACATTTAATAATTATTTATCAATTATTAAATGTGACTAATGGAAATGCATAAAAGTGAAATCTTAAAAAGGTAGTGAAGTTAATTTAACTAATACAACTACATTAATACTTTAACATATAGAGTCCACCCTAGAAAAAATTTACTATTGTAGTTGTGAGAAAACAATAATGTGATTGATCTAAGAGAGTAGCTACTTGACTTGGTTTAGATCACTTTTATGCTCATCTAACCGATTTGCAGCTTGCTCTACCTCTCCTTGGCTTTGCAACACAAACATAGTCACTTCAATGCTCAACTCCTCTAGTCTTTTCGACTCCTACACTATGTGTACTCTGATCACTAGATTTTCTTGACACACATCACTTCCATGCTCTTCCTTGACCTCTTACTCTAATCCCCTTTCTCCTAAGATTGCACATATCCTAGCTCTCTCGCTTCCCATATTTTCAATCCACAATCTACCTTCTCTTTTTGAAAATGAAAGTCTATATATCGTTGTTGCTCATTCAACATTTAACCCTAATCCATGAGTCCAAAATTCAAATTTAAATACCTCTATTATGTGTGTACTTCCTATTTATGGAAAGTTGTAGGTTGCTTGTGACCCTTACCTACTTACTGGGAGAAATTCAAATTTGAATTCTCCCACCTATCTTCTCATTTAAACTTGATGTGACAATTCTTTCTGCATTCTTTAAAGATGTCAAATCAACTCACCCACTTACTGATATGGATAGTCATGGGTATCTTGCCCTCTATTCTTTGATCATGCAAACCTCCTTCAAATTGTTTGTGTTACTAGGTCAGTCTTTTTATCCTTATATCTTATTGTTACCTATCTTTCCTTCCTTCTTGTTTCCAACTTAAACTTAGTCCAACTTATATATGTGGATTTTGAAGACTACTTCTCCTAAACAACCTATTTTGTGTCTTGCTTTAGTCCTATCCTTGTATGACTAGGATGAACTTGAGTTCTCTCTTTGTCATTGGTTTCCTTTCATGTACCGATATGTGCATTAACATTAATGATAACACTTTCATTCACTTGTCTCACTAGTAAGCTCTATCGATCTCATAACTTGGCTCCTTTTAATTTTAGTTATGCTAGCATACTCTCAATTGCAAAGAGATGTCATTGTCATTGTAAAGGTTTACCCAAATTACATAATTATATTTACAATGGGAGCTAAAAGAAGTGTTCAATGAAACATTAACACTTCAAGACACGAACATGAGTAGAAACATTAAAGAAGGTCCCCAAAAACTATTCTATAACATAAACAAATCCAAAATAGGTGATCACTGATTGGCATCATTTTTGCCTTTTTTTTTTATAATCACTTTGTCATTAAGCATTGCCGAAATGAAGGGGAACCCTAGCTTCTTCTAGATTGTTCACTAAGATATTTTTTTACCTCTTTATCTATTTGCAAACAAAATTTGATAGTCTAACACACTAGCCTAAAGAGTGGAGTTGACAATAACTTGAGCAACCTTTTACATCCCACTCACCAGAAAGTTTGATAATCCATGTAAAAGGTAAAAAACCAACAGAGAAGTTAAAAAGAAAATGCCAACCCACATAAATCATCACTGACACCCTAGTGGAAAGGAGAAGCACAACCATGCTTCATCTGAGGGTAAGTGGGATAAACCCCTGGATCTTTTCTCTATGTATAACATTAAATTTGGCTTTTGACGAATCTTGTTCACCATTTTGTCTCTTCCCTAGCTCCCCGCATCTCTTGCAAGCATTCTTCATCTTTTATTGTCCACCCTACTTGAGATTTTATCTGATTAATGTTCATATGTCAATTGTGTGTTGCATTCCCATAGGTTTTAGGGTGTATCAGGCTTCTTTTGCCTCCATGAAATGTTTGTGTGTTAGTCTCTCATTAAATCTCCAAACAAATGAAGTTTATTTTGTGCCTAGAATTTTTCAATGCCAAATTGTTTCTCACTCAAACTTATGCCAATGTTAGGAATTGAGGCATCTAAAATCTCATCTAAACCTAACATAGCATCCCTAGGAACCAAGTCAATCATCATAAACGCGACAATGTCCTTAACTTCACCTCGTTGCAAAGCCCATGCAATAATCTTGGAGTAAATGTTTGCGTTGGTGTGATGACAATTTTCCATCAAGTAAAATATTTTTCCAAGCAACTAATCAACCACATTAGCAAGTTTGTGGTGAGTCAATTTGAACATTTAATCCATCCAAATTCTTTTTCTATGACCATGAAAGGGATTCCACTTCTTCCTACATTGGAGGGTGAAAGTGATTTCTATTTTTCATATAACCAAGCTTTTTTACCCTACAAATCCACCACAACTTACAAGGTTTGAAGGTTTAAGGGCACACAATTTTATGTATTAAAGTGGTTGATGATGGAGTGCATTTAAATCTTGTCACATCCATCATAGTACTTGTAAGAAATGACAACTCCTCACCACCATCGGCTACATGCCACATTAATGGGTGTGGAAAGTTGGCTAGATGAGGGAGTAGGAGAATATTTTTTATATTTCTTCATCCCTCCCATTTGACATCAGAATAATTCTCCATGACAATTTTAAGGATGCCAAGGTTTAATGCTTAATTTGACATTCTGTCAACTTCTTTGTTCTTATAGTCCTCCACTAATGGAAACTCATCATTGATTTTGGATATGTAATTTTAAAGGTGCCAGGCCTCCATGTCACCTTTAATTATGCAATTAAGAATTATTTACGAATCACCTTCAATGTGTAACTTTTTCACTCCTAATTTTTTTGAGGCTCTAAAGGCCAAAATAATTTCTTCAACTTCAATCACATTATTTGTTCCATTTCAAAGATGTTTGCCTCCACTTGCGATGAGATCCCCCTTTGATCTTTGATTATGAATCATGCGCCAGAATGACTAGCACTCCATTTATAGGTACCATCAAAGTTGCACTTCAAACACCCTTCTTGGTGTCATTTAATCACCTCAAGAATCAAGCTGGGAGACGTATGAACCCTAGAACATCCATACACAAGTCTAAAAGGGTTTGTAGTAATCTAGGAGTGACTCAAACTAGAGTTTATGCATAGCAACATGATTCTTAGCCTAACACTACACCTCATGACTTGCTTTCACACCAACTCGACTACACACTTGCTCTTACGGGTTTGTGGTAATCTAGATGTAACTCGAACTAAAGTCAATGCATAAAACTAAAATCATTAGCATAACACTATGCCTCATGAATCGCCTTCACACCAACTCAACTACACACTCCCCTTGTATTATATTTATTTAATTAATATATAAAGTATATTACATTCTTATTTATTAGTTATTAGATTTTTATGCAATAATTTTTTATTATTATATAGCATTATATAAAAATAATAATCTTATTATTACTAAATGAATCTATTTAAACAATTCAATAGTATTTATAATTGTAGAAAAACTAAATTATTATTATTATAAGATTTCAATTGTACAAAGCAATAGCACAAAAATATATTTTTAAAATTATGTTGATTGGAAAAGTGATTTATTATCTACATATTGTGAAGGAAAAAAAGACAAAATAGAATAATGAAAGTGAAAATGAAATAAATAAATTGCTCAATTTATTTTATTTTATTTTTAATTTTTATTGCATGTCATTTAAATTGTTTGACATTTCTAAATAGACTTATAAATAAAAATAATTTATATATTTTAAAATAAATTTGAAAAATATAAATTTTAAAAAATTTGACAAACTTATTTTAATTGCTTATATTGATTAAATGATTAATTTTCTTTGCAAATTATTTTTAAATAAATAATGAAAAAGTATATTTGTTTAAAATTGATTTTAAAATGTTGGATGCCCGCTCAAAGTAAATGAAGCCACACTTTAAAAGTGCCATCCATTTGTACAAGGAATGAAATATTAACAACCAAGTCAAAGTTCCTCCTAATGGTGCAATACATTTAGATTTTCAAAAATGTAAAGGGCTTTGCGATTTGAGCTAGGAAAATTGTGTTATTGAAATTATTTTGTTATGATTGTGATAAAAATATGTTAAGCTTGTTGTATAAGTAACATATCAATAACATCAATAGATTTGAAATCTTTTTAACAATTAAAAATAAAAATAAATTCTAAAAAAAACTAAATGTAAAAATTATGTGGACCATTTAGTGTAAAATTGATAATATGTATATATTTCAAAGAAAATCATTGATTATTATTAATTTATTAATTTTTTATTAGTTAAAAAATTGCAAGTTAAATACACGTAAATTTTTATTTATTTTTAAATCTAATTAAGATAAAATTGTTATTAATCAACAACATAAAATTGTCATTAATGAAATGACATCATAATTAATATGAATAGTGGAAAATATGAATTATAAAATCTTACAAAATAAAATAAAAATGTAAACATTTGAAATTTTATTGAACTTTTAAATTATATCATGTGATTGGTTAGTTTAATCTAAAATGAATTGAATATCTTTCCTCGTAGGAACTAATAAAACAAAAAAAAAATGTATGTAATAAAGGTCGATTTAATTTCTATTTAAAAAATAAATTAAAATACAATAAAATTATATAGATGTTAATATTGAATTGAAGAAGCCATTATATAATTATCATAAAATTATTCAACTACATTATTTGCACTATTAATTTTTGTTTTTATATTAAAAAAATAACATAAAAGTGTTGATCATTTAACAATATATAGCAGAGGTAAGTTAAGAAGTACAAAATATCATTAATAATAACACATAATTAGTTCATATAAAGTCTTAAAAACAATCAAGAAGCTAGTTCAAGAGTTCGTTCTAATGTTAGTAAGAAGCTTGTAAGTTCTTTATGTTTATAAAGTCTTAAAAACAATCAAGAATCTAATTCAAGAGTTGGTTCTAATGTTAGCAAGAAGGTTGTAAGTTCTTTATGTTTCCTTCATGTGTCGCTAATCAACCTTTGCTAGACTATTGTGATGGCGGACTTATCTCTTAATCCCATCTACAAAGGATGATTACCTTGATAAATGTTATATTAATATTTGTTCAGATGAATTGTACTATAATAAAAAGTATATATTTAAATTATAAGTAATTTTTGAAAAAATATATTCAAATTATCTACAATAAAATTAGTCTCTCATACTTTTATAGATTACTTCAAAAATTATAAAAAAATGTGACCTAGCATAACTATAATTATGACTTGTGATTCTCTCATTTGAAAGGTCTTGGGTTCAAGTCTATTGAACTTATAGCTTCGCCCTATTACCCAAAAAATAAAAAATAAAAACACTATAATTATAATTCAAAGAGTCCATTAAAATCTTTCAAAAATCTGACCTATAGATTTCAAGACCAATTCATTAAAATGAATAATCATACTTCTTATTAATAAATAGACTCATTATAATTAAAACAAAATACAATACAATATGATTATTATTATTTTTTCATAAATTGACAAGCCACATAATATATTATACCACAAAAACAAAGAAAAAGTAAGATCCAAAAATCAGACAAATTCACTTGAATTACCTGAAATGAAATGAGCGCTAGGAATACCCTTGTAGTTTCAGATTTAAATAAGAAGCAGCTCAAAGATCATTTTTGAAAAAAAGAGAGAATATATATCAAATACAATATAATTATTATTTATACTCTATTATAGAACAATTAAACAAAATTTTGAAAATGTAACAACAGTCTGTAACTACCTTAAAATAACTACATGCCCTTAAAATAATCTCAATAAAGCGGCAGGAGTTGACATTAATTTTGTTTCATATACCTTACAGCTTCTTATATATTCAGTCACAGAAAACGATTACCAAAAGGTCTCGATCTTAAAGGGGAAGAATTTTAAAATACTTTTTGCCGCTCCTTACGTTTTGCTTCCACATAAAATTTGGAGTTTCTTGATCCTAAATTTTATCAACATGCTTTGAATAATCAAGATATCCTGTAAATTAATCGATCATATCTGTCATAAGAGCGACAATTTTTGGGTTTTAAAAAAAAATCATGACTGGAGAAGCATAATTGCTGCGTATGCTATGACATTTCATTCGCTCGATTATAAAACAGCACTAGATAAAAACGTGATTACAGCAGATTCAAATTTTTAATGGCGGAAAAGGACAATCATAATGTGATGGATTGTATAAAAAATGAAGCGTGAAAAATCATCATCTTGTTTCAGTAGTTGGTATGGCGTCGAGGAGGGAATTGAATAAGCATGAGGACCCTCACATTGGCATTTGTCAGTACATTGGTCCACATGGCTTCCTTCAAACCTGCAAGAGAATCAAGCTCAACAGGTAGCAAGTTTTTGTCTGACATAAGAGAGTAATTGAAGCATTTGGACCTTGTATATTCTTTCAATTCAGTCATACCAGTGAATTGTTAATGTGATAATAATTGGATAGAAAGAGACCTATATAATATGTTTTCTGATACCCTTTTGGGTATAATCCTGTTCTTCTCCTCTCCAGTCTTGATCAATCAATGTCGCCAGTTTTTGACTTTAAGTTTAGGTTTTGGAGGTTCGTTTGTGCTCAAACCTCGGGCTGTGAAGAAATTTCCAGTTCGGAGTGATTTTTTGTTTAAATTCAGTTGGTGAGGCAGAAGATTACTCCTGTGTGATAAGATCTAAATCACCCTGATCCATTTCTTTGTAAGCAGAGCTAAATCATCCTAACCCTAAAATGGTATCATCACCCTGAACCCAGTCGTAGGTTTCAATTAAACCCAAAATTGTCTGTTATAATAGAATAATTGAAGCATTGGGACCTTTTATATTCGTTCCATTCAGTCATACTAGGTAGGGCATTGTCAATGTGATAATTACGGGATAGAAAGAGACGTGTCTGTTTTTTGATACCCTTTTGGGGATAATCATGTTCTCCTTCTCTCCAGTCATAATCAATCAATATCACCAGTTTTTAACTTTAAGGTTACAATCTTGTAGGGTAACTTGTGCTTAGGCTGTGGAGAAATTTTCTAGTCCTGAATGTTTTATTGTTTAAATTCGGTTGGTGAGGCTGTATGCTTAGAAGATAGTTCCCGTGTTAGAAGATCTAAAATCACCCTAACCCATTGCTATACAAGCAGAGCTGAATTGCCCTAAACCTTAAAATGGTAAAACCTCCAAACCCCACACCTCTGCCTACCTTGGAAAAGGTTTTTGCCTCAGTAAATTTGTAGTCGGAGGGTTTACCTGGTCAATTGAGCAGAGGATCTGACAAATTTATAAAAGGAACCCCTTGGAAGTACAATTATAAAAGCCCATTGATCTGACCTTCTCAGCTTACACAAAAGGGGTTTGTTCTTCCCAAGTTTTAGTCACCATAATGGACTTAAGTGTGCAGTTGACTTCGCCATTGAGATTGCAGGAAGAACTGCGTTTAAAAATTGAGGTTGCACCTGTGTGTGGAAAGGAGAAACATAAGAAAGGAGGATGGAAGATTATGCCCTTTGTTATAGGTATATAATCAGACCCTCTTGCATTTATTTTATACTTTTTTTCTTTTCCAAGTTGAAAAGATGGTAAATGTGTTCTTATATGAATCTTGGCAGGAAACGAGAGCTGTGCAAATCTAGCAGTGATAAGCTTATCTGCGAATCTGGTGGTGTTCTTGACAACTCAGTTCCACATGAATCAGGTTGCAGCTGCCAAAATTGCTACCATCTGGGGAGGAATCAATGCTTTAGCACCCATTTTGGGTGCTTTTATAGCTGATTCGTATCTTGGAAGATATTGGACCATTGTCCTCTCCTCTGTCACAAACATACTGGTAAGCCAACTCTAAGCGGCACGTTCAATGCATTCATTAAATTTCACCATTTTCATTTTTATAATTGCATTTCATAATCAATAAATCAAGTGAATCTACGTACACTATCTCCAACAAGCATCATCTCCTGTATACCGTCATCAAATTGAATACCAAAACAATCAGCACGAATATGTGAGAATTATGTTAGTAAGATCCTTATAATGGAGACTGGGAACTCCATATTGTTGTTTGTTAAACTTGATAGTATTCATGAAACTGTTCATACTTGAGCATAAGTTTTAAGTTTTTAGGTGAACAAAAGCATCATAACCATAGTAACACAGAGATGCATCCCGCCCCTCCTTTTTGCCCCACGTCTTGGAGATGGGTACCCGTTGGGGACTTTGGGACTCCGTCCCCTATTCCTAGCGGCGTCACCAGATTCTGCCACCTCCGCCAAGGATGGGATGTTCTCGTGTTGAATATTTGCTGATTCGACTATTTATGTTCCATGGTCAATGTTCCAATTCAATGCAACGTTCAAGTATTTACTCTTTTACATCTTTATATCTTATATTGCAATACATCTTTCATAACTAGCACTGTAAGTACCATATGTATAGTATATACAGCCCCTGTCCCCCACCATTCCTCCACTCCTGCGCTGTCTCCAAATTAAGGCCCCTCTGTCTCTCTGTCCTGAAAACTTGTCCACTCATTCCGCCATCCCCCATCCCCAGGATGTGTAACTATTATCATAACTCTACATTTAGACTTTAAAAAAGAGTTGCTTGAGAGGTTTGCTTGGAAGAGGTGTATTTTTTGAAGTATTGAAAAATTCAGTCGACTTTGGTTAGCAAAAGCTTATAATGGGAACTTCAATTTTCTCTTGTGAGGAACCATCATAGTTGAACATAAGATCTATCATTATGGTAAAACAAGTTTGAGATCGTATCTTGATTTTAGCAGGCAATTTCTTTGGACTAATGGAAATTCATTCTACAATCTGGTTGATGCAGGCATTGGGTATTGTTACAATCGTATCTCTTCTTCTACCCACATTAGGGGGATCCAAAGTTGAACTTGGACTACTGTATGTATTTTTAGTATTAATGACTGTAGCTTCAAGTGGGATCAAATCATCTTCAATACCCTTCGGTGCTGAGCAATTTGACAAAAATGATGCCGAGGAAAGGAAAAAGCAGCAGAGCTTTTTCAATTGGTACTATCTTGCAACTTCCGTATCTGTCATGCTGGGTCTGACCTTTGTTGTTTATTTACAAAGCAATATAAGCTGGAGCTGGGGATTTGGTTTAGCCACTGCCTTGATGGCTATCTCTACAGGCTTCTTTCTGTCGGGAACAAAGTACTATGTTTTTGTCAGTCCAGAGGGCAGTGCCTTGACTGGATTTGCTCAAGTGATTGTTGCATCCATCAGAAAGAGAAATCTAGTTTTGCCTTCTGATCCAAGGGAATTGTATGACATTCCCGCGAACAAAGATGATGTAGAACCAAGGCTGCCTTCAACCAACCTGTTCAAGTATGTAATTTCTCTTTTTCATTTTCTTCACTGGACATTTTCTTTTACTTAGAACAGACAAAATATCTATTTGTTTGGTTTTCTTTTCTATTTTCATTTTTAAAATCGGTAATCGGCAGAAGCCAGTGTTCATTATTATTTGTTTATTGTTATTAATTGTTATTTGTTAAGTTCGTCAGTGTTAATTATTATTTGTTTATTGTTATTAATTGTTATTTGTTGAGTTCGAATGGACTCGAACCCAAGACCTCTCAAATAGAGGCTCACAATTTTGATTTTAAATTTATTGTTGAGTTATAGACTCTTACTATTTTTTTAATTATTGACACGGGTAAGACCTAAAATTTTAGTAAAGCCATAAATCTGAAGGCAATTAAGCCATAGATCTAAAGGCAATTATGAAGAAAACAGGAGATCAAAAATGTTTATATCCCTGCAGAAAAGTAGAAAAGATGATCCGCACTCCACACAGCTGTAGTCTAGTAACAGGACCAAACATTTGTCAACACTTGGTGGGACATGGTGAATAGTGCTCTAATAAATTGAAAATTCTTAGTTAAGAAGAAAGAAAGGAAAATTCATTGCAGTCAATTCTCTAGATATGTTAAGGTGTCGGTACAAGTTTTCATAGGCTGCACCAAGGTGGTGGGCTAACAAGGATGATAAGACATTTTCAAACTCAATAAAGAATGATGGAAGCATACTATCTAGTGAAATAGAAATGCCCATGGACTTATAATTTCCTTTCTCTTCATAAAATTGTAGTAATGGCCAAATTCTTTGATAGTACACCCTAATTATGTTGGAAATTTTGATTTTTAAACAACTCATTTTTAACTTTTTTAATTGCTATTGGTTCTTAAACTAAACTGTAAGTGATATATTATTTGTAAGTGATATACTATTTCTTGATTCTGAATTTGATTGTGTATGTTGTTACAGATTACATTCTGTGTTCTCAAAGTCTGCAATCTACACCCTTATGGCTCCAAATTTTTATATATCTGAATTGATGAACCAGAAAATGTAATTCAAAATAGTATGATATTATACACAATCAAATTCAGAAACAACTAATAGATAACACACAACCAAATTGAGAAGCAACTAAGAAATAATCTAATTGACATATCGATAGTGATAACACCCAATGCAGCACACAACCAAATTGAGAAGCAATTAAGAAATAATCTAATTGACATATTGATAGTGATAACACCCAATGCAGAAAATTAATGAATGAAGAACAGAGACAGCAGGGGAATTATCTGAATAGCCCACTGATGAACTATGATCTGTTTCTGTCAATCCAGGTTCTTGAACAAATCAGCAGTAAAGAGAACAGAGGATTACAACACGGAGAATGGATCCACAGCCAATCCATGGAAGCTCTGCCCAGTTCAGAAAGTAGAAGAACTCAAGTCAGTGATAAGCGTATTACCAATCTGGAGTGCAGGAATAGTGGTGGCAATCATCTTGAATGGCACATCCAGTACTTACATGATATACCAGGCAAAGCTTATGCACAGAAAACTAAGTACCCATTTTGAAATACCAGCGGCCTCCATGAGCGTCTTTGCCCTTTTGGCCATATCCGTATGGCTGCCCTTCTATGACAGAATCCTCCTTCCATATCTCCGCCGCTTGAGAAACAAAACCCAAGGCATAACATTGATAGAAAGAATTGGAATGGGCATAATTTTCTCTATAATCACCATGGTTGTGGCGGCCTTGGTGGAATTCAAGCGGAGAAACAGCAGGGAAACTATGTCCGTAATGTGGCTTGTGCCGCAGTATGTTTTTCTGGGAATGACGGAGGCATTTTATGCCATTGGTCTGATTGAGTTCTTTTATTTGCAGTTTCCGAAGAACATGAGAAGTACGGCAGTGGCTCTGTTCTGGTGCAGCATGGGAGTGGGTTTGTTGTTCAGCAGTGTTGTTATTACAGTCGTTCATAATGCCACTGGTGGTGATGGAAACAATGCTTGGTTAGCTCAAAATCTCAATCATGGCCGCCTTGATTACTTTTACTGGCTCTTTGCAGGGTTCGGTCTGCTTAATTTCTGTTATTTTGTGGTCTGTATAAGGTTTGTCAGAGGTTTGATGCGAAGCGAACCCAGTGATCAGCTTCAGGTAGAACTGCGTGTCTGATTATAACAAGACTTCTTTAAAAAAAAAATAGAATATATGTTTTTAAATAAAATTAATTGAAATTATTATAAATATAATTGAAAAGGTCCCTACAACTTAATCTCTTATTTAATAATTTGAAAATATCACATATCACCTATCGTGTGTTGGGGACAATCAAATCACTGTTGTTTATCTTTTTCCAAAAAAAATACATGTACAATGCATTAAATTTCTTTTATTATTATTATTAAATAATATTTTTTTCCAAAAAAATACACGTACAATGCATTAATTTCTTCTATTATTATTATTAGTATTAAATAATAAAATTTTAGTTGTTGCTCAAATAACATTTTCCCTATGCCATGAAATTTGTCTCTAATAAATTGTATTCTAGACTTTATATTATAGATTTGAAAACTAGCACTTGTACTAAAATAAAGTGCACGTCTCCCTTGTTTTGGGCTCTACTAGGGTTTCATGGAACTTTCAGTTTTCTTGTGCACGGCTCTCTATCTGAGCTCTCTTTTTGTTGTTTCCACTTGTCACATCGCATTTACTGCGGGAGCTTTTAGGCTAGGTTATAATGGCCTTGGCTAGTGGTGACCCAATTGTTACTAGTGTTCACATTGCTGCTTCGAATAGCCATGGTGCCTCCTTAGGAAAAATGCCCTCGCAAATTCGTCCCAAAAGTTTTTCACGAGGTAATCCTGATATCATCCTTCCTTTACAAGAATTTGATGCTACATGTGATTGGTTAGAACAACATACCTTGATAGGGTATTTTGTGGGTAGGACTCCTCCTAAAGCTATGCTCTGAGAATGGATTAACAAAAGTTGGACTCCTCATGGAGTCCACCTTGACACTATGCAAAACCTTATAGACGATTTTATTTATTTATTTATTTTTTGCTTCCCTAACCCGTCGCAAGCAGATGCGATTTTTAACAATGGCCCCTAGTCTATGTGTTTGTCTCTGCTTGTTTTTCAAAAATGGCCGAGAAACTTCACAGTCTCTAACAATAAAAAGCTTAGGGTTCCTGTGTGAGTTGAGTTCCTAGGTTTACCCTTACCATGTTGGCCTTATATTGAGTCCTTTGCCAATACCCTTGGCAAAGTTATCACAAAGGAGCATGAGAAATTTTTTAACGCTCGTCCATAGAGACGCGTTTGTGTCGAGGTTGATCTTTCCAAGGACCTTAAGGATTTTGTGAAAATCTAGATTGGGGCTCAAACCTTCTCTCAGAAGGTGCTCTATTTGAACCTTCCCAACACCTGCTATAAGTGCCAACCATCAAAACACAAGATTAGGGATTGCCCTTTGGCTACGCCTGGGGTTAAACCCTCGCCTAAAGAAGCTCCTGCCAAGCCAGTCGAAGGGAAAAAAGAAGAATGGGTTACTGTTGGGTGCAAGGGCAAGGTTTCCTTGACTGCTTTGGCTCCTAAACAATCATATGCAGCAGTCGTCACAGTTCCTCCTATTCCAACAGGAGCACAAATCCCAGTTAGCTTAGAGATGCAAGCGATCTCCTTATAACCTACTTCAGGTGTCTCATAGGTTTCAAACCTTGCTGGTCCGTAGGGGATTAAGGCAGCTACTAGGGCTACTGCTTCGGCTATGGGTCGTACACCTCTTGTTGCTTCTTCCATAGCGCCACAGGTAGCATGACGTTCTTGCAGACCTCTCGAACGTGCTGAGAAACCAGAGGTGAAACGACAAGCTGTAAGTCTAAAAAAAAATTCCTTCTGACTTTAACCAGGTTTCTACCTTCTTGCAGAATAGCTACTCCTCTCTTGAGGACGAGGAAAATATGGAAGAATTTTCATGAATTTTTTATCATGGAATTTACGAGGTCTTACAGACCTCTCCAGAAAGTACTATGTCTAGGACACTCGCCATAGACTTGGTAATTTAGATTTTCTTTGTATGTAGGAAGTTAAGATTTTCGGTTTCATGCTTTCTTCTGCATGCCACGTCATATGGTAGGATGGCATTATGTTTTCCTCTTAACACGAAGCTAGCAGAGGTGGTGTAGTTACTCTCTTGTCACCTCGTCTTCAGTCTGCTATTATTTCGCACGATTCTAACGCCATGCATAGAATTATTTGGTTGTTGCTTTCCATTAACAATCATTCCTTTGGAGTCGTTAATGTTTATGCTTCCAATGATGCTGTGGAAAGATCTCAGATGTGGGCCTAGCTGACTGACAACTTGCCTCCAACTACTTGGGTTATGTGTGGTGACTTCAATATGGTCGAAATGACCTCTAACAAAGACGACATTTTGCCTTTTTGCTGGATAGCTAGGGAAAGGGAACCCTGGCACTACATGCGCAATAAATTGGGCCTGTTTGATCCCAATATTTACCGCCACCAACATAGTGGGGTTTGGCATACTTGGTCCAACTTTTGAGTTGGCTCTAACCGCATTTTAAAGCGCCTCGATCGTGCCATGATTACTGCACAATCTTTTTCCTCCTTTTCTGAGGATCGTGATTTACCTATCATTCCCTTGCCAGATGTGACGTTATCTGACCACTATTCCATTTATTTTTGTCATTTCATGGCAAACAGTTGTCCAGAAAGTTGTCAAGTCACAATTCTTCCTCAACACGTCTATGCTGATGCATGCTTCCACCATTTCACATATCCTACATGTCTAGAATCTGGAGCCACGTCCACATTCTCATATAGGGTGGATTCAATGGTGGAATGGTACCATTACTAGAACTGCTCGCTTTCTGCGCATCTATGGGCGACAGTTGGCAGTTTTCAAAAAGCGGTCTTATGAAGCCACTACTTTTGCGCTCAAAAAAGCCTCTAAGGCTCTCACCCTCAATCCCTTTGATGTGGATTTGCAAATCTAGCTTGCTAAACTTCACCATGATAAATAAGTTGTTGATAACTATGCCGCATGAGGAGCCCAAATCAAAGCTCGTCTCCACTGGTTGGAGGTTGGTGATAAGGCTTCGAAGGAGTTCTTCTAGGCTCTTCGAGCCTGTCATACCAATATTGGGATTAAAAAAATCAAACAAGGCACTTCTGTTCTCTCCAGTCTCCTTGACATCCTGCAAGCATTTGTTCATCACTACGAGAATGTTTTTGCTTCACAGGGAAATTCAATTGCTAAGGAGGAAGCTCTCAAAAAGTGTATCTTTGTCACTCCAAACCGCCTAGCAATTTAGCAACGTGCTTTTTGTGAGCAGCTTCTTATCCTCTGAGACCTTAAGGAGGCAGTTTACTCCATGGTTGACAATAAATCCCCTGGTTGTGATGGGTTTCCCTGTGAATTTTACAAACACCTCTGGGAGCATATAGGTCTTGATCTGCACAAAGTTTATCTTGAAGCCTATCATACTTAGGAGACATTATAAATAAAGGAAATATTAAATTCATACCTAAAGCGGGAGATCCTGAGGATATTTGCAATTGGAGGCCCATTACCCTTCTGAACGTGTCTTATAAGATTATTGCCAAGGCAATTTCTCTCAAAATCCAACACTTGTTGCCTTTAACTGTGTGCCCTGAGCAAATTCGCTTTATTAAGTCCAGATATATTCTTGACAACATTATTGTTGTTTGGGAAGGAATGGAGTGGGCTCGCAAGTCCAAACAGACAGCTATTTTTTTTAAGATTGATTTTGCTAAAGCCAATGATCGCATTGAATGGCCTTTTATCTTGGCTATGCTCTAGGCTCTTGGTTTTGGTCCCAATTTCCTGCAATCTATGGAGATGCTTGTTAGTGATGCTAATGCTTGCATTACCATCAATAATTCTAAATCTGAGGCTTTTGGTCTTTTTTGTTCCATCAAGCATGTTTGCCCTCTGGCACTAGTGCTTTATGTCCTTGCTACTGAAGGATTTGGCTATTTGCTAGCCCACTTTGTGTCCTCTAAACTGGTTCGTGGCATTTCTTTGCCAAAATCATCCTCCCAATTGGTCAGTGGTCATTTTGTTGATGATTCCTTCCTCACTCTTTTGGAGGATGAAGAAAACATCAAAAATGCCTTAATTTGCCTGAACACTTTTTTGTCAAGCCTCTGGATCTACTATTCAATGGCATAAAATGCTTTGCTACCGATAGTTATTCTTGCCAGCTCCACCTTGGCCTAGCCAGTTTGATTGGAAATGGGTCACTCACGGGGATATTTTCTGCTTTCTTGGCATTCCTTCTGCTTTTTAGGCTTCGCTTGTTGAACTATGGAATGTTGTGCTTGCCAAGATCACCAAGAAGCTTGATTATTGGCTTACAAAACTGCTCTCCCTTGCAGGCAAATTCCAGATTTGTTTGAGAGTTCTTGTGGCCACTCATATTTATTATTCTTCTTGTTGGGCTCCCTCTAAAGCCTCCTACCAAAAATTGGAAAGACCGCTCAGGGATTTTCTTTGGGTTTCTGGTTTCGATCATCATGGCTTTCACAGAGTTGCTTGGGATTTTTGTTGTCTCCCAAAAGAATATGGTGGCCTTGGTCTACTTTCCACTCAGAAAAAAGGCCTTGCTCTTTGTGCCAAATGGATTATTTGTGCCATCACTGGAGATGAAGCCTGGAAGATTTTGGTTTGGTATTGCATCTCTTCCGACTTTCCTGTCAACAGGCCTGCTTGGAAAGGGATTGGTTTCCACACCCTTCTCATCATGCATGAGCCAGTGGTCATATAGGGCTCTTTTGTTTTCAAGAGCATATGGAAGGCTTGGGAAGCTATCAAGCCTTAGCTTCGCTAGTCTAGTGATGAGTTCCGCAATGGCCTCTCCTTGAATCAACAGAACATTTGGCGGTCTCCCCTGTTTGCCATTCAGGGTACTCCCCTTACCAAGACTCAAGGTGTTAGTGCTCTACGTTTTTTCAAACGAGGCATCAGAACTCCCAAAGATCTTTTCTCTAGGGTTTCCATGAGTTTCAGATCCTGGGAAGATATGCAAGTTTAGTACCATCTTATTCGTGCAGATCGACAAACTTTTGACTTATTACTCTCTTCCAATTACAAGCCAGTTCCAGTTCACTTAATTCATAAAGTGGGTATTTAGTCTATTAGACCTTGGTGGCATGATTGGAAGTGGTATCCTACCACTACTTTTTCCAATTACAAGCCAAGTCTAGGTTATAGAAGGCTTTCTCCCCATCTACCGATGGTGGATACGCTCAATCAGAGATGGCATTTGCAATCTTCTCTTTCTCAATGGAGAAAATGCTTTGACACTGTATGTAGTGCTATTACCAAGCCCAAGATTGCCCATTTTGCTTGGTGTCTGGCCTTTCAAGGTCTTCCCCTTGGGCCTTGGCTCAAGCATATTGGGGTTCCAGATCCTAGATGCCCTTTTTGTGGACAACCAGGTTCTTTCGTGCATAATTTCTAGTTTTTTAGGATTGTTCAAAATTATTGGCACTGGATTCATGACTTCTTCAAGCTGTTCAAGCCTAAACCCTTTTCTTGGCACATGGTTATATTGGGTGATTCCCCCAGAATCCCTCGAAAATTCACCTAGATTTGGCATACATTTAGGATGGAGATTTTGTTCACTCTATGGAAAGATAGAAATGTTGTTCTTTTCACTTACAATTTTCTTGATATTAATATTGCTATGTACACTAAGGTGTGCATTTATAATAATGTAACTATGCAGATTCAAGTTCAAGCTAACAAAGTGGCCTTGGAGATGGCTCACCTGCAAGAGCTACTAAACCACTGGGGCAATGCCCCTTGTACTTTTGTCAGAGTTCCTCCAGATGCTTTGGCTGATACCTCAACGCCTCGAGGCCATTGTCCGCGGAGCCATTCCTCAGGTCGCCACTCGCACACCTTGCTCTCCCAAGCTTCCCACCATCGCTCTCCCAGCAGTGGCGATGGTGGATGGAGGTGCCACTCAGCTTCCCCACCCTGTGGTGGCTCTGGCTGGTCCTTAGCTCCTCCTGGTGCTCGATGGGTGCTTTCTAAGAAATGGCCTCGCCTGGATCTAGCGATTTCTCCTCTGTGGCAAGAGATAAAAGATGCAAAGGTTGCCATTAATCCTACTGCTGATGATGGTTGGATTGTCCCTAGCCCGCTCCCCAATCCCAAAGATGATTGGAGTTTTCATGATCGTGATGAACCACCACTCTCAACAGGCACTGCTTTGACCGCCTAAGGTTGCTATTTGTTTTTTTTTTTATGAATAGTGTTTGATTTCGGCTGTGGGCGTGTGAACTTTCACGAGGTGATCTTGTATCCCCCAACCCTTTTTTGTGAATTGTAATCTTAGTATATTAATTATTAATAGAAAATGACTATTCATCAAAAAAAAGTGCAAAAGTTACATGGAGAGTAAGTTATACTTTATTTAATATTTGAAGAATTGACAAGGAAAAATAAGTGTGTATATAATTTTTTTCAATAATCAATTCTTTTAAAAAACTACAAATAAGTTGACAGAAATGTTATATTTTAATTTGAAAAAGTTCAAAAGATATATTTCTATAAAAAAAATAATTAATTAATATTAATAATAAAAATTATAATTAAATGAATTTGATTTTTGTATTTATCTGTTCATAAAGTAATTATAGTCTATTTATAAAATAGATCTAGTAAAATCAAATTGAATGTCTTCAATTATTGTATCATGTTTAAGTTGGAAGAAGATTAGAATAAGTATTTGTCAAGATATGGAAGAAATATTTGATATACATATATGTAAAATGTACAAACATCAAATATCGTATATAGTGCCAAACATGTATGCATAATGTGCAAACATCAAATTGGATGTATGAACAACATGGTACAATTGGTTGTTTAAATAACACATTTATAATTTATTAAAAAAAAATTAATACAAAACTTCAACTTGAATTAAAAACATATTATGTATAAATTTGAAAACATAGAGGAGATATGAAATTCTATTAAAGTAGGTTGGTTTCAATCATAAATTCTATTAAAGTAGTAACATAATGTGTAATCTATTAAAATAAAAAAGAAATATCTTTAGATAATTGATCCTCAAAATGATATTGAATGCTCATACTCTATTTTATCTCTTATGCATTTCAATAGAAATTGAAATTCACAAAAGTGAAAATATTTGTGCTTAAAATAATAAAATAAAAATGTGAAAATGCATAATTAATTGATTAAAGTTGTACAAGTACAATGACCTTGTTAACTAGTGTATGTGAATATCAAATTGTTGTTTTAAAAACAAAAACATGATAAATGTATGTTTATACAAATTTCAAAGCATTGTTTTAAAAGCAAAAAAAAATGATAAACAATCTTTTTTTCTTCATTTCTTGTTCAATAATAAATACTATGAGTGTTTTACCTTGTGCTTATTGAGCGACAATTTTCCAAAAGAAAACACATTGTTTTGCGTATGTTTTTAACTAAAAACAACCCATCCTAGGGTATATTTTGGCTTAAAATGGCCCATAGAAAGAAGATTTAAGATTATTGTTGTTCTCAATTTTGAGATTGCAAAATTAAGGCAGCCCTACGTTATTTTTTAATGGAATCATAGGTGCAACCTCCAAACTTTTATGTTATGACTATTGTGTCATGGAAGTAATTCATCATCCCATGAATTGGCTTGAACTTCATGTACTCAAGACATCGCTTTTAAGGTTTCCATCAAGTTAATTGTCTTAATGTTTTATTAGGATGAAGTTTTCTTCTCTGGCTGTAAGCACTTGCTTTTGAACAATCTTCAAGTCTTTTCTTTATTTATTTTTGCTTTTGTATTTTTTTTTTAATATTATTTTTTCCTTAGGATTATAGTAATTTAAATTTTGATTGTTTCGAGCTATCTCAGGCCTCAAATGAAGTTGCCTAGCTCAAGTTATTAAGGTTTTAAGCATGTTGCAGGTGGGGGTTTTTCATTCTGATTACATGTATTTATAAAAAAGAAGTTTTCAATATAGTATTTAATGTTTTAAATGCAAAGTTAGGTTTTTCCATACCATTTTCATATTATTTTATTAAACCTATAGTCACATGCAAATATAATAACACGAGACACTTTTTAATGAAATTAAGTAGGGTTTTTATTTAGCATTGCATGTAAGCATGATGCAAACCACTTTTAAAATTTCATTATAATGAATTCTAAGTACCAATGCATAAAGGTGGGATTTTTAAATGCAAATACATATTTTAAGTTAAAAACATTTAACTTGACATCTGCAAGTGACATTTTTTCATGTGTTTTCATATAAGAAACCTATTACTATAAACATTTTTACCTTAAAGGCTTTATAGTGAGAAAATAGCATGTGAAAAGTTTATTTTTTAATAACTCAAAGGGAAAAGTGATTTTTAAAGCCAAATACATGTGTTTTTGACTACTAAAAGCCCATAATTATGCATAATTGTACAAGGGTAACAATTTTATAGTAAATAACTGTTAGCATGAATGGTGATGCTATGGGGGAGCATTGCAGAACATTGTTATGATATATTTATAATTGTGTTTGTCATTGATGACAACATAGCAATAAGTCTATAAAAGACTGACAGAGCAGTAGACTATGATTTTTGTATTGAGAACATTGTATTACTTATCTGATGATGCACAGACACCTGAGTATACTACATTGTGTATTTGTTACATGGGCAACTGCGTAGAACTTGAATCAACAATGTACGAAAGATATGATTGATTTACAGAAAATTGTATAGAAATAGAATATCAGGAAAGTAGTTCCCATTGCATGATTGCTACAGTTCGTTACAATTGCAGTGAAAGGTTGCGCAGTGAACTGAAGATAGTTTATTGACTATTGATGACATTAGAAAGTGCACATGTACGGAAGTCACACGTGTGAAATTTTGTGTATAACTATGAGCCGACAACATTGATTAAATGTGTATTTCATCTAATTAATGTATGATAATAAATTATAAGGCCAACTCAAGGATTTATTATTGAGCGTGGTATAAAGGAAAGATGTTTGCATGTTTTACAAACATGGAGAAGAAGAAAAGACTTACGAATTATTAAGCAACAGAGTAGAGTGATTTACTAATGCGTGTAAGTGACCTTAAGGGTTACTATTACTGATCACAAAGTTCCAAATTTGATTGCATGATTTGAAGGTGAAGGAGTCTAACATACTGGATAGAGGAAGAAGTAAAACCTGTTACACATCTATTATTCTAAAAGGAATAGTATCGAGGTCAATTGGATAGTGGGTTCGTTTGATTGATCCTGAAGCTATTTGGACAATGAGTTCAATTGTCTTCCACAACTCCAAATAGGGTTGGAATCTCCTAATAGGGATTCAAAGTCTCCTAACAGAGACTCTTGTACTAAATTTTGTAATACAATCCTAACAAGGTCCATCCTCTAACAAGGAACATTCATAATAGTACATCATTTTGTGGACATCATTTCCACTAGGGTTTTCCCTCTAATCAAGGGTTTCCCTACTCAACATATCTAGTGTAATTTTTTATGTGCATCTCTTTATGGTTATTTTTTACTTTGAATGGTCAAGATCATTTAGAAGGTTAAATGCTTAAATTGTCATATAATTGATTCACCCCGCCCTCTCAGTTATATTGGTGGACTATTTTTTCTAACAATTGGTATCAGAGCCTTAGGTTCTTGAAGAAAAAGTTTAACAACTTTGGGAGATCCATGGTGAATTTGTTTAGAAAGGAAAGTCCAAGATTTGACGACACAAATTACAACAACTAGAAGGATAAAATGAAGACTCATCTTGTGTGCATGGGTCCAGGATATTGGCTTGTAACCAAGGCACTAAAAAACATTACAGAAGAAGACAATCTTGAAAGTTGTACCAAGGAACAAAGATAAGTATTTATGTGCAACATAAGGGCAAGAGAAACAATACTGTCAGCTCTACTTGAAAGTGAGTATAGCCAGGTAAAACAACTCAAAACATCTCATGAAATTTGGAAAACCTTAGAAGTTAATTATGAGGGTGATACACATGCAAAAAGAATTAGATTACAAATTTTGTATTTCGCATTCCAAGATGCTAAGATGATGGAAGATGAATCTGTGAGGACCTATATTGGTAGAATATCTAAGATTGTTGCACGAATCACATCTCTTGGTGGAAAGAAGTCTGATGATGAAGTAATGTGGAAGATCTTGAAAATTTTGACACCACCATTCAAGACAATAACACAGATGATTCGGGAAATGTTACCTTGTACCACTAATTTCACCAAAGAAACATTGCTTGGTAGATTGGAAGTTGAAGAATTTGATTTGAAACAATCTAAAGAATTAGCAAAAGTTGAGACAGAATTTAGTGCATTTAATATTAAATTAGGTCTAGCAAAAAACACAAAATTGCAAGGAGAAATTGCTAGCAGTAGAAAGTTTATTGAGGAAAAGACCCAAGGAGGAGTGGCTCTTCTTGTGGAAAGAGAAAAAGATGGTAAGAATATCTTTAAATGTTGGACATGTAATGAATATGGTCATTATGCATCTAAGTGTCCTAAAAGAGAAAGAAAGTATAAGGGAGATTCATATCTAGAAGACCTCAAAATTGTTTATATGCTAATGAAGAAGAAGAAGAGGAAGAAGAATTTGATCAAAACAGAAGTGAAGATGAATTAGGATTCATAGCTATAAAGGAGGAGGATCTTGATAGAGAAATCAAAGAAGAAAGTGCATTGATCTCACAAGTTGAAAGGAAGGATTGGATCATTGATAGTGGTTGTTTACATCACATGACTGGTGATATGAGAAAAAATTTCAAATTTAGAAGACATGATGGAGGAATTGTCAGAGTAGGGAACAATGCAGCCTACCACATTACAAGAATTGGATCTATTACACTAGATGGTAAAAAAAATACTGATGCTTTTTATTTTGTTGATGGACCAAAACATAACTTGTTAAGTGTTGGATAGCTTATGGACAAAGGTTACCAATTGCAATTTGGTAATGACACATGCATTATCAAGAACAAGGAAGGAAAATTACTTGGTACTGGTACAAGAACCAGAGATAATGTATTTCAATTAAACTCCACTAAAATAACATGTTCGGTAGCTAAAGTTGACAATGGTTGGTTATGGCACAAAAGATTTTGTCACATTAACTTTGATAACATTCTAAAAGCCAGTAATACACTTGCTGTGAGAGATTTACCTAAGATCACTAAGCCCATTGACATTATTTGTAAGGAATGTATCTTGGCTAAGTAGAAGAAAGTCTCATTTCCTAGCAAGTAGTTTGGTACTACACAAAAGCTAGAATTGGTTCATACAGATTTGAGTGGTCCTACAAGAACAAGAGGGTTCTATGGAGAAAGCTATTTTATGATTTTTGTTGATGATTTTACCAAATTGATGTGGGTAGCTTTTCTTAAGGAAAAATCAAAAGCATTTGAGAAATTCAAGGTATTCAAGAACAAAGTAGAGAATGAATCTAGAGTTAAATCAAAAGCTTAAGATCTGACATAGGAGGAGAATTCACTTCTAGAGAATTCAATATCTATTGTAAAGAACATGGAATCAGGAGACAAATAGCTTCACCCCATACACTTGAGCAGAATGGGATTGCTGAAAGAAGAAATAGATCAATTGTTGAAGCAGCAAGAGCTATGTTATTCAAGAATGAGGTACCAAAAACCTTTTGGAGAGAGGTAGTCAACACAAGAATATACACACTGAACAAAGTACAAATTAGAAAAGGTATAGAGAAAACACCTTATGAGTTATGGTTTGGTCACTCACCATCAGTCAAATATTTCAAGATATTTGGAAGCAAATGCTACATCAAAAGAGACGATGATATCTGTAAGTTTGATCCAAGAAGCAATGAAGGTATGTTTCTTGGCTATTCATTAAAAAGTAAAGCTTAGAGATATTTCAACTATAGAACAAAAACTATAGTAAAATGTGCAAATGTGAGAATAGATGAAAATTTTGGCATTAAAGAAAAGATGATGGATTATAACTCCAATGGAGATGATTATTCTAGGATGACTAACAAATGTAATGAACTATTTCTCAAGACTAACAATGACTTGTAGAATAATGTGCAAATTGAAGAAGTAAGAGAAGAACAGAGCATAATACCTAAAATAAGAGTTGAAGCAACAACTCCTACCCCAAATAAGAATGGAATGAGTAATCATCCTGCTAATTAGATAATAGGAAGTAAAGAAAAAAGAGTAATGACAACAAGAAGAATCAATGAAGAACTATGTTTAATATAATTCTCACACAATCTTAGATGCAAAAATTCTCACACGATCTTACCCAGAAGCAGGAATCTAATTATCATAGATTGTGGAAATCTGTCATCTTTAATCTAATTATGTTTAATATCTCAAGTAGAACCAAAAAAGGTAGATGAAGCAATCAAGGGTGATCATTGGATAAAGGAAATGAAGGAAGAACTTCAACATATAATAAAAAATGACACATGGGAATTGTTTCCTAGACCCAAGGACAAAAATGTGATTGGTACAAAATGGGTATTCAAAAATAAAATGAATGAACAAGGAGAAGTAATAAGAAACAAAGCACGACTAGTATGCAAAGGCTACTCTCAGCAAGAAGGAATTGACTATGAGGAAACATATGCACCTGTAGCAAGAATGCAAGTAGTTAGAATGTTCTTGGCATATGCAGCAAATAAAAATTTCAAGATATATTAGATGGATGTTAAGTCAGCATTCTTGAATGGAGAACTTGAAGAAGAAGTTTACATTGAACAACTAGAAGGTTTTCCTTTGATAGAAGAGAAGGATATGGCTTCTAGATTAAAGAAAGCCTTGTATGGATTAAAGCAAGCACCTAGAACCTGGTATGCAAGGTTAGATAAATAATTAGCAAAGCTTGGATTTGCTAAAGGAACAACAGATAAAAACTTGTATTTTAAAGAAATAGAAGATGGGTTGCTGATAATAATTGTATTTATTGATGATATCAATTTTGGAGGAAATGACGAAGCCAGTAAAAAATTCTTAGAAGATATGAAGAATGAGTTTGAGATGAGCATGATAAGGGAAATGAAATTTTTCTTAGGATTGCAAACTATTCAAAACAACTTAGAGGGAATCTTCATTTCTCAGACAAAGTATTTAAAAGCTTTACTGAAAAGATTTGGTCTAGAAAACTATAAACCTGTTGGAACTCCTATGGTAACTGGTCACAAGTTATCAAGTAAGGATGAGACACCTACTATTGAACAAAAGAAGTACAGATCTATGATTGGAGGATTCCAGTATCTGGCTCATAGTAGACCTGATATAGAAAATGTGGTTGGAATTGTGGCAAGATTTCAGGCTAATTCTAAAGAATATCACTATGCAACAGTAAAAAGGATATTTAGATATCTGAAAGGCACATCTAATTATGGCATTTGGTATGATAGAAGTTATGACTTTACTCTTTGTACTTATACCAATGTTGATTGGCTAGAGATGTGGATGATGGAAAAAGCACCAGTGGAGGAGCATTCTTTCATGGTGGAATATTGGCTTCTTGGCTCAACAAGAAGCAAGATTGCACTCACAAAGCATTGCAGAGGCAAAATATGTTGCAGTAGCAAACAATTATAATCAAGTCATATGGATGAAGCAGATGATGAAGGATATTGGAATTACATTCAAAGAACCTGTTATCATTTACCGTGATAACACAAGTACGATTAGCATGTCTAAGAATCCTATTTTGCATTCTAAGACTAAGCACATCTCTATAAAGTATCATGTGTTGAAAGGGAAAGCTACAGAAAAAGAAATCAAATTGGAGTACATTAACACTAAGGAACAGATTGTAGACATTTTCATGAAGGCCCTTCCAAAGGATACATTTGAGTACCTAAGAGATATACTTGGGGTTTTTCCCCTACCTATTTTAGAAAGATGCAAAAGTGCATCAATCCAAGGAACATAGCACTATAAATAGACCAGACTGAATGTTGATGCTTCTTGTATGGGGGAGTATCTATGATGAACAAAGTCAGCAAAGGACTCTTGGTAATTGGTAATTGGTATACAACAGTGTCTTTAGACACTTGAGCTGTTTATGGACTTATATATAAAGTTGAAAAGCAATAGACCGACTTGTGGTCGTACTGATAAATTATTGGATGTTCAAGAAAATTGAACCATTTGTGTACTATCTTTGATATTGATGTAAATGGGGGAGAAGTATGGCATGAAAAATATGGTACTATGAGGGAGAAGTATTGCAATGAAGGATTTGCATGAAACAAGATTTGATTGATGAAGAGGATTTGAAAAGACTTGTTGGTATTCTTGGAACTAGATGTTTTTCATCTATGTTTCCATCAATACCAAAGGGGGAGACTGTTACGATGAATGTTGATGCTATGGAGGAGCATTGCAGAACACTGTTATGACGTATTTATAATTGTGTTTGTCATTGATGACAACATAGTAATAAGTCTGTAAAAGACTAACAGAGCATCAGACTGTGATTTTTATATTGAGAACATTATATTACTTATCTAATGATGCACAGTTACCTGAGTATACTACATTGTGTATTTGTTACATGGGTAAGTGCGTAGAACCTAAATTGACATGTACAGAAGATATGATTGATTTACAGAAAATCGTATAGAAATAGAGTATCAGGAAAGAAATTCCCATTGCATGATTGCTATAGTTTGTTACAATTGTAGTGAAGGGTTGTGCAGTGAATTAGAGATAGTTTACTGACTGTTGATGATGTTAGAAAGTGCACATGTATAGAAGTCACATGTGTGAAAGTTTGTGTATAATTGTGAGCTGACAACATTGATTAAATGTGTATTTCATCTAATTAATGTATGATAATAAAGTATGAAGCCGACTCAAGGATTTATTATTGAGCATGGTATAAAGGAAAGATGTTTCCATGTTTTACAAACATGAAGAAGAAGAAAAGACTTCCAAATTATTACGCAGCAGATCAGAGTGATTTACTAATGCGTGTAAGTGGCCTTAAGGGTTATTGTTACTAATCATAGAGTTCCAAATCTGATTGCATAATCTTAAGGTGAAGTAGTCTGACATACTGGATGGAGGAAGAATTAAAACCTATTACACATCTATTATTTTGAAAGGAATAGTATCAAGGTCAATTGGTTAGTGGGTTTGTTGATCTGATCTTGAAGTTGTTTAGACAATAGGTTCAACTGTCTTCCACAACTCCTAACAGGGTTGGAATCTCCTAATAGGGACTCTTGTACTAAATTTTGTAATAGACTCCTAACAAGATCCATCCTCTAACAAGGAACATTGATATTAGTACATCATTTTGTTGGCATCATTCCCATCGGGGTTTTCACTCTAATCAAGGGTTTCCCTAGTCAACATATCTAGTGTAATTGTTTATGTGCATCTCTTTATGGTTGTTGTTTACTTTGAATGGTGAAGATTTTTTAGAAGGTTAAATGTTTAAATTTTCATATAACTGATTCACACCCCCCACCCCGCCCCCCTCTTAGTTATATTGGTGGACTATTGTTTCTAACAATAACATGTGTTTTTACTTTTGAAAAGTCCTTCATGATGTTTTTAACTTATGTTTTACTTTTAAAAGTAAATGGGTGGTGATTTTGAGATAAAAAGCACATTCTTAACCTAAAAAAATCCCATTAATGAGCATTATAACATGCATTTGAGATTGAGAAATCATTTTCACATGTTTTCAATATAAAAAAGCCCAGTATTATGCATTGAAACCTTGTGTTTAGGCACAAGAAGACAATGGTCCCTTTTCTATGTGTTTGCCTCTCTCTCCAGAGGTAAAAATTTTTTAAGCATATGTACATTGGTTTGTATATTCAAAACATAAAACTTAACCAATTCTAGGGCACATTTTGGTCAAATATCGCCCATTAAGAGAAGATTTTTGTATATAATCCCAATATTTTGCATCAAGCGAGGATTCTAGGGAAAGTAGCTTCATTTCTAGCTTGTTCATCATTCATTTCAAGTTGTATTTTATGCCCTAGATGCCATTTTTGTTTTCCATTACATATGAATTTGATTTGGTCAGTATAGATGTTATTCTTGTGCATTGTATTCCTCTATCATTCAACACTTGACAAGCAATGAATCTTGAATCTAAAATGCATTTAGTTTCAAGAGTATTAGATCAAGATTCAAAGTCTATATAATCCTCTTTGTTGCAATCTTTTCTAAATCCAAATATCTCTTGGATTTACTTCAAATTTTGCTGAAAGATGTGAAAATTGAAAATGTGGCTCAAAATTTAATGTTTTAAATGCAAATTTAGATTTCAAAGTCTATCTCCCATCTTCATTTCTCTAAGTTGCATATGCAAGTACCTCATCATGCTTGCATATATAATTGGAATCAAAAACCTTGTTCTATGATTAGAGTATACAATAAAAAGAAAGGTCATTGACTTGTGCATGCAAATGCATTTCAAAAACCTACTTGCATGCATTCCATGTTCCTTATCCATACTTATCCTACCACTACCATGTGACTTAAACTTCATAATAGTAGTTTCTTACAGGATCATTTATAACAGAATTATGAATCCCCATTATAAATAGACACAATACAATGCATCTTTCGCACTTTCTTCCATTCACACAATTTAATATTTTCATATGCAATCCCCTTTGAAAATACTATTTTTATTTTTTCTCACCATTTTGTGCTCAAACCCATTCACCTTTTCATTGTCTTAAATTTTTTCCAACCATTCTCTTTGTTTGCGACATTCCAAAAATCCATGTACATCAAAAAGTGTGCAATGGACTCATCAATGCTTCATTTCCTTACCTAACGCTTGTTGTCTATTCATACACAATGCTCCAAGAAATCCCCATTTTAAAGATTTTTCCCCATTTAAAGAGTTGGTTTTACCTTGATTCCTTCATCCTTCATTTCTTAAAAGTCATCCAATTATATCAAACATGCATAACTCTAGATATTAAAAGAATAAAGAGGGACCCAAGGCAAGAATAATCATAGAATGAAGCCTACAAGATGATAAAAGAATGATTACACATATAGAATGCTTTCAAGACAAAAAAAGTCAGTGCATACTCAACATAGTAATCAATGATTCATATTCATAGCCCAATTCAAGATGTTTTTAACAAACCCTTATACTTCAAACTCAAAGCATCTTGTAGCAACATGAAGATAGATTAAAAATGAATTAGTCTCATGTATTGTCAGGCACTTAGAGTATTTTCATCATGTATTTGATAGATTACATGTAGTGTAAAAAAAAGATGTAATTGCATGTGATAGTATTATGTGAAAAGTTGTTTCATGTAATAATGTTGCAAGTGCTTTAAGCCATGTAGCATTGAATAAGTCAAAGTTTGTTAGAAGCTTGTGAAAGGATAATTCAAGGTGGTTGAGGGTTCCCCCTTTTCTCTCCTCTTTTCCTAAATAAAGGAGAAGTTGATTGTAAATAATCATCTTTTGGCAAGATAAGAATATTATGTCAATTTGTATATGCACTCGAAGACATGCATTGAGCTTAGATGTAAATTTGAATTGCTTCCAATAAAAGAGGCAACTTGCTTTCAAACTTTATTTTGATTCAAGTTATAATGTAATGACAATTTTTAGGTAGTGATTGTGATATGAAGCTTTTCTAAAGATGGATTTGAATTCAGTTGTGTAGACTTGAGTTGCCTATTTTATTCAAAGATTATTCAAACTTTTGAAGACTTTGTATTATAGGAGGAAATTTTTTTATAGTTGTTAGTGAATGAAATTACTTAGAACTAAAGACTTTAAGCTTCAAATATAGGTATTTTTATTAAATTATAGAGTATCTAGTAAGATACTTTGGGTTCCTATATGTGTTTCAAAAAATATTAAAAGTAAACTTCTTTCCCTTGTATTGTTCTTACATTAATTTTTGGGTCACTAGTATTATCATAGCAATAAGGTACTTTTTGTTAAGTTAGAGAGTTGTAGTTGTATGCAAATCATTCCTAAAAAAGAGAGTAGTTGATTAAGAGAACTACCCTTTAGTAATTTCAGTCAAGTTGTTGTTAAAGCCACCTACATAATAAGGGAGTCTCCCTTATTACTAAAATCTTATGAGATATTGTATAAAGTCACAATTTTGTATCTTGTGGTCTTGATGACTTACACATATTTTAGCCAAAAAAAATTGGTGAATTTGTTGGGGACACAATGCACATTCAAAAGCTTAATGATTTCATTTGAAGCATACTCATGTACTATTCATTGGAAATATTTATTGTAATTGTTAGAATAATAATCTTAGCTTGGGTATATTATATGAAGGGATATCCAAGGATCCTTACAAATTCTTTATACTCATGTAATTGCAAGGACATATCATATTTTTCAATTCCTTTAATAAGAAAATTAGTTTATCCTTCTTAAGAGGATGTTGACACTTTGCACATACCTATTATGAATGGTATCATTCATAAACATGGAAGTTAAATGTGCAACTCCTCTCCTCGTCTCTATTTAAGAGATGTCTCTCTCATATTCCTCAACACAACACACATCTCAATGGATATTGTAAATGAACCCATTTCAAATTCTTGAGTCTCCATTAATGACTCTTTTGGTTCAAGCTCCTAGTTTATGGTTTTCTCTTGGTAACATTCTCTTCATCAACCATCTCTCTTGGGTTTTGTCACTTCCTTGCTTCATTCATTTTTCCTTACAATAATTTTACTTCTTGTATTTGTTTTAATATTTTACCAAGGACATGTAAATGACCATCCAGATCCATGAGGAAATTTATTTGGTCCATTGAATCCAGCCCTACCTCTACATGTTCTTCTTGATGGCTTGCAAAAGGATTTTCCTAAGTTCTTTTGTGGATAAAAACACCCTAGTGAACATATTGTTGCTTTCTACATTGTATGCAATATTCATGTTGTTGACATAAGGATGTACTAGCAAGGTTGTTCATGGAAACTCTCCAAGGTGTGGTTACTGACTAGTTATATCATCTTGCACCATAGACTATCACAGAATGGGCTACTCTTATACCTAAGTGTGAAGATAGTTTCAAGTCTCATGAAAATTCTCATGCACTGTTGGCCCAATTACTTAGTTGAAGAAGGTATCTCACATGCCTATGCATGAATTTATTTTTCATTTCAACAAATTTACGTGCAGAGTTCCAATTGTTTCTCGAGCTACAACTACAAATTTAAATTGTTTCTTTTTCAATGGTCAAATGCTCAAAAATAGTTTTATCTCAAGAAGAGAGTCTTTAGATACTCTTACATACATTGGATATTGAAATTAAAGATGATCTTATTCTTGATAGGAAGATAAGACTTAAAGAAAAGTGGGTTTGAAGAAAGTTATATTTCTTATAATTCATTTGTTGCTATCACAAGGAAAGATGTTGCAATGCAGAGGTTAGTAAATGAGTTGTTTGCTTTTTAAAAATTAAATCTCAAGGCATGTTTTTATTCCTCATGAAGATGTACAAAGGACACCTCATCCAAGTATTTCTCATAGTCATGTTGCTAGGAATCAACATGATTTAGTTCATCACGAAAGAAGGTTCTTATTGAAGGACCATCAGTGAAGATACTAGTAAAGAAAAAAAATTAATATATGAAGCTAGTAATATCACTATTATCTTCCAAGAAAAGGAAGTAGGTGCAGCTAACAACTCTCGTATCTAGTTCACATAGTCTCAGAAGGTTGTTGATAAAATGTTGAGGATAATTTTTTTCTTTCCATGTTCAAGATAATCATGTCTTAAAAATGGATATGCAAGAAAGTCTTAATCAAGAGGGAAATGATGCATTTATGTCTCAAGGTGATGAGATTGGGTACACTTGGCATGAATACCCTACTCCAGAGCTTGAAAAATAGTTTCCCATATAAAATCAGGACTTTCCAAAATCACAAGTTTGTGGGAAACATGTTGAGGTACATTGTACAATCATGTCATTACTAAAATCACATGAGAAAGGTTTTCTTAATCAGCCTGAGGTACTACCAATCAAAAAATTTGCAGTTGGAAAGAATAGTCCAAAAGAATATCAATCAAGGAGATGTCCAATAAGACATTTGGATTAGTTGGAGGCCAAAAAAAAGCTACATTCCATATGTGCTTGAACATAAAGATACAATTGAAGAATTCATGTAACTATCTTATAGTAGCAATATATATGATTCATCTCAAAAGGGTGAATTTATTCATCTCTTACAAGAGGTTTTACATTAGGCATTGACATCATTTCTCTAGTTGCTCATACCTCATCTATACAAAATGCATGTTGACATGCAAGGTATTGCAATCTGCTAAAAAAGGTAGCTTTTTTTAAAAACCAATAAATGGTTTCATCTAAAAATTTTCATGTCCACTAGTTTTAATTAGGTAGACTTTTCTTTGACCTTTGATTTATTTGAACTAGGTTTTCTTTGTGTTAGTTGCATCATCCTTTTTGAGTAATTTTGTTTTTGGTCACTTGACTCTTTAGCTTAATGGAGTAGAGGAAGGCACTTAGAGGTTTGGATTCTATATGCCTCATTGTTTCTAAGAAAAAATGAGGTATGCTTCCCAATTAGAGCCAATCGTTTTCCTCATTTTGATATCACAAAATTGAGGAAACACTACATAATTTTCTCATGGATTCTTAGGTGGTACCTCAAAACTTTGATGTTCTTGATAATTTTTTATGGAAGTAATTTTTCATCCCTTGTATTGGCTTGAGTTTCACATATTCTAGACATTGTTTTGAATGTTTTTTCTAAGTTAATAATCTTAATACTTGTCAAGCTGAGGTTTTCTTCTCTAACTGCAAGTGTTTGATTTTGAGCAATCTTTAAGTCTTTTCTTCATTTTTCTTGTTTTGTGTTTAGTTTTTGTAAATGAGAAACGGGGTGCACTTGTCCTCTTTTCCAATTGGGAGTTAAGAGGAAGAGACCAAACCCACAAAGTAGATCTATGTCAAGATCCAAATGTCATATTCAAACTTTTCACTGAGTATAGTGAACTCATTCATTCATCCAAGCTTTAACTTATATAATCAGCAAGTTATTGTAAATCAACATGCAAGCATAACACATAAGAAATCAACACATGACACAATGATTTACATGGAAACCCAATTTGGGAAAAACCACTAGTAACATGCTACTCAATTTTTACTCTTTTGAAGTGATGCCCTATAAAAGGCCTACCTTGTTAAAGGCTTACAACACATTGTTAAATGTGACCTTGTTAGAGGATTTAACCACCCTGTTAGAAGTGGGCCTAGTTAAAGGACTTTAGAACATTCACTTGGAATGCCACCCTGTTAAAGGATTTACAAATGGTTGTTAGGCCAACCTACATCCATAGGATTTTTAGATATAATACAATTTCTAGAGAGTATTAGAAAATCTTGACTTGACTACAACATACAACTTATCTTGCAGATCTCAGATCACTTCTCAACTCATACCCTTGCCTGGCCTTGAATCTCTGCAACTCTTGACAACTTGCCCTCCTTTCAAGCTTTGTCTCCTTGAGTCTCCATACTCAATGTACCAGTGCAATCATCTCTTCATGACCACTCATAGAAGTAGAGCCTCTGTGCTCTTCCTTTTCCTAGATGTCTCCTCCTTGAAACCCTTCTAACCACTTCACAGATTTTGGCACTTCAGCAGCAACAATATCAACAACTCTTTTTCTTCTTGGTCTTATGACTTCTTAAATAGAATTCTTGGAGTACCTTTTCCTACTCGATTCTTCCATTTTTCAATTTCAATTCACATGGATTAGGTAGGATTCATTGCATATAACCCATATTTTGTTTCCTCTAGAAACTTCTTGAATAATCCTTTAGAATTTGTCCAAAAATGGTTTAGATTGGATTCTGTGCCAACACCTCATCAACCTTATCCTCCAACTCATTCAAAAAATTCAATGTAACCACTAAGTTAGCTTAGATTTGGCGAATCTTCATCATTTGAAATAATGTAGCAGCTCTACACTATTAAAATACTGGTGCTCGGCACATACTATGTTACTCGGCATCAACTATTTTTTTCTTGATGCTCGACACCTGAAGATCACTTGGCACCAACTAAAATTTTTCTGATGCTCGGCACTTGATCTTCACTCGACACACACTAGAAATGTCTATTACTCAGCTTCTACTGAAAATTTGCTCAGCTTCAACTAACTTGCTTGGCTCCCACTAATGATCTTAGTTTAACCTTTATAGTCAACCTTGTTACAACTTCTTCCTTCAATGTTTCTAAGTGTGACCAACCTTTGTATCTTTGAGTATGTCATCAATACATTACTTAATCATTGTCTTAATTGATCCTTGCACTTCATTACAACATCATAACTCAACCTTTCCTTTAGGTGCTCTTGTTACATTTTGTTGATCAAATCATCTTCATCAATCAACTAAGTGATAGTACTTGGATCTTATAAGCAAATATCATCCCTACAAATAGCAGGTTTGACATCAATGAAAAAATAATGATTGAAAACATTCTTTTACAACAGTCTCCCTCTTTGATCTTCAACAATGAGCTTTTCAATAAGATTTCCAACAATCTCTCTCTTTGGCATTAATGGAAAACCAGACTGATCAACCATCAGACTAAACTATTCAACCACAAGCTTACTAGGTTAGAACAGTAAGTCAAATGCGAAAAAGTAAATTGTAACATCACATCTCCTTCTACTTATTTTGATTACTTCATTTCAGCTTCTCCCTCTTTGTTGTTGTATCCTTGTTCTTTGTCTTTCTCCCTCTTTATCGCTCATCTTCTGCTATTCTGATCAACATCTTCTAACTTCTTTTTCTAAACATCTTCTCCCTCTTTTTTGATTCTTTATCTTCAATAGTTGTTGATCAGTTGTCTACTTCTCTCTCTTTGACAACAATGCCAAAGACATATTAGCATCTTAATATGCAAATGTAGCTTTTACAGGTTCATTTAATTTCTCCCTTTATCACCTTGCTTGTGACTGATTTGGAATTTTAGTGCTTCTACTACTTTAGGCATGGATCCCAAAGTAAAAACCCTCTGCATCAATGTATAAAATCTTCAATAATAAGCTTATTTGATGCAAGGCATACTTGGTTTTTGGTTCAAGTAGCCTTAGCTAGGGGTATCACCCCTAACTTACCTCTAAGATATTCAAAAGCATCTTTTGGTAGTGCTTTTGTGAAGATATTAGCAATCTATTCTTTTGAGCTAACATATTCCATCTTCACTTGTTTCTCTTCCACCAACTCTATTACATAGTGATACTTGATTGCAATATGCTTAGTTTTAGCATGCATTACTAGATTCTTTGATATATTGATGGCACTTGTATTATCACAATAAAGTATCACAGGCTCATTTACTTCTTCCTTCATTCCTAGCAGCAAGTGTTTGATCCATACAATATTGGTACAATTTATAGCGGCTGCCACATATTCTGCTTCAGCAGTAGACTGTGAGGTGTAGCTTTTCTTTTTACTTGTCAATGTAATCAACCTCTTTCCTAAGAAAAGTGCTCCTCCACTGGTGCTTTTTCTATCATCAACGTTGCCTTTCCAATCTGCATCAATGTACGCTTTTAGTTCAAACTTATCATTCCTCTTGTAGTATAAGCCAAAGTCATTAGTTCCTTTCAGGTATCTCAATATTCTCTTCACTACCATTAAGTGATTTTCTTTTGGATTTGTAGAAAAGATTGCTACTATTCCAATAGCTAATGCAATGTTTGGTCTATTATGTACAACATATTGCAATTTTCCAATCATTGACCTATACAATGTTTGATTTACTTCAGCAGACTCGTCATTCTTAGATAGCTTATGGCCTGTTGCCATTGGTGTGCTGACTGGTTTTGAGTCTTCTAACCCAAATGTTTTGAATACTTCCTTGATGTATTTGTATTGGGTCAAAAATATGCCATGCTTCAACTAATGTATTTGTAATCCAACAAAGAATTTGATTTCTCCAAACATTGACATCTCAAATTCATGCTTCATTTTATCAGCAAAATCTTTGCATAAAACATCTTTTCCTCCAAATATTATATAATCAACAAAGATTTTTGATGTCAAAATGTCTTTACCTTCCTTAGCTTTGATTTACAAGTTGTTGTTGTCATCTGTTCTTTCAAATCCTATCTTCACAAGATATTTATGCAACCTCTCATACCATGCTCTAGGTGCTTGCTTCAATCCATAAAGTGTTTTGTGTAGCTTGCAGACCATGTCCTTGTTCTTCTCATCAACAAATCCCTCTAATTGTTCTATGTAGACTTCCTCTTCCAGTAAACCATTCAGAAAAGCAAACTTCACATCCATTTGGTACACTTTGAAACCTTTATATGCAGCATATACAAGTAATGTTCTTACTCCTTCCATTCTTGCAACAGGGGCAAATGTCTGTCCATAATCTAGTCCTTCTTGTGCATAGCCTTTGCAAACTAGTCTGACTTTGTTTCTTGTTATCTCACCATTCTCATCAAGTTTATTTCTAAACACCCATTTTGTTCCAATCATATTCTTATCAACTAGTCTAGGAACTAGAGACCATGTTTTGTTCTTCTCAATCTGATCTATCTCTTCTTTCATAGCTTTGTACTAGTCATCATCTTGTAGTGCATCTTTTACCATTTTGGGTTCAACCTTGCTTAGCAGACATGATTCACTTCTGAGCCTATTCCTTGTCATTGGTTTGGCATCCTTGTCACCAATGATTTGATCTATAGGGTGATGTCTTCTTACATACTTAGCTAATCTGGGTTCAGTCCTTCTTTCCATGTTTGATCCTTCAGTTTCAGAGTCATTTCATTCTTCTTCATTTGGCATTTCATCATTCCTTTCTTGCATATTATTTTCAGAATCAGAATGTGCATTTTCTGCATTTTGTAGCTCGGCTTCTGAATGCAGCTCGACATTAACTAGTTGAGACTCAACATATACTGAAGTTTGTTGCTAATTCCTAATTTGATTTGTAGCGTTGTCTTCAACTGTCATTCCTTCATAGAAGTATACAAAGGATCTATAATCCTCTATTTCCTTTGACTCATCAACTTGAACTTCTGCATGCTCATCAAAATTTGCATTTGTACTCTGTACAACTTTGTTAGTGTTAACATTTCAACACTTATATGTCTTACTTCTAGTGGAGTATCCAAGAAATATTCCTTCATCACTTTTTGCATCAAACTTGTCATTTCTAGTATCTTTTACAATATAGCATTTATGACCAAATACTTGGAAATTTTTAACATTAGGTGAATGACCACACCATAATTCAAAAGGTGTTGCATTTTTACCTTTCTTGACTTGAACTCTATTCAGTGTATAGACTATAGTACTTACAAATTCTCTCCAGTACTTTAGTGCAACATTTTTCTCCATCATCAAGGTTCTAGCATAGTCAATCATTGACCTATTCCTCCTTTCAGCAATACCATTTTGTGGTGGAGTTCTTGGTGCTGATGTTTTCCTTTTGATACCTTTGTCATTGCAGAATATTTCAAACTCTCTTGATGTAAACTCACCTCCTCTGTTTGACCTTAGGCATTTCAAGTTCTTTCCTATTTCCTTCTCAACTCTAGCCAAATACCACTTGAACATTTGAAATGCATCAAATTTTTTCTTTAAGAACATAGCAGTCATCATCCTGGAATAGTCATCTACAAATAACATTATGTATCTATCTCCTAGGTAGCTTTGCACTTCTATTGGACCACATAAGTCTGTATGAACTAACTCTAGTAATTCTTTAGAAGTATATGTTTTTCTTTTGAAACTAGACTTAGTCATCTTCCCTAGTTGACATTGTTTGCACATTGTGTTTTCAAGTTTCTTCAACTTGGGCAACCCTTTGACTTTCTTTTTCTTGCTGATGCTAATCCCATTACCAAAGGTAACATGACACAGCCTTTTATGCCACAACCACACATCATCAAGTCTAACAACAAGACATGTTGCATCTTCCATATCTAGGTAAAAAAAATTACTCCTAGTTTGCTCACCTTTTCCTATCAGATTTCTATCAGTGTCATAGATCTTGGTAGTTTTGTTTCCAAATTCAACTTTGCAACCTACATTGCCTAACTATGATACACTCAACAAGTTTTAGTTCAATTCTTCAACATAGTATGCATTATCACATGAAATTTTCTTTGTAAGTTTGATAGAGTCTTTTCCTTTGATTTGACATGGGGCATCATTAGCAAATTTAACACTATTTCCATCATATTGAGTAAAGGTAATGAACTTACTTTTATCTCCTATCATGTGATGTGAGCATCCACTATCTATGATCCACTTGTTATTCTTGTTCAAATTGGTAACTAATGTTGTTGCTTCATCTTCATCTTTGTCTGATTCATCCTTCATGGTTACATAGACTACTTCATCATCATTCTCATCAGAGTCTTCTTCAACAATGTAGCATCTCTTGCCTTTCACCTTGTAATGTTTGTTGTCATCTTCTCTTTTATTCCTGAACTTGTTTCCTTCTTTATAGTTCTTCTTCTGTGGACATCTTGTAGCTATATGGCCTACTTCATTGCAATTAAAACATATAATAGGGAGCTTACCTTTGAATTTTCCTTTACCTTTATGGAATCTCCTAGCCAGTAGTGCTTCTAACTGTTCCACATCTTCCTCATCTATGCTGCTATCACTGGATGCATGTTTTACTTTTCTTCTTTTCTTGCTTGATGTGTCCTCCTCAGTATCTTTTATAGTCATCTTGGCCTTGAAAGTAGATTCAAGGTTTTCAGGTCTGTAGTTTTCAAAATTGGACAGCTCAAATGCAGTAAGTCTTCCAACTATTCCTTCAAAGGTTAGTGTGTTCCCTTGTATACACCTCAACTCTTGGATGGCTGAAACTCTAATAGCATAAATAGGGAGCAGAGTTCTTAAGTATTTTCTAATAGCTATTTCTTCTTCCAATTGTCCACCTAGACTCCTTATTGCACTCACCACTTCTTTCATTCTTGCAGTGTACTAAGTAGCATTTTCACCTTCTTCCATCTTCATGTCATCAAACTTTCCTCTTAAGATTTCTCTTTGTTCTCTAGACATTCTGATCTCCTCCATAGATTTTTGATAAGGTTTTCCACATTTTGAATGCAGTGTCACAATCTTTGATGTCATCATATTCAACATAGTTAAGTGCAGAGGCAATATCCAACATTGCTTGGTTATGCTCCTTCTTTTTGTTCAAATCATCTATAGTGAGAGGTCCTACTAGAGTTACATGTTCTGTCCCAATTGAGGTTATTGCATAGTCACCTATTGATCCAAGGTGTAGTTTCATCAAACTCTATCATGCAACAAAGTTGTCTTTGTTGAGCTTGGGAACTTTTCTCTTGGACATCTTGATCTTCCTGCTTCTAGTACCTTGAAAATAAATCAGTAGATGGCTCTGATACCAATTGTTAGAATTGCTTTAGAATAACTGAGAGGGGGGTGAATTAGTTATTCAAGTTCCAAATGTCCTATTCATACTTTTCACTAAGTAAAGTGAACTCATTCATTCATCCAAGCTTTAACTTATCTAATTAGAAAGTTACTATAAATCAACATGTAAGCATAACACATAAGAAATCAACACATGACACAGTGATTTACATGGAAACCCAATTTGGAAAAAACCACCAGTAACATGCTACTCAATTTTCACTCTTTTGAAGTGATGTCCTATGAAAGGCCTACCTTGTTAAAGGCTTACATCGTACTATTAAATGTGACCTTGTTAGAGGATTTAACCACCCTATTAGAAGTAGGCCTGGTTAAAGGACTTTAAAAAATTCACTTGGAATGGCACCTTGTTAAAAGATTTACAAATGGCTGTTAGGCCAACCTAAGTCCATAGAATTTTTAGATCTAATACAATTGCTAGAGAGTATTAGAAAATCTTGACCTGACTACAACATACAATTTATCTTGTAGATCTCAGATCACTTCTCAACTCATACCCTTGCCTGGCCTTTAATCTCTATAACTCTTGACAGCTTGCTCTCCTTTCAAGTTTTGTCTCCTTGTGTCTCCATACTCAATTTACTAGTGCAATCATCTCTTCATGACCACTCATAGAAGCGGACCCTCTGTGCTCTTCCTTCTCCTAGATGTCTCCTCCTTGACACCCTTCTAACCACTTCACAGATTTTGGCACTTCAACAGCAACAGTATCAACAACTCTTTTTCTTCTTGGTCTTATGACTTCCTAAATAAAAGTCTTGGAGTACCTTTTCCCACTTGATTTTTCCATTTTTCAATTTCAATTTGCATGATTAGGTAGGATTCATTGCATCTAACACATATTCTATTTTCTCTAGAAACTTCTTGAATAATCCTTTAGAATTTGTCCAAAAATGGTTTAGATTGGATTCTGTGCCAACAACTCATCAACCTTCTCCTCCAACTCATTCAAAAAATTCAATGTAACCACTATGTCAGCTTAGATTTGGTGAATCTTCATCATTTGAAATAATGTAGTAGCTCGACACTATTGAAATATTGGTGCTCGACACATACTATGTTACTCGGCATCAACTGTGTTTTTCCTGATGCTCAGCACCTGAAGATCACTCGATACCAACTCTTTTTTTTTTTGATGCTCAACACCTAATATTCACTTGGCACATGAAGATCACTCAGCACACACTAGAAATGTCTGTTACTCAGCTTCTACTAAAAAATTTCTTGGCTTCAACTAACTTTCTCGGCTCCCACTAATGATCTTACTTTAAGCTTTATAGTCAACCTTATTACAACTTCTTCCTTCAATGTTTCTAAGTGTGAACAACCTCTATATCTTTGAGTATGTTATCAATACATTACTTAACCATTTTCTTAATTGATCCTTGCACTTCATTACAACATCATAACTCGACCTTTCCTTTAGGTGCTCTTGTTACATCTTGTTGATCAAATCCTCTTCATCAATCAACTAAGTGATAGTACTTGGATCTTATAAGTAAATATCATCCTTACAAATAGCAGGTTTGACATCAATGACAAAATAGTGATTGCTAACATTCTTTTACAATAGTCTCCCTCTTTGATCTTCAACAATGAGTTTTTCAATCGAATTTCCAATAGAAAATGTATGAAAATGTATGTGAAATGAAAGGGATAGGGATGACTAGGAGGGAAATATGGTCACAAAAATGAAAACTTAAAAATGGGCTATCAAACTATGACTAAAATTGAAAATGTTGGAAATTTTCATTGTACAATATAAATCAATTTATACAAAAAATCTAGATATCTAAGAATAGTGTTGACTTCCCAAGTCTAGGTTGATATGAGGTAAAGTACAAGATGGGTTCAAATTTGAGATGTTTCCAAGGTCAAGGTTGACCTTGACCTTGTTAAAAACCAAAAACTAGTATCTACTAAATCTAGGAGTCTGAAAGCATCTAGACACAGTCAACTTGGAGGTAAGACACAATCAACTTGGAGGCAAGAGATGACCTTCTCTATACAATATTTTGAGATCCACTACAACCTAAAACCCTAATCTACAAATATGAGCCATGCAACCTTGAAACCTATAAATTTGCACCTTCAAGCAAGAGAAAGGTATTTTTTTGGGGGGAAGAGGTTTTACTCAATCTTGGTTGAGGAATAAACCTTTAATTAAAATTAATATTTATGGGAAAATACTAATTTTGACATCTCTAGTTTTGTCGTCTATTTTTGTCAAACACTTAGTCATATGTAAGGTAGAGTTGGTCGGTCATCTCTATGACTGAGTCACTCTATATAGGTCAAGTTATGTATTTGTATAGAATTGTAACTAGTATTGTATATGTCTATCTCTATAGGAGCTGAACAAGTCTATGGTCACCAAGTATTCCTATGCAAGCCGAGTTTAGTGAATGCCAAGAAAAATAGAGCACGAGGATGTCATGTCATACAGGAGATGTCGAGCTTGTTGAGGTCGAGTATTAGCAAGAAGAACAATTATGACCGAGCATTAGAGAAAGTGTGTGTTGGCAATATGAATAAGTAGGATACATTAGGGTTGACATTTATGAAAACATATATCTTAGGATGAGATGGCAAAATGTACAGATGAAGACCCTACATTGAAAGGCAAAAAATTGTCTAAGTGTTAGATAGTTTCACTGGTAGTACAAAGGCAATTATTGATATTGTGAAGTCTACAAAGATATTTGTCACATGTGCAGTTAAGGACATGTGGTACAAATTGTCTATATGACATGTGCAATATGGTAGGGTCAGTACAACATCAATTATATCAGATTTACCAATAAAGACAGTGAACTGAGCATAACATAGCACAATAGTAAAAGATGAATAACACGTTAAGGAATTATTTTGGTTATGAAATAATTACTTAATTATTTAGGGAAAACATCCTAAATGTTAACCCTGATATAGCATGAGCTAATTTTTTATTTAACCTAATGTGTATAAGCATTAAGTCTGACTGGATAGATTTTTCTAAAAAGGAAAGGTATATGTAAGAAATCATAACTTGTGAAGTAATATGCAAGTATGTGAACTATGTATGTGATATGAAAGCTTATGTGAAGGCTATGTGATGTGAATTATAATGAAATATTAGAGATATGTGAAGTACAACAATCAAGAGTAAAGAGGTTTTTGTATCGATCTCTTTTTTATAAAGGCACTATATTGCATAATTGCATGTTAGGGTAGTGGGGTCTTCTTGCATACTATTATAATTGTATTACCAACTCCTAATAGGGTTGAATAAACTACTAATAGGGTTGAGGTTTTTAACAGGGTCTAGTCCTCTAACAAGGACTGAGACACTATATGTATTTCATACAATCCTAACAGGGTCAATAGCTTTAACATGATTCTTTTGTTTAGTGGATCATTTTGTGGGTACCATCCCCACCATGGTTTTCCCTTGTCCATGGTTTCCCTAGGTAACAAAATATAGTGTTATGAGTTATTTTTGTGTATTGATTTATTTATTTTTTAACATTGTTGGTTTACTTACATATGCATGTTGTAAAGTAATTCACAATATTCAATTGTGGGCAAAAGTTTGTAGAATACGAATTCATCCCCCCTAGTATTATCTATTTCAAACAATTGGTATCAGAGCACAATTACTTAGAAGAGGCTTTAAAACTTAATTAAGATCCCTATTAATATGGAATAGTTAAAAGAGGAATCTTGAAGAAGCCCTTGAACAAATTGATCTCCTTACTCAAGAATGAGACGACCTAAAAGAAAGGTATGAAGATGCAAAATACTACATTGGCAAATTGAAAGATAAGATTGGCCATCTCAAATCTAAAAAAGAACCTAAAGAGAAAACTAAATATAGTGGTGAGGTAGAAACCCTAAAGAAAGATAATTATATTTTGAAACATGAATGAAAGATTATTCAAGTAAAGTTGAGCTTGAAGAAAGATGATAGCAAAATTGAATCAGATCTAAAAAGTGAGAATGCAAATTTAAGATCCCATCTAACACAAGTGACATTTGAATTAGATTCTATCAAAATAGAGCATGCAGAAGTAGAGAAGTACAACACTATTGTGAAAGGAGAATTGACTCAAGCTAAGCAACATTTAGAGAAGTTATATTCAAGTAGTGAGAAAATTGATGAACAACTATTTTATTAGAGATCCTCTTATGATAAGACATGTATTGGATATCTTATTGGAGAAAAATTACAAAGAAGTTTGAAGCTAGAAAAGAACCAAATCCAAGTATTGAAACCCTTGAACCTAAGGAGAATGATCAAAATATGATTGAACCAAGCATGTTTATAGTGTAACACCTTGCTTGGGAACCCAAAAGAAATAAACCTAATATGTTACAGAGTTTGATGATTTAAAAAAAAAAAGTTTAAACAACATCAAAGTAACAATAATGCGGAAGCAATATATACATACACATCAAGAACACATAATCAATTACAAATATAGTTTGAATTCCTTAAAGGTTCCTTCACATTGAGTCACATTTAATAAAATTTTATTAATAAATAAGAATTTTTATGGATTTGATTGCGTGTGATTTTTTTATCATCAACGTTTCAGATTATACTACATGATCCATCATCAGGATGAGAAGAGTACGATAGTAGAGATATGCAAAGTGAGCCTAACTCAAGAGATAAAAGAAGAGAAAGGAGTGCATGCAAATCCAAGAAAAGTAATAAAACAAAAAAACTCACCTAATGAAATAAATGAGATAGGAGAGATTAAAAATAAAATTAAAGGTGATGAAAAAAGAAAAGACGAACTTAAGAGAACCACAAGACCCAAACAAAATGAGAAAAAATGAAAAAGAACACAAAAATACCTGCGAACATGAAAGCATATAAATATAAACCCATAAAAGAATACAGCTAAGGAAAACTAATAAATAGTGCATAATATTATATATAATATACAATAAAGCAATAAAATGTACTATTACACCCTTATATATACCAAAAAACAAACCCTAAGAGAAAAGAACCAAAATACAGGCACAACCAAAAGCAAGTAAATACATATATAAAAGAATAAACAAATAAATACTGATAACAACCATAACATTCTATTATGCATCACTATATACTACGGAATATACTATTCACATAGTATATATATAATATATACTGTGCGTATAAATCAATAATATACTACAAAAATATAAGCACAACTATATTACCAACAAATATATATATATATATATATATATATAAGATGCACTAATACATCTTGTAATATACTACTAAATGCTAAAGGATAAAAAGTACAAAAAAATGAAGCCTATAGTGAGTATATATATATAAGGAAACACCTATGCAACTATAAACGTGCCCATATCCAAATGAATATGCCAAGTATATAAATACCTATATGTGAAATCATATATATATGTGTTTAGTATATATATATATATATATATATGTACATATATCTATATATATATATATATATATATATGTACATATATATATATATGTACATATATCTATATATATATATATATATATATATATATATATATATATATGTACATATATATATATATATATATGTACATATATCTATATATATATATATCTATATATATATATATATATATATATATATATATGTACATATATCTATATATATATCTATATGTACATATATCTATATATATATATATATCTATATGTACATATATGTATATATATGTATGTATAGATATATACATACACATATGTATATACATATATATATATATATGTATATACATATGTGTATGTATATATCTATACATACATATATATACATATATGTGTATATATATATATACATATATATATGTATGTGTATATATATCTATACATATATATATGTATGTGTATATATATATATATATATATATATATATATATATATATATATATATATATATATATATATATATGTTGAACCACAACAAAATCCCAATGCGTATAAAACCTACATACAAATAAAAATGAAAAAAAAAAAAAAAATATATATATATATATATATATATATATATTGATAAATTTAAAAAATATGAAAATAAATATAAATACAAATGTATATGCGTTTAAATAACACAAATATAACTACAAGAATATATGATAAATACACAAATAAAAATAAGAATAAATAAAAATACAAGAAAATACAATTTTTTTATAAATATAATATAATAAGAATGGAGAAAAGGAAAAAAAAAAAAAAAAAAAAAAATATATATATATATATATATATAATGATACCCACATATATAACGATATAAATCAATATACCCACATGCGTATATATTTGAACATTGAAAATATACATATTTATAATTATAACTATATAACAAAAGCATAAGCAAGAATATATATATATATATATATATATATATATATATATATATATATATATATATATATATATATATATATATATATATATATATATATATATATATATATATATATATATAGGTTACAAAATACTAAAAAAGAAAACAATCAAAGCAAGAAATTGATAAGACAAAAGAGGAAGAAAAGGAACAGAGAAGCGAAAAAATGAACCCGAATCGACAACAAGAGTGAACAAGAAGCAAGGAATGGGCGAGCAAGGGTGCAAGAGAGGGAGAGAGGGGGGGAGAGCGGGGGGGAGAGAGAGAGAGAGAGAGAGAGAGAGAGAGAGAGAGAGAGAGAGATATTAGCACATACATAGGAGAGAGAACACCATGAGAAACCAAGGAGAAAGGGAGAGCAAAAATGAGAGGGTGGGGGGGGGGAGAGAGAGAGAGAGAAACCAATTTGTGTTGGCCTCATGGCCTCGATAAGCTTGAGGAATTTCATGATCACATCAATAAGTTAGCCCCCACCATCTCCTTCACCAAGGAGTTGGAATCGAGCAACCAGTTACCTTTCCTTGATGTTCTTATCCTGAAGAAATCAGATGGTAGTTTTGGTCGTTGGGTGTTCCGTAAAGCCACCCACACTGACTTGTACCTCCACTCTTCTTCTCACCACCACCCTTCCCATAAAGCTAGTATCCTCAAGACTCTTTCCCTTAGAGCCTTTAGAATTTGCAACATAGAAAATTTATCCTAAGAGCTTGACCATTTACATCAAGTCTTCAAGTTCAATGGGTACTCTCATAAGAAAATCTCTAAAGCTCTCACCCTAGCCAAGTCCTCTTATCTCTCTTGCAGTAGTCAGCCTACCCCCTCTAACCCTCCTCCTCATTATGTCTCTCTTCCTTTTGTGGAAGGCATTTCCCAAAAAATTGGCAAAATCTTAACCAAAAAGGGCCTTTGGGTTGCTTTCAAACCCCTCTCAAAATTGAAAAATTTTATCCCCCCGCTCAAGGACTCACATAGCTCTCTTCTTGACTCTGGTGTCTACAAGATCGAATGCTCATGTGGCATGCCCTATATTGGGGAAACTGATCACTATGTTATCATTAGGATCCAAGAGCACAGTGCTGACATTAGGCATGAGAGGTTGCAAAAGTCTGCCCTTGTTGAGCACTCATATTCTACCAAACATCATCTTTTTTTGGAGAATGCAAAAATCGTGTCCAAGGAGGAAAATTATTTCAAGAGGAAGCTAAAAGAGGCCATTGCCATTGCCTTCCATCCCATTAACCTTAACCGTGATGATGAATGGTCCATCAGTCATACTTGGCACCCCCTACTTGGTTCTCTTGGTAGCCCCCATTCTAGCATGCTTGACAGACCCCACCATCCTTGATTCTTTAGTGGTTCTCCTTTGTGCTCTTTCTTTTGGTTTTTTGTTGCAGTAGTGTTCCCCCTCTCATTTTTTCTCTCCCTTTCTCATTGGTTTCTCATGGTGATCTCTCTCTCTCTCTCTCTCTCTCTCTCTCTCTCTCTCTCTCTCTCTCTCTCTCTCTCTATCTCTCTCTCTCTCCCCCCCCTCCCCCCCCTCTCTCCCTCTCTTGCACCCTTGCTCGCCCATTCCTTGCTTCTTGTTCGCTCTTGTTGTCCATTCAAATTCATTTTTTCACTTCTCTGTTCCTTTTTTTCCTCTTTTGTCTTATCAATTTCTTGCTTTGGTTGTTTTCTTTTTTAGTATTTTGTAGCCTATATATATATATATATATATTCTTGCTTATGCTTTTGTTATATAGTTGTATTTTCTATTATATATGCATGCCCATGTAGTTGTAGATATAAATATGCATCTTTTCAATATTCAGATATATTCACATGTGGGTATATTGATTTATATCGTTATATATGTGGGTATCATTATAAATATTTATATTTATATTTATTTTCCTTTTCTCCATTCTTATTATATTATATTTATAAAAAAAATTGTATTTTTTTGTATTTTTATTTATTTTTATTTTTATTTGTGTATTTATCATATATTCTTGTAGTTATATTTGTGTTATTTAAACACATATACATTTGTATTTATATTTTTTTCATATATATATATACACACACACACACATATGTATATACATGTATATATATCTACATGTATATATATACATATATATATATATATATATATGTGTGTGTGTGTATATAGATATATGTATATATATGTATATATATATATATATGTATATACATATATACATATATATATACATACACACATATATATATATATATATGTATATATATACATATATATTCTTTTTTTTATAATATTTTTTATTTTATTTTATTTTAATTTTTATTTGTATGTGGGCTTTATACGCATTGGGGTTTTGCTATGGTTCAACATATATATATGATTTTGCGTATAGGTATTTATATACTTCGCATATTCATTTGGATATGGGTGCGTTTATAGTTGCATAGGTGTTTGCCTATATATATATTTATGTTAGAATCTGATAAGATTAATAACCCAGAAAACTAGTTCAAAGAATAAATATCTAAACTATGAATGCA